>CM076678.1:13346519-13946519 GCA_038501925.1 Xenopus petersii
CGCATTCTCTTCCAGACACTGCGCGGAGTCCTAATGCGCAGAGACAGGGCTGGATGGGGAGGATCTGGCGCAGCGCTAACCTCAGCGCAACCAACTGACTGCGCCTACAAGAGACTCTACAATAAACACAGCAGCATGTCCCCCAAAAATCATCAAACCATATCCACCCCCTTACCAAAAATATTTATCTTTGCACCCACTCAATAAAATGACAAGTGTGTGATCTCCAAGCCTAAATCTTAAATATCACACTCACCTGGTCTTTATAATATATGACCTGATTATTTCAACTTATACATGGCACACCTGATGGCAATAATATTGTATAAATCAAGTACATCAAGGATATATTAGAGTAAAATAGGAAAGCTAAGAATTGCCAAAGTTTGGCTAATATTTTGGATTTATATTTATTTAGACATATCCGATTTAGTGAAATCGTCCAGGTCCCTTTGCTCCAAAGAGAAAATTGGGTTAAATAAATAGGAAATACGTAATAAACATATTTTTTCTTTGTTATATCTTTGTATATATATAGATATATAGATGATAGACCAATTTATATAGACGATAGATAGATAGATAGATAGATAGATAGATAGATAGATAGATAGATAGATAGATAGATAGATAGATAGATAGATAGAAACAGTAATCAAATAACTAGATATATAGAAATAATATACATACTGTATATACTGTAGATACAGTCATTAAATACAACTACTGATTATAATAATAGATAGATGATAGATAGACATATAGATAAATAGACAGACAGACAGATATATAAACAGACAGACAGATAGCTAGATAGATAGATAAATAAAGAGAGATAGATATAAAAATAGATAGATAGATAGATAGATAGATAGATAGATAGATAGATAGATGGATGAGAGAGAGAGAGAGAGAGAGAGAGAGAGAGAGAGAGAGAGAGAGAGAGAGAGAGATAATAGATAGAAAGAGATAGACAGATAGATAGAAAGAGATAGAGAGATTGTGAGAGAGAGAGAGAGAGAGAGAGAGAGAGAGAGAGAGAGAGAGAGAGAATAGATGGATAGACAACAGATTGGTTGATTTATTGATAGCTAGACAGAGACTGCAGTATCTCTAGATAGATAGATAGATAGATAGATAGATAGATAGATAGATAGATAGATAGATAGATAGATAGATAGATAGATGAGAGAGAGAGAGAGAGAGAGAGAGAGAGAGAGAGAGAGAGAGAGAGATAATAGATAGAAAGAGATAGACAGATAGATAGAAAGAGAGAGAGAGAGAGAGAGAGAGAGAGAGAGAGAGGGAGAGAGAGAGAGAGAGAGAGAGAGAGATACAATAGATGGATAGACAGCAGATTGGTTGATTTATTGATAGCTAGACAGAGACTGCAGTATCTCTTATGATACTACTAAACTAAATGTACTACCCTATGTACATATAACAAGTTTTCGATCCATACACCATAGGGACCTATATTCAATCCTATGGGATCATGTATAATATATCCTATAAACATATTGCCATGTATGGACGTTGTATTGTAGACAGTAGTATTGTAATGTGATGTACAACAATAAAACAATGTGTTACTTGCCAGGGACAACCAGATAACTATGTCAGTCGAAGGATGGAATAATAATTTAAAACGTGTAAATAAATAATGAAGACCAATTGGAAAGGTGCTTGTTATAGGTTGCTCTATAACACACTTAGAGATTCAGGGAGAATTTCTCCTTTAATTTATTATAGGCACGTATGGGGCTAATACAGTTAGGTGTAATGGATATTTACCTTGCCTCTACCTGTTGCAGTGCTTAGATGAAGTTTAGGGGCCCCTATTCTGGCTCATCACGTGACTGGCTTTATATATAGTGTTTTTAATTATTATTTGTATTATTGTTGTAGCTGTTGCGACAGGATAGTGTTTAAATTTGTTTTGTCCTGTGCTTTATTTTTGTTTTCTTCCCTTCCTGAGTTCCAGCACTTTATACTGTCTCTAAAATTAAAAAAACTTAATATATATATATATATATATATATATATATATATATTACAGTAAATGGACCCGCACTCTTTCATTCTGGTGAAATAAATTTGCTTTATTCACAATCACAAATTCATCTCCTGAAGACGGCTTAAGTTTGGAGCCGAAACGTCGATAATAAAATAATTTTTTGGTTTTTTACACTTTATGCAAGACCTGGTTGTGCGGTTTATTTGCAAATTCGATATTTATTACTTAACCAGCACCTAGGCATTGACCAAATCTTGGGAGTGCTCCAGATCGTGACTTTGTATATATCTATATATACAGTATATATATATATATATATATATATATATATATATACAAATACAAGAGTCCTCTGCACTCAACCCATTATCAAGATATTTAAGACATTGAGACATTTTGTGCTACTGCTACTGAAAAATGCCTTACCCTTTAAACAAAACAGGGATTGTTTGTCCATATATTGCAATATATTTAAGCTGGCCAACTACGTCAAAGTCATCCCATATCTGGCCAGTCCTACGCTCAATTTTCATCTGATTCATTAAGAATTCTATTGCTTCATTATACATTTTACAAAGGGACTAAGTTTTACCTGCTTTATATATAGTGTTTTTAATTATTATTTGTATTATTGTTGTAGCTGTTGCGACAGGATAGTGTTTAAATTTGTTTTGTCCTGTGCTTTATTTTTGTTTTCTTCCCTTCCTGAGTTCCAGCACTTTATACTGTCTCTAAAATTAAAAAAACTTTAAAAAAAAAATATATATATATACAGTATATATATATATATATATATATATATATATATATATATATATAAAATATAATTTTCTATATATTTATTGTCTCCATCATATGAAAAAGTTCACTTGTGGTTAACAATCTCTTTAACCCCTCCACCCCCGCCCCTTTCCTTTCTATCTCTGATATTATTATATATTGGGAAGTATTCGGGGGGTCCCATTCATCACCTTTTCCTAACGAATCATTTCTCCTTTTCTTGTCACCTGCGCTGGACAATTAGGCACCAGCTCTGCCCCAGCCTCCAGTAACCGTCCATTAAACCAGCCTTTTATTTAACTCTAATTTAGCAGAATTGTTTTGTGTAACGTTACTGCTTTTAAAAAAACAGGTTTTGTAGCAAATAAAGAAAAAAAAGTCTAATTGTAGGTGGAATTGTGGCAAGTTTAGCACAAAATGCCTCTTGTATTGTAGATAGAATGTGCTGAGCAGAACATCTATTCCCCCAGCAGCACCTGCAGCTTTTACAGAACAGGCAGAGAAAATAAATTAGCATTGATATGGATTTAGTTGAAATGTAATCTCTCAGATGTGTCCAACATACAGGCAGATAATTACACTTTCACTCAATCGCAGGGGTCACCGTCTCCATGGACCCAATGAGTTGATTTCCTAACAATGGTGTAACATTAAATAAAATAGTGTTGGAGATTATAATGTTAATATATTCAGCCACAAGGGAGACTGGGCCCACAGAAAGAAAAAAAAAAAAACCTCATTCACTCCAAGTTGATTTCTTTTCCTGCCAGCGGAGGATTTAATCCCTTCCAGCAGTTAATTACTAAAGGGGGGGTAAAAGAAAAGTTCTGTATGAAATGACACAAGTAGGGCTAATCGATAGCAACAGGAATGAGCAGTAGATTGTGTCTTTGTATCACAAACACCTAGATGCACTCACCTACTAAATATTGGTGCAACATTGTCCCTAAAAAAAATCAAATTGAAAGAAAGTGTGTTTGAAAGGGAGAGACTGGGGAATTAGTGAGAGAGAAGATTGTGTGTGAGAGTCTAAAATCCAGAAATAATATTATTTAAATATATATTTAATATCTTTGTATAATATATATATATATATATATATATTTTTTTATCTGATAGAATAGAAGTAAAAATTACCCCCTAAAAACAATTTTTAGAGGTTGGAGCTGTCGCCTTAACCCGATGATAAATACAATGAAATCATGTTTTCGTTTCAGGGAAATTTGGCAACAATTTTGTCAGATAAAGATGTTGGTGGTTAGTAGGGAGCCCATGAGTGCCATTGCCATGTGGAATTGAAGCCATTATATTCTACATAGATTATCTGATAATGATATGTGCCCTGTAGCTCGATTTTTTTTATATGGTTCCCACCAGGTGATCTGTATTAACTACAGTAAAGCACAAAAGTTTTATCTGTGGAAGGTAACAGCACACTACAAATATTGATGTTTATTAAACTCTTATTTTTAACTTGATCTTACTTGTCCTTTAATAATAATAATAATAATAATAATAATTGTTATTATTATTATACACTATATTTATTTCTGTTTATTCCAGGATGTTGGATCCTCTGATACCCTCACTCCACAAGAGGAATGTTCATAGCAGAATAAAGGGGAAATGTTCAGTGGTATTGGTATTTCCCACCCCAGTTATCTCTCACTATAATCGCCCGCTAATATGAATCTGTAGCTTAGAATTGTCGGGCCCATTTCTCTATTTCAAAACAGATCTTGCCTGTGTTATCCATCCACATGTGGCAGCAGGGGAGCAGAAATAGTTCTGGTTGAGGTTAAATATGACTAGACGAGGCCCTGGGTAAAAGTAAGTACATAGCAACAGTAATTGAGGTAAGTAGATGGGGTAAGTAGAGTATCTGGATCTGGTATCCAGGGGCGTAACTATAGAGGAAGCAGACCCTGCGGCTGCAGGGGGGCCCAGGAGGTATAGGGGCCCCATGAGGCCCTAATTCATATACAATTTCCATAAATATTAGAGAAACAAGTCAACCTCTAAACATTTTGGGGGCCTGAAAAATAATTTACTGTGGGGCCCAGTAATATCTAGTTACACCACTGTATTGAGCAATAATGACTGGTTCACAGAACCAGCTAATCATATACTGACTGCACTGTCAAAAATGTACTGTACACTAACACTCACTCACTAGACAGAGACTTGCGGGGGGAGTGAGAGAGCTGCAGTGGAAGACTGACAATGGAAGACTGACACTTGCACTGGAAGACTGACACTTGCACTGGAAGACTGACACTTGCACTGGAAGACTGACACTTGCACTGGAAGACTGACACTGGAAGACTGGCACTTGCACTGGAAGACTGGCACTGGAAGACTGGCACTTGCACTGGAAGACTGACACTGGAAGACTGGCACTTGCACTGGAAGACTGACACTGGAAGACTGACACTTGCATTGGAAGACTGACACTAGAAGACTGACACTTGCACTGGAAGACTGACACTTGCACTGGAAGACTGACACTTGCACTGGAAGACTGACACTGGAAGACTGGCACTTGCACTGGAAGACTGACACTGGAAGACTGGCACTTGCATTGGAAGACTGACACTTGCACTGGAAGACTGACACTTGCATTGGAAGACTGACACTAGAAGACTGACACTTGCACTGGAAGACTGACACTTGCATTGGAAGACTGACACGAGAAGACTGACACTTGCACTGGAAGACTGACACTTGCACTGGAAGACTGACACTTGCATTGGAAGACTGACACGAGAAGACTGACACTTGCACTGGAAGACTGACACTTGCACTGGAAGACTGACACTGGAAGACTGACACTTGCACTGGAAGGTCGGCAGCAGCAGGCAAGCGGGTCCATGTTCCCAGTGTTTACACAGCCCATACACTCATGACCCCTCTCTTCTCCAGTTGCTGCAGGACCCAACTAGGTATAAGGAACCCCCAATCCCAAATCCATATTTGGACTCCCCCATTGCCAATAGAACAGCAATATCTATGTTAATATGAAGCGTATGTCTAGAGAAATGAAATCTCTAAGTGTTAATATGTCCTGTCACTGTGAGTTCAGACTGCAGAGCCTCTCTGGTCCCATCCATTGCCTGGTGCTGTTGGGGGGGAGATGCTGTCACCCAGCCAGCTCCAATCACACGTTCCCTTCCTCCCTTGATGGCACCGAAATGACAAATGTGCTGTTTTATCCATACAATTTATTTCATTATTGAAGCCAGCACGACTCATCCCAATCAATCACATGGGAGTCCACTTGGCAGGTGTCAATCTCCCCTCTCTGGGTTTGGAGCTCGCAGTGTATATTTAATCCAATTACAAGGGTCAGTGCAAATCCCCTTGTTCCAACTCAAGTCTTCTTCCAGATTTAAAGGGAAACAGGACAAGGAAACTGGAACTGGATCTTAGAGACAGGACCAAGGTTGGAGAAGAGAGGGTCTCCATGCAGGAGTTATGTCAGGGAGTTGCAGTTGTACAACATCATTAGGGGCTGCAGGTTGGGACAGAGCTAATGTATATACCAAAATAAATAAATAAATAAATGTATGTGTATTAAAGTAATGGGGGACCCAGGGCCCTCTAATAAATCGATTTCCCAGTTAGAAGAGCCAATGAAATATCTATTAGATTAGATAGAGGGAGAACTTTCCGCCCATTGCGCTTTCAAATACAATTGGAGATCGAACTGAGTCTTGTCAGGTTGAGCAAAAGTGAATTTTTAACATCAATGACGTGTCTGTCTGTTTAGTGAGAATTGCACCCAATCACCCCCAGGGAATCCAGCTAATGTCTCAGTCTGGAGCCAGGGCAGGGGGGGTTAATAAATCCAACATCAGGCGCAAAAGAAACTCTTGGAATTCACATTTATCTGATGGAAGTTGCAGAAATTAAGAGAGAAATTGGGGGGGGGGGGTGAAGATAAAAACGAAGATAAAAGAAGAAGTCTGTATCTCTGTCTGTCTGTGTGTCCCTCAGTCTGTATCTTTGTCTGTGTGTCCCTCTGTCTGTATCTTTGTCTGTGTGTCCCTCTGTATGTATCTCTGTCTGTCTGTGTGTCCCCCTGTCTGTATCTCTGTCTGTCTATGTGTCCCTCTGTCTGTATCTCTGTCTGTCTGTGTGTCCCTCTGTCTGTATCTCTGTCTGTCTGTATCTCTGTCTGTCTGTGTGTCCCTCTGTCTGTATCTCTGTCTGTCTTTATCTCTGTCTGTCTGTGTGTCCCTCTGTCTGTATCTCTGTCTGTCTGTATCTCTGTCTGTCTGTGTGTCCCTCTGTCTGTATCTCTGTCTGTCTTTATCTCTGTCTGTCTGTGTGTCCCTCTGTCTGTATCTCTGTCTGTGTGTCCCTCCGTCTGTATCTCTGTCTGTGTGTCCCTCTGTCTGTATCTCTGTCTGTCTGTGTGTCCCTCTGTCTGTATCTCTGTCTGTGTGTCCCTCCGTCTGTATCTCTGTCTGTGTGTCCCTCTGTCTGTGTGTCCCTCTGTCTGTATCTCTGTCTGTCTGTGTGTCCCTCTGTCTGTATCTCTGTCTGTCTGTATCCCTGTCTGTCTTTGCGTCCCTCTGTCTGTATCTCTGTCTGTCTGTGCGTCCCTCTGTCTGTATCTCTGTCTGTCTGTGTGTCCCTCTGTCTGTATCCCTGTCTGTCTGTGTCCCTCTGTCTGTATCTCTGTCTGTCTGTATCCCTGTCTGTCTGTGTGTCCCTCTGTCTGTATCTCTGTCTGTCTGTATCCCTGTCTGTCTGTGTGTCCCTCTGTCTGTATCTCTGTCTGTGCTGTATGTCCCTCTGTCTGTATCTCTGTCTGTGCTGTGTGCCCCCCGTCCTGTTACATACCCCCCAATAAGACAGGAGGGTGAATGTATTTATATAGTCAGTCTGTCTGTTGGTGGATGACTATAGAGATAGATAAACTATTTATCATAGACAGGGCAGCCATCAGGGGGGACAGGGGGGAGAGTTGTAGGGGGCCCCAAGGGTAAGGGGGGCCCTGCCATGTCACACTCACTTGATTAGCCGGGCCCCCCATCTTTCTGAGAGCTGCTGACTTCGGGAAGGCATGGACGTTTAAGGGGCCCTGGCCACCAATTTTCTCATAATGTGGGGGGCCCTGGCCACCAATTTTTCTTTTCCTATGTGGGGTCCTAGCCACCAATATTTTTTAATGGGGGTCCCTGGCCACAAATGTTTTTTTTATGGGGGGCCCTGACCGCCAATATCTTTTTATTTTTTATTAACATGTGGGAACCCTAGCCACCAATATTTTTTTTGTTTTTTTACTGTGTGGTGGGGGGCGGACCTGTGGGGGTGGGGAGGGCGGACCTGTTGGTGGGGCTTGCAGTGGGTGCAGCCCAGGGGGCACAGGAAATGTTGTTGTATGGGGCCCTGCGATTTCTGATGGTGGTCCTGATCATAGAGATGATGACGTGGGGTGAGGTTATATAAATACATGAATGTGAGAGATAGTTATAGAGGTTAAAATGTGGCCACTGAATTAAGAGACAAGGAGCTGTGTACATATAGGGCTGTATAATAAAGCAGATAGACTTTGTATAGAATAATAATAAGATATATATATCTATAGAGAGAGATGGATGGATGGATGGATGGATAGATAGATGATAGATAGATAGATAGATAGATAGATAGATAGATAGATAGATAGATAGATAGAGCGAGCGCTGGGAATTGCTCAGTCTGTGGGAACTCATGGGTTTAGGGCTAATCCTTCCCAAACTTCTACTCACAAACTCAATGAAATAAACATTAGGCCGTTTCTAGCACATATTTCTCTCTGCCCTTGTACACCGACACCGCCGCGCTATTTCCTTCTCCTCCGCTCAGCGCCGCAACGATTTTGTCGCTCAGACATCCAAGTCGCTCAGCGGCGCCAGGACATTTATTTCCATTTTATTTTATTTTTTATAACAAGAAGAAAAAAAAATGATTTCAGGTGTTGAAAACACATTTTGGGATACGCGTTTACCGTTATTTAACATGTTCGATTAAATCGCAATGAACAACTGATGCTTTTGTGGGTTTCATTGTTAAATCCTGGGGTATCATTTCACACGCCAAGTTCCGATTTCTGTTTTTCATTTTTTCCTGTATTCAATAAATGAAACTGGTTTTCCGCTGCTGCGCGTTTATTTCGGCGCACTGAGGGCACGTGATTATATTTTAGCTCTGCCCGTCACAGGCTGTTAATATTAGCACTTGTCTCTGTCCCTAGTTACTGAGAGTGGCCCCAGCTCCCAGCCTGTGTGTATCGGGGGAGCCCCAGCCTGGCAGACTCTTCTCTTCACGCTTGATCGCTCCTTGGAGAGCAGCGCAGTTTGGATAGTGCGACTGTAGCACCTGGCCCGGCTGTTGGATCCATCTCCCTTTATTGACAGGCAGATAAGCGAGCTGGGGCCGAGCTGTTTCTAGCGCTTTCTTTCAAGAACCCTGCTGGGTTTCCCAGTCTCCTAATGGCAACAAGTCCAGATAATCAGTAAAAACACCTCTGTGACAGCTCATTCCCAGGCTGCCCTTTTACTCCAGTGAAACATTAGCCATGGGCTTCCTGAGAAACCTGCCCAAACTCTGTTGCACCCCTACCCTGTAATGTGAGCAAACAAAGGCAAGTGCTGCTTCTGAGCTGGGCCAACAACAGCCTAAGTACAGGGCTGTGTATACATTATATATATATATATATGTATATATATATATATATATATATATATATATATATATATATATATATATAGATATATATATATATAGATATATATATATATAGATATATATATATATAGATATATATATATATATATAGATATAGATATATATATAGATATATATATAGATATATGTATATCTACATGGATGGATAGATAGATAGATAGATAGACAGACAGACAGACAGACAGACAGACAGACAGACAGACAGACAGATAGATAGATAGATAGATAGATAGATAGATAGATAGATAGACAAATAGATACATAGATAGATACATAGATAGATATAATGTATACACAGCCCTGTACTTAATGGGGCTACTTGCATGGGGCTGTTGTTGGCCCAGCTCAAAAGCAGCACTTGCCTTTGTTTGCTCACGTATATATATGGTGGTTCAAATATTAAGTATAACTTTCACATAGAGCCGCACACCATTTTCTTCTTTGGGAATCAAATAATATTTATTTGCATAAGTTTGTGTTCCAATGTTTCGGCCCTCTGTAGGGCCTTTCTCCTTAGGGCCTTGAGAAGGCCAAAACATTGAAACACAAATTTATGCAAATAAATATTATTTGATTCACAAAGAAGAAAATGGTGTGCGGCACTATGTGAAAGTTATATATATATATATATATATATATATATAGATATAGATATAGATATAGATATAGATATAGATATAGATATAGATATAGATATAGATATAGATATTTATAATAAAATTATGATATTTTAATTTTTGAAAAGTTTCCGAGTGTGCACCTAATTTTTGGAATTTTATATACTGCTCTGGATGGTAGCACCCGGGTCAATTTTCACCGATTAGTGGTGTGGTGAACCATTTGGACTATGTTTATATATATTTATATATAGAGTCTCAGGCCTGGACTGAGAATCAAAATAGGCCCTGGCATTTTAGGTACACAGAGGCCCAATCAGCTCCTCCAGCCCAATAAATAGTAATTGTCTGTGGCAATTTACAGCAGCTCCGCTGGCATTTGCCAGAACCCACAGATTGCCAGTCCAGGCCTGATATGATATGTATTTATGTAGTGGGAGCTGTGACACTGCAGAGAAGGGCAATATATCCAGACAGAGAGAGCAAAGTATAGGGAGTAGTGATGGGCGAATAAATTCTACCAGGCGCAATTTCATAGCGAATTTCCGAGAAAATTCAGCTGCGAAAAAATTGGCTGCACGGCAAAATTATTCGGATGCCCATTGACTTTAATGCATTTGGACAAAATAGGCACGCCTGTAAAAATTGTCCCAGGCACCAAAATTGCCTCACGTCAAAATAAATTTTCGCAAATTTCAAGGGAAATTCACAACTTTTCTGGTGAAGTGAAATGAGACAAATTCGCCCATCACTAATAGGGAGATAAATGGATAGATAGAGATGGGTGATAGAGAAATAGATGAAGGAAGGATAAGGGATAGGGGTGTATAAATGGATAAAAGAGAGAGAACAAGGGAGAGGTTGCATGAACTGCAGATGAGAATACCTACAATCAAGGGTTTAACTATTGAGGAAGCCGACCCTGTGGGGCCCAGGAGACTCATGAAACCCTAATTTATATACAATTTCGATAAATATTGGTAAAACAAGTCAACTTCTAGACACTTTGAGGGGCCTGAAAAATAATTTGCCCTGGGGACCCAGTAATATCTAGCTACACCACTGTCTACAATCATATAGATTCACAGCCAGACATATTAAAGGTCAACTATGTGATAGCCAGGCCCTTTTCTTATACAGTGAAACTTCAAGACCCTGATTTTAAGTTTTCTTTTACATTTTTTTATTTGCTGTGTAGCCATGGGGGCAGCCATTCAAGCACAGGATACACAGTAGATAACAGATAAGTACTACTATAGTTTATATAAACAAGCTACTGTGTAGCCATGGGGGCAGCCATTCAAGCACAGGATACACAGTAGATAACAGATAAGTACTACTATAGTTTATATAAACAAGCTTCTGTGTAGCCATGGGGGCAGCCATTCAAGCACAGGATACACAGTAGATAACAGATAAGTACTACTATAGTTTATATAAACAAGCTGCTGTGTAGCCATGGGGGCAGCCATTCAAGCACAGGATACACAGTAAATAACAGATAAGTACTACTATAGTTTATATAAAGAAGCTTCTGTGTAGCCATGGGGGCAGCCATTCAAGCACAGGATACACAGTAGATAACAGATAAGTACTACTATCGTTTATATAAACAAGCTGCTGTGTAGCCATGGGGGCAGCCATTCAAGCACAGGATACACAGTAGATAACAGATAAGTACTACTATAGTTTATATAAACAAGCTACTGTGTAGCCATGGGGGCAGCCATTCAAGCACAGGATACACAGTACATAACAGATAAGTACTACTATAGTTTATATAAACAAGCTTCTGTGTAGCCATGGGGGCAGCCATTCAAGCACAGGATACACAGTAGATAACAGATAAGTACTACTATAGTTTATATAAACAAGCTGCTGTGTAGCCATGGGGGCAGCCATTCAAGCACAGGATACACAGTAAATAACAGATAAGTACTACTATAGTTTATATAAAGAAGCTTCTGTGTAGCCATGGGGGCAGCCATTCAAGCACAGGATACACAGTAGATAACAGATAAGTACTACTATCGTTTATATAAACAAGCTGCTGTGTAGCCATGGGGGCAGCCATTCAAGCACAGGATACACAGTAGATAACAGATAAGTACTACTATAGTTTATATAAACAAGCTACTATGTAGCGATGGGGGCAGCCATTTAAAGGAGAAAAGGCTCAGGTTACACAGCACAGATAAGCTCTGTAGAACATAATGGTGTTATCTGTTATCCACTATTTAACCTGTGCCATAAAGGGGTGGTTCACCTTTACGTTAACTTTTAGTATGTTATAGGGCAGCCAATTCTAATCAATGTTCCAATTGGCCATCATTATTTATTTGTTATCGTTTTTAAAATATTTGCCTTCTTCTTCTGACTCTTTCCAGCTTTCGCTGGCTCCATCTAAATACAAATGCTCTGTAAGGCTACAAATGTATTGTTATTGCTACTTTGTATTACGTATCTTTGTATTCAGGCCTCTCCTATTGATATTCCAGTCTCTTATTCAAATCAGTGTGTGGTTGCTAGCGTAACTTTAACCCTAGCAACCAGATGGCTGAAATTGCAAACTGGAGAGCTGCTGAATAAAAAGCTAAATAACTCAAAAACCACAAATAATAAAAAATGAAAACCAGTTGCAAATTGTCTCAGAATGTCACTCTCTACATCATACTAAAAGTTAACGCAAAGGTGAACAACCCCTTTAAATATTTATATTTTGCCATGGTTCTGCCTGTAAATGGTCAATTCCAATGAGTCCGCCCCTTATACAGTCCTGCACCAATCACTTATTGCTTTAGGTTGTGTATGTGACTGACGGAGAGTCTTGCACATGTTCCCCATAGTGTAACATTAAGGGGCCGATTCACTAAATTCGAGTGAAGGGTTCAAATTAAAAAAACTTCGAATTTCGAAGGTTTTTTTGGGCTACTTCGACCATCGAATGGGCTACTTCGACCTTCGACTACGAAAATCAAACGATTCGAACTAAAAATCGTTCGACTATTCGACCATTCGATAGTCGAAGTACTGTCTCTTTAAGAAAAACTTCGACCCCCTACTTCGGCAGCTAAAAGCTACCGAAGTCAATGTTAGCCTATGGGGAAGGTCCCCATAAGCTTGCCTGGGATTTTTTGATCGAAGGATTTTCCTTTGATCGTTGGATTAAAATCCTTCGATTTGAAGGATTTAATCGTTCGATCGAATGAAAAATCCTTCGATCGATCGATCGCAGGATTTGCGCTAAATCGTTCGACTTCGATATTCGAAGTCGAACGATTTTAGTTCCTAGTCGAATATCGAGGGTTAATTAACCCTCGATATTCGACCCATAGTGAATCGGCCCCTAACACTGCAATGTTTAACCCTTGTTATTAATTCAGTAAATATTGTATTTCAAAGTAAAACTGACTCCTGTGCTTATATCCTTTCATTACTTGAAGAAAAAGTTACTTTTACACATTTCCCTGATTTTACATTTTCCTGGATTTTACATAATTATTTCCTGATCCCCTGAAAAAATGTAAAATGGGTGTTCTACTGTGCCAGCCATATAGACCTTGCATTAAAGGCCAGGCATATAGACAGGTAGACATATCTTGTTCTAAAGGCCAAGTAGCTTTATCTTGTACTGGAAACATATCACTTTATTGTAACAAGACAACAAGCTCTTGTAATGAAGGTCAGCCATGTCGGCAGGAGAGACTGACACCTTGCTGGAGAGGTTATGCACCCATCGGGTGTCCCAGTAATGCAGGTCACAGAGGTGGCAGTAGCTCTACAGGGTGCATATCACATGGGTTATGATGGCAGTAGCACAGTGGCTTTTTTACCTTAAAGGGCACGTCAACCCCAAAATAAAAATTTGGCTAATAAAAGAAAACATAATTCTAAGCAACTTTCCAATATACATTTACTAGAAATTATCAGAGCTTTTAAAGTTATTTGTAAAAAAAAAAAAAAAGCTTTCTATTAAAAGCAGCAATGTTGCAAAAGTCTTGGTTCCCCAGCAAAGACAGGTCTGTTCATCAGTTGCCTTGTCTTACATTGTATCAATAGTCTGAGCCATCAGGGCAGAGAATAGAAAGGGACAGACAAACACTGCTTTCAATACCAATACATATACAAATAAATTAAAAACCATAGAAAATGTGTAATGATTATATATTGTAAAGTTGCTTAGAATAACATTTTTTTGTATTAGGCAATTTTTTTTTTATTTTGGGGTTGACTTGAGGTTATCTGTAAGATTCGGCATCTGGTCAAAGCCTCCCAAGTCATAATAAATGTACAGGAACAGGGAAACAATTTGGTAGGAATAAGAATATCCAGAGCAGCCAGTAGGTGCTCACTCCATATATTAATTTGATTATATTAAAGTAGAAGTAATTGGGCAATTTCACTACATTGTCAACCCTAACTAGCCTAACCCAAAACCTGAACTCAAACCCCCATCCATTGCTCTAAGCCCACAGGCTGGGAACCACGGCACCAAGGATCAGCAGACATTCCCTTTAGTTTATAATACAGGTGTTCAATTGCACTTACATTGTGTTCTCTGAGGAGGGTGGGGCCCCTGGGTGCTCAGAACTGGACACAATGTATATCAGGTTTATTTGTAGGTGCAGCAATGGGAGAGATGTGTCTCTATAATGCAGGTAACTAACGAAGCACAAGGAGGAATGTCATTTTAAACTACAGTCATTTAGGGATTCCCAGAGAATGAGCCACAGCAAGGCCAGTTTGTCTCTATACCGTGTTAATGGATGTGTGCGATAGATAGATAGATATATAGATATATAGATAGATAGATAGATAGATAGATAGATAGATAGATAGATAGATAGATAGATAGATAGATAGATAGATAATAGATAGCGAGATATATAGATAATAGATAATAGATAGATAGATAGATAGATAGATAGATAGATAGATAGATAGATAGATAATAGATAAATAGATAGATAGATAGATAGATAGATAGATAGATAGATATATAGATATATAGATAGATAGATAGATAGATAGATAGATAGATAGATAGATAGATAGATAGATAGATAATAGATAGCGAGATATATAGATAATAGATAGATAGATAGATAGATAGATAGATAGATAGATAGATAGATAGATAGATAGATAATAGATAAATAGATAGATAGATAGATAGATAGATAGATAGATAGATAGATGATAGATAGATAGATAGATAGATAGATAGATAGATAGATAGATAGATAATAGATAGCGAGAGATATAGATAATAGATAGATAGATAGATAGATAGATAGATAGATAGATAGATAGATAGATAATAAATAGATAGATAGATAGAATAGATAGAGAGAGAGATAGATAGATAATAGATAGATAGATAGATAGATAGATAGATAGATAGATAGATAGATAGATAGATAGATAGATAGATAATAGATAGCGAGATAGATAGATAGATAGATAGATAGATAGATAGATAATAAATAGATAAATAGATAGATAGATAGATAGATAATAGATAGATAGATAGATAGATAAATAGATAGATAGATAGATAGATGATAGATAGATAGATAGATAGATAGATGATAGATAGATAGATAGATAGATAGATAGATAGATAGATAGATAGATAGATAATAGATAGATAGGTAGATAGATAGATAGATAGATAGATAGACAGACAGACAGACAGACAGACAGATAGACAGACAGATAGATAGATAGATGAGGCCTCTGCTCGGGCTCCTTGTTCTTAGGCTTTAACTGCCACCGCTGCTCCATCTGACGTCACGCAGGCTCCTCAGCCAATCAGGGCGGGGCTGGGATTGATATTAAGGGAAAGTTTCAGATGAATCAGACAACCTCCTTTTTTTTTTAATCTCCTCTGTCACTGACATTTTCAACTGTGTGGCAGATCCTTCTGTAAAGAAAGTGGAGATCCAACCTGCCAGATCTCAAGCCCATCAAGAAAAGAAAGTGCTGGGAGCCCTAGGATCATGTGAATTTATTCTCCCAGGCTGCAACAGGTAATATTTTCTGCTAATACTCTGTAAACCCTGCTAATCCTAGTGTATATTGTGTCTGCCGGATCTGAGTGGCGGCTGTATCCCCTGTTTGTGTAAACTTTCAGTACATATAGTGCTGCTGGTGTTTCTAGTGCCTGCTCTTTATCACAGGGATGCGTATTTGACTATGAATATTTTGTGCGTATTTACGCGTATTAACAAACGGCTATTTTACGCAAAACATTGCGCCTGCAGATATCCCTTTTGTAACTACAGCAAAATCTCCCCAAACGTCTGATTCGATCCTGAGCCTCCTCCTGAAACGAAAGAATGTGACCCGCATAGTTTCTCAGCGCTTTAAATCCTCTGACTTGTGATTTGAGACTTTTTTCGGAAGACCCGATAATTAGCGATTCGCACTGAGCCAAAGAATCAGGAGTTGAATTACAGTCCCCTCGTCCCACCTTCTCCTGACCAGGAAAGGGACTGGTGTTTTTTTTTTTTTTTTTTTAAACTCACTTAACGAAATTGCATTTTGCAAAGGAAAGAAAATCTATCCCAATTTTTTTAGACTCACTTTTTATAGCCAACAAAAAAATGTAAATATGACAATCTCACTTAATTAATAAATTAACTCCATTAAAAAAAAAAAATTATCTTTTCGTTTTTTCTTCTTGATTTAGCGCCAACAGCGCAAAATCGAATCTGACCCTGTCCCAGAATTATTGGCTTCTAAATGCAACTTCTTGATTGATAAAAATTCAGACAACCATCCCAGACCCTCCTCCTTCATTAGGGATATTTATTGGAGATTGTGTTTATCCAGCTGAGAGAAAGCGATGACATAATTACCTTGCTGAGCGATACAATCGCTTGTTATTAGATATCATACGATCTAATCCGATCCTATCAGCCTTGCTGTGGGAGAAAGAGAGAAATGACATATATAGCATTAGTAAAAACGAATTAAATGAATTAGGGCGATCACCCCCTTGGACAAAATGTCTTATAAAATTAGAAAAATTAAAGATTGGGAATTTGTAGTATTTAATAATAATGTTATTAGGTCTACAAATATATTTGAATGGCAGGTGCAGTTGTTGTGTAGTATAAACACTTGCATGTCTATTTATGTACAATTTATCGGAGAGAGTTAAATGTTTGATGCTGCCTGGGGATCCCCAGTCGCTAATAAAAATCGCATTGAGCTGCTTAGCGACTTGATTAACAGGGAGATGTAACAGCTTGTATCAATCAATAGCAAAACCTTCAGAGACCGCTGTTCTTTTTATTTGCGCCTCAGAACACGACTTTACTGCTCCCCCTCTCTCCTTTTTTCCTTTTTGTACCCCCTTTTTTATAAATGAAGAAGAAATAAAATATACATTGAACTGAAAAAAAAAATCAGATTTTCCCCCAAAACTGCTCTGAAAAGTTTCAACAGACACAGGCAATTTATTTAATTAATTAAATGGCGCATGATTATAAAATTCCCCTGTTTTCGTTTTTATAAAGAGATTTATCTGTCCTCCTGGGACTCGGTCTGTCCACTCTGTGTTTTAACGCAGAAATATATTTCTATATAAATAGACGCGGGGATTCCTAGAGGCGAAATGTCGCTGCCCACAGAGTCAAGACTTGTTCTTTCTCGGTGGAATTAAAGCGATTTGGACAGGAAGACTTTAAAGCATTTTTCTGCCTATTAAAATTGTGACTCCTGAACTGCCAATGAATTTAAAAAAAGATATTCCGACAGGTCTGAAATGATTCTCCCTTATTTACAAACACATATTCTTGTTCAATTTAGTACCTGTATGTATTAAATACTGTTAATTCGCATAATAATTATAATAACAACAACAACAATAATAAATTGACAATCATAATAATAATAATTAATTGATGATAATAAGAAGTATTATTCATAATAATAATAACAATAAAAACAATAATAAATTGATAATAAGAATTAATAAGAATAACAACAACAATAATAATACTACATTGATGATGATAATCATAATATATTGATTCTAATAATTATTAATAATAATAACAGCAACTATAATAATAATAATAATAATAATAATAATAATAATAATAATAATACATTGATGATGATGATAATAATAATAATATATTGATTCTACCAATTTTTAATAATAATAATAATAACAACTATAATAATAATAATAATAATAATATTAATATGAGTAGCCAGATGAAAATAAAACAAATCCCTTATATCTTTGAATCCTTTTTTTTTTTTTTTTTAAACTGGAAATGATCACAACGTATACGTGAGCATTTCCAGTTGCCATAAATGATAGCCGCACTGTCGCTAAACATTAGGAACTAAGAGGATCACTTTCTGTTGCTGTTATTCAACTTCCAAGACTTGAATTCGCCATGTGACATTGATGCCAGTGGACTCCAGAGTGAACACAACCAAGTTGAGTGCACTTTTTTTTTAGAAACCCTTCCAAACCTTGATTCCCTGTATGGATTTGGCATCAGGATGAAAAGCCTACAGGACTCACCTCTGACACAGCACAGCCCCCTTCTCTGTCACCTCCATTAAAATGACGTCAGCTATATGCATCATCTCCCTCCCCCTTATGATTTTTTTTCTGTCTAAAACTTTTTTGGGGAGGGTGTAACAAAGACCACTCTGCCCTAGGGAGAAATAGCAACATGATTAGAGCTTCTTGGAGCAAAGGCTTTATTTGGGACTAATCCCAACAGTTGCTAATTGAGATTGGCTTGAAAAAAAAAAAAAAAAAACTCCTGATATTTGCCTGGAAGAACTGAATCGAGATTTTCTTCTCTGTTTTTTTTTTTTTTGGAAGTGATCAGCGCTGAGCACATTCATTATTTTAATTTGGGGGAAAAAAGGCACAACAAAGAGCAGGTCGCTGAGACAGAAGAGGGATTTACACTGATTGGACTGGGTTTTAATTACAAAAAAAAAAAAACATCCAAAGGCAAATTCTCAGGAATGTTTATGATTATTTTTTTAAACTTTGCCAAGTGGAAGACTGACTGAAGGCCCAGGTTTGTCATTTATTTATGTATCTTATTTGTTTGCAGTTTATAACAAATGTTGGAAGTTTTTTTGTGATATTGAACTCACACAGAGACACACAGTGGTGGGAAAATAGACAGAATAAATAGAGAAAGGGCTGCTTTATAGCTGCCTGGACTTGTACTAATCTGCAGCCCATTATTATTGCCTGTAATATTATAGTATTATTAGCTGTGCCATCACACAACTGCTAGAATGGGAGCAGGCAGAATTACACACTGCCCTTACACACTGACACTTTCTCAGACATATAATTTGTTCTCTCTCTCTCTCTCTCACACACACATTCTCTGTAACACACAGACACTCCCTCCTGTTCACACACATTCACTCTCACAAGTTACACAAACTTACATTCCCTGTGTCACAAGAACACACTCTGCTGCACTATACAGAGATATAGGGACAGGGGCAATGGGACCCTGAAGAATATGAGAGTTTTTATATCCAAACTGGTAAGAGAGACAGAGAAAAATGAGAGAGAGAGAGAGAGAGAGAGAGAGAGAGAGAGAGAGTTGTGGGCAATGGGGTCAAGGTGGAAAGAGAGAGAAGAGAGAGAAGAGTGCAGGGAGAATGGACACAGAGCAGGGGGCGACAGAGAACAGAGAGAAGTTGAGCAGAGATTGTAGAAAGGACAGAAGGGGAGACGGTGTGGAGGACAGAAATACAGAATGAGAAAGTGGAGAAAATAGGGTTATAAAGAAGGGAGATCGGAGGGGCATAGAGAGGAGAAGAGAAAATAAAGGGGAGACCAAAAAAGATAGTGGGGAAGGAAAGAGAAAGGAGGGATGTGTCAGAAGGAGAAAGCGAGATGTGGAGGTAGAACTGAACGAGAGAGAGATAAAGTTTAAGGGCAGATAGAGGGAGGTTGCAGCAGCCTTCACTGCTTCCTTTCCCACCTTCTCTGCCCCCCTTTCCCCACCTTCTCTGACCCCCTTTCCCCACCTTCTCTGCCCCCTTTCCCCACCTTCACTGTCCCCCTTTCCCCATCTTCATTGTCCCTTTTCCCCACCTTCTCTGCCCCCCTTCACCACCTTCATTGTCCCCCTTTCCCCACCTTCCCTGCCTCCCACCCCCATCCCCAGTGAAGCTCTGGTAATAAAAGTTTAGCAGAGAAACTGAGCCCAGTCCCTGCTCCCTGTCAGAAAACTCCTAGGCCGGATCCCTAGCGGGGGCTTGAAAGGAAGGGCCGGGGCATTTGCATGAGAAGGGGCCTCAATGTGCAGAGGAGGCTAGTGGGCCAGTGAAGCAGCAGCAGGAGGAGAAGCAGGAGCTGAGGGCGAGTCAGAGGGGCCAGGAAGGCAGCAGCTCATTATCCAGTTCCTATTCAGGGAACCTCCTTTCAGTCACATGCAAACTTTCTGGCAGAGTCGTTTGTCTCCTCATTGTAGTTTATTTGGGAATGTAATGGCTGTCAGGCCCCTCATTCATTCCCCGCATACTTTATTGATGAGCTGTGACTTCTGCCACTTTCACATGTCAAGTAAAGTCAAGTGTAGGCATCTAATTCTTACTTTCCCCTTCCCTTGCACCAACCCTTTCTTTCTTACTTGTTCATTTAGTTTCATTTTTATCCCTCTGCTTGTTAGTTTTATACCCCCCCCTTCCCTTATTAATGTATTGGAATTAGGGCACCCTGAGATCAAGCTGGTACTTTAAATGTAACCTTTAAAGCTTGCACCCAGGGGTTTCTTTGGTGTCTACTGAGGTGTATCTTAATAGTGAGCCATTCAACAAGTGTAACTTTGTGGTCAAAACAGTAAAGTCATTGACTTACTGACAGCTCCAGGGGGACCAGGTCACTTTTAGTGTCTTCCTATTGGAAGGGGGAGGGAAGAAAACTCTCCCAAACTGTATTTTTACACTGCTATGACGTCATTTCAGTGATTTCATAAAATGTATTTTCAAAGTAGAGGGCAAGGACTGGTTTTAAAATGATGCTGCAAAGTTGGAATCAAACAAAAACAAATATCGATCGAGATAAAAAAAAATAAGAATCGAAAGTTTCTAAACTCATGTAGACACAATTTATTATTATTATTATTATTATTATTATTATTATTATTATTATTATTATTAATAATAATAATAATAATACTAATAATAATAATAATAATAAATAAATGACCCATAAACTTAAAGTGTTCCCTATATTACATTTAATTCATCCCAAAGGACTAATGTTTTTTTTGTTTTATTCAATTTTTTTTTTCGTGCTGGTAATTCTGAAGGCCCACAATTGTCTATACAAATTAGAAATACAATACTCACCTATAGGCGAATTAATTATTTTTTCCCCCTCTGGAAATGATCGCACAAAAAAAAATATATATATAAACTTGCCCCAAAAACATTTGCTGCACTTGAGAAAAAAAAAGTCGATTCAACCAATGGCACGTGGGGAGAAGTTTGGTAAATGTTTGCTGAGTCCACTTCAGCCTCCTTCTCAAGGGCTCTCTATCAACAGAGTAAATTGGGCATATTCTCACTTTCTCAGAGGGTCCTTGTCCAGGTTTTTTTTAAAAAAATAAAAAAATTAAAGAAATGGAAAAAGAAAGTTAAAAAAAAACCTGGAAGTGTAAGACAGCTTGGGGGCAATTCACAGTTTACAAAGCGCCTGTCTTTCAGATATTTCTGGCTTTTTACATGTGAATGTTATTTTGGTTTATCCCCTATTGTTGCAAAGAGGGGGGGGGGGCTTTTCTGCGAAAAATGCAAATCGCCTCCATTGACACTATACAACAAAACCAGGGTTTACAAGGAGAATTATTTAATTCCCATTGTGAGCAGTACACAATTACAGTTGCAGAATGAGGCTGGAAACAAGGCAGAGAGAGAGAGAGAGAGATACCTTTTTGTTTTTTGCGAATTGCGATATCGATGCGTAAATTCGCGACTTGTTGAAGATTCAGCGATTTTTTTTTTTGAACAAAAGTAAAAAAAAAAATTTTTCACTGGGGTTGGGCCTTAAAAAATATAAAAAGTATAAATCCAACGTTGATGCAAAAATAAATAAAATTGTAAAAAAATTATGCTGAAATTGTTGTAACCCCACACCAACAGAGATTTTCATTCCCCCTTAAAAAATCAACTCTCAGCACTGAAGAGGGGAGAGGGAAAAAAAAAATCCAAGTGTATTCATATTCAAACAAGTGAGCCAATGGAACTGGCCTTTAGGGAGCGACAGCCAATTGGCAGCTAGGAGGCACTGCCTGCGCTTTGCATAAAGCAATATTTTGTGTGCGCAGAAAGCCTGCTATTTGCATGTACAGACTGATTAGTGGGTTTGAAAGGCAAGGCCATTCTCAGCCTCAATTCCCGCTCTGGGGAAGGAGCAGGGAGGAAGTGTTTTTTTTTTTTTTTTGCAGGGGGATGATGACAGGGGTCAGCCTCTGCTAATGGGCCAGTAAAGAAGATTGGAGGCAGGCACAGGGACACACACACATTAATACAGTTGAACCATCACCAATCAGCCTAGGTGTGTGGAGCTGCGCTCTCTGTACTCTCATAGCCCCTCTCCCAAGCTCAGCTCTGCTCCCCCTCTGACAGCCCATCTTATTGTCAATCTCTGTCTCCTTCCCAGGATTCCAGCTCATCCTCCCTGGGAGAGAAAAACTGCAATTTCTTTTTTTTTTTCTTTTTTTTTTTATTCCCTTTTCTGCCTACTGCAAGGAGAAGCAGCTCTTCAGATCCTACTTGGCAGTTGCACACAGAATCTTAGCGAGGAAGGGATGATCTAAGCAGGTGAGTGCCCATGATCAGGGGTAATTCTAGGGCTGGGTAGTAGTATAATGGAAAGGGGTCTCCTGTTGACTTGTAAGAGCTGTATTACCTACAACTAGTGGAGTTGTGTTAGAGCTGCCATCTGGGGTGCACTGAGGGATTTTTGGAAAGGGGTCGGTGCCTTGTGTTATAGCAGCAGCTTTGCTCCCCTTCCCTGTTCCCTCATACCCTCAGCCTGCTGGGAAGGGAGCCTTGCATGCTCTCCAAACCTTCCAAACTGCCAGCCCATACCCTCCAAACTGCCAGCGGGTGAGTCTGTGCCTTAGGAACACTAACCTGATTATTATTTATTTTATTTTATTGTATGAATAGTTACATTATACCAATAACATTTACATTACAATAACAACAGAAAGTGCATGCAAAGCGATGCAAGAATTATTATTATTAAAAAAAAAAAAAATGTCACTTTAAATTAAGTCCTCATCTGAGCACTTTCCCCTTGTATTCAGTTTCAGCATTTGCCAACCCCTCCAGACTTTTAATCTTCATTCTTAATTTATATTAAATCTTATCATTGATTTGCAAGTTTAAAGAAATCACATATATATATATATATATATATATATATATATATATATATATATATATTTGTACATAAATAAACAAAACAGTCACCTGCTTACTGTCGCCTTTAAACTCCCCTCTCTTATGATTTATTATTGAAATGTAGACATGTATTAAAATCAAATGAGGATTCAGTTTAATTGATAAGCCTTTGGGATCAGAAATAAAATATATCCATCGACAAAAAGCGATAAAAAAAAGATCGATCGCGTAAAAAGGGTTCGTAATTTATCGAGGCTGATTTTTTTTGTTTTTGGATGATTTTTGGATGATTGTTAAATATTATTTGGGACTTTTGAATCTCAGCACAGTAGCTGAGACAGTAGCAAATAAACTAGGCCTGAGAATGTTTGTTTTTTTAGTTAATGAATAAACAATTAATTCAGCTGCTGTTTTTTTTGTTGTTGTTTTTTTTTTCCTCCTAAATGATTTGCCATGTATTATATAGTGAGGGGCAGGAAAGTAAATTGTCACGTTGCAGCCCAGTGTTACCTGACATGTAGCGAGTGGATTAAGTCGTTTGTTGTGGGTGAGATTAAGGTTGTACCGAGTCGTGGGTTTATGGGATTCTTTAACGAGCGATCTGCTTGGCTGAGCATTTTCTATGGGGGCAGCAGCAGCAGCGCTGGATTTATCATCAGATCTCAAATCGTACAAAGATTTCTTCTTCTTTTTTTTAATTTTAATTTTATTTTTATTTTTAAACGACCTGATTGAACCAAGTCGGTGCCATTTATTCTCCAGCTGTAACTATTTATCTAAATATGGGAATCGTTACATTCCCATTTATTTATTTTTTTTATTGTATTTATGATATAATAACGGAATGTTCCATGTGAATATTCATGGGGCAGAGAACAAATCCAAACCCTTTTGTATCTTGATCGATAGAGCCTTGATATTCATTGCTGCCATAAAAAGAGACAGAAAAGGGGCATTGGGGAGAGAAATTTCAGGCCATTACATTATTTTACCCCTTCTTTTCTTTTTAACCAACTCTTTCACTATTGTAATTGTCTCTTTCCAATTGAGCCCCCTGCTGTGCTGTTGTGTAGTTTTACAAGCCCTTAACAACTCACACCAGTAACAAAATTACCTCCAGAAATTTATAACAAGAAAAAGAGTTGTTTTTTTTTCTTTATTTATTTATTTTTTAATGTTAAAAAGAAATATCCTAACAACAACCAGTGGCCCTTCACTGTGGCCCTTGCTTGGTTTTAAAACTGTCTAAAATTAAAAAAAAGAAAGTGTTCATGGTTTCCAGCAGTCTAAAAAAAAAAAAGTGAATAGAAAGGAGGGGGGAAAGAAACTATTGTCTACATTGAGCAGCCTGAACTACAGCAGCCCCCTCCTGCCAGTGTCAGTGCACAGCACAGTGAAAATGAAAAAAAATATAAAGGGTATAAACAATTCACAGAAAGCTTTGAAGAACATAAAAAAATAGGAAATGCGTAAAAAAAAAACAAAAAAATATAAAAAAAGCAAAATTTCTATTTTTTGTTAGATTTATAGTGATTGTTACATTTTACTCCTTCAAAAAAGTATATGAAGGTACAATGTATGTATTTGTGGAAAAACACAATAAATAAATAAATTCTCTGCAGTCAAATAGTTTCAATTTACTGAGCTGTAACTGGGGACCTTATTAGCACTAAGCACCCTGGTAACTATGGTGATTTTGTCATATTTACAGGGAAAACAATGCAATGTATTTATTTATTATTATATAATGAAAAAAAAAAATATTAAATAAAATTTAAAAACATTAAAAAAAATGTTAGCCTGGGAACTATTTTTTTTTTTAAAGTGTAGGGAGATTTAGTTTTTTTTTTTAAGGTGATGATTATTATAAATTGCATGTAATGTATAGATCTATATTATAGGAAATATGTATGATAAATATATATATAAATATTCTCTCTTCCTAATAAAGCTCTTTTCCTTATTTCCAGTCCTAGGGGGAAATCACTAGGCGTTGATCATCAGATGTTGGGAATTACACAGTCCCTTGGAGGAGAAACAGAAAAGATATCCAGGTAGATATTGAAAAAAACATAAAAAATCTGAATAGATAGACACTGGCAGAACCCAGCAAGGGATATAAAAACACAGGTATTTCTATGTAATTTGGGGAATATTAGCCACAGAATAGGGACGCCCACACCATCAAGGTGGGAGGGTTATACAGGAAAGGAATAAAGTGAATTAACTGCAGAATGTGCTGTTTATTAATAGAATTCCATACATAGACCACGTGGGATCCGGCAGCGACTTAGACATGCAGAACAGTAAGTACTACTCCTTTATTACTCTCTCTACAATAAATACATCAGCTTTAATACAGGGAATGTGTTGCGAGAGAAGTGCAGATGTGAGTGTCTTAAGTCAACTCTATTTGGTGATTTATTTTTATTGCCCCCCAGTTGTTTAGAGATGACAGTTTGTTGCAGGTTGTTGTTAAGGGGATACAGTGCGACTGCCCAGGTATTTACAGCAGCCCAGAAGGGTTGGGATAATGAGCTCAGAGCGATTGTTGCGTTGTGTCTTGGCTGGGAATAATAAGACTTATCCACTCTGTATTCGGCTCTATCCGTTTCAGTGCAATAATAACCATGCTGTAGATTGCAAGCTCTTGGCGGCAGGGACTTCTCTAGGGGCAGAGATTCAGGTGTCTCGGATTTGTGTTTTCAGGATTGATTTTTTTGTTTTTTTCAAAATGCAAGTGAAGGATTTGCGCTGCAATTGCGCCGAGCACGGTGGCACTTGTCGCTGTGCCTGTGCGACTGGGAAAGAGCTTTTGTGGTTTCGGCGCAAAAAAAGTGCTGCAACTTGTGCAAAAAGTGTGGAATACATTTCTTGTCAATATGGAATTATTTCCAGCAGTTAAGGAAGAGGTACTGTAAATATGGGAGTTATTCTTAATTATAGAAGAGCCATCAACTCTAATTTATATATATATACACATTATCTACCTACCTTATCAGGTATATAGCCGGTATATATATTTATAAGTAAATGGTTTAATACATTGTGGGGTCCCTTCTTAATGGAACTGTCATCAATATACCTCATACCTATATATATATATATATATCCTATCATTTGGAGGGGTACATAGCCAGTATATGTATTTATAAGTACAAAGTTTAATACAATGAGTCATACCTATATATATATATATATATATTTATAAACATCTCTCTTTTCAGTTTGAGGGTTACATAACTAGGGTATGTATGTATAGGTACATGGTTTAATACATTCGATAGATAGATAGATAGATAGATAGATAGATAGATAGATAGATAGATAGATAGATAGATAGATAGATAGATAGATAGATAGATAGATAGATAGATGATAGATAGATTAATAGATAGATAATGTATATATAAAAGATAGATTAATAGATAGAGAATAGGTTTAATACATTCGATAGATAGATAGATAGACAGACAGACAGACAGACAGACAGACAGACAGACAGACAGATAGATAGATAGATAGATAGATTAATAGATAGATAATGTATATATAAAAGATAGATTAATAGATAGAGAATAGGTTTAATACATTCGATAGATAGATAGATAGATAGATAGACAGACAGACAGACAGACAGACAGACAGACAGACAGACAGACAGATAGATAGATAGATAGATAGATTTATATACACACACACTATCTCCCTTATCAGTTGGAGAGGTACATAACTAGTATGTGTAGGTATAAGTACATGGTTTAATACATTCATTACTGGGAACTCACTGGTAGAGCCCAGAGCAATCACTTTCCTACTGCCTGCTAATTAGTGATCTCAGATTCCCTCACTAGCAGGTAGCAGCCCTCTAAATCTGTATGGCAGCCCCTGTGCCCTGAAAGTATTAGTAAATATTGTTTTTATTGGGTCAGTCAATATTAACTCTCTGTGGAAGTGGTGTCCAGCAACTTGCTGTCATTTATCACCCTTACTAGTCTAGTATACAGTGCTCTGTGTACATTATTCTGCTTTACGTGTTTATTCTACTGAGTAGCCCTCCTTGTGTACAATTTAGAACCATCACCTAATATTATTGTAAAGTATTAGTATAGAGTCAGTAGCTTTGCTCCACTTTATACTATCATGGTTTCCTTTGTGTGTGTGTGTGTGTGTGTATATATATATATATATATATATATATATATATACATACACATATGAAGCAAAAGGTACAAATATGCAAAAAAAAAGAGCCCTGAGTGTGCCCTAGATTTTACCTTTTGCTTAACATATTTGTCATTGGCACCCAGGTCACTTACTGAGTTTTATATACTTTTTACCCTATAATATGTACATATGTGTGTCCCATGCACATAGATATACAAATATATAAAGGTTCATCATTGTATACATTGTAAGACATTTATTTGGGACTGGGAGGTGGGTTTATTAATTAGTAAGACTATAATATAATAATACTATATACACATATAATTACATACATCAATCTCTAATATTTAAATTATTCTGAGACACATGCACAGGAGCAATAAACACAGGGGTTCAGTGTCTCAGAATCAGAAAGACATGGAAGGCATATCAAGAGCCCCTGTACCCAAGAACTTACAGTCTAATTTTGCATCTGAACCTTGTAGCCGTCTATAAGCTGGAGAGGGATCCACAGCACTGCAGGGTTAATTATTTTGCATATATATATATATATATATATATATATATATATATATATATATATATATATATATATATATATGTATTGCTGCTGTTTTTCAGTATCAAAGGGCAGGAGGATGACCCAAGACACTATTTGGGTGAGCCCTATTTTTTTTATGATGAGTTCCCAGGCTTTGTGTTAACAACTCCTGGGTGTATATGATTTAAGGCGTCCCAAATAGACAACATATGTTTTCTTATTAACCCACTAGCAATGGGCTGGGAGGCCGCTAATCATTGCCACTGGGCTAGATTTAAAGGACTCTCGGGGGAAATTATATCATGATTAAGGCTTAACCTTTTAAGTGAATTTTGAGTTTTTCTTTGCTTCCGTTGAGTGTCATATTTAAGCTGATGGATGACTCTTGGTTGGTGACATTGCTGTAGGAACTGCATGAATTACTTTACAGTCCCAGCAACAGAAGAAAAAAACATAAAATTGAACATAAAGTCATTTTACCTGGGGGAGATCACTTTAAATATAATAATAAAAAGAAAATTATAATTAAATACAATATAATATTTAAATAATTATATATAATAATGGGGCGTTTAGGGTTAAGCAGTGTGCTTCAGTTTTAGGGTGAATATACTGCATAATCATTTTAATAAAAGCCCCAATTAATGTAAAAAAAAAGAAATCTAAATATTCTGGGGTTGAGCTTAGATGTCCCAGTCGCAATTTTTTAGAAAGTGTCATTAAAGCTAAAACTTGTATATGCTGATATATTCAGGGATTGATGGGAAATGAGCCTGGTGAGCTTTATGCGATATGATCGGCCGATCTGGCAGCTCTGAAATATGGAAAAAAAAAAAAGAAAATTAGAGAGAGAAAAAAATGTAAATGTCAGTTTGAATCTAATAAGCAGTAGAAGTGAAACACCCTCCCTTGTCCCCCCACCACCCCTGAGGCTGAGTCCATGCAAAGCCCTTGGCTACTTTTTTTTTTTTAAAAAAAAATGTTTTTTTTCCCCTTGAAGTAGCTTTGCATCTAGTCTCAACTGTTTATCCAAATCCAGTCGGAAAGGGTCGTTTTTATCACGGTCCCATTTGTCCTGACGATGCAATTTTCAAAAGCCCAGGACTGTCACAGAATGACAAGTCTGCCACAAGTGCTTTCAATCTGATCTTTTCAATTAGCCTCCCAAGCATGATCCGGGCGACTTCCTCCTATTTGCAGAAATTAAGCTCAAATTTGACGTGCGGTTAGTTTTATTTAAAAGACAAATGTCAGGGAAGACTCATCATATTTTTCCTCCTCTTCGATATTTGGAGCTTATTTATTGCTCAGGAGCCCGAGCTCGTACGAGTCGATTTGTCAGGAGTCTGCGAGTGAGAGAGGATCTCCCTGGATTTAGGGCTCAGGTCCGGGGCTTTAATTAAAAAAAAACCTCCAGGTTGGGGATTTTTAATGAAAAATAACTGCTAAAAGCCTGATGGGATTTAGGAGACGTTTTAAAGTAGAGTAGCTGCAGATTTGGGGAAGTAGGAAAGTGTCAGCTTCGTTGGCTACTCTTGGGGTTTCAACAGGGGGTCGGGGCTGTTAAGGAGTTCATTCTGGGACTGTTTATTATTGAAGTCGGTTTTCACTGAGTTTAAGGGCATAACAAAAGCAATAGTATTTATGAGTCGTTTTAAGCTGTAGATTTGGGGAAGTAGTAAAGTGTCAGCTTCGTCGGCTACTCTTTAGGTTTTTAAGGGGGTCGGGGCTGTTAAGGAGTTCATTCTGGGACTGTTTATTATTGAAGTCGGTTTTCACTGAGTTTAAGGATAATGCTGTGTGGCTGGACGCTTCTGCGACAGAGTAGGTGCGACTCTGCGACCATCCAGGTTGGGGATTTTAATGGAAAATAACTGCTAAATGGCATAAGAAAAGCAATGAGGTTTTAAAATAGAGTAGCTGTAGATTTGGGGATGTAGGAAAGTGTCAGCTTCTTTGGCTACTTTTGGGTTTTAAGGGGGTTGGGGGCTGTTAAGGAGTTCATTCTGGGACTGTTTATTATTGAAGTCGGTTTTTTTTTTAGTTGAAGGACATTACTGTGTGGTTGGACGTTTTTAATGAGCTCTGCGACAGAGTAGGTGCGACTCTGCGACCCTGCAGGTTCGGATTTTAATGAAAAATAAGTGCTAAAACAATAGGGATGGCATCACAAAAGCAATGCCTGATGGTATTTATGAGATGTTTTAAAGTAGAGTAGCTGTAGATTTGGGGAAGTAGGAAAGTGTCAGCTTCTTTGGCTACTTTTGGGGTTTTAAGGGGGTCGGGGGTTGTTATGAAGTTTATTCTGGGACTGTTTATTATTGCAGTCGGTTTTCATTGTTTGTGGTTGGACGCTTCTGCGACAGAGTAGGTGCGGCTCTGCGACCCCCAAGTTTGTTTTTTAATGAAAAATAACTGCTAAAACAATAGGAATGGCATCACAAAAGCAATGGTATTTATGAGACTTTTTAAAGTAGAGTAGCTGCAGATTTGGGGAAGTAGGAAAGTGTCAGCTTCGTTGGCTACTCTTGGGTTTCTTAAAAGGGGGTCGGGGGCTGTTATGGAGTTCATTCTGGCACTATTTATCATTGAAGTCGGTTTTCATTGAGTTTGTGGTTGGACGCTTCTGCGACAGAGTAGGCGCGACTCTACGACTTTGAATATGATGTCATAATTTAATTTTGGATGTATTTTTTATATATGAGATTTATAATGTCTTTAATTGAATGTCTCCCCAGGTCACAGCGGAGTAAATCAACTCGGGGGAGTGTTTGTCAACGGCCGACCCCTGCCCGACTCGACCAGACAGAAGATCGTGGAACTGGCGCACAGTGGCGCGCGACCCTGCGACATTTCTCGGATTCTGCAGGTGACAAAGCTGTCCTCCATTCGACAACTGCTTCTGGTTACAAAGTCCTACCCGTCTGCCACCCCTCGCTGTCCCCCCACAAACATCGCTCCAGCCTATTGAATACATTGCCTCCATCTGCTGTAATGATATCGGTGTAGATCGTGCGTGTTTTGTTTGTGCACTCTGTTGTTTGTTTGCGATGACACACACACACATACACACCTGATTGGCATGTACACACAGTTAGCGCCTAGATGTAGAATTCTGTATGGTTTTGGCTCTTATAATAATAACCTTCATCCAGGCACTATGGAATTAAATTGGAATTAGGCTAGAGCAACACAAACACCCACACCCACAAATATATTTCTATACATGTTTTTTAAATATGACATGTAAGGGGCTATGTGCTTAAAAATAGAAATTCATTAAAATAAAAAATAAATAAAAAAAAAGAAAGTTCTCATACCATTGAAGGTATATTTTTGTATTATAGAGCCATGCAGATGCAAAAGTCCCAGTGCTGGATAGTCAAAACGTAAGCTCGCCATTAATGCTACCTATAAACTAGTACTTGTGTCTTGAAATCATTAATAATGGGATTTTTTTTCTCTATTTTCTATGCACAGGTGTCCAACGGCTGCGTCAGTAAGATCTTAGGCAGATATTACGAGACCGGATCGATCCGACCTCGGGCGATCGGTGGCAGCAAACCCAGAGTAGCCACCCCAGAAGTGGTTAACAAGATAGCCCAGTATAAGAGAGAGTGCCCTTCTATCTTTGCATGGGAAATCCGAGACAGGTTGCTTTCTGACGGAGTCTGTACCAACGACAATATCCCCAGTGTAAGTGGAACAGCTATGGGGACCACATCAGCTCCTAAACCACCAGAAGCCTTTTCTTCTCAATTATATTATATTTAAGGCTATAATAATATTTCAGACTAATATAAATAATAGACATTAGAATTCTTGCGGTGTTTACAGCGAAATAACGAATTTACATTTCAGGTGTCATCAATAAACCGAGTGCTGCGCAACCTGGCGAGCGAGAAGCAGCAGATGGGCTCGGATGGGATGTACGACAAGCTTAGGATGCTTAACGGACAAACTGGCACTTGGGGGGCACGGCCAGGGTGGTACCCGGGCACCTCAGTACCTGGCCAACCAGCACAGGGTAAGTACATTCGCCTTTATTTGTCATGATTGGTAAGGGCTTGTGATTGTGTAGCTGGAATGATTGAGTCGATGAGAGATCGGTTTGTTTGTTTGCCATTAAAATCGGTCACACACTGTATGTCATATTAGAAAAATTAATTCAAACAAGGAGAGCAACGTTAGCAATGGGATGTGCCTATTGTATGTATAGACAGACAGACACAGACAAGCTGACTTGCTTGTTTAGCTCATGTATTTGCTCTAGAAATTCAGCAAACGATAGTCAAAAATTGGCACTGGATATTGGGCGATGTCTCCTATATGTAGAGATGCATGTTTCCCACTTGGCATGGCTTCCCATACAGTAAGGGAGACTGGCCCTGCCTGGGTAAGAAGCTTGGGTGATGTCTCTTTGAGCTGCCCTTGTGATTCAGTAGTTTTAGGGATGTGCGTAATTGTGCGTAAAGGGCATCACATATGGGACTTAGATCCTGGGCAGAGTAAATCATTAAGGTCTTGTGGGCCATTGATTGTGGGGTTTTTTTGGGTTCAGTGTGGATCATTATACTGTGGAATTCTAGGTTTTGGGGATGGTGGAGAGGGGTGTTGATGTGGGGGAACAGGTGTGTGCCCAGATAAAGTGTAAAGAAGGGTATGACTTTGGTTTGGTGATGTTTTTGCTTTGTGGGGCAGTTAGTGTCTGGGTATAATTTTAATGGGTAGAGGGCAGCAATAACATGCGTTTGGGGGGCAATAAGAGAGAGCATGCCTTGTAGTAGAGGAATAGGAGAGCATGCATATTGGAGGGCAGTGGGTTAGAAAGCTTCTGTGGGACATTGAAGAGTGCAGGGCAGGGCAATGGGACAGCATGCTTGGTGTGGGGCAATGGGCAGAGAATGATTATTGTGGGGAAGCTGGTGGACATGCTTTTTGGTGGGTAATACATGAGCATGAAATTGGTGAGCATGTTATTATGGGGCATATGAGAGAGCATCATTATGAGGGTAGGAGGGCATGCATTTGCAGTGGGTGTGGGTCTGCTTGTGTTTTTCATGGGAGTATAATTGTTGTATGTTGTTGCTGGGAGCCTGGTATGACTTTGCTGGGCACTGGGCTGGGCATGGTTTTCATGGGCACTAGGTGGGGGCAATTCTTACAGGCTATAGACTTTGAATACCAGAGTGCGCTTTGGGCAGAAATGGGATGCACCAGGGATTGTAACTGTCATACAATGGGGCCAGAGAAGGGTAATAATAATAATAATAATATGTGCTGGTGAGTTCGAGTTTGAGACCTGCCACCCCTCTGGCCAACCCTTCCTACCAGGAGCCCCCAACAAGCTGCTTCTCGCCCCCCCGATCTATCAAGATCCCAATGTGCGCCCCCAATATCTGCTACAATGGATGTTTCGGTCACACACAAGAATTTGTTATGGGAACAATCCTGTCGCTATGTAATTGCTCATTAGAGATCGTTTTGTTTCTCATTAAGGCGACATGAATAAGCGTCTAGTTGGAGGGGACAGCTGTAGAAATGTTTCACAGGAGACCCTTGGACATGATGTGGCTCCGCTTGCCAATTAGACATGGCAGTTTTTTTATTCTTTTCTTTTAAGAAGAACACAATTTAAGAAAGACTGGGAGATGATGGGACATGGGCCCCCCCCCCCATTTATCTCCCCTGATTAGTCCCAGTTCTGGTGAACCCTGCGCCCTGCGGTGACAGGGACCATCAAGGAGGGAAGTGGGGTGGACACATACCCTATAGAGTCCCACAAACCCCTCTATCAACCCAACAGTCGCTGTTACCCCCTACAGCTCTCAAATACTCCACAGCCTCTATAGTACGCCCACATCCAAACAGTTCATCCTTACAGCCCCAAAATAACCGAAATCAGTTCATCCCCACAGCCCCTATATTACTTCCAAATCTATCACAGCCCCTATATTACTCCCAAATCTATCACAGCCCCTATATTACTGCCAAATCTATCACAGACAGTTCCTATATTACTCCCAAATCTATCACAGCCCCTTTATTACTGCCAAATCTATCACAGCCCCTATATTACTCCCAAATCTATCACAGCCCCTATATTACTTCCAAATCTATCACAGACAGTTCCTATATTACTCCCAAATCTATCATAGCCCCTTTATTACTGCCAAATCTATCACAGCCCCTATATTACTGCCAAATCTATCACAGACAGTTCCTATATCACTTCCAAATCTATCGCAGCCCCTATATTACTCCCAAATCTATCACAGACAGTCCCTATATTACTCCCAAAGCGATCACAGCCCATGTACAAGTCAGTTCCACCACCCTAACAGCCCCATATTAACCCCAAATTAACCACATCGCCTTTATTAACTATATTTAACTCTCCATCGCTCCATTACATTAATCTCAAAGCCTCACCAGTCCTTCCACCGCAACGACCCCTTAACTAACCCCAGATACCCGCGACCCTGTTGTAGAAGCTCAGAGTAGTATCTTGATGCTGCCATAGTTAGAATGAAACCACTGTCCATAACTATAATGATACAGAATATGTTTGGACACACACAGGTATATAACCAATTTATCGAAATGCCAAATGTATCCATTTTTCTCTACGCGCAACAAGTCAAACCCCCGCGCATAAAGGAAACTTCAAGCTCGACGGTTTGGCCGCACTCGCAGACCCTTTATCAGAATCTGCAGGAAGTAACAACTAGTTACATTGTTACACCCGGGGCAGGAAAGTCTGATTAGATACGGACAGTGGACAGAGGCCAAACTATTTCATATACACTGCAGATAATTCAATTAGCGGCACTGGGTGTTATGTATATAAATAATTAGCGAGGGACAAAACGAAAGATCAATATATTTTTAGTTTTAGACCCCCTTCCTCTTATAAAGTAGTTATAGAGGCTAAAAAGAGACCCCCAGATACTGTTCATATATTATATATTTATTTATTGAGATTTATATATTTATCTCAATGTGTGTTACCTATAAACGGGCAACGATAATTAAAGGCTTCGAATGGGAAAGCACCGAAATAAATCATTCTTATAGTTTTCTATGAGATTATGATGTATTTTTGCTAGTACACCACTTTGGTCAATTAGCTAGTTAGTAGGCTGAGTGGAGATAGATATATAGATAGATAGATAGATAGATAGATAGATAAATAGATAGATAACAGATAGCTAATAGACAGATAAAAGAGAGATAGATAATTTATGATAGATAGATAATAAATAGATGAATGTAAAGATAGATAGATAGATAATAGATCATAAATAGATAGATAGATGATAGATAGATAGATAATTGATGATAATAGATAGATAGATAGATAGATAGATGATAGATAATAGACAGATAATAGAGAGATAGATAATTTATGATAGATAGATAATAGATAGATGAATGTAAAGATAGATAGATAGATATTAGATAGATAAATAGATAGATAGACAGATGATAGATAGATAGACAGATGATAGATAGATAGACAGATGATAGATAGATAATTGATGATAATAGATAGATAGATAGATAGATAGATAGATAGATAGATAGATAGATATAGAATAGATAGATAACAGATAGATAATAGACAGATAATAGAGAGATAGATAGATAGATAATTTATGATAGATAGATAATAGATAGATGAATGTAAAGATATATATATATATATATATATATATATATATATATATATATATATAAATAAATAAGCTTCTACACAAGCCCATATTTCGAGAGAGTACAGCAGAGCAGAAATGGCCTTTATGGACATAAAATGAATAAAATTGCATGCCCCCCCCCAAACCTTGAATATTTGATGCTCCCCCCCTCTCTCTCTCCCCGGTTTCTCTAATGCATCTCCTCACACCAACATTGGGGGCTGCTGTCACTAAGAGCCCATTACTTGCAAAAGCATAAGGCACAGTGTGGTCTCTATGGGTGCAAATATGGCCCCATATGAACAAGGCCTCGCTGCAGTGAGTCACATAATAGACACACAAGGCTTTGACACAAGAACAACCACAACAAAAAAAAAAAAGAGACATCTCTATGTTGGGGGAAATTCTCCAGCGATTTAGTGTTTTTAAAGGATCACTGAGAGGCACTTTTCTCATTTATTTTTTAAGACTAAAGCCCCTCTATAGGATTTAGGCATTTTCCCCTTTTCAGCAGATGCTGCCTGTGTTTTGATCCCAGCGCTGGTGCCGGATCGGTTTGCTCTCTTTTCTTGCCAGTTTTCCGCCTCACTGACCAACACACTAAGGAACTCAGGAATGATTCTATTTCCCAGCGTCAGATGGTCTGTCTATAGGGATAATAGGAGACATATTCACTCTCCCTTTTATGGATTAGGCCTGTAAGGTGGAGCAAGGCCCCCATTGATCAACTCTCCCCTGCTTGTTGGGCCCTCTAAATAGACTTTAAAAGAAGATATCTTAATTGAGTGTCACTTGCTTATGAAATGTAATTTTATATGAGAAGCTGACACAGTGGAATGACTGAATGTAACAAGGCTGCAGCCAGGGAAGCTACTGAAGTGCTGCCCCTTTAACCCACACTAGGGAAGGAAGGAGGGGAGGGGGGGCTTTTTTTAAGTGTTAAATTAAAATTATACATTGCAAACATTTTTAACCCCAGTTAACACCTCTCAGTGGAGTATTTAAGTTCCTTTGTGGCTCACAAAACACACACAGACTGTAAATAGAGGGGACATTCATCTGCTCTGCTGCTGCCCCTAAAGACACACATGTTGTAATGGTCCCTGACACCCCCTGATAAACACACTGTTAAAGGAACCACATGGGTGGGGACGACGACGACGACAGCATTTATGTCTCATGATTAAACTGCATATATATATATATATATATATATATATATGTATGTGGAATTTTTTTCAAACAACATCAAATATATAGAAAGATAGATGATAGATAGATAAATAGATCAATTTGTAAAGATAGATATAGATAGACAATAGATACATTAAAGATAGATAGATAATGGACAGATATAGAAGAGATAGATAGATAGATAGATAGATAAGGGATAGATAGATAGATAGATAATGGATATATATATATATATATATATATATATATATATATATATATATATATATATATATATCTATGAGATAGATGGATAGATAGATAAATACATAGATAGATATAGAGATAGATATATAGATAGTGGATAGATATAGAAGAGATAGATAGATAGATAATGGATATATATAAAAGAGATAGATGGATATATAGATCAATAGATAGATAGATAGATAGTGGATATATATAAAAGAAATAAATGGATATATATATATATATATATATATATATATATATATATATATATATATATATATATATATATATAGATAGATAGATAATGGTAGATAGATTGATTGATGAATAGATAGATCAATTTATTGAGATAAATAGGTAGATAAATGATAGATATAGATGAGAGATAGATAAATAGATTTAGAGACAGAAAATAGATGATAGATAGATAGATAAGTGATAGATAGATAGATAGATAGATAGAATATTGATGAGATAGTTAGATAGATGATATATAGATACTGTAGATCATGGATAGATATAGAAGAGCTAGATTTATAGATTGATGGATTTATATATATATATATATATATATATATATATATATATAGAGAGAGAGAGAGAGAGAGAGAGAGAGAGATAGCTAATAGACAGATAATAGAGAGATAGATAACTTATGATATATAGATAATAGATAGATGAATGTAAAGATAGATAGATAGATAATAGTTCGATAAATAGATAGATAAATGATAGATAATAGACAGATAATAGAGAGATAGATAATTTACGAGAGAGAAAGAGATAATACATAGAGAGGTAGAGAGATAAATAGATAATGAAAGATAGATAGATAAATAGATAGATAGCTCTGGCGCAAGCCACCTGTTCCATAGATGGAGGTTTAGCTAATGATGACCCACCCCTCTTACCTTCCCGCTGACACTCTCCAGGCCCAGCTACTGACACTTACAGGACAAACACATGACATTTGATGGGTAAACACCAGGACACTTGGGTGCTAATTTGTGAGTTGAAGCTTATCTAATCTTAACTAAGTAGTTTTCTTCTCCTTTGGCTGTTGAGTACATCGCTTCTGTGTGTGTGGAGGGGGTTACCCCCATTCACAAGGTTAGCCCACCCCCAACTCTTCTCTCTCTTTCTCTCTGTCTTTTTGGCCCTATAGAAAGTGCAACTCGTATATAGCTTTGAGTAGCCAGTCTAGGGGACAGTGATTAATGACGGCAGTGCAGAAAGGTTAACATACTTCTATGAAAAGTCTGTTGACTGGCCCAATTGTGATACAATGTAGCTGATTGCGAGCTTGAAGAGAATCCCTTTGTCTTCCCTCCCCCCCTCCGATTGTGTCTTGGAAATTCTGCCCACGAAAGTTTGCCAACCCTCCTGCCCCAAGTGTTTAATAGCTTTCCTCACTCTGCTGGCATTGTGCACTTGTTGAAAGGCAGGCCCTTCTCTATTGAAGTGTTGGTGGTCAACTCAATTGATCTTCAGATGTCCATATGGTATGCACTGTCGATGAAGCCAGCCAGTTTCAATGGAAAGGGGAATGTTGGAGTTTTGAAACATTTCAGAGTCGTCTGAAAAGCTCTCACCGGATTGTGTGACAATTCTCTTAACCCTTTCACGGCCCGGCTATTGTGTTGCCATATTCCTCTCCAGTTAATTCTCACAATATTTAATTACACCCCAGGTCACATTCTTTTCTACACAAAGAACCTGCCTTTTTTTTTTGTTTTTTTTGGAAGTTTAGTTTAAGAAAAAAAAAAAAAATTCCAGTTAAATTAAAAAATAAATAAATTCTGGTTTCTGTAGTAGTAGGACAGTTATTCATGGGGTGTAGATATATTTATACAAATAGATAATTAACTGGGAGATTTACCATACAAAATTATCAGTTATGTTACTACAAATTCGGGCAGAAATTTGTATTTTTTGCTTCTCAGAATGCCGTCCTCCCCATAAAACCAAGGAGAAGTTGCACTTTAATTGTCCTGAAAATGGTGCCAATTTCAACTGACAGTTGCAGTTTTAACAAGCCTTGTTGAGCAATACAAACATGCAAGTGACACAAACATACAGCACAACTTCCAAGAATGCTGCCCCCTCCCCATAATGCCAAGAAATAGTTGCACTTTAATTGTCCTGAAAATGGTGCCAGTTTTGACTGACAGTTGCAGTTTTAACAAGCCTTTTTGAGCAACACAAACATGCAAGCGGTAAATTCGGACAGAAATTTGTATTTTTTTGCTTCCCAGAATGCCACCCCCCCATAATGCCAAGGAGTAGTTGCACTTTAATTGTCCTGAAAATGGTGCCAGTTTTGACTGGCAGTTGCAGTTTTAACAAGCCTTTTTGAGCAACACAAACATGCAAGCGGTAAATTCGGACAGAAATTTGTATTTTTTTGCTTCCCAGAATGCCACCCCCCCATAATGCCAAGGAGTAGTTGCACTTTAATTGTCCTGAAAATGGTGCCAGTTTTGACTGGCAGTTGCAGTTTTAACAAGCCTTTTTGAGCAACACAAACATGCAAGCGGTAAATTCGGACAGAAATTTGTATTTTTTTGCTTCCCAGAATGCCGTCCCCCCATAATGCCAAGGAGTAGTTGCACTTTAATTGTCCTGAAAATGGTGCCAGTTTTGACTGACAGTTGTGGTTTCAACAAGCCTTGTTGAGCAACACAAACATGCAAGCGACACAAACATACAACACGGCTTCCAAGAATGCTGCCCCCTCCCCATAATGCCAAGAAATAGTTGCACTTTAATTGCCCTGAAAATGCTGCCAGTTTCATCTGACAGTTGCGGTTTTAAAAGGTCTTGTTGAGCAACACAAACATGCAAGCGACACAAACATGCAACACGGCTTCCCAGAATGCCCCCCTATAATGCCAAGGAGTAGTTGCACTTTAATTGTCCTGAAAATGGTGCCAGCTGCAGTTTTAACAAGCCTTATTGAGCAACACAAACATGCAAGCGGTAAATTCAGACGGAAATTTGTATTTTTTGCTTCCCAGAATGCCATCTCCCCCATAATGCCAAGGAGTAGTTGAACTTTAATTGTCCTGAAAATGGTGCCAGTTCCGACTGACAGTTGCGGGTTTAACAAGCCTTGTTGAACAACACAAACATGCAAGTGGTGAACAAAAGGGGATGTGAGTTCCCCTTTTATAGCCTACATGGGACTGTACAGTGGCCCCTTTATTAGACGTTATTTAAATGAATAATTGGTTGCTAATAATTAATAAGATATGACAACAAGGGCTTAAGTGTTGCCGTCTGGGGTTGGTTAATCTCCAACAATGACATGGGTTTTTCCTTTAAGGAAAATCATACTCCCCCCCCCTGCCCCCCCTCTTTGCTGCATATTCCAAACAACGGACAGTCCCTTTATCTAAATATAAAATTCCATTTTCAGCAATTACAGCCTGCTCTTTCTGATGATATAATTACCACTGTTCTTAGTAATAGGTGTCAAGCCAATGCGCACTCATACAATAGTTGAATAAAACTACAGAACAATGCTCGGCTCTTTGAAATTCTCACCCTTGAAAATGAAATTGCCTGGGTGGAATCGGAATGTATAAAGGAAAAGTGGGTGAGGGGGGGGGAGAAAAAAAAAACTAACCAAATATTTCTTTTAGAGATTACAAGCTTGGGCTCTGATTTCTTAATAGTATTGGCTGCAAACTTATCAGCGGTTAATTAATTCGATTTGGTGATTACATACTGGATAATGTCACCCCCCTGTCATTTATAAGGATATTGAAAGTCATGTGACCTGGATAACTCAGCATAGTCTTACAGAGGCAGGGCACTATATACATTTACCATATATATATATATATAATATTTATAATGCCATGGCTCTGTGAAAGACTATATATATATCAGATTATTTTGCATTGATTCATACCATGATTTGGCCCAAACCAACCCCAGTTATGAAATTAATCAGATTTCATTTTGTTTGTGCACTACTGGGGTTATGAATTAATAGTTGTACCTGGTAACTCATAATAACCAATCAGATGCTTGCTTTCAAACAGGTGACCAATTAATGCTACTTTCTCTGGGTTACTACAACTGGGGCAACTTTTATACCATAACCCTCAATGTATTACAAACAGATGTCTGTGTATGGGGTTCCGGGCCTATAGCCTAATAAAATAGCAATACTTAATACTAATATGAAAACTCATTGAGGAGTAGGATGACCACATAATGGGCCTGATGCAGAACGATGGCAATTTTAACACCCCCTTTCTCACTTGTTTCCTTGCAGAAGGGTGTCAGCCACAAGAAGGAGGAGCAGAAAACACAAACTCAATTAGCTCCAATGGTGAAGACTCAGACGAGGCCCAGATGAGGCTTCAGCTGAAGAGAAAATTACAAAGAAACAGGACATCTTTTACCCAGGAACAAATAGAGGCACTAGAAAAAGGTACAACTTAAAGATTCAACTCTTCATAAAACTATCCTACAATAGCGCCCCAGTCCTCCAAAGCAGATGACTTCAAACAAATGACAGATGTTATTTTAAATATGGAGACAGTATCAGAATGGGGTTTTAGGGACCCATCAGGGGTCACCACCTAAAGAGCCCACCACCCTACTCATGAAAGCCCCCCAACCCCATTACATTTTTGTACCATTTGCCTAATACATGAGGCAAGATTTACACATTCTCATTGGTTGGTTTTGCATTTGAATGAGCCCTGGACTCACTCCATGCTTAATACATTTCACTGTCTGACTGTTGACCTATAAACATCTACGGCCCTTTTAATGAACTCGTTCCTTTCTTATGCATACAGAATTTGAACGGACACATTATCCCGACGTGTTTGCCAGGGAAAGATTAGCTGCCAAAATCGACTTACCAGAAGCAAGAATACAGGTAACTGTTACTATGTCATTTAAAAAAAACACAAGTTATTTGACCTGAGGTTTAATCTGCATGCCGTTCATTTCAATGTGTAGTTGTAATCTGGATTGGAGACGGTCCCTGTAAACAAGCGTCTCTTTTTCCATGCTCCACCTAAAGCTTGGCATGGTTCCTGAAGATTACCTAGTTCCTTTAACCACCACGCCTGGTCTTAAATTTGCCTACTGATCTGTTAAGAGTTATTAAACCCATGAAAATGGTTGGAGCAGGCATTTACCTTGGAGTTTTACAAAACTGACACCCGGGTAGCAGCATATTACCCACAAGGCACAGTAGCTGATCTCACCTCCAGCTTTCCTCCACTGAATCATCTACAAATTGATTATTTCTGCCTTTGTGGAAGCAAATGCCATGCAGTTGGTGGTTGGTTAAAAGTACCCTCCACCAACTGCATGTCATTGGGTGGAGTGTTAAATGCTAGGCAGTTGGTGGAGGGTACTTTGACCAACCCTTATACCAAACCTAGTAATGAGTAATCATACTACATTGTACACAGTTGGATAAATCCTTCCCATAGTTAAATACAGTAAATACTAATCTAATATATAAACAAAAGATAAGATCTCCCAACACATGCGTTTGGCTCTAGAGGCAGCAATGATATGGACTCCATGGAGGCTTTTCTAGCACAATAGATTTTGGAATTGGTTTCAGAATGCCATAGCTTTTTGTTGAATCAAAAGGAATGAGAAGCTCAAGCTCAAAAGAATGTACTACTTCTAACCACTAACCTATTTTCTCCTGTTACCTTTAGGTTTGGTTCTCCAACAGAAGAGCAAAGTGGAGAAGGGAGGAAAAACTTCGGAACCAGAGAAGGCAGGCCAGTAACACACCCAGCCACATTCCTATTAGCAGTAGTTTCAGTACGAGTGTCTACCAGCCAATCCCACAGCCTACCACACCAGGTGAGTGCACATACTGAGACATTCTCAAGATATCTCAATGAGTTATTTCGGGTTGTGGTGGCCAATAGAATGACTGGACTCGTTTAATATTTTTTTATTCTTTCTTCATTCTACAGTGTCCTCATTCACATCGGGTTCCATGCTGGGCAGAACGGACACAGCATTGACAAACTCTTACAGTGCTCTGCCACCTATGCCTAGTTTTACAATGGGCAACAATCTACCTATGCAAGTGAGTACCTGATTCCTACTAGGGATTCAATGTGAAACTATTGTCAGCTCTTTCATGTGCAAGAATCAGCTAACAGTGGATAAGGTCGTCGATGTATCTTGTGGAAGGACACAGTGATCGTGTTCAGAACCCAAGCTGGTTATGCTAAATCTATACATATAGTTATATTATCTTTAGCTTGTTTGTAACTCCTTCATTATTTAACTATATACATAAAATATTAAAAAATACATGCAAATATTGAGCTCTTTAAGTGATTTAGAACATACGGGTGTCAGAACAGACCATTTTTTGCTATACAGGAAGCTTCATTACCACAGTTCTGGTTTTTCCCCCTATCAATTTGAGTGTATTGAATGTTCCAGATTCATTTTTGTATAGGGTCCAATACAAACTCAAGCTGGAGAGAGGATTAACGTCAAACTATTTTGAAAACAATTATACACCCTAGAACATAGATAATGAGACAATTTCTCCTGAGCATTAATATTTCCAAGCACACATGTACACACTTTTACTTCCTCTAACGTTAACCCAACCTCTTCAGTGTCAAGAAACAATAAGATGAAATATGAAAATGTTAGAGAATATGGGCTGAATTTTATTTAATCAGAAAAATGTCTTCTACAATCAATAGAACAGTCGCAACAGTTCAAGATTGGTCCATATAATCACTGTGGGATTTGGCTAACGTTGACTATTGTTCAAATTGCAGTAATGGCTCATTCAGAAAGCAATAACATGTTTCCATTATGTTTTATGTCAATTTGAGCCTATTTACATAGGAATGTCAAACTTGCTGTTGAATGCACCAGGAGGGCTGCAGATTGGGCACCTCTGTAACTGAGGGAAACATCATGTCTACATTTTCTTAACGCATTGTATATAGATGTACAGAATAAAAGTTTCTCCCTATTAAAATCCCATCAACAATAGCCTCTGCTGTCCATGCACCCCTGACACTCATAACACTCCCCCCCACACACACATCTATATTCTTTCCTGACTTCCAATGGGCAGATGTTTGGATACAGGAGGTGCAGTGACTGTAATGTTACAAATCTCCCTGAGTAGTAATATTACTTTTCTTTCTTCTTCCAGCCCCCTGTACCCAGCCAGCCATCCTCCTACTCATGCATGCTGCCCACAAGTCCATCTGTGAATGGGCGGAGCTATGACACATACACACCTCCCCACATGCAGACACATATGAACAGCCAGCCAATGGGCACATCTGGCACCACCTCTACAGGTAGGCATTCCTTTATTTTCCACCCTCTGCCAGACCACACACATTACCACTTTTTTTTTTTTTTTTTAAATTTAAGTATTAGTCACACGCCAATCCAATGTATTTCCAATGCGCTGCAAGGTTTGCTCATTTCCACCATATTATATTTATTTATGGATAAATACAATTAAAAAAAGGATTAGAGTGTCATATATCACACAGCATGCTTAATAACAGTTTCCAGTATGCAACAATGATTATATCTCTTATCCTATAAATCAAGGCTGTCCAGTTGGTTCCCTTCAAACAACTGGTGGAACTTCAAATTATACTTTAAATTTATATATTTTTGTGCCTCAAGCAGGGGTGTCCGGCTGCAGACCCTAAAAGAAGTAATATATTTCCTTTCAATTAATAAACTAGATCATCAATGAGCTTTCCCACACTCAATACGGATTTGTTGGTTTTAACGCAACCTACCCAAAGACCGCAATTACATTGCACCCTTTATAAGGACCATGTAGGCATTTTACTACTGATGGAAACTGTAGGACACACTTTTCCAAAGGCTAACCCTGGGACAAACCAACAGAAAATGTCGGACAGCATTGATTTACCAAGGATAGCTTGAGGGTGCATGAAACGAGCATTGGGGTATTGATGAGTTTTCGTTTGCCCAATGAAATCAAACAATGACCTATCTGTTTTCATTTCAGGTCTCATTTCCCCTGGAGTGTCAGTCCCAGTTCAAGTACCCGGCAGTGAACCTGACATGTCTCAGTACTGGCCAAGACTACAGTAAAAACCGTGTTAATTTAACCAATGACTTTATGGAAAACAGTTGGATGTTCAGCAGTATTTTATAAAGACGGGGAGACTGAGGAAAGGACTTGTGCCAAGCAGATGTGCGTAAGATACATGGGCTGTTGGAAGGAACTGCATCATGGACTTTTTGCACACAGAAGGCGTTATATCAGTTGGAACAAATCTTCATTTTGATATCCAAACTTTTATCCATTTGATGTACTATTTGTAAATTGACATTTGTATGTTATGATGACTAGAACAATGCGGACTGAATAGATGGATCTACCCCCCACTGGTCATGAAACAGATTTTTTTTTACTAAGGAACCCATGATCAAGCCAAGAATCTAAGAGTTTTATCAAGAGATATCAACTCCTTCTACAATTGTTTTTTTTTTTTTGGCACATGGATCAATGTTCCATGTTTGTATCGAACTCCTTCGCCCAGGACCCCCTAACCACCGGCCCCATCTAAAATCGTCCCTTGGTATCCCACAAAAAAAAAAAAAAGGTTGACCTTAATTTACAAAAACATATGAAAAAAAGACAAAGAAGAAAACCAAGAAGAGAGAGAGAGACGTTTGGTAGATGAAAGGTAGATTGTGTCTTCGATATAATCGATTTGTTTTATGTCGAAATGTATGTTTTTGTCTTCCCTAGAAATCTCCCAGAACGATTTCTATAATAAAATTCATTTCATTTCGATCTGACGAGGATATTGTATAGATGTTTTATAAACATTTTTATGCATCGCTCATTTTTTTGTTTTTTTTCGGTCAGCGAATTGTTTAATTGTTCCTAGATAGTTGTACGATATGTTCACGGTCCAATCATCCTTGTGCATAGAGCTCATTCCTTATACCGATTAAAAAGTGCTTGCAAGAGTTTTCATCTTAAGTGTTTTCAAGTTGTTTACAGCGACATATCAAGATTAACCATTGTTGATTGTAAAAAAAAAAAACAAAAACAAAAAAAAGACAAAAATCATACCAAAGCCTTTGTATCTCCTTTATTATATTATTTCATTATAATCCTCTAGTGTGGTGTTGAAAATTTTGTTACCTGTTTGGGCATTTGCTCCGTTTTCTTTTTTTTTTTTCATTGTAATTTATTTTCTAAATAAATTAGGGCACCTGAAAGAGATCCCATAATTTAAAAGCAGTAAATATTCTATGGATGTTGTGTGTCTGATTCAATGAATAATCAAGGTGGTGGGTTCTCTAACCTTGATTTACAGGAAATAGGGGGAAATAAGGTGTGGGGCCTGGGGTTTTATATTGAACGTGGCTTTAAAGAAAGAAGCAAGTGGATATAGTAGGGATGCACCGAATCCACTTTTTTGGATTTGGCCGAACCCCCGAATCCTTCACGAAGGATTCGGCCGAATACCGAACTGAATCTGAACCCTAATTTGCATATGCAAATTAGGGGTGGGTAGGGGAAAACATTTTTTACTTCCTTGTTTTCTGACAAAAAGTCCCGCAATTTCCCTCCCTGCCCCTAATTTGCATATGCAAATTAGGATTCGGATTCGGTTTGGCCGGGCAGAAGGATTCGTCCGAATCCAGAGCCTGCTGAAAAAGGCCGAATCCTGGCCGAATCCCGAACCGAATCCTGGATTCGGTGCATCCCTAGGATATAATAATGGTGAACTAACTCCATCATTCTTTTTGCCTAGTGTAAATCTGGGCAGATCTTGTGATGTTTCTATGCAGCAATCAGGGTTCTTCTTTCTTCTCCTTCACCAGGGTAAATTGGCATAAAAATACATTTTCTGCCAAAAAAACCCTCATTGAGGAGTACAACATAGCCTTAAAGTCCATAGAAAGATCTGGAGACGATACGGAAACCCTGATCTTGACTTTATTTCCAAAGACAACCATAACAATGAAATCATCATGAAAGATGGAAATTGAAGGTGCTGTGCACTATATAGTCACATAGTAGCTGAGGTTGTCCTTATTGAATAGGGAGGTTATACCAACAGGCAAAATCAAGTTGGGAATTTTTGTCCTTACTAAGTTTTTCTAGAGTTCTCGAGGTTTTTGCCATTAGATAAGTGAAGGGGAGGGGTCTATTAAGCAGAAACAAATTATCATAAGACCCTTATCCACAGGGTTTAAGAATTCCAGCTTATAGATACCACCCCATTGTTGGTTTCTGTATCGTTTCATTTAAATGACAAGCAGAACATAGGGGTATTGATTGTAGAGAAACATTATGGGGGTTATTTATCAAAGTCCAAATTAATTTCAGTATTTTAAGGTTTATTCGGCTTATTTATTAATACACTTTCCCGACAACTTTGTTTGCTGGAAAAAAAATCAGAAAAATCCTGAAAAACATGAATTTTTCGGAATTACCAATGGAAAGCTCAATTTTTTTCGGATTTTTGCCCGAAAACCCTGAAAAGTTTGCATTACTGCATTAAATCTAGCGAAGGTCAAAAAATCTTTGGGACTTCTCTCATTGACTTATATGCAACCTCAGCAGGTCTGAGATGCCGGATTTTCGGATTTTGATTTTTGCCATTCTCGGGGTATAATAAATTCCAAAGAATCGTGTTTTTTTAAAATTCCCATTTTATAATAAAAAAATACAAATTTTTCACATTTTTCGCCATTGGAGTTTTCTATATGTGCCAACACTTTATGGTGGTAATTAGCACTCCAATTTTTGGGAGGCTCTGATGGTTTCAGTCAGTCAACACAGGTTAGAAAGTTAAACAGCACTCAGAAAACCCCCCCAGCTCTAGACTAGTTTCCCCCTTAGGAATTACCTGTGAAGCAATGATGTGTCGTCTTTGAGCATAGGCCCTAATCAAGATAATAGACAGTAAAACCAGATGGCAATTTTTTTGTATTTTTAGTGTCATTTCTGCCATGATTTCATATAATACTAAAAAAGTAATTTTACGGTTATGGTATCTGTTATCCGGAAACCCATTATACAGAAAGCTCCTAATTACAGGAAGGCTTTCTCCCATAGACTCCATTTTATCCAAATCAAGTTTTTTCTGTAGCTATTTCTCTGCAATAATAAAACAGTAGCTTGTACCTGATCCCAACTAAGATATAAATAATCCTTAGTAGAGGCAAAACAATCCTATTGGGGATGGGACAAATTAACTTTTAAATTATTTTTTTGTTGCCTTTTGGTAGACTGGGTATGGAGATCCAAATTACGCAAACACAGTAACTTGTACTGGATCTCATTTAAGATATAATTAATACTTAGTAGAGGCAAAACAATCCTAGTGGGACTTGGAAAAATCAACATTTAATTGATTTTTTGTAGACTTTTAGAAGACTAGGTATAGAGATCCAAATTATTTAAATACCCCTTATACGGAGAAATCCCAAAAATTCTTGGTTTTGTTGCCAACCCTCTTGCTATAAAAATTAGGGATGCACCGAATCCAGGATTCGGTTCGGGATTCGACCACGATTCGGCCTTTTTCAACAGGATTCGGAATCGACCGAATCCTTGTGCCTGGCCTAAGAGAATCCGAATCCTAATTTGCATATGCAAATTAGGGGTGGAGAGGGAAATCGCATGACTTTTTGTCACAAAAGAAGGAAGTAAAAAAAAATTTCCCCTTCCCACCCCTAATTTGCATATGCAAATTAGGGTTCGGATTCAGTTCGGTATTCGGCCGAATGCGTTGCTTAGGATTCGGGGGTTCGAAAAATAGTGGAGTCGGTGCATCCCTAATTAAAATAAAGAGATGAAGATCTCTAATAATCAACCTTTACTCAATCTCCCATTCTATGGATTATCTGATGGGTATATTTAAAGACTGGATGATTCCCTGAAGCTCCACCTCTCAATAAAAAATAGGCTGATTGAATTAATAACTGATCTTCTAGGGGTCATTTTTTTATGCTGGGCAGCCCTTCCATTTGATTAGAAGTAGGGTCTGTGAATGTTTAAAAGCACTGCTTTTAATTTCTGAAACTAAATCATTTTTCAATCGACCATCTCCCAAAAGCCTCAGCTCCCAGATTTAAATCAGCAGCAAAATACCTAAATAATTCCCTCCCCATGAAAAGAGTAGCAGCTCCTTTAGCAAACACAAATACATAGTAATAGAGTTAAAAAGTGACCTTTAACGCTGCCATTGTTTTGACAGGCACAGTTGCAAACCCCTGATATTTTCAGAAGAAACAAGCCAACGAGTCTCGGAGCCTTCATTCAAAGTCCATTTGGTTTTTTCCATTTAGTAGAATTAGCGGTTGTTTGCTATTGCATTGTGCAGCCCTCGCTTATATCAAGCTCACAATGATATCAGCCACCTGCCTCAGTGTTGAAACCCGTACCAGCAATTTTAACACGACAAAGACTCTGTCATTAAATTACTCACTTGGAATAGCATTTATTTATTTACAGTACCTGGTCACAACCTTCCATGTTTGCCCAAGGATTGATGACCATTGGAGAAAGAAAGGAAAGTGCCCCAAGCTGTTTAATATTTGTCTTCTCTAAACACAGAGGCATGAGTTGATGATGAACAATAAACTTTGTTGTTTTCTTCTAATAAAAAATGGCTAGAGTCCTGTAGACCTTTTAAATGCAATAGACAAAGATGAGCGGATGGTCCACCACACCTCGTCCATGTTGTGTGGTTCCCCTGAGATATTATTAAGATCAGTGGTGATCTGGTGTTCTTCATTACTTTTCATACAGAAAAATACAAGTGGTCCTCTGCACTCAACTCATTATCACTAAACAGCATCAGACTGGGCTGGCGGATGCCGGGAAAAAACTCAGTGGGCCCAAGCCTCAAGTCCAGACCCGCTCAAAGCAGTGTGACCTCCTCCCCCTCCACCCACTTGCCCTGCCCACAAACAAGCGTGAAATAGGTGCGCATTGCAACTAGGGCGGAGGGGGCAAAGGGGGGTTTGCTGGGGAGGAAGGCCTGCAACTGGGGAGGGGGCCCTTGGGGGGGGGTGCAGGGGCCCTGATGTGGCATCATCATCATCATTTATTTATATAGCGCTGTCAAGATACGCAGTGCTTTATGTGGCAGGCCCTGACCCCCTAGTCCGACGTTGTCACTATATTAATGACATTGAGTCATTTTGTGCCTTAAGCTACTGAGTTCTTCACAACTTTTCTGAAAACCAAAACTGGTTGCTATAACTGAAAGACCCATGAACAGCTGTCAAGCCATGAAAACATACAAATCAACTTATAGTAGAACCAAGACATTCCTACAGACCTTCCTTTGTAGTCATTTGGAAGGTGATTATGGGTGTTTTATTACAGATACTATAAAGTAGCAGTGATCAAGTCTCACCCCTGTCCACCTATCACTGTTTACAATGTTAATAAATGGAAAGGACCTTGGTTGACACCATGGAGCGGTGAAAGAGAGATCTTTGTTAAAAAAACTCTTAAGCAAGGTTGGTAAAATTAATCAGGGGTCATACCAAGGGCGACCCTGGTCATTTTGCCGCCTGAGGCGACCTTCCTTTTGCCGCCCTCACCCCTCCTCGCGGCACTCAACTCTTCAGCGCCGGAGGGGGTAGGGGGCAGTCCACGTTGTGCTGGAGGGGTCAGGGGCAATCCACGTTGCTAGTGCAGAGAGCGCAATTGTGAATTTCTGGGTTGAAAAGTGGAAATTCGGCAGCTCATTGGACTCATTGGGCTTTGTAAGGACTCATTCCAATGGCTTGTAGTTTTGAAAGGCCCATTGGGTGAAGACCACATTGGCACGTTGAAACAGTCCTATGTCAACATGTTCCCAAGGCCTCATTATCATCCAGTCTTTGTCTTGTGTCTGATCATCTTGATTTATCGCAGCCTGTTGGCGGCCAAATTGGGTTAAAATCCACTCATGTGGAGGCCTCCCCAAAGTTAATACCAATTTTAAATTCCTTCATGATTGCATTTTAATTGTGATTTTATTGCCTGCTTCTGGTTTTCTTTCAAACTATTATAGCCGATATATAATATATAATAATAAAAGGGTTGTTCGCCTTTACATTAACTATTAGTACTGATGTAGAGAGTGGTATTCTGAGACAATTTGCAATTGGGTTTAATTTTTTATTATTTTTCTTTTGTTTTAGTTAATTAGCTTTTTATTCAGCAGCTTGCAATTTCAGCCATCTGGTTGCTAGGGTCCAAGTTAACCTAGCAACCATGCATTGATTTGAATGAGAGGCTGGGCTATGAAAAGGAGAGGCCTGAATAGAACAAGTAGCAAAAAATGTTTTTGTATAAAATCGGACTTTTAAAATAATCACAAATTTTTCGGAATTTATTATACCCCGAGGATGGAAAAGTCCGAATCAGAAAATCCGTCATCTCAGACCTGTCGAGGTTGCATATAAGTCAATGGGAGAAGTCCCAATGATTTTTTTGATGTGCGCTGGGTTTCGTGCAATACCCCGAAGATTTCTGAGTTTTTGGGAAAAAAGCACACAAAATAGGAGTTTTCGGGTGAAAAATCAAACCACTTAATAAATAAGCAAAAAAATCCGGGTTTTTTTGGCAGAACATGTTGAGATAAATTCAGACTTTGATGAATAACCCCCATGGAGTTAACTTAAAGGTCAACCACCCTTTTAAGGTACAAGAACTAGAGCCAACCACAATACAGAACATCGAACTTGATATTCATGCCACCCAAAATTGCTCTAAGGGTGACATGTTTTCTATAAGATAATTAATGTTCATCTGTTCTATATTTCATATAGGGAATATGTTAATCTTGCCGGCACTATCCAGTGGTTCTGCAAATCTCGGGCTGCTTTTCTGGATGTAAAACAGTTAATGGTTTCAAGTATGATTTTGTCGATGGCATTTTTTCATTTCCAGGAAATCAGGGTAACACTTTAATATCTGTTGAATGTGAAGCAATGTTAGAAAAGACTCATTACCTGCCAATTATTTGAAGGACCTCCACTTTCTTCTTTAGTCCTGTGACTAATGAAATTACAACTTATTTGCAGACCACAAATAGAATCCTATTGATAGGGAGCTTGTATTTTAATGCATAATTTAGGCCTGCATATTAAGCTTGCATCTCAAATGAATTTTCTCTATAGTCTGAGAAATAGGGGGCATGAACCCGCCAGATGCCAAAATTACTTTTATTGCCTCGTCTTCAGGTGGCCTGTATTGTCGAGGCTCCACACAGGCAAATAAACATGTTATAAGGAACGTAAGATGAACTCTTAGCTTGTCGGTTCCCAGGATCGGCAAGTATTTTAATCAGATGGCAGCAGAGGTTTCAAGTATTCCACAGCCATAACTTATTTTGTATGAGGCTACGGTCTCTATTCCAGGCCTGAGTTTTTGAAGGCAGCTGAGGACAGAGGACTTTGTCTTATAGTAATCTTGTATAATAATAATAATACTGGGCCGATATGTCTCTTCTAATACAGGTATGGGATCGGTTATCCGGAAAGCCCTGAATTACAGAAAGGCCCTGTCCCATATACTCCATTTTAATCAAACAATCCACATTTTTAAAAATGATTTCCTTTTTCTCAGTAATAATAAAACAGTAGCTTGTACTTGATCCCAACTAAGATATAATTAATCCTTATTAGGGATGCACCGAATCCACTTTTTTGGATTCAGCCAAACCCCCGAATCGAATCCGAACCCTAATTTGCATATGCATATTTCTGACAAAAATTCACACAATTTCCTTCCTGCCCCTAATTTGCATATGCAAATTAGGATTTGGATTCGGTTCGGCCAGGCAGAAGGATTCGGCCGAATCTGAATCCTGCTGAAAAAGGCCGAATCCCGAACCGAATCCTGGATTCGGTGCATCCCTAATCCTTATAGGAAGCAAAACCAGCTTATTGGGTTTATGTAATGTGTACATGATTTTCTAATAGACTTAAGGCATGAAGATCCAAATTATGGAAAGATCCCTTATCCGGAAGACCCCAGGTCCCGAGCATACTGGATTACAGGTCCCAAACCTGTACTTGATCCAAACTAAGATATAATTAATCCTTATTGGAAGCAAAACGAGCCTATTGGGTTTATTTCATGTTTACATGATTTTCTAGCAGACTTAAAGCATGAAAATCCAAATTATGGAAAAATCCATTATCCAGAAAGACCCAGGTCCCGAGCATTCTGGATAACAGGTCCCATACCTGTACTATTGTTGGCTGGTTATAGGGGAAAAACCACAAGCAGTTGCAGCAATATTACCATGTCACCATTTGAAAATTGGAGTGGAGAGAAGGGTCACCTGTGACTAGTTCAGCATTATCCTGAGTTCTAGGGAATCTCCACTATCGAAGCCCTGTTCCAAATGACTTTCTGGCAGGTGTCCTACTTGCTCAAGCTGTGACCTTTATGCAATATGTTGCTTATTGCACATTTAATGCTTGCAATTATCAGCATCTGGGGCGATTAATTCTGAAAACCTCAATAACTTCCTTCATCGGTATAAAATAAAGAAACAGAGTATGCAAACGTGCGATGTGTGTAACATCTAAAGGAGCAGAAGGCCACCTTTTTCAACATCCGTTCAATCAATAGGGTTCTACAATAAAGGTAAAGTCATAGTCGACTTCTTCTGAGCAAAATAATTTATGTGTCCACTGAAAAGTCTCTTTATAATTATCTGCTCCTTATCACAGCCAAACAGGTTTTAATTGAAGCAAGGGAGGGGTTTGTTTATACAGATGCTTCACAGTTGACTGGTCTGAATGGAACAGTGGACAATTGCCTTAACATTGGGACTCCCTGTTTGAGTCATGTTTTCAAACTGTTGAATCTTATTAAACTGTTTGCTCTTATAGGATGCATTAGAAGCATAGAGACCACATTTAAGACACATTTTCCCCTGGATTTTAAGCCACTTTCCCTGGAAAAAGGAAAACATTCCTCAAATGGAAGAGGAAAACTTCAGTACAGAATCCGATTCAATCCAATGTAACATACAAGTTTAAATACATAGCATAGTGCATTTTAATATCTCAAAGGTTGCTTGGGTTACTATACGGTGGTGTGATATGAGAAAAGGTGTAAATAAATGATATTATGCCCTTTATTATATAAAGAACTAATATTTTGGGGGTCTGTATTATTTGTTGCCTCCATGCATTACAGATTCCCCCTGAGGCTTCTATGGGTAAAGTTTATTTTAGTTATTCCTGCCATGTATTTCTCTTCTTTAACCACAGTGCAAGAGAATAACATCAGATGGCAGCAGCTATAGGTTTAATATACCGGAGAGATACAATTACCCATAACCTACCTAGAAACCCCCCATCATGCCGGCCCATCACTGGAGCTGTGTGTCTTGTTTCAGAGCAGCTGAACACATCACCGAAGCAGCCTTGACAGTTGCATTAGCAAAGAGCCAACGTACAAACCATAACAGATCCTCTTACACCATTTTAACTCCCCTTAACCACTATAATTGACGTCAGTGCAAAGAGAATTTAAAAGGCTATATCCTCAGTTTCTGCTCGGGTGTTATTTGCTCAGTGGGAGAAATGTTAACTCTTCTGTGCCGATAGGAGAGGGCATTTTGCAGTATTTCGAGATAGAATGTTTTTATGTGTATCGTGCAGGTTGAAGAACACTGCTGTAGGCGATGGTCCCTTGCCCACTAAAATAAATAGGATAGTAGATGGCAGCTACACTGTAGGGCCAAAAGTATGTGAAGACCCGCCTGTCCAACATCTTATTCCCAAACCAAGGGTATTAATAGGAAGCTGGTCCGGTCTTTGCTGCTAGAGCAACTCTTCTCCTCTAGGAAGGCAGTCTACTAGGTTGGGATTTGTTTCCATTCAAATGTACAGTAAGAGGTTGGACATTGATATTGGGCAATCAGATCTGACTCACATAGACATTCCACCTGGTTGGGTTGAGGCCAGGGCTCTGAGCAGGTCAGCCAAGTTCTTCCACTTCCATCTCAGCAAGTCCATTCTATATGGACCTGACTCTGTGCACAGGGTTCTTATCCTGCCAAAACATGATTAGGGCCTTCTCCAAACTCTTCCTGAATAGTAGGAATGGAATTGTCAAGAATGCATCAGCAATGGTGGCTGTGGCTTAAATAGCCACAAATTCAAATCTTTAGAAAGGGTGTCCAGATCCACTACATGGCCGAAAGTATATTGTCAAGGTTGGTGTAAGGGAGAATTACCTCCTTCCTCCACGCCGATGCTGCCCTGCTGTTCAAGATGGCGGCGCCCAGTCCTTCCACGCGGTTCTTCCCAGGCTCGGCACTGTGACGCCAGTGCGTTTTCACCAGCGTCAGAATGGACGCCGGCGCTTGGTTGGACGCCAGCATCAGAACGCCTGCGCAATTACGCCAGCGCAGTGACGTCATCACGTTTATCCTTTGGCGCTAATGGAGGCCTATTTAAGGAGCCTAAAGGTCTGCAAACATTGCCCAATTATAGGTTCTACTTCGTGTGTTCCTGGGTGTGCTAATATATATTAATTCTTGTTCCTGATCTTGACCCTTTGCCTGTTTATCGTTATTGAACCCTTGCCGCCTGAACTGACCTATTTGCCTGGACTTTGACCATTCTTTTGCCTAATCCTATTGTACTGCGAACTGTGCTGAACTTCAGCTTCCTCTTTGGTCCGCTACTCCAGTTTGAGCCTTCGGGCCCTTACAGTTGGTGCCACTGAATTTTGTTGTGAGGTCTTTTTTAGCTGTATTTTTCCTTAACAACCCAGTTACATGACATACAAATAGAAAGATACTGCTGGCCCACTGATCTTCTGCCAGGATTCAACTGTAAATGATTTGCATGGAGATCGGTAGGAACTTCAGAGACATCAAGATCACTAAAGCTGGTCACAGACGCAAAGATCCGATCCTACGAATCATCATTCAATCGGACTTCACCATCTCCGACCTGTCACTAACCATTAAGATCAAATAAAGTAGAAAAGAACAGATCAGCCGAAGTTCTGCCCCTGACAGCAATACATGCAGAGATATAACCCACAGCCGACAGAAATCTTTTAACCTGTCCGTGACCGATCTCCGCCGGACGAAAAATGTCGGAACTCACCACACACGGTCCGCCTGTGGAGAGCCCCGACGTTTGTCGGAAAAATACAATTAAAGAAGACCTCCTAACAACATTCAGATCTTTGTGTCTATGGCCAGCTTAATTCTATTTGCAGAAGAATCACTACTAAAGGAGTAACTACTGCCTGTTTTTGGAACATTCTAGGTACCTTTAGATATCATTATATGTAATAAACATTCATACAATAATATACAGAACCTCAGGATATTAGAATACCTTTAAAGGGATACTGTCATGGGAAAACATGTTTTTTTTCAAAATGAATCAGTTAATAGTGCTGCTCCAGCAGAATTCTGCACTGAAATCCGTTTCTCAAAAAAGCAAACTGATTTTTTTATATTTTCTTTTGAAATCTCACATGGGGCTAGACATATTGTCAGTTTCCCAGCTGCCCCCAGTCATGTGACTTGCGCTCTTATGAACTTCAGTCAATTTTTCCTGCTGTACTGCAAGTTGGAGTGATATCACCCCCTCCCTTTTCCCCCCAGCAGCCCAACAACAGAACAATGGGAAGGTAACCAGATAACAGCTCCCTAACACAAGATAACAGCTGCCTGGTAGATAAAAGAACAACACTCAATAGTAAAATCCAGGTCCCACTGAGACACATTCAGTTACATTGAGTAGGAGAACAGCAGCCTGCCAGAAAGCAGTTCCATCCTAAAGTGCTGGCTCTTTCTGAAAGCACATGACCAGGCAAAATGACCTGAGATGCACCTACACACCAATATTACAAATGGAAAATACACTTGCTGGTTCAGGAATGAAATTGTATATGGTAGAGTGAATTATTTGCAGTGTAAACTGTGTAATTCATAAATAAAAATTACATCATAAAATCATGACAGAATTCCTTTAATTAGGTACAGGTATGGGACCTTTTATCCAGAATGCTCGGGACCTGGGGTTTTCCGGATAACAGATCTTTCCGTAATTTGGCTCTTCATGCCTTATGTCTACTAGAAATTCATTTAAACATTAAATAAACCCAATAGGCTGGTTTTGCTTCTTATAAGGATTAATTATATCTTAGTTGGGATCAAGTACAAGCTACTGTTTTATTATTACACAGAAAAAGGAAATCATTTTTAAAAATGTGGATTATTTGGATAAAATGGAGACTATGGGAGACATCCATTCCGTAATTCAGAGCTTTCTGGATCTCGGGTTTCTGGATAAGGGATCCTATACCTGTATAGGCAAAATAATACTTATGATGTAAAAAATAAAATTAGACACAAGCAGGACATGAGAGTCCTCTTTAAAAAATAGGGCTGATTGCAACTTCATTCCAGCCCACTTCCCAGTAACATGTGCAGGAATGTATAAGGTTAAGTTGCCTTTTTAAACAACACCATTGAAGTCTCCGTTTTAAATGTCACAGGTGTTTAAGGTTAATATGTCCAAACTTTTATTATTTTACATATTTAAAAATAGGACATTTTAACCTTAAACATACCCAGTGTGCATCTATATTTTTTGGATTCTCTCTCTCTCTCTAGATAAATAGATAAATAGATATAATATATTGATTCAATCAATCAAGTCAAACGGCAATGCTCAATTAAACTGCAACTCAGCAGCCGCATCTTCTCCACCAAGAAAGTCGTGACACGGGGCTCAAGACTTGCTATGACCTACAACAGGAAAGTACAGCTCCGATGATTCCAAAAGGGGCGCTTACTGGTGCAGAACTAATAGGAGGCCTGAGGCCTTCCATGGAGCCTGGAATCATTGGGAAAATAGCACATGCACTGCCACGTTTTCCACTGCTTCAGTCTCTGTGTCCATGGCAGAGGTACAGTATGTCAGAATGCAGGTTTCTTATTCTTTACTGCTATTGCTGAACCCACCCACTATTAATTTAAAATGATATTGCCACATTCATATAAGCATGTGGCATGGGACAGTGTCACTTTACGGTGTCAATGCCATATTGACATTCCTGTCCAGTATGTTGCATTTATATACGATATGGCCAAAAGTATTTGACCACCTGTCTGTCCAACATCTCAAACCAATGGTATTAATATGAAGTTGGCCCTCCCATAGCTGCCCAGTGCCTTTCCATCCCTTCACTTCTGGGAAGGCGTTCCACTAGATGTTGGCACATTGTTGGTTGGATTCAGGGTCGGCCTGGAATCTTGTGGGCTCTGCTGGTCCAGGCCCACTCCCTGCAAAATGATGTTCAAGTCACGCAAAAAAGAAAAAAAACAGTACGCATGCATGAACAATCGCAGCAAAAACCCGGTACGCACGCATGTGCAATCGGGTACATGTGCCAGGGGGTCTGGATGGGGGGCCCCCCAGTCCGACCCTAGTGGGATTTGCTTCCATTCATCCACAAGGGCATGCATGAGGTTGGGCACTGATGTTGGGGATTCATCCCCGAGGGGTTCAGTTGGGATGAGGTCAACTTCTTCTACTCCCATCGCAGCAAACCTCTTCTGTATGGACCTCACATGACCTTAAGCACTTATCACTAAAACTAAATACAAATAAGCAGCGATTGGCAGTGCTTGCTAAGCAGTCAATCATGGTAAGCTTGACTTCCTACTAAGCGATGGGGTCCTGGGTTTGATTCTAGCTAGGGCACTATCTGCAAAGAGTCTGTAGGTTCTCTCTGGGTCTTCCTTTGGGTACTCCAGTTTCCTCCTACATTCGAAAAACATACAGGCAGGTTAATTGGCTCCTGATGTGTGAATCTCTCCCTTTTCACTTCGCCTAAAAAATTTGTGAAATTTCCTGCAATATTCACGAAACTGCGAAAAATTTGTGAAATTCAAACGTTTGAAAGTTTTCACAAAAAATAGAGCAATTCGAACGTTTTCACAAAATAATTGAGCAAATCGAAAGTTTTTACAAAAAAATCAAGCTATTCGAACCTTTTCACAGAAATATTGAGCAGTTCGAACGTTTTCACGAGAAAATCATGAAGATCGGAAATTGATGCCGGTGAATTTTCACCAGCGAATTCTCGCGGGAGATTCGCAAATTTATTCGCCGGCTGCGAAACTCAGGATTTTGTGCCAGGCAAATTTATTCGCCCATCACTACTCCTGATAGAACAGTGTGTGAATGTTATAGGGCTCATAAGGTGGCCATACACAGGGAGATTCCCACATTGAGGTGGGAGGTATCGGGCTAATCCGATCATGGGCCCACCGATCGGATCAGAATGGAGACAATACAGACGGTCAGATTGTGGGACCTCATCAACTAACAGATTCTCTGTCTGTCGGCAGCTTTTATCGGCCCGTGTATGGGGGCTTTAGATTATAAGCTCCACTGGGGCAGGGACTGATGGGAATGATGTAGAATGACTTTAAAGTGCTGTGTAAATATGTCAGTACTCTATAAATATAGCCTTAAAAGTCCCTAACAGAAGGGAGTGAGCGCACAACCATTCATTACACTGGGGCAGATACCCTCTTTGGCTAATCCCTGCTGGGTAGATACCTGGGGGTGATAATAGCCTCATATCTGCCTTTTTAATATAAACCTGTAGGAGGGAGAGCAAATAAAAGGCTATCACACAGCTGTTGCCATTTAAATATAATAGACAATTTACCTACTGGAAACAATATATATATTTTAAATGAGTTTTCTGCGAGAAACCTTCAAAATCCAGCCCAGAAATCTAGCGCAAAGTATTAATTTTCTGTGTGGGAATCTCCAGATACAGATACATGAAAGTTAAGAAGCGCATATTTCTGACCTATATGATTAACTCTGCGGGATTTATCATCGGATGCCAAGTTTTATATGTTATTAAGAAACACAGAACTGACATTTATTAGCATTCACTTTGCTGAAACTTTCCCTTGCTAAGGACCCACCAATTTCCCATTGTCATTTTCTCACTCCTATTGTCAAACGGTAAAAACACTCGGATAATACGGGGGAAAAAAAAGCAAGTAGTGCGATCAGGGGGAAAAATTACCTCTTACCTGTGTATTATCTGCTGATATTACAGTCTTTAAAGGTGATGCTGATTCCCCTAGAATCAGATGTTATTTGTATAGGGTAAAGTCTAGTCATCCAGCCCTTTACCTAGAAAAATATCAGGTCAATATCATTAGGGGAATGTTATTTAAGGGTGGTGACACACTAAGGTTAGAGTTGCCACCTTTTCTGAAAAAAATACCGGCCTTCCTATATATTTATCTTTTTTCCCTATTAATAACATTGGGGTCAGCCATCATTTTACCGGCCAGGCCAGGTGGCAACCTTAGCTAAGATTCCCGGGAGATTAGTCACCCAGCGACAAATATCTTCTTCTTCGGGCGACTAATCACCCCGAAAGGCCTTCCCGCCAGCTAGAATGTAAATCACCGGTGGGAATGGCAGTTAGACAGTTCATTTTCCGAAGTAGACCAAAATTGCCTCACCAGGAAACGTTGGGTGATTTCGGAAAACTAAAAATTCTGAGTGCCATCCTATCGGCAATTTAAATTGTAGCCGACGGGAAGGCTTTTCAGGAAGATAAGTCACCCCAAGAATAGATTTGTCGCTGCGCGAGTAATCTCCCCGGAATTTTAGCTGGTGTCACTACCCTAAATCTTCTAGTTCAAACTAGACTTTGCATGGAATTCCCTGGCTGAAAGTCTGGAGCACCTATTGACACATCCCGGCACTGGAACCCTGGATCTATCTCCTGGTTCAGAATATGAGGAGCTCCATTGTTCCCCAACATCAATATGCACACTTGCACACATTCATCAGAAGAGGTGAGATGGAGGCATTGGCAACCATGTGGAAGGGCAGGAGTGTGTTTGGATGCAAGTTCTTAAATTAATTGCATTAATATGCGCTCTCCTTTGAGTCAATGTTAGATGTTTGTAAATGATCCCAGGAGGTCCTCAGCCCTCCAGTGCATTTGTGAGCATCAGTAACCCAACAGATTCTGCCACTTCTTTTTAAACATTAGGAAATAAACCCTCAAGCCTACCTCTATGGAGCATTATTTTTGGTCAGGCAACTCCTAGCTTTGGGCCATCCAACTGGCTAGATGTGTCCCTCCAAAGATTTTTTATGATCCCCAGTCTGCTCCATAGACTTTACTGTAAGTCAGGGCTCCATAGACTTCACTGCATGACATCTTCATTTCAATTTAAATTGGACTGCACTGATCTAACTAACAAGGTTATAAGGACATAATGTGACACAGGCCCGGATTTGTGTTGAGGCCAAAAAGTCCCAGGCCTTGGGCAGACAAATTTTAGGGGTGGCATGCCACCCAGCCACATTCTAATGAGCACTAAGGACAGGCCCCTATTTACTTACAGGGTGCCCCTAGGCCAACTCTATCTCCCCGCATCCTTCCTTCCTCTTCCCATCCTGCCCCCTCCCCTTTTCAGTCTCCCTCTCCGGGCGTCTGGTGTGCGGGAGATATTCAAGTCTCCCATGCATGTCCAGCGTCCATAACTAGGCAGCTGGTGCCCATTCTGCTGCCCTAGGCTCAGGCGTTTGTGACCTGACTGGGGATGTAAAACTCCCCAGTGCTCTGGCGCATGTATTTTCATGCGCGGGGGAGTGTTTCCTGTGAAGGTAGGTAGGCGGGTGCTAGGACAGCATGGCCTAGGGGCACCAGTGCAGAAAATCTGGGCCTGATGGACAGGTACAAAATTGTTATGGGGAGTACAGTAAATTTGTCTTCTAGCCACACAGTTATGGTGGCCATGTACGGGCCAATAAAAACAGCTAACTAGGCCCTTTAAGATTGAGTCAGCAGTTCATAGGCATCCTGCCTAACCGGTATGTTGCCATAAATCTCAATGGGCAGGTTTGAAGACCTCTTTGGGAGAGGACCACATTGACACAAGATGCGTCTCCCAAAGAGAGAGGACATCATCTTGTGTTAATGAGATCATCTCCCAGTGGCTCTCGCTAGGTCCCCATGCCAATTTGGCCCAGCAAGTTAGAAACCAGATTAGATAAAGTTTTGCAGCGTCCTTGCCAAACAAGTAGATCTTAAAGTGTATGCCCAGCTTTAGGCTCTACGGAATCAAATTGCTATTTTCACTGTACTTGAATAGAATTATTTTTTATCATGGAGCGTTAGCTTTAGGGACGGGAGGAAAGTGTACTTGTCCTAGCTCCAACCTTACATTGGACCCTTAAGCTGAAAAAAAGCTTGAAAACATTTTATATATAGTAGAACAGCCGTTGCAGGTTGAACATACCTGATATTTGTCTTATAACTCGCTGTAATAGGGATCCCAAGAGTTCACGCATTGAAAGGGCACCCTCAATTTTTTTAAATCAGCCCTGGCTATAGGTGCAGCTCTCCAGGGGTTAAACCACAACTGTCAGTCCAGAGCCACTCAACTGCCAGCTTTTCAAGCTCTCCTGCTTAACTTACAAAAGTGATAATGTTTAAAGGGATAAAAGGAGCCCAGTGTTTAACAGACAGTCTTTAAATGGAGGTTAATATTATAAAAAAAAAAAAAAAAATTACCGGCGATAATGAAAAAGCTGATGACAAAACAGTTGTCTTTTTGATTTTAATCACAAAAAAGTAAACTGGTAGTGACAGGAGAAGACGGATAGATTTGACATCCCGGCAAATCACCGCCATTGATTCAATTATTCTAATTCAGAATAAAAGCTGTATACAGCTCCTGTTTATGCTACAGTGAAGTTTTTGAAGTGATTGGCAGTCGTCAAATTGAAGACTATTAAATAAAAAAAATTGAAGGAAGGGAAAAAACACATTTTTTTTTACAAACCATTTTCTGAAGAAAGAATTTAGGCAGGGACGGCGTTGTTTTCTTACAAAGATGCTTTGAATAACATGTCTGAGCCAAAGACGCTGAATGAAAACCAAAGCAACAAGTTTTTTGTTTAGTTACGGTGCTGCGGACGGTGAAAGTCATTGTTACTCCAGCCCTCACTCTCTCTCTCTCTCTCTTTCTCTCTCTCTCTCTCGCTCTCTCGCTCTCGCTCTCTCTCTCTCTCTCTCTCTCTATATATACATCATCTCAGACCTGCCGAGTTTGTCTATGTTTAAATTTCTGTGGTCTGCACTAGATTTAGCCCGAATATCCGACCATTATGGGCTTTTCGGGCTAAAATGCAAAAAATTCTGGCTTTTTGGAAAAAAAGCAGGAAAAATCGAACGATTCTGGGAAAATAACCCTGAAAAATTCATATGACTTGGGATTTCACGAAATTTTAGCGAGTTTTACCCAAACCAATTAAATTGAGCTTTTTTTTTAATTATAAATAAGGTAAAATCGGATATGGGAGATTGGTCATGTTTTTTTTATCTCAAAAATTCGGATTTTAGTAAATAACCCTCTAAAAGTAAAAATTGATTTTGTAGTTTTGCCTTTGGCCAGGCTTGATTCCCAACCTCTTATTGAATATATATATATATATATAACTGTCTGCCATAGGAAGGTGGTAAAGGGCACTAGCCTGAATGCCTACATGACCCTCTGTGCTCCAAAATGCAGTTAAACCCCAAATTTCTGTACTGATTGTAGCGATTGAACTTGTCCATTTGGTGGTTCTTAAAATGTGGGAATGGGGGGGGGGGCTTGGAACAGTGTCACGGGGGAGGTCTAGGCTAAAGGCCAGTTAGGCTGAAGCTTTATTGAGAGAATGATCTGATCATTGGGCCCAATATCTCCCACTTCAATGTGGGCATATTGGGGAGAGATCCGCTCTTTTGGCGATCCCTACGTTTATGGCCACCTTAAAGGATATGGTCCGGATATTTGGGTCAAAACTGGAAATTTAGATTTTTTTTAAAAAAACACGCATTTTTCAAGATTTATTAAAGCCAGATGCAACAAAAAGCCAGAATCTGAAAATCCCCCATCTTAGACCTGCCGAGGTTGTGTTTCAGTCAATGGCAGAGGTCCCTAAATTATTTTGAAGTTTCTGTGGTCTGTGGTTTCTGTGGACCATTTCTGGCTTTTCGGGCAAAAATCTAAAAGAATTTGGGCTTTTCAGGGAAAACACCCTGAAAAATTCATACGATTTGGGTTTTCACACAATTTTTTTGAGGTGGATCCGGCTATTGTATAGATTTCATGATTATACTTATTATTAGCATGACTGTTTTTGAAACTGGTATTTTGGCCACACAGACTTAGGTGTTGATTGATCATTTATTTTAAACAAGAGTTAAACCCAAAATTTCTATACTGATTGTGTTGATTGAACTTGCCCATTTGGTGGTTCTCAATCTGGGGGACTGGGGGGGGGGTGTTGGAACAGTGTCATGGGGGAGGTCTAGGCTAAAGGCCAGTTAGGCTGAAGCTTTATTAAGAGAATGGCCATATCATCTACTAGATACACCTGAAAGTCCAGTTGCAAGGTCAGGATGGGATTTGGGGTGAATATGTATTTGATGTCTTAGAGCTTCTTGAAACCTTGACTATATGACCTATACACTAATATATCCTATATCTATATATCTGTATTCATTTCATATGCTGAGGGTGACCCTAACCTAAGGTTGAACCTTTGAGTGAAACCCTTGCAACTGGTCTTTCACCAAGGATTCGGCCAAATCCCAAATAGAATGGATTGGAATTCGGTGCATCCCTAGATTTAACTCAAAAGCTTTGATTACCAGTGCTGCAGACCATATTGATCAAGGTCAAGCTTTTAGAATTCAGCAAGAAACTGGACCCCACACACTTAGAGCTACTTTTTATGTAAACAAAAACTGTCAGTATTGGCGATAGGTGATTTTACAGCCAAGCATGCATGGACACCATATTTTGCACACCCTACTTTTAGCAGCATACTAGAGCAAATTTCACATGAAAATATGCCTAAATATGTTTAGGCTATGAGAGTGGCAGGCACAGATATGTATCTCCACTGCTCAGATGTAATGTTCCTTGCAGATTAAGGGAGTTATTTACTAAACTCTGGTCGGGCTTTTTTGGTCAAAACTCCAGTTTTCTTCCCAGAGATTTATTAAAGCCCAATCCAGCAAAAAAACAGAATCTACCATCTCAGACCTGCTGAGTTTGTGTATAGGTCAATGGCAGAGGTCCCTATCCTATTTTTAAGTTTCTGTGGTCTGCGCTAGAATTTTGGACTTTACGAGCTAAAATCCAAAAAATTCAGGCTTATTTCGGGAAAAAAATAGGAAAAATCGAGCGATTCTGGGAAACGATCTGCCTCACTGTTGCTCTTCTGTTTTCTCCAATGTAGAAGCCCACTGTCTGCCCTGCTGGCCCTGAAGTTGGCAGGGAGAGTCGGGGACCCGCAGTGGGTCCCTGATAAGGCAGCCCTGGTGGGCCAGGACCCCCCAGTCCAATTAAACCTGACCCACAGCTGACCCACACAAAGCTTCTGAGGGTCTCCAGATCTTTATTAACCTATTGTCCAGTTCATTATTATTAATAAACCATAACATGTATGGCATGTTTAACCCCAATGGGCACTCTACTACTTGTCCTAACGATCTTGTCACTGGGGGCATTGCTTCAGTCTAGTCTAGGAAAAAGCAATACATTTTATCATCTTAAGGGTCAGGGCACACAGGCAGATTTGGGGAGATTAGTCGCCCGGCGACAAATCTCCTCTTTTTCGGGGTGACTAATCTCCCCGAACTGCCTGCCCTGCCTTCCTGCCAGCTAAAATGAAAATCTCTGGCGGGATGGCACTCGGAGTGCTTCGTTTTCCAAAGTTGCCCGAGATTGCCTCAAGAGGAAACTTCGGGCGACTACGGAAAACTAATCGCTCCGAGTGCCATCCCGCCGTCGATATTTATTGTCACCCCGAAGTAGAGGAGATTTGTTAGCGGGCGACTAATCTCCCCAAATCTCCCTGACCCTAAAGGGGACATCCACCTAAAAACCACATTTTTACATACTGAAAGCCAATGTAATGCCAAGCATCAATTAAGCATTTTCAAAGATGATTTTGGGAGGTACATAAGCTGTACTTGGCCCCCTATCTAAACAGAAATGCCAATTAAAGGACAATTTAGGTGGTTTCAAAACATGCTATCGTCCCTATTATAACAGATAAATAGGTGTTTTTTAATGGATTTGTCTCCCTTTTATTGTCTCTCTTTACACTATTTGTTTCAAGCTTGAATGAACACCTCAGATTTACAGGCATTAATGTATCTGTCAGCTTGAATTTCAGTCTAGAATTAAATCTGTTGACGGGATTCCATAGCGCTGCCCCAAATGATATGGAAAAAAATAGATACAGCTAAAAAATAATAAAACAAACGGACTTTTGGAAAAGAATGCATTTCAATATTTTTCTTAGATAATTATTATATACTGTAACTTCATATGTACAAACACAACCCCGCAAGCTACAAACATACAATGGCTCAGTATATTTGATTGCATTGCATCTAATTATACTTTATTTGTATAGAGCTGCCACGTTGCATGAAACATCCAGATCCTCAGCTTCTTATGTAAGAGCAATGAATATCCTGAAAACGACCTTGTAAAATAAAATCCTTAGTGATGTCATGAGTTCTAATCAGTGCTTAGTGATGTCATGAGTTCTAATCAGTGCTTTGTGATGTCATGAGTTATAATCAGTGCTTAGTGATGTCATGATTTCTAATCAGTGCTTAGTAATGTCATGAGTTATAATCAGTGCTTAATGATGTCATGAGTTATAACCAGTGCCTAGTGATGTCATGAGTTCTAATCAGTGCTCAGTGATGTCATGAGTTATAACCAGTGCTTAGTGATGTCATGAGTTATAATCAGGGTTTAGTGATGTCATGAGTTATAAGTGCTTAGTGATGTCATGAGTTATAATCAGTGCTTAGTGATGTCCTGATTATATTCAGTGCTTAGTGATGTCATGAGTTATAACCCGTGCTTAGCAATGTCATGAGTTATAATCAGTGCTTAGTGATGTCATGAGTTATAATCAGTGCTTAGTGATGTCATGAGTAATAATCAGTGCTTAGCGATGTGATGAGTTATAACCAGTGCTTAGCGGTGTCATGAATTATAATCAGTGCTTAGTGATGTCATGAGTTATAATCAGTGCTTAGCGATGTCATGAGTTATAATCCATGCTGAGTGATGTCATGAGTTATAATCAGTGCTTAGTGATGTCATCATCTAAATCTTGTGTATTATAAGAAATACCCCTCTATGTAAGGACAATAGATGCCCCCTCGGAGTTCCATTATATTTAAAGGACCACTAAGACTTCACTTTTTATTTTTTCCCTCTGTATTTCTCATGGAATTGCTAAGAGGAGAAGTTCTATCTTGCTTTACCTTGGCTAGCTTTTATGAATGTTTGTCTACAATCTGCTGTCTTCCTTCCCAATGATCTCTTTTGTGTTACATTTCCCTTAAAAAAAAAGCTACTAGGGGCAGTGATGTAACTGCATCACTATGTAAAAAACAAAATGATTATATTCAGGTATTAAAGAGGTGGTTCACCTAAAAGCTAACTTTTAGTATATTATAGAATGGATAATTCTAAGCAACTTTTCAATTGCCCTTCATTTTTTCTTTTTTGCAATTTTTCATTATTTGCCTTTTTCTTTTGACTCCAGCTTTCATATGGTGAGGTCACTGACCCCAGTCTAAAAGCAAATGCTCTGTAAGGCTACAAATGTATAGTTACTGCTACTTTTTATTATTCATTTTTCTATTCAGGCCTCTCCTATTCATATTTCAATCAATGCATGGTTGCTAGGGTAATTTGGACCCTAGAAACCAGTTTGCCGAAACTGCAAACTGGAGAGCTGCTGAATAAAAAAACGAAATAACCACAAAAACCACAAATAATAAAAAAAATTAAACCCAACTGCAAATTGTCTCAGAATATCCCTCTCTACTTCATACTAAACGTTAACTTAAAGGTGAACAACCCATTTCAAGGGGCAGTTACAGTTTTTTTTTCATAGACCATTTTTCTTAGTCAATTATATATTTTTTTAAATGTATTTCCATCTATAATAATCAACGTCAAGCTTAAAATGAATAGAAATGGCAATAAATTGTACGTAGAGTAGAATTAATGCTTTATAAATATGTCCCTATATGTTTGAATGCAGAGGATGCGGTTTTGATGGATGGAATGTTTAATAACAATATGTACACAGAATCCTTGTGCCCTGATGAAGGTCCCAGGAATCCTCCCAAGGAGCACGACTGTTAATCAGAAATCACTAGAAGTCCAGGTGCTTCTCGCCGCCGGCTGTAAGGCAACGTCCAGAGCTCAGCAGTTTGGCCGTTCCTGCCAGATCCGGTTTGCTTGAACGACTCACTGTGTCTGACAAGTCTGGAGGCAAATGCAGTCTCTGTGGACGAAATGAAAATGAAAATAACAGAACACGACCATTATTAAATGTTTACTGGAAGCAACACACGCTACCTTGTTAGTCACTCGTGTAAGTCATTGGCTTGAACATGCTACCGATGCGTCCACAAATCTCTTTTCCGAACCATTTGCTTGAAATAAAAATATTCTTATGCGGGGGGGGGGGGGCGACTTACACGCTGCAAGAATATCGCGCGCACCACACATCTGACATGGAAATTGAAGAGCGTTTTGCCTAAAAGGACTCATGAGTCGGGTGGACTGTCACTCCTGATATTTTTATTCTGATTGGAAGTATTTATATCCAAGTGACCACCGGATGATATGCAACGAAAGAAGGTACAACATTTAGGTCAATGAACCCATAGCCATCAGAGGTAGTTTAAGTCCCGATTGGTTGATGGTTGGTTTGACCTGGCACACTTTTCTTACATTACTACCATATAGAGAATAAAGTACCCCCTCTTATAAAATATAAGGATATTATAAGTCACCGAGGAGTTCCATGACCATATAAAAGCATGAGGCCGAAGGCCAAGTGTTTTAATACGGGTCAAGGAACTTCGAGGTGACTTCTAATAATATTTTGCAACTGGGGGTACTTTATTTTTTATAATACACAAGTTTCAGTGAGTCATGTGACAGAAATGACCTCACTAAGCTCCAATTATAACCAATAACATCACTAAGCTCCAAGTATAACAATGACATCACTAAGCTCCAATTATAACCAATGATATCACTAAGCTCCAAGTATAACAATGACATCACTAAGCTCCAATTATAACCAATGACATCACTAAGCTCCAAGTATAACAATGACATCACTAAGCTCCAATCATAACCAATGACATCACTAAGCTCCAAGTATAACAATGACATCACTAAGCTCCAATTATAACCAATGACATCACTAAACTCCAATTATAACCAATGGCATCATTAAGCTCCAATTATAACCAATGACATCATTAAGCTCCAATTATGACCAATGACATCACTAAGCTCCAGTTATCACCAATGACATCATTAAGCTCCAATTATAACCAATGACATCACTAAGCTCCAATCATCACCAATGACATCACTAAGCACCGTTTATACGGATAACATTTATAGGATATTCATGGCTCTTGTGTATTATTTATTTATAAAGCACCCCCATATTCCAGAGCGCTGTACAATAGAAAGGTGTATACATCACACCTACAGATTAGCTGGCCAGTTACAGACGAAAAAGGGTGCCCTGAACAACAGAGTTTACAATCTAAAAACTTACCACCCCCCAGCTAACGTGTGTGTCCACTTTTTTGTTGAAAAGCATCTGTCAGTATCCATCAAAATCTGAATCACTGGATTATGAGTTTTTCTTTTCATTTAAAGTGATACCGACAGTTGATCAAAGGCCACACCCCATTAAATCAGCAGCGTAGCTAGTGTGTGTTGGGCCCCCCAGCTAAAACATTTTCTGAGGGACCTGGTGCACAAAGATCCGTATATGAACCACTGCCCAGTTTCCGACACCCACCTGTTCACACTCCTCCTCCTCCTGACACCACTCTCGACCCCCCACTAGCGTCTTCTGCTCACTGAGGCTTGGGAGGGGGACGTTTTTTACTGCTATAGAGGAAGCAGATCCTGCAGTGCAGGGCCCCCTTTTCCCCCAGCTCCCACCCCCCAAGAAGCCAGAATGTTTCTCTGATAGGCTGGAGAACAATGCACCCCAAGTACACTCCACTAGACTAGGGTACAACAGTATTCGATTAAAGCATTGGCCTGGGGGTATATAGGTGATATAGATTTAATAGAAAAAACTGCTGCCCAATGTTTTAGTTAATACTCGTTAAAAATACTCTTCTTTGTTACTGTGCCCTTTCTAGGTAATAAAAAAAGGGTCTCCCCTTAAAGGGGACCTGTCACCCAAAAAAATTATTCAAAATACTATTTTATCACATCAGTTAAGCAAAATGAACTTTAATTACACTGTATAAATTATTTGAATCTTGTTTCCTTCAGTCTGGGAATTCAAAATCATAGCAAGCAGGCAGCAGCCATTTTGTGGACACTGTTTTTAAGGAAAGCCTTGTATCATCTCAGAATCTTGTTTGTGCACCAGAATGGGGGACCTGATGTCCATCCCCATGCCCTGGCTACACAATTAAATGGTAAAGAGGACTGGGGGAATGTGGGGAGAGCAGTGACATCTAGGAAGTGCTGAATGGAAAGTGAAAGTAATTGTCTGCCCCACCTCTATGCCCATGGCATAGAGGAGGGGCAGACAATATTTGATTGACAGCTGAGATTTTTAAATGAGTTTACAACAGCTATGAACGCTTTAGTAAAAAATAGAAATTGGATTTCATGTTTAATTTGAAAAGTACTTTTATTATACAGATTTTAGTGTCTGGGTGACAGGTCCACTTTAAGTTGACCTTACATAGAAGAATGTAGTTGTCCATTCTCTTCTTTCATACCAACTGACTATGAATCCATAAAGGTTCATAGTGATCCTATGACTCCCCATTGGTCCACAAGTGGTGGGATCATCTGGTCCAGAACAGGGCTGAAGGGGTACTACTTTGGGGGGAAACATCTGCTCCTTTTGATATTGCTGGAACTATGAATCACCTTGTTTTGACGGAAGATCAAAAAGAGACCAAGGATCCTTGCAGTCTACATAACACATTTGTACAAGAGCAAACCTTGTAGTTTAAAAGAGGCAAAACGTTATATCAAACTCTTAACGGCTTCCCCTAACCAGGGTATCATTTGTGAATCTGCTTCCCTTCAATTTCCCAGCTCAGAGATGCCTCAAACTCAAGTGGATGGATTACCTTGCACATTTGCCGCTTCAACACCCCAATATGAAGTTTCCAAGAGATCTCTTTGGTCGCCTCTGAATACAAAGAGCAATGGTTATCTGAGAATGACATGACTGTACCGATACAATATGGCTGTACATGCAAATAGCCAATGGTCATCAAGTGCATCTTTTTGCCATTGGACAAGGAACACAATGAAGCCCAATTCGTGCATATCACAAAATAAGAAAGTCATTCAGAGATGTTTTTACATTTCCCTGTTAAATAAGGACAACAAATAGGGCACATGTGGAAGCACAAGGACAGCTGTACTTTACCTTGATTAGTTCTTCTCACTGGGTTCCGGTGCAGAGCGGCAGAAAATGTGTCTGTGCGATGGGCAAAAAGTGAAACTTGCCCTGGGCTTGTAAATGCCTCGTTCAGCTCTGACAGCTGAGACCACAGCAGGAGAATAAAGGAATTCTAGAAATCTTTTTTTTCTTCTAGAAAGGTGGCACAGACCTTGTTCCACTATAGGATTCCCTATGGCAACTGCTTTTGCTCTTTTGGAGTTAATGGAACCTGAGCTATTTTAAAACCTGCCTTATTGACAGAGCCTGTCCCCATGGCCTGCTTTTCCCAATATTTTATGGCCTTTTTATTCATGCCCAGTCCCACTTTTATTTCCTCCCATCCCACTTTCATCCTTGAGACACCAAGGTTCATCAACCCAAACACCTGTTATAGCCAAATAGCAGGGTGATCAATAGTGGGCAACCCAAATCTCTCTGCTGTATGTAGGACAAGCCGCGTCAATTCTTAAGCTTGTCATAGACTTAAACAGTTGCTTATGCTGAAGTTGGCAAACAAGCAGATCTTGGCCAAATTTGGCCATACACTGGGGCTAAGTCAAAACTGTACAATAGAAATATTGCCATACCCAGATATTGGTTGGACACTCTGTCCCCTCCTGACACACCAACACACAAGGTAAAGAACTGGTGACTCGGGCTGGAGGGGCAGAGATGGCACCTTTTATTGACCCATGCATGGTCAGTTTTAGACACCTATGAGCTACTCAAACCAAAACAGATAAAATCCAATAGAGAGGAACAGAATGTCCCCAGAATGCCATGTGTAGTAGGGGCTGCATCATAGTAAGTCATACTAAGTTGTCATGGTGCAAACACATTGTGCTGTGTGTCTGTAATAAGCACTGCTGCTTGAATACACTCAGGCATCTCTCATCAGCCAAATTTGCAGCAGTAATTACCTCTCCGGCAGATGCACAGCCCTGGAGCCTAAAAGTTTTGGCACGCTAGGAGGTCAAAACTTTGAGGGTTGCTGTGGGCCACTTCCCACTGGGAAGCACTGAAGGTGACCATACACAATAAGATCCGCTCGTTTGCCAAGTTCGCCAAACAAGCAGATTTTAACATGATAAACCCAACAAAGACAGGGCGATATCAGGTTAATCCGATCAATCGGCCCTAGGGCCAGGATTACAACGAAAGAAAATGGGCGCCAATGGGCAAAGGACTACATCTACTAGCTGTAGAATTTCTCGATCGCCAAGAAAAATCGAACAGCAAATCTTTCCTTGTATGGTAGAGTTCTGTATTGGGTCAGGTCCCTGTGGAATACCCACAAAGTGGTCAGGTTTTCCTGACCATGCGGGCAGTCTGTGGGTACTTTGCCTGGGTACCAGGCCTGATTGCAGGCTGCATTCCCCCACTTTCTGGAGTTAAATCTTATGATTTCCCTCTGACCCAGTTCATCCGCCTCCAGAGTGACCACTTCTGGGGCACCAATGACGTCTCTTCCAGTTTGTGTGGGTCCTGGATCGGGCTGACGATTGGAACAGTGCATGTAGGTTCAGGCAACGAGGACATGCGACTCTATAGAGAGCCAGTATATCTGGTGCCCAACTGGACCTGTGCAGTAGTGAACGTAGAGAAAACCTCGACCCGCAACCGACCCGCTTTGCTCCCTCCATTTATAGACCCGTGCCGACACACCCTGCCAACGACATCACAAAAGGGGCTGGGCAGGTGTGAGTCTATAAAACAGGAAGCGGAAGTCAGAAGCGGACAGTCTAAGGTCAGGGGGGGGGGAGAGCAGAAAGAAGAGCTCAACCCAAACCCGCCTGTGCCTTGCAAGAGGAACAACGTGGTCCGCCTAAATCCACCCCGACCCAGCGTGTATCTGGCCGGCCCGCACATCACTACCATGCAGAACTCTACTTTATGGCAATTTAGAAAGATTCAGTAATTAAACAGACTCATAAGTAAAATGTAGCGTTTCAGCGTGTTTCATAAAGAGGTTGCCCAGTAGAGAGCTTTGAAAGGAACCACAGAACAGAGTTTATAAAAAGAAGACAAGTAGTATCTTCTGGGTTTTATTCTCTTCCTCAGTAAAAAATAAGGTGTCAAGATACAATGAGTAAAGTGGGCACTGGGAGTCAGGCAGAAAAGCAGAACTGTAGGTTGATGATTGAGGAATCCAGAGAGGACGAGGAAGGTTTGATGTTTCCCTATAGACTTTGGCTTAAGGGACAAGCTGAAAAGCATCTTTTATAACTCCCCAACACATTTGCCAATGAATGAATGAACAGCTGTAATTACCTTTCCAGAAAATCATGACAACCCCAACCTTTTTCTTTCCACCGGCGTTAAAATTGCAAAAAATAAGGTCACCAGTAGTTCCTTCGAATTACCATAACAGAGTATTTCAAAAACCATAAACAGTTTTTCATGGTTGTGAATAAAAACAGATTTTGCTGGGAAACTGTTCCTGAATCTAATAATTATCCTCTTCATCCTCTTAATTCAGCCCCAGTGTTTTGCCGAGAAGTGGGATGGAAGCCAGTTTGAGTCGTCAGGAGGATTATGCTTATACGAGTCTCTCCCCAGGACGCCAGGCAGCCAGCAATTACCCAAAAAAAGCGGTCCTTTTGATTTAAAGGAAAAGTTTCAGAAATGGGCTAAAACGCTGAATAATACACATGATTAGTAATTTGTAGCTGTAGATCAGGGGTTTCCCCCTCTACCAGAAGTGTTTGTTGAAAAAAATAATCAAAAAAAAAAAAAAAAAAAACCCGACACCTGTGGGGAGTTTAGGATTTTCATTTCGCCCTCGATTCAATAGACGTTGTATAAAAACTATTACGGCGATGGGGAGGACCGGGGCAGCCTCTGTAATCACCTTCACAAAATATATCTGTATATTCTATTGTGGTGGAACTCTGAATAAAATCTTTTCAAGCTGCATCTTTTATATGATGCCCTGGATTTTTAAATGAAAATGGGGGTCAAATTCTCTCATTTTCCTTACAAAGGAGTGAAAAGAACAACTGGCCAGACTTGATGGCCGCACCAGAAGGTGATTTGATAAAAGGGAGACTAGGAGTGAATGCTGGACTCTGATCAATGCCTTATTGTGAGTGCTCCCGGAGACAAACGAGGACTGGCTACGATTTAAGCTGTGTAATTAAATTTCACACAATATGGAGCAGCAAATGACATGTAAATTATGAATGGACGGTCCCTTCGCTTTCCATGACAGTGGAGGTGTACGTGAATCATTAGATTATACTGGACGGCAGAGACTTTCAAAAGCTTGCCTCCTTAAGCACACACGGCCCGTTTGGCACAAGCGATGTACTTTGAGACTATTGCAAACAGTGTCCGGACAATAACCAACCAGCCTTTGATTGTATTTGTCCACCTGGGTATAAAATGGACATTATTGCAATATTGTATCACACACCAAGATGCCTGGTATTCTCCTGCGGGTCACGTGACTCGATGTACTTATCTAGATTACCCATCAACAACAGAAGCCATTTCAGACGGTAAACAGAGAGGCGACTTGTTCTTGACGTCTTCTCTAGTATATAACGTTTATGAGAAACATTTCCAAACCCTTTAAAAAATTTTTTTTAAAAAATGACCAACTCTCGAGTCGACTTGAGCCAACAAAAACCTACAGTAGGAGTATTCCTAGTGAAACTGACCCTTTTTAGTTGAAAGAGTTGAAGTGGTGCACCTTAAACTATCATTCTTTAAACATTCCCATCTTAATGAGAACAAATCCGCCTTTCAGTTAAAGCTTTAGCCGAAAAAAAAAAAAAATTGGAAAGCTGGGATCCAAGGCAGCTCATTAAAAATGTGGAATGCTGCATGAGGGCCCTCTCCACATGCAGAGTCTTTCTGGTTGAGTAACTATCAGATGCCTCTAGGATAAATGTTCCTCTTCTCAAGTAGTTGTTTTGCACTCAGAGCCTCAGAGAAAAGAGACACAACGTGTTAGTCAACAGTAATTTTGAAGGGATGGAAAAGGATTTGGATGGGGTGGGGGGCGGAAAGTTAACATCTCATCTACCATGGTGAGACTACTTTGAAGCAATGAGAACTTTATCTGTTGCCGGGGAAAGCAACAACAGCATTTTATTTTCTAGTTTTTAAACAAAAGTCCCTTTTTTTCCGGCACCCAAAAAGATTTTGACACCTCCAATATGTAGAAAGACATAATAATAAATACAATGAAACTATTGCCTTCACTTAAAGGGCAGGTGCCTTTGAAGAGCTGTTAGAACTGAGAATGGTTCTCATCACAAGTTGAAAACAAGAAACACAATTTTTCTGTTTCAGCTCTTAGAGAATATATCTACGTAGCCAAAAAGGTCATTCTGTACTTAAAATTGTTATGAAGCAACTTAATTTTTAAGAAAACTTTAGAGTATTTTATATATATATATATATATATATATATATATATATATATATATATATATATATATATATATAAATTTGTATAAATTTAAAATAAATTTTAAAAAGTTTTTGCAAATTGTAAGCTCTAATGAACTATGTCCTAATGTCCTTCAGTGGTCGGTCAGTATGTGAGCCATTTCTTTTTGATATATAAACCATTCTATTGTATTGGTCTATAGAAATATGTCTTATTATTATTATTATTATTGCTATTAGTTTTGAAACTTGAAAAATTACAAAAAATGCAAACAAATTAAAAAAATTAAAAAAAAAAACAATTATGTATTATTATTAACATCAACAACAGTAATAAATAATAATAAAAATAATTCTTGGAACTTTTTAACCAAATTTTACAATTAAATAAAATAATTATTTAGATATTTAAAAATATATCTGGTTTTAGAATACTAATTATAGATTTAGAAATTAAGTCTGGCATAGAAAAAAAAGTTTCTGGCAAATATCAGAAAAGATCTGTTTTCTTTGGTTCTATATAAAATGAACGTTTTTTGGAAGACGTATATACTTCCAGTGAAGCAACACCTGCAGAAGTCATAGTTTCTATATCCAAACCTATCAATTACACCAGCTTTTCAATCTCTTATCATTGGGATACCACGGGATTCTTTTCTATTCCTTGTGTCAAAAGGGCTAATAATTAAAATTTGATGTAAACATGACAACTATATAAACTCAGCGGAAATACAATCTCTGCATTCATATCCAGTGAAGCACAAAACGCAGAGGGAAAAAATTACTATCATTAAAAAATCCCACTTATCGAGTGTGTGTGTTTCCCCTTGCGGTTTCTTGGTTTGTATAAATCACGAAAAGCTTTCATTTTAATAAAAATGGATGTTCCGTTTAATAAAAAAAAAAAAACACAACAAAAAAACCATGGCAAGTTCATCGCTTGCGTTTAAATGATACCTGGATCAATCACTTTGCTAAAACACAAAGGTCAGGTGCCTGTCTGTTAAGCAGAGGGAAGATAATATGATCTATTTTGTAAATTATAACTGCAATCGTTTATTTACAGCTACCAAACGTATTCTTCAGAAAGTTAAGGGAAAATTTAAGGGATTACAAATGCGCAAACATGAACGCGTGTGGCACCCGTAAGTACGGATTTAACAAAGAGAATCATTTAGTATTTAAAGGAGGAAGAAAATGGAACATGGGATATTTGACTTGTTGAGAAATATATGCAATATTGGTTGTTTGCAGTTTAACCCCTTCTGCCGCAGATCAATTTGATCTTTCCTTGTCCAATGTGGCATCAATTAAAGCACAGCAGGAACTGTAAAACTTCAGGGCATTGACTTGTTCTATCAATATAAAAAAGTCATAGTTTCTATTTTATACACTGAAACCACAACGGGGTGGAATGGACTATCCATCGTATGGAGCCCTGTAAATATAGAAGGGTATTGGTCTCCTTTTTCTTCCAAAGGTTTGCACTTTATATATTACTACCCTTGGATACCTTCCAGCAAATTGCAGAATTTATTACTATTGCTTAGTAATAAATAATACATGTTGTGCCTTCATGACTCCATTCAAAGGTGCCTCTATCCTCCACCCATCTCTAATTTAGCACAAAAGTATAATGCATTTTGTTGGGTAAAAATATCCCTATGAATTGCTATTGAAAATCGAGTATTTGTCTACAACTGATGAATCAGATTTGGATCCCTCCAAAAATGACCAAATGGGCTGATGACACTGAAGAGAATTCTAAAATAGAAACTAAAAGCGGCCAAGTTGTAAAGCTCACCAAATGGCCAAAAAGTCAAAACTAACCCTTAAAATATTGGAAGCAAGCAACACAAAGGGAAAGGGCAATGCACAATCTATAGGTCATGTACCTTGTCATGAAGCCAACGAACAATATTTGTGATAATTAAGGGAGAAGCAGTGGCACAGTTGACACACTACGCTGGGAAGTCTAGATCAGTTCAGTTCCTTGTACCTTCAGGCATTTACCATTATCTACACGACCACAAGGCTCCAAAATGAAATTGTCAACTTGATGAGACAGGTAAACATGGGATTACACAGACCTAAATATTACAGGAGCAATAATGTTCATCAAGAAGTCAAAACACTAGCACATTGTTCCACTTAATTACTCTTTGCCTTGGACTCCAAAGCTACTGTTGTTAAGGGGCAAGCAAGCAAACCTGAAACATGTGGGGCTATATAGGACTAAGAAGGCAATCAACAAAAGTCTAAAAGATCCAGAGTGCCCAGAAGCAGCATATTATTGCTTTTCTGATCACCATAACACAACAGTGAGCCAAAAGGAACACACTGAAGTCAATCCAAGACCGACGAGTCAACCGCTAGGAGAAATAGGTTTGAGGCAATGACCCTGAACCCTATACTGTCTGTTGAGTTCTGCTGATGTGTCTGCAGGCTATTGTTAAGGTTTCCAAACCTTGAGAACATTCACTTCACACATATACTGACCAAAATGATGACTCTGATTTCATAAGCCATCTGTTCACATTCAGTAGGGATGCACCAAATCCAAGATTCAGTTCAGGTATCCAATGTATTTGAGTTGACTGATATAATTCTTGACTTGGGACAGTCCCTGACAAATTCCTAAGGAATCGGGTGATTAAATATGAATATCTGAATGCATATTTACTTTCTAGCTTTCTTGCTGGTATGTTCCACCATCGAGAAAGTATCCAGTAGATGCATGTTCAGTTAGGTTTGTTCTTTTTAATCTCAATGTGCAAGGCAAATATCATGAGTCAAGAGCCGTTAAACCAGAGGAATCCTTCTATTATGTAACATGTCATTTGTCTCATTGCAGACACTCACATTTCAATCAAAACTGTCCACTCCACGTGTCAACTGGTAGCCAGGAATTTGAGGAACTTGAGTCTTAGGTGAGGCCGTACACAATATGCAGTGACACAAGGTGCCTGACAGAACTTGTATGGAGATAAATGTCGAGACTATTTACTTTCCAGGTGGTCGATTTTGTGTAACAGATAACTAATGACTACTTTAATCCTTTAGACAAGGTGCTTGTCTAATGAGAAAGATGTGTTTTCTGTGATGGCTGAGGATACCCTTGGGTCAAGAAGAGTTTTGGATACTGTACAGTTTTAAACTGGGGCTTGTACCTGGTTTAGCATTACCTCCTCTGCTGTTGTTCATTGATTGTTCTTACGTTGCTACACTTTCTTTTCATTTGGGTTTGTGACACTTGTGGGCACCTCTGTTCCACTTACTAGTGATTTACCACACCCCAAGCAGATGCTTTACAGTTTACACTTCAAAACTTCCACCTCCTGGAAACTACAACCACTATAAATGGAACACACCCTAGTAGGGACGGCTTTGTTACACAATAGTATATCTTGTGCCAAAATTGAATGGGAGATCATCGTTTTCCTCCGGAATGGTGGTTAAGATTGCCACCTGGCCGGTATTTTACCGGCCTGGCTGGTAAAAATAATGCTTGATGTTATTAATAGGAAAAAAAAAACAAAAAAATAAAAAAAAACACCTAATGGTGGTAGAAGGAGAAAGTGTCTGTTGCAAGTATGTAATGTCAGGCTTGGTAACAAAGAGCCCACCAGAAAACTTCAAACAATAGGCTCCTTCTCCACATAGTTTCCTTTTCTTATTTATATTCTTTATTTTCCTAGTCTCTTCACTTTGCCTACTATCATCTAGCCTTCTCTCCATTTCTTCACTTTGTTCCCCTACAGAAAAGAAAGTTTTGGGCATACAAGGCAAAACATTTGGGTGAGCCGTAGTATCCAATAACAATTGACCCACCTGACGTTATCCTGGTGAACCAGGTACCACATTACCGCCATTCACGATTAAAAAAATAAATAGGGATGCCCTGAATCCAGGATTTGGTTACTGGAAAATCATGTGATTTTTCGTCAAACAAATAAGGCAGTCAAACATTTGTTACCTTCTTTTATTCTCTTTCCCCCCTCGTTTCCATAATTTACAGATGCAAAGTCGAGTTCGGATTCAGTTCGATAGTCTGCAGAATATTTCACAAAGGATTCGGCCGAATCGTAAATTATTGAATTTGGCGCATCCCTAAAAATAAATATGCCATATAAGCCACCTACCTAACTGCTTCACAAGCAAGTGGATCTGGATGGGTGATGGGGGGCAGGACAAATTAGTAATTAAGCTACTAATAATCGTTTACATTTACATTTCAGCCAAAATTCCCCCTAGAACTGCTTAAAAATTGTACATTGCAGTCTTTAAATGTTTTGCTTTTCCCACCCAGACTGGAGCTATAGTACAGATGAAATGCTCTTGTAGAACAATTAACATATTAACGAGGCACAAAAGTGCAGTATCCATGATATGGTTTTCTAACATGGAGTTAGTGTTTCATTTGGGTTTGTCACAGACTCTATTACATCCCCTGTACAACAGAGAGACAACTAAACTTATTTGGTTTGCAAATGGGGAGAACCAGTCATCCATACAAACGATACAAACTATAAATAAGAATTCATGGGGTACCTGACCATAACCCTACATAATTGCTCAGCATGAGGCACAGAAGAGGCAGGGCAAGGTTGTAAGAAGGCATTAGCTGCTGTCAGCCTCTCTAATCACATCGCCGTTTGACAATGGCTAACAAACCCCCCATGATGATACAGTGATGGTTCATGAAAAAAAGGCACAATGCAAATCACTCTTAACTTTTTTACTTGTTTTTATTTTGCTAACCAGGTCAAAACTACATGGGGTGCACGAGTCATGTTCTGAAGACTGGTAGCGCCTCGTTGGCACCAACCAAATACTTTGCAAAAGCCTCAATGGATGCGCACTGCCAATGTAGCTGCTCAAATAAAACCAGCTTTCAAAAGAAGAAGCACATAGAAATATTTTAGTGAGATTGGATTAGGTTCCTATATCCCATTGAGAGTAATCTGGATTCACTGATTGATATGATAAAGAAAAAAACAAGTAGATATGTGTTGTAGGAGGACAGGAGATGTAAATGATCTCAGTAGCAGGACACTTTTGATTGGACAAAGTTATGGTTCAGGAACTGCACACAATAAAGTATGTTACTTTTGAAGGCAAAACTAGGACGAGGGTAGTGGTGGTTGTGCCCAACACATTTAGGGAACCCTTTGGGTGTGAAGGTGAAAGGAACTATATTCCAATTGAGTAAGGAGCAAGAGAAGTCCAGTCTATCGTCTGGCACCCAGGTAAATTATATGTTGGTTCAGTACAAGGTGACACTAAGTACACCAAGACTCATCTGCTATCAGTCTACCTTACGCTAGGATATTCCCCAGGCAAACATGTGCATGTGGCACAATTATCCCTACTCAGACTTAACCTGACTGCATTCCAAAGAAATATGGAGACAGTCACACTTAAATTATTGGTAGGAGTAGATAACATGTGAAATATTTACTTGGGTGTCAGAATGTGTAAAAAAACCTAGTGGTTGAGCCAGTCTAGGCTAATAAGAACGTGTACAAGATGGAATGTATCAACAGAAGCACTACTTTGCTCCGAGCTGGTAACCCAGACTAAACAATCAGCAGCTAGATTTAATGGACGCAGTGTTGAACTGGCCCATCGGGATACCAGGAAAACTCCTGGTGGGCCCAGGTGTCAATGGTCGCTCATGCTGCTAAACATTTGGCCTATTTCATGTTCATTTCCTATTTCTATGACAACAAAGAGGCTAAATAGATGGAATAATTGATTATAGTATGTAAAGATAACAGACTAGGACAATAGAGGTTGATTGAGGAGATAAAAAATAATAATACTGAGAGTTGGCCCCTGGTCTAAGGTTTTATGGTGGGCCCCTGGTCTAAGGTTTTTGGGTGGGCCCCTGGTGTCCCAGTCCGACACTGAATGGACTTACTACAGTTAAAATACGCAAACTGCGGAGTGGTTGCTATGGCTTAGCACAATAGGTTGCCCGTTACAACATTACACTTCCACAACTTGGAGCAACATTATAAATGTATTTCTGTAATTCTACACCACAAAAAAAAGTGTATCATTTGGCATTCAATTAAATACCTATTTATGAATTTCAGGGTCTGTGTCTTGAATGAATATATATGTGGATTAAAAATAAAAAAAGACAAGGAAACGCGTTTCATGCCTACATACTCATAAGCTTGTGGACTTTCAGCTGCTGCACTATTTACAGTAAATACCCTGTTTTTTACATGGTGAGGCACTATATAAAAAGCAGTGCAGAAAATTGTATTTTACCAACACTTTTCACGCAGTTTCATTAACAATATAGACAATTACATATAATTTTCAATAGGCAGCCTAGTAGAGAAGAACAATGAAACCTCTCTACCAGTCTATGGCTACTTAATATAAGACAAACAGTTTGCTTTCCTCGTATTCACTTATATGTTTTACTCTGGACGTTTTTCTTTTGCTCATATTTTTTTCTAGTCCCCAAATACGAACAAAATAATGATCGTCAGTGAAAAACTTTCCTATAGAGACCAGGCTAGGAACACACGGGACAATGGAAATGATGACAAAGACGCAGCTTTACAATGGAAAGATTTAAGGCTTTTCTCATTAGAGCACATCAAAGTCGGCCACTATGCCACCACTTCATGGCCCTACAGGAGCGTTGGGTTTAAAGAAACTAAATCAATACCTCTAAAACAAGCTGGCAGATCTGAGCATTCATTAGAGAGAAGTTCCATGCTGTATCAAAGTGTAGGGCTTTGTGATGCTACTTAACACCCAGAACATGACTTACACCGCCTTGGAATGCTGAAAAACGGGGCACTTAAAATGTGTACCAGTATTACGCGAACCATTGATTTCAACAACATAAACAGTAGATTAATGCAAAGTATAAAAATCCCAACACAGTCACTGAGCGGGCTGTAAAGTTTGCTTTATTTCAGCTTTCTGTGAGGCCAATTGCCAACTGTATTTTAAATAAACAATATGGCTTCTCCCATGCAATCAATGAAAATAAAGATGCAGGATTTAACAAACTTGCCTCGCACTATATAAATAATCTCAAATGATTGTTCGGCCGCAACTCCACCGGTAAACCGAATGAAGACAAGAGATGGGGAACAAAATTGGACCATTAAGAGTATTGAACGCTAACAAATATAATCTCTGTAGACTCATGGATCTTGTGCTCTGTACGCAGGCCAATGCCAATCCAACAGAAAATCAGGGCCCTGCTGGGCTTGTTGATGACCTGATATCGTGCCAGGGTGGTGATAGCTTTGCTTCCCCCCCCCCCAAAGCTGAGTAAATGAACAAACCAACAAACTGCAAGCAGGGAAAATGGATTTGAAGAGACAGAAAGGCAACAAAATGTGACTTATGTGAGTTAAGTATCAACCTAAAGTTAAAGATCTTTTTGATCAGATATCTACAGTAACAACTTATATTTGTAGGAAGCAGCTGCCTGAAATGCGTGACTTGATTCGCAAAGCAACATTTATGGTTTAAGTCAGGTTGCTATTCCTTTCCATAGGGGCAGACAGCAACCCAACTTTCTCGGCTCCTAATCGAGTTTAGGCTGCTGAAGGAAAAATAATGTCATTTGCAGGATATGAGCATAAAAACGTCCGTTAGAAACGTCAGTATAAAAGTGTACGACCATATAAAAGGCAGCTCATAAATAGTTTTTATTTCTTCATCGACATGATCAAGGCGAATAGAATAACCCAAAAGCAGCAGTACTTTACTAAACGGAGAATACATCAAGGGGTCGATTCACTAAATTCGGGTGAAGGGTTAGAATAAAAAAAACTTCGAATTTCGAAGTTTTTTTGGGCTACTTCGACCATCGAATGGGCTACTTCGACCTTCGAATTCGACCTTCGACTTCGAATCAAACGATTCGAACTAAAAATCGTTCGACTATTCGACCATTCGATAGTCGAAGTACTTTCCCTTTAAAAAAAACTTCGACCCCCCTACTTCGGCAGATAAAACCTACCGAAGTCAATGTTAGCCTATGGGGAAGGTCCCCATAGGCTTGCTAAGCTTTTTTTGATCGAAGGATATTCATTCGATCGTTTGATTAAAATCCTTCGAATCGTTCGATTCGAAGGATTTAATCGTTCGATCGAACGAAAAATCCTTCGATCGTTCGATCGAACGTTTAGCGCTAAATCCTTCGACTTCGATATTCGAAGTCGAAGGATTTCAATTCGAGGGTCGAATTTCGAAGTATTTTTAACTTCGAAATTCGACCCTTAGTGAATCTGCCCCTAAGTTTCCGAGAATTAACTTCACAATTCTCTTTGAGTTGGCTTATATTCACCCCTCTTTTCCAGGTGGACTTTCTCCAGTGAAAATTCTCCAATTTTCTAAGAGCACAAGAACATATTTTCGCCAAGAGAAATTTCTCCAGGTTTCAGATATCAGGTAAAATCTCATTATAAACATCATCGTTTACATGCTGATTTTCCTCATACGTCATTTATTCAGGGAGAAATTCTAGTGAATTTTACCCACTACAATTGTATAGGAAAAATATACTGCCCGATTTTCAAAGAGAATTTACGCCAGGAGAAAATTCACCACATTTTAAGAAATTTAAGTAAATATGAGATGTGTTGGGCAAATACACCTGGAAAATTGAGGTGAACTTTGGTGAACTTTAGTAAATGTGCCCCATAGACCCAGACATGTGCAGAAGAGAACAATTTTCAGATCCAGTGGCATAACTATAGTGGAAGGAGACCATGCAGTTGCAGGGTTCTGGGTCTGCTTCCTCTATTTAGGGGGTCCACAAAGCAGCTCACGGGTGATCCACCATGCACGGACCTGCAATTTTTTTGTGTGTCACGAGTGGCCCATGATTTCATCTGGATGCTTGAGTCAAAAGCTGTCCATACACAATAAGGTCCACTAGTTTGAACTTATTTAGCCATCTACAGCAGAATTCTGCACTGAAATCCATTTCTCAAAAGAGCAAACAGATTTTGTTTATATTCAATTTTGAAATCTGACATGGGGCTAGACATTTTGTCAGTTTCCCAGCTGCCCCCAGTCATGTGACTTGTGCCTGCACTTTAGAAGAGAAATGCTTTCTGGCAGGCTGCTGTTTTTCCTTCTCAATGTAACTGAATGTGTCACAGTGGGACATGGGTTTTTACTATTAAGTGTTGTTCTTAGATCTACCAGGCAGCTGTTATCTTGTGTTAGGGAGCTGTTATCTGGTTACCTTCCCATTGTTCTTTTGTTTGGCTGCTGGGGGAAAAAAGGGAGGGGGGTGATATCACTCCAACTTGCAGTACAGCAGTAAAAAGTGATTGAAATTTATCATAGTACAAGTCACATGACTTGGGGCAGCTGGGAAATTGACAATATGTCTAGCCCCATGTCAGATTTCAAAATTGAATATAAAAAAATCTGTTTGCTCTTTTGAGAAATGGATTTCAGTGCAGAATTCTGCTGGAGTAGCACTATTAACTGATTCATTTTGAAAAAAACTTTTTTCCCATGACAGTATCCCTTTAAGCTGCCAACTCAACCTGAAGGTACTAAATCAGCAATGCCTGTATAGCTAGTACAATTTCAAGATCTTACTCTCAGGGCCGGAACTAGGGGTAGACAGAGTAGGCACGTGCCTAGGGCTGCCTAGCCCAATCAGGCCATGGTCCTGTTCTCTGTGCTCTTGCACAAGCCTGTTAAGGGACGGAGGCATGCCCTGTGACCAGCAAGTACGCAACGTGGTGTGGCAGCCAGTGCACATGCAAGGTCCCCGCGTTCTGTAGAGGGGGCGACATGGCCAGCTGGGTTGCCTGGGGTGCCCTGCCGGTTTGACCCGGCCTTGCTTACTCTACTGTATATGCTTGAGTCTATGTCTGCGCTATAGAAAATGGGGAAGGGTAATTAAAAAGGTGTCACGGTGCTACTTTTTTCCACCAGGCTGGTTTTTTCTTTACTTTGAGGAGCACCAGCCTGGAGAAGAAACTTGATAGGAATACCGAGAGATACCTAACATATTGGCACAGCCCAGTGAATCAGGATTTCCAGCAGTGTTTCTGGCACCTAAGCTTTCGCGTGGAAGCTCCTCTGATGCAGCCCCCCCTCCGCTCTTACCTATCAGGGTGCTTCGTTAGTGCAGAGACTTGCACTCTCTTGCACCAGTGCCACACTCCTGATTTTAAAATTGGAAATTTGGCTCTTAAAGTTACCAGGAGTGGCTTTTTGCCTTGCCTCATGGCAAGCGTGTCCCTGACAGGCTCCTTGTCAGCAAAAAAAAAAATGACCAACTGCTGCTGGACATGTTCAAGACCAGTGGTGTAACTAGATACAGTATTACTAGGCCCCACGGCTAATTATTTTTCAGGCCCGCAAAATGTCTAGAGATTGGCCTGTTTTACCAATATTTATTGAAATTGTATATGAATTAGGGCCTTATAGGACCCTTGTACCTCCTGTGCCCCCCTGCAGCCTCATCGTCCATTTCGTCTGTAGTTACGCCCCTTTTTATCAATTATCAAGAGCCAGTGGCAGAAATACCGGCGGAGCAAGGCCAATTGGGCCAGGGCCCGCACCCCATCAGGACTCTCCGATAGCATGCGCACCACTGATTAAGGGGGTGGGGCAGCTGTACGTCCCGCACCAGGTGCCGCCCCCCTCTAGTTACATTACTGTCAAGAGCATGTTACTCGTACAAGTAGCCATTAGGGTTAGTTTACTAAGAGAATAAGGAACACAGTGTGTCCTTACAGGTCTTCAACTGTAGCCTGTAGTTTTCAAACTCTTCCAGCTCAGGTACAATGAACTTTAAGGCCTTTGGGGGGATTACCCTTTATAAAAGTAGGCTTGCTCTATATACTTTATGGTCCATTTAGCAAAGGCTTCTTTAGATTCCAGCTACGTATTTTATTTTACCATTGGGAATTTACAAAAACCCAGCATGACCTGATATCAGTTTTCCTAGTGAGCAGCATTTTCATTAGTTTTATGATTTCCAAGTAAATCATAAAACTGATGCAAGCAAGAAGGCAAGTGTTAAGAAGTGTCACTATTGGTGGGACAGATATACTTTTTTTTTAATAAAATGGCTATGGTTATTTGATTAAAGAATCCATGCGTGGCGAAAAAATTGTCTCAGTACGATTAAAGAGAGTCGAATGAATGTATTACAATGAAATGGAGCAGTACAATTCCTATATGAACAATATTTTAGATATGGATGCTGAAACGACTGCTTGGCCAACTAAAAACAAAATGATGGAGAAGCCAGTGGCATCAAAGTAGGTGCTCTTTTTGAATTCCTGCCTTGAATGCAAGCTTTAATTGCACAAAAACCAGGTGTACTGTCAAACAGAGCATCCTGTAGGCTTCCTTTCCACATAGAGTCTACCAATAGCCAATCACAGACCATATTTGGCACCCCCAGGAACTTTTTTTTTGTTGTTGGTGTTGTTCTCTAACGTTATTTACATATGAATGTGGCTCATGGGTGAAAAAGGTTGGGGACTCCTGCTGTTGGCCAATGACTGCATCAACAGACCATTACAATTCTGCCCCAATTTGATTTTCCAACCCACCCAATCACTATCTAAACCCGCCTTGAACTCAGAAGCCATAATACTGGCCCCATACACTGTCTAATAGGCTGCCATCTACAGGATCCAAGTTGGCCTGTGTATGGCCAGCTAAAATAGCATAATAGTCAGCTAGCTCCATCCCACAGAGCCGCAGCATAAATCCACAAGACTATATGAGTTTAGTGTGGCATCAGCACTGCTAAACCATTTTCCCGTTCTTTTTTATCATCTGAAATGCTATAAGTTTAACTCTAATTAACGTAGGTTTCCCCAGCTGAAGGTCTCAGGGTGTAATACCAAGGAGTTCCCTGCTTATGACAAGATATCAGTCTCACTGCGTTTGCAATTAACATAACTGGAATATTAAGATTGCAGGCTAACCAAACTCGAACAGCTTGATGACTCACCCGAAAATGGCTTCAAAGAAGGGGGGTGGGAGGATTTATATAATGATGTGCATAATTGGAGCAATTAAAAAGATGAGAGCCATAGGAGATCATGTGCTGGTATGTACATAAATTCCAGCTAAAAATAAAGTCATTCTTATAAGTTCTGCAACCCATGCCGGGAACTGCCCCCCTCCCAGGAATTTCACTTGAAAAGACCCCCATTGGATTGTGACTGTATGCCAGATAACATGTTATTAGCCATGCATATTCATGATGGCAGTCTGAGTAACATGCTCGCTGACAGTTTCATAGAGAAAGAAATGATACGACTTTAGTGTACAGTGAAAGCTTGGGCCAAGCATCAAGAGAGCTGAGACAGTTCAGCATTCAGGAGTTGTGATCAGCATGTAGTTTAATCATTGGGTATGACACTATAACGTCAACGATGGTCTGTGTCATCCCTACTGAGCATTTGAGACAGTGATGACTAACCTGTAGCACTGCAGCTGCACTCACACTACAAGCCCCGGTATTATCCCCAGCTGCCAGGTATGCAATATAAACCCTCACTTGCCATCACTTAGTTGTTAACATTATCCTTTCCCGGTTTGGTTTTCTCCACATCTTCATCTCAATCTCTCACTATTGATGGGTTCCAGATGGTCTTTTTAATCACTAACTTGTTGTATGTTGTTTGCAATGGACAAACTCAGTGGAATACATTGGGAGCAGAGAAAACGTCTAGCAAATGCTGTTCGGCAACGGCATCCAGTTGCACCAGTTGTAGGGACACAGATAGACAAAGGGATGGACAAACTAAGAGTGGTGGCAGACGTGGCTACTGGGGGAGATTAGTCACTCAGCAACAAATCGCCTCTTCTTCAGGTGACTAATGTCCCCTAAATGCCTTCCCGCCAGCTAGAATGTAAATCGGATCGCTTAGTTTTCCGAAGTCGCCCAAAGTTGCCGCATGAGGACAAATCACTTCTTCTTTGGGCGACTAATCTCCCCTAAATGCCTTTCCGCCAGCTAGAATGTAAATCGTATTGCTTTGTTTTCTGAAGTCACCCGAAGTTGCCTCAGGAGGACAAATCGCCTCTTCTTCAGGTGACTAATCTCCCCTAAATGCCTTCCCGCCAGCTAGAATGTAAATTGCCGGTGGGATGGCACTCGGATCGCTTCAGCTTTCCGAAATTGCCCAAAGTCTCCTTGAGAGGCAACTTCGGAAAATTATTCGTTCTGAGTGCCATCCCGTCTGCGATTTACATTCTATCTGGCGGGAAGGCAGGGGAGATTAGCCGCCTGAAGAAGAGCGGATTTGTCGCAGGGCGACTAATCTCCCCCAATAGAGTCGTCTGTCACCACCCTAACAGATACGCAGATAACAAGATAGACAAGCGAGGACAGACAGATGATAGATAAGAGATAGACAGATAAACAGAGATAGACAGACAGAGATAGATAAAGCAAATAGGCAAGTACATGGTTACATAGACTAGCAGACATGTAGGTAAGTAGATATACAGACAGGTAGATAGACAGACTAAGATATGACATGACAGTGTCTAAAGGTCCCCATAGACGCAAAGACTTCTCTTGCCAAACAACTGATTTTAGCGAAGTCCCACCAATCCTTCGAAATTATCGTGTGGTTAGTGGGATTCAAACGATCGAACATCTTACGATTTTTCAGCCGACATCTGTCAGGAAATTGATCGGCCAGGTCGGACAGGCATTATCAATTATACTAAATACAAGCAAATGTCATCAGCAGTGGTAGAACTAGAAGTTTCTTGGCATGCAGAAAAAGATTTATGGATCTCCTTATCCCCAAACCTTCCAAAATACCAGAATGGCAAATCACTCAAGCTCCAACCACTGCCTAACATTTGGCACCCCAAGTGCAAGAAGACTTTCCTTATCCTTTAAGGGATTAATGATTCAGTAGGGGTGTAAGAGCTGTGGCTGAGCTCTAACAACCCACAGAACAGAATGTTCGCTACTCATAGCAGTCCAATACGAACTGCCATCGATAAACATCAATTAATTCCTGAGGGTCATACAAAGTGTTTAATAATTTTTTAATAAATACGTCTTCATTCTGTTTTGCATTCAAAACTGACAGTCAAAACATTCTCCAGTTTTACATTGCAGATTCTTGGCTACATAAATTATCCACCTCGCCACTGAGACAATATGTTAAAATAAAAAGAAAGGAAGCGTTTCAACACGAGAGAGACGATTATTAGGGCTGACGGGAGCACTCCATCACTCATTTAACAAACAATTAATTTTCTGTTGAGGGAAACACACAGGCATTCTGGCAGCCACGCAGAGAAAACAAAATATGGTAGGATTCTGCTGCTGTAAAAGCCAAAAGAAATGAGGAGAATGTAAGAGCTTTAACCACATGTCCCATTAGCAAGGATTACTGACATGTCTGGGGAAAAAAATGTAGTAGGCGTTTGAAACCTGGAATATCAGGAAAATACAAATGATGGGAATGTAACAGCGATAGAAGCTGCCAGGGATTCGGGGGAAAGATGAACAGGAAAGCAATGATAAAACCCGAGGCATCAATATGTTTGAGCACGCTTAAATTAATCAGAGTGGATTTGTAAGCGCTTGACATGAAGACACCTTTGCACAATATCAATGTGTGTACTACACCTACCATTCCCTCTATCCCTGCATCTCAGCTTTCAAATCGCATTTCACACATGCCAAACTTTAATGCCGCGCCTGCTTCACACATTAAAAATATAGACAGACATACAGTACATAACCAAGAGAAGCCAAGCGTATTTCTGCGTGGAACCGTTTCATTTCGAAGAGGAGTTCCGATATTGAAGAGATCATTTCGCATGTACAGGCTGCACCTTCTCTTTTCTATGATCGTGTTCAATGGAGGCCTTTTTTTAAATTAAATCTGGATCCTTACACAGTAGTCAGGGTAAAACTTATTTGCTAACTTTAATTGCTGGTAGAGATAGGATAAACTTTGCCAGAGTCTTGGTAAGTGATCCCCAACCAAGAAAAGTTTTTTATGCATTTGTAGGCCATAGGTATAAAAAAAAGACTGTATACCCATATTTTAGGCTTAAAGGTCTCCAAATGAGTGGATCTCTCCCCGATATGTCCACATTAAAGTAGGTGATATCAGGCCGATCTGATTGTAGGCCCTACGGCCGGATCAGAATGGAAGCGAAACGGGCGGTCGGATCGAGGGCCCGCATCAATGAACAGATGCGGTCGTGATCCGATAGGATTTTTTTCCTTGCCCAATTGGCATCTGGCCAGATATCGATCGGGGACACTCGTCGGATGGCCCCACACACAGGCCAATAAGCTTCCAACTCGGTCTGTCGGCAGCTTTTATTGGCCCATATTGGGGCCTTTATGCTTACAGGTCAGTGCACAACTTAGGACCAGAAGGAGCACTAGGCTCTTAGCTCCTTTATGACAAATCAAGATATCCATATAATGAAACCACCAAAGATACTGGTATTTAAGCTATCCTCAGTACCTTCACAAAATCAAAGTTGGACAAACGGATTGTCCATGTCAGAACAACCCATGATCTATGAATCGTGAACCACTTCACTGCTTCAAGAGGACAGGTTTGCCAAATAGGGACCTAAGAAACCATGGTTGATTCATGTTTGATTCCACTGTCCATTATGGAATAGTCTAAAATGACACTGAAAAGTTATTGTAAAGATAGATACCGAACTTGGCCTCTATGGACCATGAATGGCTGGTGGGTCCAGAGGACAGGTTTGAGAAATAGTGACCTAGGAACCCATGGACGATACATTTTAAGTTTGATTTAACTGTACATCTTGGAAAACTTTAAAATGACACTGATAAGTGAACGTAAAGATAGATACTGAACTTGACATCTATGGACCATGAAAGACTGGTGGGTCCAGAGGACAGGTTTGGCTAATAGTGACCTAGGAACCCAAGGATGATACATTTTAAGTTTGATTCTACTGTCCATCTTGGAAAAGTTTAAAATGACATTAAGTGAAAGTAAAGATAGATACTGAACTTGACATCTATGGACCACGAAAGGCTGGAAGGTCTAGAGAACAGGTTTGGCTAATAGTAACCTAGGAACCCATGGTGATGCTACATTTTAAGTTTGATTCTGCTGTCCATTTTGGAATAGTCTAAAATGCCATTGATAAGTAGGGATGTAGCGAATTGTTCTGCTGCGAACTAGTTTGCGCGAACTTCGACCGTTCGCGTCCGGCGAATGTTCGCGAACGTTTGGGAACGTTCGCATTTTGAGTTCGCGTTCGATTCGAATACAAATCGTTCGACCATTCGACCATTCGACCATTCGAATTCCATCGACCGCTAAAAATCGAACGATTTCCATTCATTCGAACGATTGTAAGCATTCGATCGAATGAAAAGCATTCGATCGAATGGCTTCGATCGTTTGATTCGAATGAAAATCCTTCGATCGAATGATTAAAATCCTTCGATCGTTCGAATCAAACGATTTTATCGGGTGTTCGAAGTTCGCGAACTGTCCGCGAACGTTCGCATTTTTTGCCGGTGTTCGCGAACGGCGTTCGCGAACACCAAATCGGCAGTTCGCTACATCCCTATTGATAAGTGAACATAAATATTGATACTTGAAGAACTAAAGCATATCCAAAAAAAAAACTTTAGAGATGCTGAACATTTAAATCAGAAATGTAACTGCAATTTTGATTGGAAGAAACAATTAGGGAAAATAAAAAATTACATCTTAACTTGTCATTGTTATGGATGTCCTACTTACATACATACTTACTCTTCCAGTGTTATGGAAGCATAATTAATGCCTGTCAGCAGCAAATTTTTGTTGGCATATTTTTTCCCAAATTCTTATTAGCATATTTTCACCACCGAATAATTGTGGTCAAAGGTCCCTCAATCAGTTTGTAAAATGGCAGAAAACAAGTCAGGGAACCAACAGAAAAACGTATTAAAATACCTCAAGCTATATAATAAGGTATTAATGACAGAAAAATGTTAATTAATTTCTAATTCTCTTTTCTATTATTTGCTTTTGGTGGAAGGTTGATTGGACTTGATCCGTCATTTTACGGAAAATTAATTATTTCAAATACACGCGGCATTTCACGCAGCCCTCCCTGATTTACATTGAGGGAAAAATTCAGCAGAGGTAATTGAGGCAGAAGCAAATACTGGCACCGAATGAACTCAATTTTCATTCCAAATTTCCGCAGAATCCCAAGGCACAACAATATCAGATGCAAAGTGGAAAACAAACAAAAGCAATGTGAAAAGGGAACATGAAGAGGAATATTACAAGAATCGAAGAACAAAGGGATTGCAAAACTGTTTTAGTGCTGTAGACTAGCGCTCAGGGCTTCATTCAACCAAGGTGGAATAATATATCATATGGCATCCCGACAATTGATGTCTTCATTTAAATGTAAGAATTTACATTCTAATTAGAAGGAATTTACATCTTAATCAGAGGCAGCTGTATTATCTTGTTACTGTTTTTTTTTTTTCCCCAAGATAATGAACTAAAGAAACTGCTGTGCTTTTTCAACCAGAAACGAAACAGACAGCACGGAGTGGCATTTTATAGCTTACCTGCGGTAAAAGCAGTGATTCATTTTCCCAAGTTCTAACTCTTGACTAATATTGGGTGTAGGTGGGGTTTAGGGTTTGGGTAAGTAATCCTGCAACAAAGTATGGATGGCAATAGGTAGGGGCAAGACACTAGTTATTGGCGAATTTGTCCCGTTTCACTTCGCCAAAAATTTACCGTGAAGCTGCGAAAAATTCACGAAATGCATTGAAGTCAATAGGCGTCAAAATTTATCGTTTTTATATGCGTGCCTATTTTGTGCAAATGCATTAAAGGCAATGGGCGTCCGAATATTTTGGACGTGCAACCATTTTTATGCGCATGACTATTCGGCAAATTTTTTAAACGCACCAATTTTTTTCAAATTTTCACTGCAGTTTTGCAAATCTATCCGCCGGCAGCGAAACGTGGAAGTTTGCCGTAAATTTGCACCTGCCAAAGACACTTATAAACCCAAATCCTTGGGCAGTTTTTAAGAGCAAATAAGAGTATAAATTAAGGCAATGCTGGGTTGAAAAAGACCTCCATGGGTGCACCACAGAACACAATATCAAGGGCCCACTCTAAGATTCAATAATATAGAAAAGGCCAGATTCAAATTGATGATCCTAATTCAATTTCAATGTTCCCCAGACCCCTATGGACTTCTTGGGGCAAATTCACTAACCAGCAAAGTGGCTAAAGCTAGCGAAAATTCCCCAGCGTTACGTCATTTTGCCACTTCGCCAATATACTAAAAGTGTCCCTGGCGAAAATTTGCTAGCGAAGTGGACAGAAGACAGGACGAAACGACGCAAATTTACTATTTTTTTTTTTCTGAACGTTACCTCTTTCGCCAGAGTTTACTTCGCCAGGTCAGACAAGGTGACGTTTTTTACATTTTATAGGGTGATAGGCTGAAAAAGATCTAAATTTTTTAGGGTACCCTCCTTCACCCCTACTTTTGTTAACATGCGGCACCTAAACTCTACTGTGGGCACATGTGTAGGGCATTAGAACACCTCTACATAATTTTATTAAGTTTCCCTGGGCTTGTGTAGTGTAATTTATTTGCTGCAGCATACACGCAACTTCGCAAATAATCGGTAACTTGTGCGCAACTTCGGATCTTCGTGAATTAGCGCAGCCCTGGCAAATCTACGCCTGGTGAAGTGCGGCAAAGTCAACGTTGGCCCCCTTGAGTTTCATGAAACTCATAAACCATGAGCAAAGTTTTTCTCATTGAATTGAATTTGGCCCAACATGTACTAAATGGTACTGTTGTGAATACTGACCTACAATGGAGGCTGGGAGATTCCTTTGGAGATTTGGGTTTTTAGGACATTGTGGACCCATATTTGTGTCCAGCAAAAAGCCTGAAATTGCCTAGAGGTCAAATGCTCAAAGGGGAACTGGTGCCTTTGTGTATGAAAATGCCTAATGTGTAAAATGTTCAAATATTTATGTAGAACAAGTATCTTCCGATCTCGGTCGAAATGATCAGGAAAAGAAGAGGACAATTTAATTACACCATAATGGAAAAATTTGCCAAGATCTTACTCCAATTTGGACATCCACCTCAAATGGAGTTGGTGTGAATGTTTACATTGTGGGTCTATGCACACTGATCAAGGACGATACTGGGCCCTGCAGAAAATTAAATTTACCTATTTCACCAATATATATGATATTGGTATATTGCTTCCATTTTACTTACACCCCTTTGCATGGTGAGATTTTCAGCCTGCCGTAACAAAATCTGATATAAACTAGGGAATTCAGCAACAAAGAGGACCTCCTTAGCTGCATTCATGTGTAAGCACTACTAGAAAAAATAATGGTGCCTTATAAATTCTTAACAATGTACATCAATAAAATGCCTCAATAAATTTGCTAATCCTGTCATGGGGATTAGTTTTGGGACAATTGTTGCATTTTTGGTTTAAATAAGCAACTACGTTGACTGTCACAGATGTTATTATCTAATCATGATAATAAAAGTGATATATTTAATACCTGCCACTTAGATTAAAAAAGGAAAGTTTGAGGACACAACAAAGGGAAAACAAAGAGAAACAAGCTCATTAGAAACAAGGCATACTTTACTTTTAGCCACCCATCAGGACACCCAGCCCTTCCACCCCAATTCCGCAGCCTATCGCCCCTGTTATCTAGCCTATTTGACTTATAACATGATGAAAATCAGCAATATACACACAAACATACACAGAAAGACACAACGGAATTCTACTAGGCTTGCAAAAAATCCGGAATTTGACAAAATGTCATCGCATTTACAGATTTGGATTCAGCTACATCTATGGTTTCATCTGAACCAAATGCGACCCCTTTATTTTAGGTGATTTTAAAGGGAAACTTTATGCTACCCCCAGGACCAGATTTTATGGGGAAGACTTTTATTTTTTTGCAGTATGGCTGCCTGAACTGCCTGTAGTTGGCTCATTGTACACGTCACACGTGGCTCCATGTAAGTTTAAGGTTTCACGTATCCTACATGAGTCAGGACTCTTGGGCAGGTCTAGTGCTGAAAAAAATCTGATAGTTTAGGCATGGTATCCTTTATAAATGAACTGAAATTTCTCAGAATACAAAAATTGCAGATTTGTTTTACTTTTTATTAACACTTATGTGATAAAGCATATACATGGCACAGCACCAAGCAGATCCCTTTTAAGGTGCTTGGAATAATAATCTAAAACAGTGATGCCCAACCAGTGGCTCATGAGCAACATGTTGCTCACCAAAGTCCTTGGATGTTGGCCTCAAAGCAGGTGATTATTTTTGAATTCCAGGCTTGGAGGCAAGTTTTGGTTGTATGAAAACCAGATGTATTGCCAAACAGAGCCTCCTGTATCCTGCCAGTCCTCATAGGGGCTACCAATAGCCAGTCACAGCCCATATTTGTCACCATCTTTTTTATATTTGAATGTGGCTAGTGAGTAAAAAAGTTTGGCGACCCACGATCTAGAAGCTGGTTGTGTTTGGGTCCTACTCCTATCCATTTACTACTTGCTGAGCATACTTTGGTGTATACTATAGTATAGTACTATAAAGGAGAAACAAACCCTTAATAAAAACAACCCTACCCTACATAGACCCCGCTCCCTCCTCCCCCCCAAGCCTAGCTGCCCCCCGCGCAAATGCTCCTAACTCTTTACTTACCCCTCTGTGCGGATTCGCTCCAGCGGAGTTCACGGCAGCCATGTTCTTCTCTACGGTAATCTTCGGAATGAGACCGGCGAAGTAGCCCATGTGCAGTTGGAGAAATTTTCTGTTTCGCGACAACTGCGCATGCGACGAAACTCACAAAAATTGCTGAAGCTCCGGTCTCATTCCAAAGATTACCGAAGCGGCTGAAGATGGCGCCCATGAACTCCACTGCACAGAATCTGCACCGGGGGGGTAAGTAAAGAGTTAGGGGCATTTAACTGGTACAGGGAAAGATGATTTTTTCATTATGGGTTTGTTTCTCCTTTAAAGCATGCACTAAGACCATGACGTATTTTGGGATTCGTCCAACTTTGTCCAAGATTTATAATGGGCAAACGTACTCAGCTGAACCAAATCCATAATTTTATAAGCAACACTAAAGCTCTGAACAACTGAATGTGAACATTTTTTGTTCTAATCGATAGAGTTTTACATTTTTCCTCAAATATAAATAAGCAAAAATGGTTCCAGTTTGGCGCACAACCAAAACTTTGGTGGGATTTGCCTGAATCCCAAAAATGTTGGATTTGGCGAACACACTAAAGAATAACGTCTAATCTCTAGAGAAAAAACTGACAACCCCAGTTCAATATTTCCACGGGACTTTCGTTGAAAATGCTTGGCGTCTCCAAATACGACTGCACTTTAGCGTTGTGATGAATAGAAGGCTTTGTTGGTACGTAAACAACATAACCAAGTTATTTTGAGGTGATAGATCAGTTCTAAACACTGTAAGTTTTTTGTTTGTCTGGCTGTTTTTTCCCCCTCTTTTCCACTAAATAACCAATCCTTTCATTGTCTATGTAGCACAATGTACTTGCAAAAGTGACAGTTTTAAGAAAAGATAGCCATTGCAATTTCATTAATTATTGTGTGCCGTGGGACTCAAGTTTTGTCTGCTGTAATTTTGCCTGTCAGAATAAAATAAACGCGCTATCTCAAAATAATGTATTCTATCTTGCAGCTGCCATTTTAGGCAGCTATAATATTTATCAAACTTCTTTTTTGCTGAAGCCCCAATAAACACAGGCTTTGTAGGCTGCAGTCTCTGCTCATACAAATCTGTAATCTTTTATGTTTGAAACGCCAAGATATCCTTAAATGTTGTACAAAATGGGAACGCAATTTTAAGGGAAAAAAATTGTAGTAAACAAGTACTGCAACATGCAGGTCAAAATGCTACTCGTTTTCTAAACCAGTTGTAGACATGTTGATCAATTTAAAGCTACAAATTAAGGGTCATGCCAAATGGCCAATGTTCTGAAGGCAATCACCCATGAACTTGACCATAAGTACAATGAGATTGGAAGAACAAAAGTCTCAACCTCAGCATGAGTGAGGATCCTTTACTGTTAGGACAATCAATGTGGATAGGAAAAGATTGTCTAGTAACTATTCCAGGCTATATTTAGGTCCATGGTGGGTTTGAACATGGAGAAGGTCTGCTTGGAGTTTTTAACTGCTTTAGCCTGGATATGAAAGATGGAGTATGGAGCTTTGAACTTGGAGTAACTAACCCAGGCATTTATCTGCTATATTGAGGTCTATGTTGGGATTGAATGTGCAGCAGGCCCACTTGGTGTTTTTATTTGCTTTATCCTATATCTAAAAGTAGGGGCAGTATGGAGAGTTTGAACTTGAAGAAAATTTGTCTCGCCTACTATTTAACTATTTACTGAGACTCAGGCTTGTTGGGGGCCTTTTGCTCGTTATAAAAGTTTGAGGATATTTGTCTCACCTACTACATACATCTCAACTCTGACTGTAATACAGTTTGTTGTATTCCGTTTGTATCTGTTTGTTGCATTAATTGCTGTTGGACTGTTTCTCCTTCTTTTACTGCATCTAAATGGTTTATTTTGTAATGCTCTACTGCATGATTGTGGTTAGTTTCTGCTTGTTTAGTTTGACCTGCTTGTATTTGGTTTGTTTCTGCTTGTTGGATATTTAGGGGCAGATTCACTAAGGGTCGAATTTCGAAGTTAAAAATACTTCGAAATTCGACCCTCGAATTGAAATCCTTCGACTTCGAATATCGAAGTCGAAGGATTTAGCGCTAAACGTTCGATCGAAGGATCGAAAGGATTTTTCGTTCGATCGAGCGATTAAATCCTTCGAATCGAACGATTCGAAGGATTTTAATCCAACGATCGAAGGAAAATCCTTCGATCAAAAAAAGCTTAGCAAGCCTATGGGGACCTTCCCCATAGGCTAACATTGATTTCGGTAGGTTTTATCTGCCGAAGTAGGGGGTCGAAGTTTTTTTTAAAGGGAAAGTACTTCGACTATCGAATGGTCGAATAGTCGAACGAATTTTAGTTCGAATCGTTCGATTCGAAGTCGAAGGTCGTAGTCGAAGGTCGAAGTAGCCCATTCGATGGTCGAAGTAGCCCAAAAAAACTTCGAAATTCGAAGTTTTTTTTATTCTAACCCTTCACCCGAATTTAGTGAATCGGCCCCTTAGTTTATTTCTGTTTCATGCATTTGGACTGTTTCTTCTTGGAGGGGGAGGACTAAGCCCTCTGACTGAAACCAATGCCCAGGTCAGGAGACAATTATCACAATGAATGGTACCAGGCAGGGAGGTACCAGCCTTTGAATACTATGACCCGAGGTAAAAATTTAGGGACCACGATATGGGGTTTACCTTGACGTGGTATGATGGCTTACTAATTTTTTGTTAATTACTTTGTAGTTTTGTAAATACATGAACTTGCATAGATACTAGATTACGTATGAGACGGGACCAGGGAATGTGAACTGATCAAATTGGTTTGTTTCTGTTTGTTTTACAGTTTGATTTGTTTGCATCTTGTTTAGTTCAGTTTCTTGCAATTGAACTGTTTCTGCTTGATGTACAGCTTCTAAATAGTTCACTTTGTTATTTTCTACTCTGAGTGTTGTTGGTTTCTGCTTGTGGTACAGTTTGACTTGTTTGTATTTGGTTTGTTTCTGTTTGTTGCACAGTTTGACTTGTTTTGTTCTGTTTTTTGCATTTGAACTGTTTCTACTTGATGCACAGCTTCTAAATGGGTTGTTTCTGCTTGTTGCACTGTTCATATTTAGTTTGTTTCTGTTCATTGCCCTGTTTCACCTTGTTTATACTTATTGTATCATTTGTATTCGCTTTGTTACAGCAACACTTTTTGTATGCATTTTGCTTTTCTGCTTGTTGAACTCTTTCTATTTTCCCCCAATGTATTGTACTGCAGCGTGCAGCTCTGTATCTTTAATAATAACAATAATAATGCTCACTCTTTTTGGTATATTGCTATTTTAACATCAAACTGACAAAATTGCTCTGCGGCCCTGGTTTAATCGGCTCTATGGACATAATAAAATCCATGAGACAAAGTGGAAGGGTTGAATCCATTTACAAGAAGACAATGATACAGTGAAACCCAAACGCTAAATCATTCCATAAACACCAATGCAATTTACAGCTCACTTTAAAACTCATCCTCCTAACATCAGTCTACACAAATGCCAGAAACTAAATGAGGCATAATTTGCGAAACGGATACCTTTCATCACAACCTCTAGCTGAAAAGGTCATTAGATATATGGTATCTAAGTGAGCAGCTTATCCCTGCTTCATTACTGATAATTAAGGCGAGTAATATTTTCTTGACAGTAATGTGCCCAATAAGAGATACAGTCTAGTTTGCATAAAATAGGCATCAATTGCCAAACATTAGACTTCAGATAAAAAAAATGGAAGTCTCTATACTACATGGCTTCATTATTTTTCCCCCATTTCCTTTAAGAATTAGCAAGTTTAAAAAACCATAATGACTATATTATGTATTCCACTTAAATGCACTGATTAAACTAATACCAATAAAAATGACACACAATGTGTTTATAAATACTAAGTGAGAGATTTTAAAGGCGAAGGAAAGGCTAAAATTAAGTAAGTTTTATCAGAAAGGTCTATATAAATACACCAGTAACCCTCAAAGTAATGCTGCTCTGAGTCCTCTGTCAAAAGAAACACCACATTTCTTTCCTTCTATTGTGTACTCATGGGCTTCTGTATCAGACTTCCTGTTTTCAGCATAAACCTCCAGGGCTTGGGCTTGAGCATGCTCAGTTTGCTCCTCCCCCTCCCTCCTCCCCTCTCTGCTGTAATCTAAGCTCAGAGCTATGACTGAGCAGGGAAACTCAGGCCGGATGTTATGTCACACCAAGTGAATATCTAAACAAACAGAGAGCTTCTAGAGCTGTTTACTCAGGTATGGTGAAGCATTCTACAGAATAAATAGTGTTATAGCTTGCACTATTGTGGCTAATCTATTGACAATAAACTGCTTTGGTACCTTTCCTTCTCCTTTAAGTATCAATGCTGCGCTTTACCATACCCACAGTTAAGCGGGCTGTGAAACAGCAAGGCAAAATAATAATTTGTTTTTTTTAACGTCCCATCAAAGGTGATTTTTCAGAGGGAAAAGAGAGCCACACTATAAGTCCTTTCCAAGCTCAAACTGTCAGGTTAACTTTCAAGAGCTCCCAAATAACCAATCTCTTTGTCGAGGCCTCTCTTTATTTCATTCATCATTGTTAAAGACCTTCCTAGATATTAATAAGCCCAACTCTTCTGAAACAGATATTTTTTAAAACAAAAATACTTTGGACAACCAGACACCAAATTTGACATCAAATAACTAATAATGTGTATTTAATTGTCCTGCAGTGGGGGCAATCCCGCAGTCTTCTCCCGAATTCTAAAGTGAAGAAATCCCGGCCTCTTCTAACAAAACTGGATGACCATCCCTTTGTGTGTTGAACCACCAAAAAAAATGTTGAAAGTTGCTTTAAAGCGGATTGGCCAAATTGGAAGCCCCAGTATGAAGATGGCAGTCTCAGAGAGCTGTGGGCATTAACCCAGCCTTAAGAAGCACTCTGTATCAAGGACAGCTCCCATACTTGATGACATATAAGACAAAGAAGGTTCAAAATGTGTTGCCTTGACATCTTAACAAAAGTAGATGCACCAAGTTGCACAGAATTTATCCATTGAGTATGGGTTGCTCCCATCTTACATGGCAACTCTATGCAACAATACACAGAGCAATTTCCTCACCCCTAAACATACTCCTGTGGTCCATGCTACTAAGTAGTAGCACATTTACTAAGCTCGAGTGAAGGATTCGAATGAAAAGAACTTCGAATTTCGAAGGTTTTTTTGGCTACTTCGACCATCGAATTGGCTACTTCGACCTTCGACTACGACTTCAACTTCGAATCGAACGATTCAAACTAAAAATCGTTTGACTATTCGACAATTCGATAGTCGAAGTACTGTCTCTTTAAAAAAAACTTCCTATTTCACCAACTAAAACCTACCGAGCACCAATGTTAGCCTACGGGGACCTTCCCCATAAGCAATTTCTGATCGAAGGAAAATTGTTCGATCGATGGATTAAAATCCTTCGAATAGTTCAATTCGAAAGATTTAATCGTTCGATTTTTCCATCAATCGTTCGATCGAACTAAGTGCAGTAAATCCTTCGAGTACGATATTCGAAGTCGAAGGATTTTACTTCGATGGTCGAATATCAAGGGTTAATTAACTGCGGTAGTAAATGATTAAGGGTGGAAACGTCAGAAACACGTCAGGTGACACAATCTGCGTGCTGTTTTAATGTGGATAAATAAAAGTAATTTTTAAACCATAAAAAAGTTTTTAAGCCATAAACCAATCCTGAACTCTTCTATCTGATGCGGCATGAGACGCCATGGGATTCCAGCACTCGATATCTGTGACCACAGACTGTGCCATTTGAACTTCACAACTGATTGGTGAGTCGGAGCGGTGATTATTTATGTTCGCTTATGAATTTGTATCAAACCTACTATGCAGAATGCTTGGAACATACGGTTTTCCAGATAATGGATCGTTCCGTACTTTGTATCCCCATATCTTTAATCTACTAGAAAGACATTTTAACATTAAGGGGCCGATTCACGAAGGGTCGAATATCGAGGGTTAATTAACCCTCGATATTCGACTAGGAACTAAAATCGTTCAACTTATCGAAGTCGAACGATTTTGCGCAAATCCTGCGATCGATCGATCGATCGAAGGATTTTTCATTCGATCGAACGATTAAATCCTTCGAATCGAACGATTCGAAGGATTTTAATCCAACGATCGAAGGAAAATCCTTCGATCAAAAAATCCCAGGCAAGCCTATGGGGACCTTCCCCATAGGCTAACATTGACTTCGGTAGCTTTTAGCTGCCGAAGTAGGGGGTCGAAGTTTTTCTTAAAGGGACAGTACTTTGACTATCCAATGGTCGAATAGTCGAACGATTTTTAGTTCGAATCGTTCGATTTTCATAGTCGAAGGTCGAAGTAGCCCATTCGATGGTCGAAGTAGCCCAAAAAAACTTCGAAATTCGAATTTTTTTTAATTCGAACCCTTCACTTGAATTTAGTGAATCGGCCCCTTAATAAGCCCGTTACAATTGTTTTGCCAACATGGACTTATGCAGCTTAGTAAACACAGTACCAATGAATTCTTCTTATTACAGAGAAAAAGGTGATCATTTGTAAAAATTTGAAAATGCCTACAATGGACTTTATGATACTGTTTTTATAGCACTGTTATAAACAAGAACAGCATTGGCGTAGTTGTCAAGTAGGTCCAAGTTCCAGGACAAAGCTCTTGTTTTGTCTGTCTGTCCTCTCTGTTTTTTAGAGTATCTACAAAGACAGTAGTAGTAAAGATAATGTAAGCTGTTGAAGAAGGAAGAGAAAAAAAAATAAGGAAAAAGCCAACTAAAACCCGAAAAAGAGAAACAGTCTATTAAGTACAAAGCAGCAGAACCTCAACTAGTGGTAGTATTGTAAAAATAATATTGAGCTGGATCCATCTGCTAAATCAACCAAGGGGTACATTTTCGCTACATTTTGCTCTGTGGTCTTTGTGGTATCAGTACATACACCATGATTACATTTAAAAAGTAATTATGAGATCTGTACGATCTACCTTTTTGATAAATGCATGTTGGAATTATATCTATTGTGGAATTGTCAGTCAAAGATACAGTAGAATTACCAGGGTGACATCAAAGTCATAATACCATCTTAGTGACATCATACTGATTGTTATACAATGCCTTTGACTGACAGCTCAACAATGGGGTAGTGAATGGGAGCCTTTTGGTGCCACATATTATAAGAAGTAATAATTAATTGTCTAAGTGGAAGGTGCATTTTATCTGTAGATTGTAAACAAAGTACAGGCTCATGACTTAAATGGAAATTGTCTATTCAGACACAGCTTTACAATTCATACCATACAATGTCCTGTAAAAAGCAGAGACATGGAGAAGAAGCCAGAGGAGGACCCAGAAACATTGCTTCATGGATAAAATTGATTGACTATAAAATGTTTGTGGGGAAAAGCTTTAAAAAGATCTTCTTCAATTATAGGTATAGAAAGGAAGATCAGACCACAGTCAACAAAATTAGTATGGTTCAGTCCAAAGGATCCATAATGAGAATTAAAGAATTACATTGAATCCAATTAACTGAGAACAAATCCTTAATTTTAATTCAGATGTTTGAAGGAATGTACCTGGAAATTAAAAAATGAAATACCTGCATACATGTGTATTGAATTAGCAGGAAAATAAGCTATAAAAACATTTTGGCTATTGCCCACAGACGTCTAGTGGATTCAAAGTTACACACAAAGGATGATTGATACAGGAGGTAAATACAAAAATGGCAGATTCAGAGTCTCCATAATTTTTAACACTTATGTGATAAAACATCACCAACTCTATGGATGTTGCTCCCCTTGGCCTTAATGCAGGAGGCGAGTTTTGGTTGCATAAAAACCAGACCAGTACTGCCAAACAGAGCCATGTGTAGGCTGCCAGTCCACATAGGGGCTACCAAATAGCCAATCACAGCCATAATTTGGCACCCCAGGAACTTTGTCGTGCTTGTGTTGCTCCCCAACTCTTTTTACAATTGAATATGGCTGACGGGTAAAAAAGGTTGGGGACCCTTAGTCTAAAACAGGAGTGCCAATACTTTACTAATGCGGGGTCTACTTTTAGTGATGTTCTCCCATTATAATCTACATCCATAATATCACAGCATTCTGTTCCATGGAAAGTATTACTTAAATATTATATTTATTTATAAGAGAATTTATATCATTTAAAAAACAACTTAACTTCTTATGTAACCTTTACAGAATAAATATTTGAATGCAAAGAATTATAAAAGAATGGTAATTTAGTCAAGCTGTCTTAAGATTTACTGATCACCAACTAAGGCGCAAATTCACTAAGCGCAGAAGCGCCGAACGCTAGCGTTAATTCGCTAACGTTTGGCATTTTTCGTTACTGCGCAAATTCACTAACGAACGCTGGAGTAGTTTCGCTAGTGTTACTTCGCACCCTTACGCCAGGCGAATTTTCGCTAACGACGTAACTACGCAAATTCACTAACTTGCGCAGTGTACTGAATGCTACCTTTTACGCTAGACTTCCTTCACCACCTCAGACCCGGCAAAGCGCAATAGAGTAGATAGGGATTGTTTCAAAAAAAGTAAAAAATTTTTCGAAGTCCCAAAAAACGCTGGCGTGTTTTCTACATGATGGGTGATAGGCTGAAAAAGATCGAAAATATTTTTGGGGCTCCCCTCCTTCCCCCCTACATTTCCTGACTCATGGCAACTTACCTAGACAGTGGGCACATGTGTAGGGCAAAATAAAAATTTTATTTGATGTTTTGAAGGTTTTCTAGGCATTTGAAGTGGTGATAAGTGTTCCTCCATTGAAATTTTAATGGAAATGCAACTATCGCTAGCGAAACTTCGCTTCGCTTGGTGAATTAACGTTAACGCAACTTCGAAAACTTATGCTACCCCTGTGCGCAACTTCGGATTTTAGTGAATTTGCGGAGCGCTGGCGAAAATACGCCTGGCGAAGTGTGGCGAAGTGTGGCGAAGTGCGGCGAAGTTGCGCCTGGTGCAACTTCGCATCTTAGTGAATTTGCCCCTAAAGGTCTACTGGTAGATCCCGATCTACCTTTTGGATACACCTGGTCTAAAAGGAGAAGGTGATATAAGGTACGAGGTGTGGGAATGGGAGAGAGTTCAGGAGAGAGAAGTGGCATTTAGTATTTGCACATAGCAGGTGGCAGTTGCATGATTCGTATACGGAAGCATTGCTAGGTTTGGTGTGGGTAAGCTTCTAATGTAAGCGAGATGTGTAGAAGCGCTGATGGAATGTGGAACTGAGTTCTGAGGATACATGATGCAATTCTAGTGGACTTCTGAATGCGTGAACGTGAAGAAGGAATGAATGCAGTGTTGAGAAGTATAATAGAATAATGAGTGATTTGGTGAGTTGGAGATGAGCTCAGAGCTGTGTTGAATGTCAAGGTCAGTGGTTAAAACTTTATCCTGAAAGAAGTGGAAGCCAATGTAGGGATTGAAAGACGGGCACAGCGGAGGCACAGTGGTTGGTAAGGCATGAGCCTATAATAGAAGGTTAGCCAGACACAACTATACACTACTCACGTCTCATGACATGAAAGTACTGGACGACTAAGGGTACTGATTTTTGTTTTGTAAATAGTCGTTGGTTGTTAAGCTCAAATGTGAGAACATAAAGAACAATTCAAATTCAGTTTTGTAAATAAACCAATCTTTTGTAGAGGATTCACAGTATACCTAACTAGGGATGGGCGAATTTTTTCACCTCGTTTCGCCGAAAAAATTACGCCCATAGACTTGTATGGAGATGTGCGGCAAAAAAAAGACGCGCGACAAAATAATTTAGCCGCGCGACAAATTTTTTTTGACGCCCATAGACTTTAATGGGCGTCTGCGACATTTTTGGCGAAACGAAAGGGGTCAAATTCGCCCATCACTGTACCTAACAGTATAGACCAGGGCCCATACTTTACTAATGTGAGGTTTACTTTTAGTGATGTTGTCCCATTATGATATACATCTATTAAAGCATTGTTAGCATTCTATTCTATGGAAAATATGACTTAAATATTATATTGATTTGAGAGAACTGATATTGCTGTATTTAACAAACAACTATTTCTTATGTAACCTTAACATAATATATATCTGAATCAAAAGCTTGACACAGGAGGGTGATTTAATCAAGCTGTTTGTTGAGTCTTGAGATCTACTGATCACCAGCTAAAGGTCTACTGGTAGATCCCAATCTACCTTTGGACACCCCTGGTATAGAGCTACAATATGTCTGAAGAAATGAAATGAATGCAATCAATCAATAACAAGTTTTGCGAAAAATGTCAATTGCTAAACATCTGAAGACGGTTGACTGGTTTTCAAGGGAACCTGAGAACTTACCAGGACTACTTCATGAGAGCTCCAAGCTTTTGAACTTCACAACTCATATTCTAAGTGTGGATAAATGTGCAGCCTTTACATACCTCTCTCATACACTTGTAAAGCCACAAACAATTTCAACCGATCCGTTAAGGCTCTTAACATTTATGTTTTTCACTGAATTCTTGTTTCTTTTTCTTTTTTGTGTCCTACCTTAATATTAACTAAAGTGACACCAAAATTACAGATAGAAACTATACACAGCTGAACCTTCCAGGGGAGCCAACAGGGCAATTAGACAGCAGGAGATAGTGCTAAATGCTGCAGTTACTTGCACTTCAACTGCGAGCGAGAGTGGAATGGACATGGATGTTTGTCATCTTGTACTCTATTTGATATACTAATAAGGAAGACAATGAGACTTAGACATAATTTCCATCACTTACCCCTATTTTAACATTAAAATAATTATATGAAAAAGCAGCATTTCTGAGTTTGAAAACTTCATGTATGGTTGAGTAAAGTAATGCAGTACTGTAAAACAGGCATTCAGCTTTATGTTTTACGAGGCAATAACACTTCTTTGGTGAGCTGCAAACACTAAAAGTGAATTCTGTTTTCTGTAGGGGTTTTTTTTTGTAGGAGATCCACCAAGATAGAGTTACTCTAAGGCAGGGATCCCCAACCTTTTGTACCCGTGAGCAACATTGAGAAGTTAAAGGAGTTGAGGAGCAACACTAGCATGATACATGTTTTTGGGGTACCAAATAAGTGCTGTGATCGGCCATTTGTAGCCCCATGTGGATTGTAAACCTACATTGAGACTCTGTTTGGCAGTACACCTGGTTTTTATACAATCAAAACTTGCCTCCAAGCCTCAAATTCAAAAATAATCTCCTGCTTTGAGGCCACTGGGAGCAACATCCAAGGGGTTGGAGAGCAACATGTTGCTCACGAGCTACTGGTTGGGGATCACTGCTCTAAGGTGACCATACACGGGCTGATAAAAGCTGCTGACAGATCGAGTCGTCAGCTTATTGGCCTATGTGTGGGGCCCTCCGTTGGCCTTTCCCGATCGATATCTGGCCGAAATCCAGGCAGATGTCAATCGACCAGGGTTAAAAATTATGCTCCGGTGATCCGACTGTCCGTATTGGCAGCATTATTATCCGATTGTCAGCCCTAGGGCCCAGCTCTATATTGCCCACTTCAATGTGGGCATATCGGGATAAGATCCCCTCGATTGTCAGCATCGCCAATTGAGCGGATCTCTCTGTGTAGGGCCGGGAACTGAAGTTTTTGGTGGGGAGAGACCTGCAGAGGATGATGTATTTGAAGAAGGTAAGAGATACAAACATATTGGGTAAATTCCAAATTGATGTATGGAAGAGAGATGCATAAGTTGGTGGAGATAATAATGTAGAACCAGCTGTAATTGGGGAATAAAATTGAGATTATTTCAGAGACCTATTCAAAGGTTGATGTATTTGGTTGAGAAAGAGATGATGAGGCTCTTGTTTGGTGGGGATAAAAACATTGTAGTATACTGTTGAATTGTGAGGAGTGAGAGGTCAATGATGTTTTATTTGGCAGTAAGGGTGAACCAGGGTGGTGACCAAGATGCAGAGGCTAGGGTGAAAGAAGACTGATGAACAAGGGGAAATATTCAGATATATAAAATGGTGTAAAAGAGGATAAACTGGACTAAACCAAAATGTTCTTGAACAACAATCGCTTCCTCTGTGAAGAAGGGGGCAGAGTTTCAGAAACATCTGGAAGACACCAATAAGGGAAAGCACACAGAGTGGCAGTTATCTTGGCTTCCTATATAATCACAGCTGGTCATTACCTGGTAACTATACAACATTCGCCAAAATGGACAAGTGTCCCACAGTATGGAATAAAGACTGGGGAACAACCAATTTTCATTCTCTGCTGTTCATTAAAGGGATACTGTCATGGGAAAACATGTTTTTTTCAAAACGCATCAGTTAATAGTGCTGCCACAGCAGAATTCTGCACTGAAATCCATTTCTCAAAAGAGCAAACAGATTTTTTTATATTCAATTTTGAAATCTGACATGGGGCTAGACATTTTGTCAATTTCCCAGCTGCCCCATGTCATGTGACTTGTGCCTGCACTTTAGGAGAGAAATGCTTTCTGGCAGGCTGCTGTTTTTCCTTCTCAATGTAACTGAATGTGTCTCAGTGGGACATGTGTTTTTACTATTGAGTGTTGTTCTTAGATCTATCAGGCAGCTGTTATCTTGAGCTGCTATCTGGTTACTTTCCCATTGTTCTTTTGTTTGACTGCTGGGGGGGGGGAGGGAGAGGGGTGAGATCACTCCAACTTGCAGTACAGCAGTAAAGAGTGCTTGAAGTTTATCAAAGAACAAGTCACATAACTTGGGGCAGCTGGGAAATTGACAATATGTCTAGCCCCATGTCAGATTTCAAAATTGAATATAGAAAAATCTCTTTTGAGAAATGGAATTCAGTGCAGAATTCTGCTGGAGCAGCACTATTAACTGATTCATTTTGAAAAAACTTGTTTTCCCCATGATAGTATCCCTTTAACAAAAATAGTCTCACTTTTCTTTTAAAGGCTAACACTGTTTAATACTGTCCGCTTAACAAGCTACTCTAGCTTCAATTGGTGTCCTCCTCTGTAGCTCTGGAAGCTGTTAGACAGGATTGTCCAGTGCTCAAGGGTGCACTTTGCAAATGAACAGTAAGATATTCAGAGTATAATTGTTTGAGTACTTAAGAGGCAACAAACAGGGGTCAAGGGCCGTTCATCTGTCTAATTCCCTTAAGATTGCTCCTTGGCTGCAGTGAACTTAGAAACATAACACTTGAAGTCAATATAAAGTTCTCAAGGTGTCCATATGTAGCCTCAAGCTATCACTTTGCTACAGGATTCTGTCTCTCTCGTCTTGTGGAGACACCATCCATAGAAATCATGAGAGTGCAGAAGTAAAGGGCATCAAAACCATGAGTGTGCCCAATCACAGTTCAGCTTTTGAATGGAGGTTAATATTACTGGACCTGTGGCACCCAGTTGTGACCAGCATTATTGAATTCATACCAAATTCTCCACTGCAGAAACCTTGTTGAGATATCTATCCTCTTCCTTATAATGGAAACATACTCTGTTTGGATAATAATATAGAGCATTATTTATTTTGGTTTCTAACCCGCATATCTTTTATATGACTATTATAGCTGGATATCCCTCCCCCCAGGGTAAGGTCTCTATTTTAATATCAAGATGGCACATTTATCTCATGGCACTCTAGGCAGGAGCAGTTTACTGGTACTGCACAGATATAGCACATAACCATTTACAAAGCTTGTCATGTCCCATTCAGTGTTCCACTCACATCTGTCATTATGGACCAATGTCCCCATTTCGAATGTAAATCATAATATCAATTAGCATAATCAATGAATAATTTTAAATTGCTTTGTAATTACCTGCTTCTTAATAAAGTAAATTGCCTAATCCTCATCTGTATGGAAGAAACTTATCAAAGGCAGCCTACCAAGAGGTGAGAACCCATCATAAGCCAAAAGATATCACCGGAAATTAATGCAGTATAATTTTAGCACCATCGCATCAGATAGACCCCCCTATCATGTAATTAAACCATAGATTATGCCCTTGAAATATGTTTTGTGGTTGCTGGCTGCTGCTGGATTGTTATTCTTATTCTTCTCACTGTATTAGCCTGATTGACTTCTTCTACCTTCTTCCAAAGTGGATAAAATTTGATATCACTGGGGCAGCTTTTCCAAAAAGAGACATAGTTTTCCATTGGAATTGTTGTAGCAGGACCAAATTATTCATGCAGGGGTGTTGCCAAGATGTACAAATATTACATGTTATGGGGCATTTATAGATATTGATTAGTCTAAAAGGAAAACCCAAAGATGTCATCAGATAATAGATGAACACTCTGCATGAGGACCCCAAGAGAACTGATTATTGGCCAGGAGGGAAAGTGTTCTGTCTACGATTATCACATCCCCTCGATTTGGGAAATAGGGCAAACCATTCTGTTGGGGAGCTGGCCTGACCTGTGTATGGCCAACATAACAGACAGCTAACTTTCTCTTTAACCTGCTACAACCTGCTTAAACAACTAGCAATAAACATACCACTAGTGATGGGCGAATAAATTCGCCAGACACAAATTCGTGGCGAACTTCTGCCGCAAGCAAATTAATTAGCGACAATAAGATGACGACAATTCATCTGCGTAAAATTGTCGTGTGCATAAAAATTGTCATGTGTCAATTTTATTGAGACGCCCATTACCTTCAATGCGTTTCGCAAATCACTACATACCACAATTTTGGTGAGAGTGGAAGCAATTCCTATTTACAACAAAGAATACTGGCTAATGTTCATCTTTATTTGTTAAGTTCTTAATTGTAAGTTCCCCCTGTCTCACTTATAGATTTTAGGGTACGTCTCCTGCTTAAATTGAATTAATTATAATGTAATTTATAGCATTTCGAGGCTGAATTTAAAGGGTAGAGACACATGGTCAGATTCAGGGAGATTAGTCGCCCAGCCACAAATCTCCTTTTTTTTTGGGGCGACTAATCACCCCAAACTGCCATCCCCCAGCTAGAATGAAAACTGACGGTGGGATGGCACTCAGAGCGGTTCGTTTTTAGTGATGGGCGAATTTGCGCCGTTTCGCTTTTTCCAACACCGGCGTCCGTTTTTTCGGAACAAATTTTTTTGAACGCCGGCGAATTTTTTCCGCAAATTTTCGCGGGCGTTTTGCGAATTTATTCGCTGGTGGCGAATCGCGCAAATTCGCAGCGAATTCGCGCCTGGCGAATAAATTCGCCCATCACTATTCGTTTTCAGAAATCTCCTGAAGTTTCCTTGTGAGGCAAAAAACGAAGCGTTCCAAATGCCTTCCTGCCGGCAATTTTCATTCTAGCTGGGGGAAGGCAGTTCGGGGAGATTAGTCGCCCAGAAGAAGAGATTAGATCCAGGGGCGCTCCGCCAATGAGGCGAGTTGAGGCACTCGCCTCAGGCAGCAGCGCCCCCCCTGGTTGCCAGGGGCGGCAAAAATGCCTCTCCTGGTAACTAAGAGCCAAATTTCCGGTTTTAAACCCGGAAATTCATGTCTTCTAGTGCAGAGAGCGCAATTGCATTCTCTGCACTAGCGACGTGGATCCCCCGCCGACCCCAGTCTGGCAATGAAGGTGAGTGCCGTGGGGATGCAAAAACAAAGGCCGCCTCGGGCGGCAAATTGGGTAGGATCGCCCCTGATTAGATCTCCCCGAATCTGACCGTGTGTCTCTGTCCTAAGAAGGGGGGCAAATCAGGGAAATCAAAAAGCCACTACTGGCTACTTCTGCCATTGCCCTTTATCTGCAAAACGCCACCACATGTAGAATAAACCTGTGTATGGTCACTAATATCATTTAATGTGCAAGGGATTTATTAACCTTGAATTGCTGAGGTATTTAGCATTTCTACTTCAAATAACCTCGAGTGTTAAAAAACCATGAATGTTATCTTATTTATTTAAAAATCTGAATAAAAAAAAACCCCACACAAATACAAACCACGAAAAAACATCGAATGAAAACACGAAAAACAACTCAAATTCCTCAAATTCCCAATTTACTCATCAGTTTGACAAGCTGAATTTTTCTTTTGAAAAATTCAAATGAAATAGTTTAAATTTTGCCTAGGACAGCTCCCATTGACTTCTTCATGACCTGGCCAGCATTCAGATGCCGAAGTTTTACATTCCAGCTTTTGTGTTTATTCAATAAATATTGCAATTTTTTTTTAAACCATCCAAAATCCAAATTCATGATTTTTTGCTCATGCTTCTTGCCGCTGGCTTGGATTTGCATCAGGATCTGCTCAATGTGTGTGTATTAGGGTCGGATTTCGACTGTCTCCTTTTTTTGACAAGGTGGCAAACCTTTGTGCCATTGCAATAATCCACAGCAACCAATGACCATCTAGCGTTCAATAGTCTTACTACACTCCAATAATTCAGGCTGCACTAGCACGGGATGCCGTATGTGGGTAACACAACAGAAACAGATATTATTTGTAATTGGCATTAAAGTTATTCTGTCATAATTTTTATGAAATATTTTTTACTTCTAAATTACACTGCTTACACTGCAAATAATTCACTCGACAATATAAAATTTCATTCCTGAACCAGCAAGTTGTAATATTGGTGTGTAGGCTCCATCTCAGGTCATTTTGCCTGGTCATGTGATTTTAGAAAGAGCCAGCACTTTAGGATAGAACTGCTTTCTGACAGGCTGTTTTTTTTCGTACTCAATGAAACTGAATGTGTCGCAATGGGACCTGGATTTTACTATTGAGTGCTGTTCTTAGATCTACCAGGCAGCTGTTATCTTGTGTTAGGGAGCTGCTATCTGGTTACCTTCCCAGTGTTCTGTTGTTAGGCTGCTGGGGGGAAAAGGAGGGGAGTGATATCACGCCAACTTGCAGTACAGCGGTAAAAAGTGAGTAAAGTTTATCAGAGCACAAGTCACATGACTGGGGGCTCCTGGGAAACTGACAATATGTCTAGCCCCAGATTTCAAAATCAAATATAAAAAAATCAGTTTGCTCTTTTGAGAAACAGATTTCAGTGCAGAATTCTGCTGGAGCAGCACTATTAACTGATGCGATTTGAAAAAAAAAAAATTCCCATCACAGTATCCCTTTAAGGTTATTTTAAGGGAAGCAAAAATGAAAAATGTTTTGGGAATTAAGTATATAAGCCTTTTAAACTAAACACCTTTCTTTAAAGCAAGACTTCATACAAAAAAAAAAAAATAAAATTAAAATCTTGCGGAAAGCAGGCGAACATGGGCAAGCACTCATAAAATGAATGGGAGCCATAAAAATTTTATTTTTATTTTTATTATTTTATTTAATAATAAACAAGCAAGATCAGGTCCCCGAACAGCACAGATGAGTGAAAAAAAATAATGAATGTCCTTAAGTGCTGCTGTTTGGAGTGATAGGCTCTGACAAATCTATCAGCTCGCTCTGTGTCAGTCCTAATACACTTGTCACTCAGTATTACCCATCCTCATTAATGACAATGGGAAAGTTTATCTTGGGAACAAGAATTAAATCATCCGCTCTTTACAACGAGACCATGAGATTTTGTACAAAACACGGGGGCGGGAACAACTCTGCCAACAAAACCTCATTCTGGCAGCTTTAGTTCTTAATTCGTGTCCGGGGGAATAATCTGTTTATTATGAAATCATACAAAACAATATGTTGAGCCCCACTGGTACAGGGACAACGAGAATAGACTTTCAGGTGGCAAATGCCTATTTCTAGGTGTCATGGGTTGCTTATTGAAATGCATTGGAGGGGGGGGGTTGGTTTATCCAATGGCAAATACAAAAACTGATTTTGTTTCCTAATAAATTGAAAGGATTTTGGCGCGTAGGACCAATAAATAGTGATGGGCGAATTTATTCGCCAGGCGCGAATTCGCGGCGAATTTGCGCGATTCGCCGTCAGCGAATAAATTCGCAAAACTCCCACGAAAATTTGCGTCAAAAACGGGCGCCGGCGTCGAAAAACGGTGCCGTTTTGCGAATTTTTCGGCGAAGCGAAACGGCGCAAATTCGCCCATCACTACCAATAAAGGGATTGTAAACAAAAAAAGCTGCTCATCTAAAAAGGGACAAAACTATTTATATTTTGCATGTTGTATTTAGTAAGGAAAAGGCCTGCAGAGCTGTATATAAACAACCTATAGTTTATTTATTCTTTATACAGGTATGGGATCCCTTATCCAGAAACCCGTTATCCAGAAAGCTCCAAATTACGGAAAGGCCATCTCCCATAGACTCCATTTTATCCAAATAATCCAAATTTTTAAAAGTGATTTCCTTCATCTCTGTTATAATAAAACAGTAACTTGCACTTGATCCCAACTAAGATATAATTGATCCTTATTGGAAGCAAAACCAGCTTATTTTAATGTTTACATGATTTTCTAGTAGACTTAAGGCATGAAGATCCAAATTATGGAAATATCCATTATCCGTAAAGCCCCAGGTCCCGAGCATTCTGGATAACAGGTCCCATGCCTGTACTTTTAATAAAATATAAAGACGGACAATTTTATTCAAAGAGAAATATTGGACTCTGTGTAAGGGTAATGGCACAAGGGGCTCCTCTGGGTTCTTTGGGGCAGATTTGCTAAAGGGCGAAGTGACTAACGCTGGCAAAAATTCGCCAGTGTGACGTCATTCAGGCACTTCGCTGATTTACTAACGCCTGCATAACTTCGCTAGCGAAAGAGACAGACGCTAGCAAACATTCCCACTCTATCGTCAGGTGAATTTTCGCTCTGGCGAATGGACGTCACTCCGCAAATTCACTAAGATACGGATTTTACTGAACGTTACCTCTTTCGCCAGCACAGACCAGGCGAAGTGCAATGGACGGCATAGGACTTCCTCAATTTTTAGTGGAAACATTTTCTAAGTCCCAAAAAACACTGGCGTCTTTTCCCTTTTTCAGAGTGATAGCCTGCAAAAGGCCTTAAAAAATGTTTTTGGGTGACCAGGTTCCCCCATACATTTCCTAACATATGGAACATAAACTATACAGTGGGCTCATGTGTAGGGCATTATAACCACTCTATTTTCTTTATTAAGTTTGTAATGTATTTGCTGCAACATACTCGTGCATTCAACTTTATAATTTACCGCTGTATGCAAATTAGCCAACACTAGCGAATCTTCAGTTTGATTGCCGAAGTAACGATATCGAAAATTCACCAGCATTCGGCGGTCTAGACGCAACTTTGCATTTGAGTGAATTAGCGTTACCGCAGCGAATTTACGCCTGGCGAAGTGTTTCGAACGCTGCAAAGCCGTCGCTGGTGAATTTTCGCTGTTTAATGAATTTGCCCCAAAATGTCAGGCCCAAAGCAGCCCCCCCCATAATGATAGGATGCCTATGCATTTCCTAGTTACTACTGCCTGACAAGCCTGCAACCAATGAAACAAGTGTGTCCAGAACAAGCCACTCAGCAGAATTTGTGAGATAAATATGGTGGCTTCAACTGGAATGGCTGGTACTTATAACCCAATTGGATGTTTCATTCTGGCCAATTAAATCTAGTCAACAGATCTTTATCACTCCTGTGATGTCCCCCACACATGGTGGAATGGTCAAAAAGAACAGACATATGGCTCTTGGGGGTGTTTTGTCCACAACTGTAACCAATCAGAAACAGCAGTGGTCAGAATAACTCTATCCTACCTGCACAGGGAAAAGCACAGCTTAAAATACAGTTGGTGGTGATGCTTCGACTTATTGGTTCAGCTGGAATCCTGGAATCACCCCTATATTTCATCACCCAACTGGATATTACATTCTGGGCAATCAAATGTAGTCAACAGAACTCTATTACTAATGTGGTGGCCTTACACATGTTGGCATGGTCAAAAAAAAACAGAGATGTCTATGGCCTATGACTCTTGGGGTGTTTTAACCACCATTGTAACCAAGCAGAAATGCCAGTGGTCAAAATAACCCTATACTGCCTGTTGCACCTTGCCATAGACCCATACATGGGAAAGCACAGACTAAAACACAGCCTAAAATACAGTTGGTGGTGACAGGTGATCTCCAGTAAACAAGAAGATAACACATTTCCATAGATCTCTATGATGATGGGGCTGTGACTTATTGGTTCGTCTGAATCCTAGAATCACTGATTCATGTCATCACCCAACTGGATGTTCCATTCTGTGTTATCAAGTCTAGTCAACAGATCTCTTTCACTAAGATGGTGGCCTCGCCAATGGTGTCATGATAAAATATATCAGAGATGTCTATTGTCTATGGCCCTTGTGGCATTTTGACCATCATTCTAACCAATTAGAAACAACAGTGGTCAGAATAACCCTATCTTCTATTTATTGCAACTTGCTATAGACACATATGGGGAAAAGCACAGCCTAAAATACAGCTGGTGGTGACAGGTGGATCTCCACCTGACTCTTTCCCATAGATCTCTATGATGATGGGGCGTTAAGACCACCTCTTTTTTCTCTTTATTAATAACAATGTCACTTCTCTTTCCTCTTCTCTAGGAAACAAGGCTCTCTTTATTCCACCTGTCAGGATGGTTGTGCATTATGCAATATCTCCAGTTATGTCGTATAAGCCTCCCGTGCTGATATGTGCACTGCTGCAGGCCATCCTAGAGCTTGGTAAATAATAGATAATGATACGGTCAAGGGGCACAGGGGGTATTTTGTATACTTCCCAAAGGTCATGCTCAGAGAAAGAACATAAATAAGCAGCCGAATACATAGGCGCAAATTCACTAAGCGCCGAAGCGCCGAACACTAGCGTTAATTCGCTAGCGTTTGGCATTTTTCGTTACTGCGCAAATTCACTAACGAACGCTGGCGTAGTTTCACTAGTGTTACTTCGCACCCTTACGCCAGGCGAATTTTCGCTACCGACGTAACTACGCAAATTCACTAACTTGCGCAGTGTACTGAACGCTACCTTTTACGCTAGACTTCCTTCGCCACCTCAGACCTGGTGAAGCGCAATAGAGTAGATAGGGATTGTTTCAAAAAAAGTCAAATTTTTTTCTAAGTCCCAAAAAACGCTGGCGTGTTTTCTACATGATGGGTGATAGGCTGAAAAAGATCGAAAATATTTTTGGGGCTCCCCTCCTTCCCCCCTACATTTCCTGACTCATGGCAACTTACCTAGACAGTGGGCACATGTGTAGGGCAAAAAAACATTTTTAATTGCTGATTTGAAGGTTTTCTAGGCATTTGTAGTGCTAATACGTGTTCCTCCATTGAAATTTGAATTTCGCGCCATATGCAAATTAGCCTTCGCTAGCGTAACTTCGCTTTACATAGCGAATCAACGCTAGCGCAACTTGCAACCTTAGGCTACCCCTGTGCGCAACTTCGGATTTTAGTGAATTTGCGGAGCGCTGGCGAAACTACGCCTGACGAAGTGCGGCGAAGTGTAGCGAAGTTGCGCCTGGCGCAACTTCGCATCTTAGTGAATTTGCCCCATAGTCGGCACTACGTGATCTAAGCACTATTAGTAGTGTGATCACACAGATTCATTTTACATATGCTCTGCTTCATTAAAAACAAAACAAGAGGTTTCCGACCCAGTTGGTTGGGTTCTTCAATTATGTCAAAACATTTTCACTTGCAGTGCGAAGCAAATTCATAAGGAACCAAGTAGAGATCTCGATAATAATCAATAACCCCAAAACAACCTGTTAAATAGATTCGTATAAATGTTCTGAGTGGCTTACTGAAAATTGTGTATAAAAAAAAATAAAGAACCCACTGCTATAAAATATGAGGATATTATTAGTCACATCAGAGTTCTATGGCATGCATAAAATACAACCTTAAGCCTTAAATATCCTTATATTTTACAAATGGGGCTTCATTTTCTCCTAAATAAAACATTGACTTCTCTCAACAAGCCTATAAAGCACTCACTGAGTCGACAGCTGATTGGCCCGTGTGTGGGGCCATCTGATGGGCTTCCCTGATCTATATTTGGCTGAAAGTTGGGCAGATCTCGATTGGGCAGGTTAAAAAATCCAGTCGGATAGCGGCCGCATCTGTGCGTTTATGTGGTCCCGTGATCCGTCCGCCCTTTTCGGATGCATTATGATCCAATCATTGGGCCCTAGGGCCCACGATCAGACCCACTTCAATGTGGGCATATCGGGGAGAGACCCGCGACATCGCCAAACATACGTCTATGGTCAACTTAACTCTGTTTGTGTAAACAACAGAAAGCAAATCCAGCCCAAGGTTAAGTCAGAAGGCTTCTGTTCTCCATATCTGATCAAGTACAGCAAATACATTGCTGAGGATGAGTCTGGTTATCCCTCCTTATCAATGAGTGATCCAGACCAACGATGAAGGCTTAGTGTCACGACCGGCACCCGATACCAGAACAAATGCCAAGCACCCTGGTCTCGGCTCAGCTTCACCAGTAGTGTGACCACTGTGTTGGGCTTCGGGAGGAGCCCTCAGCTTACTTGGGTGCCACCTGGACTTAACGAGGGGTGCAAGGCAAGATGTTCTGGCTGGCGAAGGGGCACGGCTGTTAGCAGAGTCTTTTGGGCCGAAGGTCACGCTACAAATGGAGCAGACAAGCAGAGTCGAGGCAGGCGGATATCAGAATCGTCAGGCAGGCAAGGGTCAAACCGGGTTGTCAATCAAGGGGTTAAGCAGGAAGAGTTGTCGTAGGCAGGCAAGGGTCAGGATACAGATTTCAGAATAGTCAGGATACAGGCAAGGTCAAACACAGGTAATCAGACAGACGAGATTCAGATCAGATGCTCAAGGCTCAGGAAACCACTAGAAACAATTTCTATCACGGGCACTGGCTGGGGATCAGAATGGGCCTTAAATACAGTCAAATTTCGCGCCAAAACGTGCGCAAATGCACGCTGGTGTAATTACCTTTAAGCAACTTTTCAATTGGCCTTCATTTTTTCTTTTTTATAGTTTTTAAATTATTTGTCTTCTACTCTGACTCTTTCCAGCTTTGAAATGGGGGATCATTGACCCCATCTAAAAAACAAATGCTCTGTAAGGCTACACGTTTATTGTTATTGCTACTTTATATTACTCGTCTTTCTATTCAGTCCCTCTCCTATTCATATCCCAGTCTCTTCTCCAAATCAATGCATGGTTGCTAGGGTAATTTGGACCCTAGCAACCAGATGAAATCGCAAACTGAGGAGCTGCTGAATAAAAAGCTAAAAAACTATAAATGATTAAAACCAAATATAAATTGCCTCAGAATATCACTCTCTAGATCAAACTAAAATTTAAAGGTAAACAAACCCTTTAAATGCTCATTGGTTAGGACAATAGATGTGTCATGTAGGTGTCAAATGACAATTAATTAATTAATTAATTAATTAATTAATTAATTAAGTAATTAATTAAAAGACTAAAACCTATGTTCTCTTGTCAAAGGGAAGTCTCACAATTTGGGCTTTATTTCCAAAACATGGAAAATTGCTACTACTTGGTTGTCCATGGGAGATCTAACTACACCCTCCAAGACATTATTCTTGACTCCTACTCCCTAAGTTGGCTCCAAAGACATTTTGGTATGGTTTTACAAATATCACCTAAACCACAATTATATTATACATCAAGAAACTGTCCCAGCTACATGGGCCACCTTGCCCTTTTTTAAGTAATTCTCAAAGATGGTTTCTATTTTTTTTTGCATGAGTATTTCAATTAAAAAAAAAGCTCTATCCTTGGCCTGGGCCATTTAATAAATGGCAATGCTCAAAACCACTTGGCAGCGGAGCCCGCAAACATACAGCAGAGAAAGCCTTTCCAATCTGCTTGCATGAAATATTAATGGTACCTTTTGCACCAACTGTTTTCAAGAGAATTAAAGGAAAAGCTTTGACAAGTTCGCCATCAAAGCTATGGGAATGTTATTTTTAGCCGGAGCGCTGATGCAAGCAAAGCAGGAAGTGTCCAAGGGCAGATTAAAATTCCAGCTTTTAGGGTTTTTTTTCATCTTCTACCTAGAATGCACGTAAAAGGTTTTTTTTTTAAAAAAAAAAAAAAAAAAAAAAGTTGAATGTTAGGAAAATTATTTAAAATGTTTTTTTTTATTTGCAACCAAATAAATGATACGCTGGCGCTATAAAAGGGATAGGAATCATATTTTGTTTGATTTGGCACTTTATTTTAATAAACAGCTGACATCAAGTACACAGCTATTGGAAACATTATTGAAGAGAACTGTGGAACATACAACTTTCTACGTGGGCTACAAATACCGCTGGCATCGTTTTGCAATAGTGATTTCCTCCGAAACGCACCCGACCCTAACCCACCCTACCTTAGCCCGTGCCTGCCAGCATCTGACTTCCAGGTTGCTTTTATAGCCGCCCATGACATCACAAAGGGGGAGGGGAAAGCAGGCGCAGCGTCTATGAAAGACGAACCCCGAAGTCGGAAGCCGGCATTTGACGGTGGCGGGCTGGGAGAGCAGGAGAAGAACATTTTTTTCAAAATGAATCAGTTTATAGTGCTGATCCAGCAGAATTCTGCACTGAAATCCATTTCTCAAAAGAGCAAACAGATTTTTTTATATTCAATTTTGAAAGCTGACATGGGGCTAGACATATTGTCAATTTCCCAGCTGCCCCAAGTCATGTGACTTGTGCTCTGATAAACTTCAATCACTCTTTACTGCTGTACTGCAAGTTGGAGTGATATTACCCCCCTCCCTTTCCCTCCAGCAGCCTAACAACAGAGCTATGGGAAGGTAACCAGATAACAGCTCCCTAACACAAGATAACAGCTGCCTGGTAGATCTAAGAACAACACCCCAGTAAAAATCCAGGTCCCACTGGGACTAACATTCAGTTACACTGAGTAGGAGAAACAACAGCCTGTCAGAAAACAGTTCCATCCTAAAGTGCTGGCTCTTTCTGAAAGCACATGACCAGGCAAAATGACCTGAGATGCCCCTACACACCAATATTACAACTAAAAAAATACACTTGTTGAGTTAGGAATTCAATTTTATATTGTAGAGTGAATTATTTTTAGTGTAAACAGTGTCATTTAGAAAAAAAATACATCATAAAAATCATTACAGAATCCCTTTAAGGCAGGAGTTTCCATTCTTTACTAGTCCAAGGTCTACTTTTAGTGATGCTGTCCCATTACGTTCTGCATCCATAATAGCATTGTTAGTATTTTGTTCCCGTCTTAAATATTGATTTATGAGATTTATATTGCTATATTTAAGAAACAACTATTTCTTATGTAACCTTAGCAGAATAAATATCTGAATGAAAAGAATGAAACAGGAGGGTGATTTAGACAAGCTGTTTGTTGACAGTGTCTTGAAATCTACTGATCACCAGCTAAAGGTCTACTGGTAGATCCCAATATATCTTTTGGACACCCCTGCTTTAAGGTATGAAGTTCCAAATTACAGAAAGATCTGTTATCTGGAAAACCCCAGGTCCCAAGTATTCTGGATAACAAGTCCCATACCTGTATTTCCCAAACTAACAAGTCTATATACAAAAAAAATTATTTACATTTTTCTCAAAATAGAATTTTCTAAATATTTTACTAATTGGATAAAATTCCCATAACACCAATAATTATTTAACCTCCCTTTCAATTTTTTTTTGATGGAAAATGTAGCTGCATTATAAACAAACCGTTACTTCTTTAACAACCTTTAGGGGCATATTTATCAAGGGTCGAATTTATAAAAACCCGACCAATCGAAATTTATTAAAAAATTCACATTTTTTTAAATCCCTGTGAATAGGATTGACCTGCGAACTGGAATTGAATTCAAATCGAGTTTCTTCCCCAAAAAAAATCCCAAAAGTCCACCAAACGACTCCAAATTGATTCGTCAGGTTTTAGATGGCAAATAGTCGAATTCGAATTCTTAGAGGGAATACATTATAAATTTTGAAATTCTAATTTTTTTCAAACTCGAATTGAATTCGGACTATAAACGAGTCGAATTGCACTAAAATAAACGCAACATTCGAATTTAAAAATTCGAATTTTCAATTCGACCCTTGATAAATCTGCCCTTAATGTATGTTGAAGTAGCAAAAAAACAAAAAAGGCTTCATAAATAGTCATTTGACGGTGATAAGCAGCCCCGGGGGAAAGCAGGAATCCGAGTTTATTCTGGATATAAGATAAATACCTAAACTGTAACAGCCCTCGGGCTCATGTTGATTTACTGATGAGAATGAAGTGTTGCTTGTAATGAATATAATATTTACTGTACATCTGGGGTATTTGTATAAAAGAAATACTGAATTTGTTGGGTGTTTCTAACCCACCTGTATAATTGTTATGTTTCTATAATGGGCTACAGAGATGGGTGATTATTGTAAACGTTTAGAGATCCCATAACCCTTGAGAATCTTCAAGATGAAGCCATGACACTAGGACTGCCTGAGGCTTCTTCTTAATCCAAGGAACATTACACTTACCTGAATCTCAAAGAAATGCTAATTGAGCTGTTAAAGAGAGAAGTGGTTTATTTACTCCTCAAAAAAGAACATTAAACACCAACTGGCAACAAGCTGCACATAATAAGCAAAGCTCTCCTAAGCTACTGCTTATTTAATCGGCCAGTAACAGCAACAATTGGCTAAACAACATATGCTAATGCCCTTGTTTTATACAAGTAGGTATTTTGGTGAATCGTTAAGCTGAAAATCTTTGCTTAAAGGGCATGTAAAGGAAAAAAAATAAAATCCCATTTTTACTTTCTTTAATGAAAAAGAAACCTATACTTTAATTAAAAAACGTGTACCGATTTTATAAGCCACCTGACTGTATGCAGTGAAATTCTTCCTTCATTTACTGCTGTGGATAGGAATTGTCAGACAGTCCCTAACTGCTCTGCAGGGAAACAATCATACTTGTGAACAGCAGGGGGAGCCCTGAATAAAAATCTAAAATATTCAAAAACCACAAATAACAAAAAAATCAAACCAATTGCAAATTATCTCAGAATATTATTCTCTACTCTCTCTAGAATGCTTGGGACCTGGGGTTTTACCGGATTATGGATCTTCATAATTTAAGTCTACCAAAAGTAATTTAAACATTAAATAAACCCAATAGGCTGGTTTTGCCTCCAATAAGGATTCATTGTATCTTAGTTTGGACTAAGTACAGAGTATTTTTACAGTGAAAAAGGAAATACATTTTAAAAAACTGAATTATTTGGATAAAATGGAGTAAATGGGAGATGGCTTTCTGCTTTCTGGATAATGCATTTCCGGATAACAGACCCATACCTGAACTGTGTTATTATTATTTTATTTTATTTTTTTTAAAAAGGAAATCATTTTTAAAAGTTATAACTATTTGATAAAATGGACTTTATCGGAGATGGCCTTCCTGTAATTCTGGATATCGGCTTTTCGGGGCAAAAAAGATCCCATAGGCTACAAACTAGTATATTTAGGGGGTTATTTACTAAACTCCGAGTGCCGAAAAATCCGTGTTTTTTTTAAAAAACATGAATTTTTGGGAATACATTATACCCAGAGGATGGAAAAGTCGAAATCTGAAAATCCAGCATCTCAGACCTGCCCAGGTTGTATATAAGTCAATGGGAGAAGTCCCAAAGATTTTTTGATCTGCGCTGGGTTTTGTGCAATAATCCGAAGTTTGTGGGGTTTTTAGTCAAAAATCTGAAAAAAATCTAAGCTTTTGGGTAGAAATTCTAAAATATTTGTATTTTTCTAGATTTTTTCCCGCAAACCAAATTTTCAGGAAAATGTATTAATAAATAAGCCGGATTTGGTCTGAGTTTTTTTCAGAAAATACTGACTTTGATAAATAGGGATTTAAACAGATACCCATAGGTTTATAAGATTGAGCAACATGGTCCTTAGTGCGACATAGAGAAGGATGAACACAGTTATCCTATCATTTAGCTGGGAAACCATTCCAAATGCTTGGAATACTTGGAGAAGTTACCTAATCAGGAAAGTTTTAGCGTGTGTCTATTCGTGTAGCCATCTTTGAGCCGATCATCAGAAAATCAAAGGCAAATTGGCATGACTCAAGCCAAAGTTTAATACCGCATGATTGTGTCGTGTAAGCTTGTTTTGTGCGAGGACTGTTGTGGTTTTAGCAGGGAGATTAACAACCGGACCTAAGCTGGCCTACAAACCTTGCCCTGCTGATGGCTCCAACTCTTTGAAGTCTGACGGCCTTACCTGGCAAAACAGTGCTGGGAACTAGACTGGTGTCACATCCAATCAAGCAGCCTGCCTCTGCTTCGTTAACCGGGGGTGCGCTAATTGGCCCAATCGCGGATTATACCTTTTGCAACAGATTCAAGACAATCATTTAGTCAAATGATGGTTTTTATCTCCTCCTCATTAAGATTCCAAAGTGGGGAAGAAATGGGATTAGACAGACAGATTTCACATTAGTTCTTCCTTTAAAGCTTTTTGTTCTCGGAGTTAGTGATGCGCGAGAATTTTGATATTTCGAAAAAAAATGATATATATGGATATAAACATTATTAAAAATGAAAGCGGGTCTTTGCCATGATGACAGATAATGTATTTAAAAAAATAAAGTTTTGACCCTCACTTTATCAAGACACCAGGGAAGGGCGAAATATTTTTTTTTAAGGGATGCACCAAATCCAGGATTCGGTTCGGGATTCGGCCTTTTTCAACAGGATCGTCCGAATCCTTCTGCTCAGCCGAAACCCAATTTGCATATGCAAATTAGGGTCGGTGAGGGAAATCGCATGACTTTTTGTCACAAAACCAAGAAGTAAAAAATGTTTTCCCCTTCCCACCCCTAATTTGCATATGCAAATTAGGATTCGGTTCGGTATTCGGCCGAATCTCTCGCAAAGGATTCAGGGGTTCGGCCGAATCCAAGATAGTGGATTCAGGTGCATCCCTAATTTTTTTTCAATAAAGTTGTTGACAGCAAGACCAATCATTTTCATTTGTGAATTAGTTAGCTAGGGGCACTCATCTCCAGTTAAGTGCAAAGGGCATTGGGGGGGGGAAATATATATTTATTTATAATAAAATTAATTGCACTCATCTAATTTAAAAAAAACATCAAATGCAAATCAGATGAAAATATTTATACAAGATGAATAGTGATGGGCGAATTTATTCACCAGGCAGGAATAAATTCCAGCCGGCAAATAAATTTGCGAAACTGCCGCAAAAATTCGCCAGCGAAAATTTCGTCAGGGTCAAAAAAAATTGGACGTTGGCGTCTGTTTTTTGGACGCCAGAGCATTTTCGACCGCGAATTTGCCCCGTGTCAAAAAAACGGAGATGCCGGCACCGTTTCACGAATTTTTTCGCCATTTCGCAAATTTCGCAAAAAATTCACGAATTTTTCAGCGAAGTGAAACGTCCTAAATTCGCCAATCAATAGAATCCACAAGCAATTTTTTTTGCCTGGGACAGATTTTCAGTGAAATTTGCAGTGTTGCAAGTGCCTTCAATTTTTGCTAATCTGAACTACAATTTCCCAATGTGCTTTGTTTTGCTTAGGTGAGTTAAAGTTTTTTTTCATGGTGGTAAAAAAATGACTCCAATGCATTTAATGCAAGTCTTGTTCAGTTGATACAAATCTCAGAGAAATTCATGGTGTAAATTTCTATGAACCCGCTCTATAAATTCACAATGTGGAAAAAAAGCGAGAAAAACTGCCCATGACACCAATGCATTTGGACAGGGCTGATCCTATCAAATGTGGGGCCCAATTGGGACCATGTTGGCGGGGCCCCTAGACAAAGTGTTGCTGGCTACTGACACAGCAAGTATTTAGGAAAATAAGGGCATACAGGCACAAAATAGAAAGGAAAGGGGCAGTGCAGGGCCCTCAGAGGTGCGGGGCCCAATTGGGCCCAATTGGTCCAATTGGCCTAAGGCCGGCCCTGCATTTGGAGCCAGAAAAAATTCCCATTGACTCCAATGCAATTGATGAGAGAGAAAGCCATTATCTCTTATGCATTCGGCACAAAAAAAAAACACTCCTATGCATTTAACTCCAATGCATTTAGTGCAAGAAAAAATGTGGTAGAAAAATACCTGTTGATTCCAATTTGCAAAATTTCACCATTTTGTGAATTTTGTCTTAGTTTTGCAAAAATTATGCAATATCACTAATTACTGTCCAAAGGTTGAGTCCTGCGTGAGTCCAGATTTTTAAACCTGCACCTGAGTCCGCATTTTTACGTAAAAATATGTAAAAATTGCTTAAATTTAGACTACGACCAACCTTCGACCTGCACTGCTTTCATTAATCAAATCATGTAAAGACAACATCACCCAAGCAATTAAAAATAAAGAAATATCAAGGAGCCTATTGTTCTGGTTGAGGAAAACATGAATTTTAGAGGGGAAAAAAACCTGCATTTTTAGAGATTTATCATATCCCAAAGCTGCTAAAAATCTGAATCCAAAAATACTCCATCTTAAACCTGTCGTGGTCATGTAAAAGTAAATGGCAGAAGATGTTTCTCGACATAGTGATCCGCACGAGTTTTCGTCAGACATGAGTTTTTGCAGCGACAATTAGAAACGTTTTCAGACCGTCAATTTGAAAAAGTTGTACGATTTGAATCGATGCTTGATTTCGTCGCACCGTTTTTTGCTGCGACTTTTTCAAGAAGAATTATTGATAAATGAGTTAAATTCGTGAACGGGAGTAAGGTCGACTTTGTTTTAATAAAAAAATGAGATAAACTTGAGTTTTAGTAAATAATTCCCTTAGTCTAATGGAAGAGAATTTAATTCCATGTTCCAATATACATAAATTTAAAAAATGTCAATGATTTTCCGGTATATCAATGTAATTGCTAATGAAAACAGAGTATCTGTGTGTCCTTTGCTAATTTGTGCACTGTTGGAATGTACCACTAAAACAATGCAGAAATAGTCATCTCCACTCCAGCCAAGGCTCCTTGCGTTTTTTTGCAAGGAATTTTGGGAATATGGAGTCATTATTATTTTATGGGATAAAAATCATGGTGTCAGGTTGTCTGGGTAGTGTACTTAGCAAACAGATAACTGCAAAAATTCCAAACTGTAGAGCCGCAAAGCAAAAACTAAATAATTTAAAAAAAATAAAAACTATGGTAACTAAACTAAGCAGCTGAATTTGTGCTGATGAGTTCTGGATTTAATTTAAAAAATATATATAGGTTTTTTTTCAGATTCTGACTTTTACATCCTCAGGGTTTAATAAATTCTGAAAAATATGTGATTTTTTTTTTATAAAATCTGACTTTTAAAAAAATCATGAATTTTTCAGAATTTATCAAACACTGAGGATGGAAAAGTCAGAATCTGAAAATCCGGCATCTCAGACCTGTCGAGGTTGCATATAAGTCAACGGGAGAAGTCCCAATGATTTTTTGAGTTGGGTTTTTGTGCAATACCTCAACGTTTTCGGGTGAAATTTCTGAAAAAAATCGAGAAATTCGTGAAAATCATATTTTTTCCAGCAAAGCACATTTTCGGGAAAATGTAATAACAAATAAGCGTAAAAAATATATATGGAGATAAATTTGGACTTTGATAAATAATCCCCTAGATATTTACACATATGTCCACTATTTGTCACCATACATTAAAAATAAAAAAGTTTGTGTTACGACTAATGTTCCCCTTAAAGAATGCACAATATACCCCCCAACGAGATCTCTTAAATTGGAGTGTGGTGCAGGATATGAGCCGCACTTGTGCATACCCTGCGGTGCATTTCACATGATAATGATACACCTGCCTAAGTAAAGCAAACGGAATCTCGAAATTCAATGGATTTTTCTTGAGTCTATTGTTCCCAAATTCTGTTACAAATAAGTGCCTTTGAAAGTGGCAATAAGGAAAGTGCTTGTTACTATTAGGGGGTTATTTATAAAAGTCTGAATTTATCTCAATATTTTTTTAAATAAATTCCGACCAAATCTGCATGGGTTTTTTTTTTATTTATTAATTCACTTTCCTGATTTTTTCGTTTTTCAAGATTTTTTCAAATTTTTCATCAAATTTTCAAAATTCTTTGGGATTTTTCACCCAAAAACTCAGATTTCTTATGTTTTTTGCCCGAAAACTTTGGGGTATTGCACGAAACCCGTGTACATCAAAAAATCATTGGGACTTCTAACGTTAACTTGTATGCAACCTCGATAGGTCTGAGATGCTGGATTTTCTGATTTGGACTTTTCCATCCTCTGGGTTTAATAAATTCTGAAAAATTTGTGATTTTTTAAAAGTCCGATTTTATATAATAAAATCACTAAGTTTTCACGATTTTTTCGGATTTTCATCTGATTTTTACGGTTTTTTTCAGATTTTTCATCTGATTTTTTTGATGGGAGAATTTATTCGCCAGGCGCAAATTCGTGGTGAATTCCAGTGATTCGCCGCTGGTGAATAAATTTGTGAAACCGCTGCGAAAATTCGCCAGTGAAAATTTGCCGACATCAAAAGAAATGGACGCCGGCGTCCAAAAAAACGGACGCCCGCATAAAAAACGGACGTCAAAAATGAGACACCGGCGCCATTACGCGAATTTCGTGGAAAATTTGCAAATTTTTGGGTGAAGCAAAACACCCCAAATTTGCCCATCACTAGCGGTAAGCATTCGTATTGCTCATAACAAGGTGGACAAACAATTTACTTGGATTGTGTCAAGAAATTCCATCTATTTTAAAGTTTCCTATAAATGCCTCCAATTGCCATATACAGTATTTTCATACTTATGCCTCCAAGTGTCATATACGGTATATTCAAACAGCTACAGTACAAACACGATTTCTATGAAAATAAACATGTCCCTCCCCTTTTTTTGCCCACATCACTGGCACCATGGTATTTGTTGCACATTCACTAAAATGTGAGTTTTCTCCTTGGTTCATCACAACACATCTCATATTTATTAAAAATCGTAAATTAATTTTCTGAAAATTCAAATTTTTAAATTTGAATTTTGAGACTATTATAGTGTAATTTTACTAGGGAATAGTCCAAATTGGATTTGAGTTTAAAAATTCTGTGTTTTAGCCTATGCGCTAAAACGAAACGCTCTGAGTGCCATCCCACCGCCGATTTAGATTCTAGCCAGCGGGAAGGCAGTTTAGGGAGATTAGTCACCTGAAGAAGAGATTTGTCACCGGGCGACTAATCTCCCTGAATCTCCACGTGTCTCTGCCCTTAAGGAGAAGAACAAAAATAATTTAGAAGATGCAAACGTGTTGAAGTTGTAAACGTGAGCATTAGGGATGGTTTATTCATTTCCACTGTGCTTATATCAAAGCAGTTTCATGAGTTTGTTGGTGCATAATTTGGGGGGCTAAATCCTTTTAAAGGGGACCTGTCACCCTAAGAAATAATTTTGAATTCTTTTCTATCATGTTAGTTGAGCAAATACTTACACTGTATTTATTGTTTAAATTTTGTTTCCTTCTGTTTTGGAATTATACAATCACAGCAAGCAGGCAGCTGCCATTTTGTGGACATGGTTATTTAGGGAAATTGTGTATCACCCCAAAATCTTGTGTATGAACCAGAATGGGGGACCTAATGTCCATGTGCAGTGCCCTACACAATTATAGAGCCTGAGAAGGGAAAGGGGAATGTGAGGAAAGCAGTGACATGTAGGAAGTGCTGAATGGAAAGTGAAAGTAATTGACTGCCCCTCCTCTATGCCACGGGCATAGAGGCGGGGCAGGTAATATTTGATTGACAGTTTAGATAGTTAAACACCTTTATAACAGGTATGGATGTTTTAATGAAAAAAATTTTTGGGGTTCCATATTCAATTTGGAAAGGACTTTCATTATGCAATTTTTTATGTGTAGGTGACAGGTCCACTTTAAGTATAACAGAACCTTAGCAATCCTACTGAACTACTATTCCTAATAAAAGTCCCTGCCTGCACATAAGGTCAAATAAGTTGTATAACTCCCAAGGGTAGTTTTGATATTGCTCAGTTGTCATAGACCTTTCGTCTTGAGCGTAACCTTAACATTTCTCTTTTTATTTAACACTGGACCCTACAGATCTGAGAGTCCTACAAAACAAAGTGTAAGGGTTCTTTTGGATAAAGGCCTATATACATTTCAACTGAAGGCGGTTTCACAAAAGAAAGGTCTGTTAATTTTTTGAAACAACTCAGAAGTCTTTCTTCTCCCTAGCCATAAAGAGAGAATAATAAAAGGAAGTCCAGCTCTTTGATGCAGCGGGGCCTTCATTAGCTTCTTAAGGGACTATCCTATCTAAATGAACCTCTGGAGAAGACCTGCTTGAAGGACTAACAGCGTGATTAACAATTAACTACTGCCAAGGAGGTTAGATAATTAAACACATTGATGAGCATTAGTTGGGAGGAGGGCATCTTAATTTGTCACTTGATGGGACTTTTTTTGTGATTTATGCGGCAGTTGCAGTTGCTAATGTGCAGAGAGAACTGAAAGACAACAGCTAAGTTTACTAAGCAAGTGGTCAGCTGTAGAGGGCACAGGGTCAACAAAGGGCCACAATGGTCACTTAAGGGTGAAGTCCCAGAAACCAAAGCCATGCCAAGCTACATTGGCCTTCATCTATTGATGAACTAAAAATATGCTAATTTATTAGTGGCAATTCCCTTTTTTGATAGTTTCAAGCCGTTAAGACAAGTGGCATGTTTAAAAGCTTTTCAGTTGAAAGGAGATTAAGGAAAGTAGTTTGTGGAGGCTATTTAATGGCTTTGTTTGGCAAGTAAGCCTTACACTCTACCTACAGTCATTAAATGAGAAGCCCTAAAAGTAACTAGGCTGAAAAGTAAATCTGGACTCCCCCCTAAGGTATCCCCCTACTTTCCCAATCTTTTAAATGGCTAGTAATTAAAGAATGGAAGGTTGAACAATTCACAAATTTGTGGAAAATGTAACATAAACAGAAATCAAAAAGAAACAACATTTTTTTGAGGTCTATTATTTTTACTAACATTTGGATTTCTTCTTTTCACAAATTGTAATTTTTTTCTCGAAAAAGATGAGTTTTTTTAATTTCTCTAAAACTCTAAAAATGCAATTTACATTCAGGGGCAGATAAAGGTCGAAGTGAAAATTCGCATTTTCGAGTTTTTTTTTTATGGCCAAAACTGTGAAATATGACTAGGGAAATGTTCAAATTTTGATTCGTGTTTTTTAAAAATTCAAATTCAATTTTCAAGATTTTTCATACACTGGCCCTTTAAGAACTCTAATTTGACCATTCCATAAACACCATAATTGGTGTTTTTGCCTATGGAAGATGTCCTGGGATCAATTTGGAGTTGTTTGCAGCCTTCCTGACATTTGAGTTTTGTCGGAGAAAAAACTCGAATCGAATTTGATTCGAATTTGATTAGAATTAGAGTTTGCGGGTCGATCCTATTCACTCGAGTTTCAAAAATTCTATTCTTTTAATAAATTGCAATTGCTTGAATTTCGAGTTCATGGGAGTTTTAAATAACTCCCATGAACTCGAAATTCGACCCTTGATAAATCTGTAAAAACCAAGAAAACATGAATACAAAACTATTAGAGGTCCCACAGAAGTCAATGGGAGCTATGTGGCTTCTACTGGACCTTTTCAGACCTTTTTTAGATTTTTTTTTTTTTTTAGAGTTTTTTGAATTTTTTTTTGCTAGTAATTGTCCGAAAAAGTCAACGTTTTAGAGGTTTTAGAGATATTCATATTTTTTAGCATATTGTTTATATTTAGAGGTTTTAATATCTTTCATGGCATTCGTGGTTTTAGAGAAAACGAGTTTATTTGTGGGCCTCCCCATATATACTTAACATTTACTATAGTTCCCTCTCACTTCTTCATCTTCTATGTAGTATAATTTACTTTATCATACGGCAGATACATCAGAGATAACCCTGCTTTTTTTGTTGGGAATCAAAAATTCTGAATTTAAATTAGAAAATGTGCAAAAACAAAATAAATCACGTGGATTCTGTTTTCCAAAAAAAATTTTTTTTAGCAATTTACATAGAAGTAAAAAAAGACACACAAATCATAGGGATTCGTGGCAACAATACAGAATATTTAATAACATATAACTTTATTAAAATGAAAATAATTGTGTCCCAGGGATTTGGACTATTTGTTTGCGGGGAGGGAGGAGGAAGAAATATCTTAAGATACTAACCTCAATAGCAAAAATCTTTCTCTTTAACTTAAAAGCCAGGTCCTTGGTGTTTGACATGTCAGAGATCAAACTGTTCAGTCGGGGAATCTGATGGACGTGGAGTAAACCTTGAACAACAAAAAAGGGCAAATAAAAGGACAAAAATTAAACCTGCTGCTTCTGCCGGACGCATAAATTAAAAGCCTCGGAAGACAATCTCCGTATATTTACACACATTCACCCTCCTTTCCTTATTTAGACTGGAACTCGCTACTAAGGCCACTCAAGCAAGCAGTGTGATTATGCCCAAGTAATGAGGCAGAATAAGATACAGGAATCCTTGTGCAAGGGGAACTAATTGCACTTTGCTACAGAAGTACAGATGTAAAGACGGATCTTAATACTTGTCACAGCTACAGACAATTTGTGTGTGATTTCTCCTTGTATTTACAGTAAGCAAACGCGGATATCGACTTGCAAGGTGCCCACGGCTCCGTGGAGTAATCTTTATTTTATTAACTGCCCCAGTGAGCAGCCAACAAAACGTGGTTTACGGGAAACCGATCGCCATCGAAGTACTAACGAAGGCGGTTTACTCTTCTACTTTGTATGACAACATAAGAAGTTTAAGAAAAAAAATTGTCCTCAGTAAATTAATTTTTTAAAAAAACCCTGTAACTTCACATGTTAAATGTTCCGTCTCCCTTTGCAGGGTTCTAAATGCCATAGGTAGACTGCCAGCCTGGCATTCTGTCAAGGGAAATTTATGCTGATCTCTTCTGACAAGGACGCTGGATGGTTTTTTGTGCTGCCTAAAATAATTTTCTAAACAACCCAGGGGTAATTTTCCACGGCTGATAACTACAAAATGGCCACAGAGCAGTCTGGTTTCATAACTGGAGATCTGGTAAACACAACAGAGATTCTAATCTCCTTTCAGCTCAGATATTATATTAACATTTATGTCATTGATGTAACTATCTATTTATAAAAGAATAAAAAAAAAAAAAAAAAAAAAAAGCAGCAGGAAAAAAAAAAAAAAAAGATATATTATTTTTTCCTAGTTTTAAATCCTCGGCTGAATATTATATAACTCTGTTCTAACATTTTTTCTTTTTTAGACAATGCTTGTGTGTATGCTCTATCAGGTCCTAAATATGCCCTAAAAAAAAATATGATATTAAATTAATGATAGAAAAATGTGAAAATTCTTAGTAAATATGTAAAAATACACTCCTAAAAAAGTTTCCTTCCAGGCATAAAACTGGCACATTCTCCAGACAGAATCCAGAGAAAAGCATTTGAATCTTTACAAGGTTACCATGGGACTACAGTGTATTTACCACTATAATAATGGCACTAATTTATGCAAACGCAGAGCACCTCCCTGAATTTAAACAGTTTGCTATTCATTGCTTTCAGATTTCACTTTGAACACATTAACCCTTTTTTTTTAAATCAAGTTGTTTTGCTTTAAAAATAAAAATGTAAAAACCTAAATTTGATTCAGAAATGTTTTTCTTGACTAGGCACAAATTACTTTTAATTGTTTAGGTCAAATATACTAATTTTTAAACTTTTGTGTAGCTTTTTAGTTAAAACCATGAACCATATATGCAAAAAGTTGCATTTAACAGTTTATTGCTATTGAAAAAATGTAAAAAAAAAAAAATGCCATGCAGGATGTTTAATATTCACTGAAATGCGTATGTCGTTTTATATAGGAGATATGCTATTGTAAATAAAAGAAATTGACAAATTCACTGCACTCAACTTGAAAAAATATATAAAAGAATATTAAAACATTTAGTGCAATAAACAATCAGATATTTGTAACTTGCTCTCACCTACAAGCAAAGAGACATTGCACAAAATAATGACATTTTAAATATGACAAATAAACATGGACTTATAGGGGGTTATTTATTAAGCTCCGAATACTCGAAATCACAAAAATTTGGATTTTTCGGACCTTAAAAAAAATAGAATTTTTCGGGATTTATTAAAGTCCGATGGTATGAAAACTCAGAATCCAAAAACCCGGCATCTCAAAGGTCCCAGCGGCCGATTCACTAAATTCGAGTGAAGGGTTCGAATGAAAAAAACTTCGAATTTCGAAGTTTTTTTTGGGCTACTTCGACCATCGAATGGGCTACTTTGACCTTTGACTACGACTTCGAATCGAAGGATTCGAACTAAAAATTGTTCGACTATTCAACCATTCGATAGTCGAAGTACTGTCCCTTTAAGAAAAACTTCGACCCCCTACTTCGGCAGCTAAAAGCTACCGAAGTCAATGTTAGCCTATGGGGAAGGTCCCCATAGGCTTGCCTGGGATTTTTTGATCGAAGGATTTTCCTTCGATCGTTGGATTAAAATCCTTCGAATCGTTCGATTCGAAGGATTTAATCGTTCGATCAAATGAAAAATCCTTCGATCGATCGATCGCAGGATTTGCGCTAAATCGTTCGACTTCGATATTCGAAGTCGAACGATTTTAGTTCCTAGTCGAATATCGAGGGTTAATTAACCCTCGATATTCGACCCTTCGTGAATCGGCCCCCCAGTGTCTGGGCTGCTGTTAGTACCGATATCCGATGATTTTGGGATTTTGGGCCAAAAGTCCAAAAGATTTGTGGTTTTTACGGAAAAGTCCGAAAACTTCGGACTTTTCGGGCAAAGGTCTGAAGTTTGAATGATAAATAAGGTCCATTCGGGAATTCCAGTTGCTCGGATTTTTATCTTAGAAATACTGTGATGAATTGGGAGCTTGATAAATAACCCACATAATGTTAACATTTTTTATTACAAACAAACTAAATTAAAAAAAAAACATTTTTTTATTGTTTATTACAAATAAGCATGGACTTATAATTACAAATAAACATGGACTAAAAATAGACCAATGCAATTCAGGTGGAGGGCAACAAGTGATGGCCTCTTTCATGGTCCACTGGACTTCCCAAGGGCTCCACATCCTGAGACATCATAATTTATTATACTGACTAATATGTTCATGGAATAGAAAACAAAGGACAGCACCAAGTTGTACTAATGACCACTACAAGATTATACATAAGTAGTGATGGGCGAATCTGACCCCTTTCGATTCGCCAAAAATGAGCGAAAAGCAAAAATTTGCCAACATTCATTGAAGTCTATGGACGACAATTTTTTTTTGATGTGTGACAAATTTTGCAACAAATCTTTGACGAATGGCAAATCATTTTACCCATTAGGGTCTACGGCAGTCATTTTCACAGCGAAACTTGCTGAAAAATTTCACTCATCGCTAACATAAGGAATATTGCACCCCCCAAGAAATTTGTAAAATATAAGGGTATTAAAAATTACCAAGGAGGCTGTAGGATGCACATCATTACACCCAACAGTTTTTGGTTCATAATTGCCTTAATTTGAAACACACCCCTCTGTAGAAGAGGATGACATTACTGAAGTGTTATACAAAAAAAAATTCGACCAAATTTGGAACTCAATAATCACCAGCACACCCTGGCCTTTTCCACATGTGTTCCGCTAGGTTCTGAGAGTCACTTGAGTCCTGCAGCGGGTTGGATACCCGCGGGTTACCTGCAAAAACCTGCAGGGTGCGGGTATAGACGCAGTTTGGCGGTTCTGCGAGTTTGCGGGTCACGGGTCAGGCCGCGGGTCTTCTCAATAGCGATATTTACTCCTTTTTTCTGGTCTACTTCCGGTTTACAATGACAGCACTTCCTGTTTTACTCCTTTTTTCTGACCATGACTACTTCCAATGATGTCACTTCCGGTTTACAATGACAGCACTTCCTGATTCTTGATGGTCAGTGGGTCGTGGGTCCGGGTTGTGGATAAGGTACTTGCGGGTCGGGTAGCGGGTCCAAGCGAGTAAGAATGTAGGTTGTGAGCCCACGTTGCGGATTGCAGGTTGCGGGTACAGGTCCCAAAAAATGGACCCGCGCAAGACTCTAACCTGAGGTATGGGCACCCTCTAAGGTTGCCACCTTTTTATAAAATTTCCACCGGTGGTGAGGACGGGAACTAAAGGGGCGGACCATGACATAAAAGGGGTGGCCGTGATTAAAAAGGAGGTGGGGCCATGGTGCACAATGGGCAGAAGGTGAAAAAAAAGGTACGTTTTGAGCAGTTTGGGGGCAGGCCAAGGACTTTTGTTAGGGGTATTACAAATTTACTGGCAGCTACCCACCAATTTGAGTCAAAACAAATATGGCTACTGGCACACAAAATGCTATTTCGGTCAGACAAAGGGGCGTGCCCTGAAACGCTACATGGCTTGCATCTAATAAGCATGCAGGGTTTATCCCGCTTTGAATAGCCTTGTGCTCCAGTATCCATATTTTTTTTGATGTTGGAGAATTGTCCCCCTAAATGCAGTTGAATACCAATTTAACCAGCATGTGTCAAGCCAACTGAGCCACTTCACTTACATAGTTACATAGTTAAATTGGGTTGAAAAAAGACAAAGTCCATCAAGTTCAACCCCTCCAAATGAAAACCCATCATCCATACATACACCCCTCTACTTTTAATTAAATTCTATATACCCATACTAACTATAGAGCTTAGTATCACAATAGCCTTTGATATTATGTCTGTCCAAAAAATCATCCAAGCCATTCTTAAAGGCATTAACTGAATCAGCCATCACAACATCACCCGGCAGTGCATTCCACAACCTCACTGTCCTGACTGTGAAGAACCCCCTACGTTGCTTCAAATGAAAGTTCTTTTCTTCTAGTCTAAACGGGTGGCCTCTGGTACGGTGAACCACTTTATGGGTAAAAAGGTCCCCTGCCATTTGTCTATAATGTCCTCTAATGTACTTGTAAAGTGTAATCATGTCCCCTCGCAAGCGCCTTTTTTCCAGAGAAAACAACCCCAACCTTGACAGTCTACCCTCATAATTTAAGTCTTCCGTCCCTGTAACCAATTTAGTTGCACGTCTCTGCACTCTCTCCAGCTCATTTATATCCCTCTTAAGGACTGGATTCCAAAACTGCACTGCATACTCCAGATGAGGCCTTACCAGGGACCTATAAAGAGGCATAATTATGTTTTCATCCCTTGAGTTAATGCCCTTTTTTATGCAAGACAGAACTTTATTTGCTTTAGTAGCCACAGAATGACACTGCCCAGAATTAGACAACGTGTTATCTACAAAGACCCCTAGATCCTTCTCATTTAAGGAAACTCCCAATACACTGCCATTTAGTGTATAACTTGCATTTATATTATTTTTGCCAAAGTGCATAACCTTGCATTTATCAACATTGAACCTCATTTTCCAGTTTTCTGCCCAGTTTTCCAGTTTAGACAAATCACTCTGCAAAGTGGCAGCATCCTGCATGGAACCTATAGTTCTGCACAATTTAGTATCATCTGCAAAAATAGAAACAGTACTTTCAATGCCCACCTCCAGGTCATTAATAAACAAGTTGAAAAGCAAGGGACCTAGTACAGAGCCCTGCGGTACTCCACTAACAACATTGGTCCAATTAGAAAATGTTCCATTTACCACCACTCTTTGTAGTCTATCTTTTAGCCAGTTCTCTATCCAAGTACAAATACTATGTTCCAGGCCAACATTCCTTAATTTAACCAGTAACCTTTTGTGTGGCACTGTATCAAATGCTTTAGCAAAATCTAAGTAAATCACATCCACTGCCATCCCAGAATCGAGGTGTCTACTTACATTCTCATAAAAAGAAATTAAGTTAGTCTGGCAAGATCTATTACGCATAAAACCATGCTGGCACAAACTCATAGTATTATGATTTGCTATGAAGTCCAGTATCTTATCCTTTATTAACCCTTCGAAAAGCTTTCCTACCACTGACGTCAGACTAACTGGCCTATAGATTTGAGGCTGAGAACGGGATCCTTTTTTGAATAGAGGCACCACATTAGCAATTCGCCAGTCTCTCGGCACTATGCCAGATCTCAATGAATCCTGAAAAATTAAGTAAAGAGGTTTGGCAATCACAGAGCTAAGCTCGCTAATTACCCTGGGATGAATACCATCTGGCCCTGGACCTTTGTTAATCTTAACATGTTCTAGTCTCTTTTGAATTTCATCATGTGTGAACCATGCATCATTAGTTGTATTACTAGAATTGGGACTGTTAAGAAGGAAACCTTCACTTACTGATTCCTCATTTGTGTAGACAGATGAAAAATATGAATTCAGAATCTGCGCTTTTAATTTGTTTTCATCAACCAGCTGACCCCCCTCTGATAGTAAGGGACCCACCCCTTCCTGCTTCATTTTTTTACTATTAACATATTTAAAAAATAATTTTGGATTTTTTTTACTGCTTACTGCAATATCCTTTTCTATAGCAATTTTAGCTTGCCTTATAGCTTCTTTGCATGATTTATTGGCCTCCTTGTACCTTATAAATGATTCGGCTGTACCAGCTAACTTGAAAGTTTTAAAAGCACGTCTTCTCTTACCCTTCTCTCTTGTTTTTGTCTACACGAGAAATTATTTACATTTATGATATGCCCTCTTATTTCACTTAGTTAATGCTCTCCACTAATAAGACATTTATCATGTTCTATCTAAGGGGGTAAAAGGGGGATAATTATTACTTTTCATGCATGCTCTATGTAAGGGGGTAACAGGGAGTAATTACTAATAAAACTCCTCATTCTTCCCTGGCATTTGCTTCTATCCTTTGAATCAGCTGGCTCAAGAATGCCAAATCATTTGTTGGCAAAGAACTAGGGATGCATCAAATCTAGGATTTGACCCAGGCTTCACAAGATTTGCAGGATCTGGATTTTCAATTCAAACCAAAAAAATGTTCAGTTTTCCAGGCTTAAAAGCCAATTGACTTAGGGGCCCATTCACCAAGCTCGGGTGAAGGATTCGAAGTAAAGAAACGTCGAATTTCAAAGTGCTTTTTGGGCTACTTAGACCATAGAATGTGCTACTTCGATTATTCCTTCGATCGTTCGATCGAACTATTTGTGCAAAAATCCTTCGACTTCGATATTCTAAGTCGAAGGATTTTAATTCCCAGTCGAATATCGAGGGTTAATTAACCCTCGATATTCGACCCTTGATGAATTTGCCCCTAAGTGACTTTATAGGTCGGAAGAATGAAACAATTTTGGGATCTAATTTTAATTCTAATTCTGATAACACAGGTGGTATCTTTAGTTGTTAAATACTAAGTTACATCCACGGCAGAATATGTTGAGGCAGTTCTCTATATAAGAGAAAGCCATATTAATTTTAATTTTCAACCTGATTAAAGGTAACTGAAACATAAAAGCACCCATCAAACTTTGACAAGCACCCATCAAATCTTGACTACAAGGAAACTGACAGTCACTGTCAATGCTACTTGGCAACACCGTCTATGGTTAGGTGACAATGGCATCAACCCACTGTGACAGTTCATGGAACTTTCATTTCTTCAGATTGAGCAAAAATATAAAGCAGAAAAATATTCAGACATCAAATCTGCCCCTCTAAATAAAATGCATATATACGGGGCATTTTGTTGATTCAAATGAACCTATATCGGTCCCAAATTCCATAATCCAATACTGTATAAACCCCTACCGTCAACCACTCAGGCCCTTAATGACATTTATTTCTGCATTTTTCAAAAATTACTCTAAACTTATTTAATTTAAAACCACCCCCATGTTCTGAACATGCAAAATAAATATCCACCCTCCGCCAGAAACCTTAAAAAAAATTGAAATCATGGGCCACCAGTGACTCTACTCACCTATTAACAAGAACCTCAAGGTTAACATCCTACTAGTGATGGGCGAATTTGCGCCGTTTCGCTTAGGCGAAAAATTCGCAAATTTCCTGCGAAATTCGAAAAACAGCTAAAAATTCACAAAACGGCGCCTCGTTTTTTACGCTGGTGTCCGTTTTTTACGCCGCGCCCGGTTTTTTGATACCGGCTTCCGTTTTCAGTGAATTTTTGCGGGCGTTTCGCGCATTTTTTCACCAGCGGCAAAATTCGCCGCAAATTCACCCCTGGCGAATAAATTCGACCATCACTACATCCTACAACTAAGACCCAGGAAAGACCCAGGAATTATGGTTCAGGCTCTTACTTTTCCTTCTTCTTAAATTCTTTTTCAATTTTCTAAACTAGAGGTAGGTAGGTGAGGTATAGCCATCCCCTCTGTTGTGCTCTAGGTATGCCCTCTCCTGTCTACCCCTAGTTCCAGCTCTGAGGGTGGCCCTTCCATGCAATACTTGGGGTCTTCCTGGGCAAGGACGCAACCCCTCAGTTGGGAAACCACCACTCGATAGTATATTGTTATAAAAAGAAACTTAATACAACATGTTTTAAAAGTCTGTAGAAAGAACAGATTGCTTAAACAGCCAAATTTAAGCAATCCTTCAAGATTATGTGGTCACATTATTTCAAGCTATTTGACTCCAAAAATAAAATACCATAATCATAACTTTCATATCGAAATTTATATTTTAGACTAATCTAGGTTCTAGGTTCTTTTTGTACTTGGGTATATTTATTTATGTTAACTCTGTTAGGACTAGTTGTCTCTTGGGACATTTACAACATTTGTTCTCCAGACTGCATCTCAATAAGCTTAAAATTCTGCATGTTTTACTGTAAAACTTCAATAACATATTTGAAACAAAAAAAAAAAAATATGATTATTAATCGGTATAATTGTGCCTAAAACTGTTAAGACATCTAGCTCTCAAGACATGGCTGATTCTACAAGGCTTTGTTGTGAAGAGGTCTAGAAGCCACATAGTCAACACCAATACTCCCAACTGTCTCCAATACTCATCAGCTGAATTTAGAAGGAAAATGATTTTTTTTTTAGCCAATAAATAATTAAATCTAGCAGCTATATTAAATGTTTCTCTTGGTCTCTGAAAACAGAGCCTCGCGGTTCAAAACTATTGATTTCTTGACAATTTCAGCTCACTGGTCAGATGACTGGCAAACCTTCTCTGAATATAAATTCCCCAGAGCCTGCCTATTGAGATGTACATCTGTTTGAGCTTTGCCTCTGTAATGCGACTTGACAACATGCAAGGAAATTCTCTGTTATCTTTTGGTACTCTAATGCACTTTACTGCAACAACAAAAAAAAAAAACATTTCTAAGGACTAGCGGCTGGGAGATTTGTAAAAGGTTTATTATAGCAACGGTTCTGTCTCTACACAATTTAACAATAAATATTTTGGGTAAAGGGTCCATTTTAGAGTATCTCACTGCATTATACCAAAAGACACACACCAACATTTTCTGTGGTTTTTAAAAATATTTTTAAAGATTTAAAACGATCGCGCTTGTCTGAAAATTACATTTATTTTAGAGTTGTTTAACGCTTTTTTTTAGCCTCTTCACTTTATGTATATATAAGCATGATTTAGGAATATTCTGTAGCTCAGAGAGTAGCTCAACTCTTTTACAATAAACATGGTAGAGGGCCAGATGAAACTGAAATAATAAAGAAATACAGATACGTCTAAAAGGAAGGCCTTTAGAAGCCACATAGTCAAAATATCACACAGGTTACAGATGTCCATCTGGCCTTTAGCTGGACAGCTTTGAGATATCCATACAATGTTGGGTTGAGGGCTTCTCTTCTTGCTAAACTGACTACACTGGGTTAGCTTGGAATTCACTAGCAGGGCACTCCTTTTGGCATATTTGATAACAGCAGAGATATAGGGGCACATTTACTTAGGGTCGAATATCGAGGGTTAATTAAGCCTCGATATTCGACTGTCAAAGTTTAATCCTTCGATTTCGAATATCGAAGTCAAAGGATTTAGCTCTATTTGTTCGATCAAACGATTGAACGAATAATCGTTCGAATGAATGATTAAATCCTTCGAACGATTCGAAAGGAATTTAATCCATCGATCGAACGATTTTCCTTCGATCACAAATTTGTTAGAAAGCCTATGGGGACCGAATCGTTCGATTCGAAGTCGTAGTCAAAGGTCGAAGTAGCCAATTCGATGGTCGAAGTAGCCAAAAAAATACTTCGTATTTTTTAATCTAATCCTTCACTTGAGCTAAGTAAATGTGCCCCATAATGTGCTCATTCAGAATTACCCCAGGCTGGTGGAGTTTTCTGCTGACAGGAACACCGGCCCGGGCTTACATGTAAGTGCCTAACATTTGACACCCCCAAGTGATTTCTTGACCAGGAGATACAGTTGCGGATTTCTTTATCCAAGAAAGAGCAAACATATTTAAATATTATTCTCTGTGCCATAAAAAGAAAGATAATTGTAAGACCACGTGAAACAAAAGAGTAATGGATCAAAAAAGTTTGCTACTGTTCTGGTTACCTCTAGCCAGGGCCATTTTTATATATTGGCACCTATGGGCCCATACCTAGAGCGGCACTTTTAGAAGGACGGGGCAAAACATGAACGCTAAATGGGTGGTCCTATCTGGTCCAGCACCTAGAACAGAACTAGGCTGAGGTAACAGAAAACAACTAAAATATCTAAAATAGGAAAAGGAAGAAAACCATTCTGACTTTTAAAAAGAATGAAGCAGAAGCCAGCTGATTAACAGACCTGTGAAGACACAATCAAGGTTGACTTCTGTTTGTTTCAGACAGAACTAGTGGTACAAAAGGGACAAGAAATACTGCAAATAAATCTACCAATAACCTTTTTATGGCATGTTTCCTGGAAAGTTGCTTAGAACCACATTTAGGTTTATTTAGAAGAAATTAATGTGGGTGTTTTATAGCCCTTAAGGACAAACCAATTGCATGAGAAGTGCTCGGTACAAGGGAGATAAATCTGAGCTCATCATATTTTCATTAAAAACAGAAGAGCTTATTGCAAAGTTCGCAGTGGCTATAAAACGTGTGAATGTATTTATCAACACATTATGTTCATGGCCTCTAAACATTTGAACTCACCATGATAGTCTCTGTATAACGGATTGGCTTCCATCTCTGAGCCGATAAATGATTCAAGGCCGACCACCGTATCTGACAAGTTTCTCAGGCGCGTTGTAATTGCTTTATTCTGTAAAACAAGCAAACAAAATACACATTCGGGAGGCCCTAATTAGTTTTGTGGAATAAATCTGGGTCTTATCAATGAATGCTGAAATTGCTAGAAATAAATCCAATTTACATGCGCTGCTCATGATCTTCAGCAGGACAAACAGAAGAAGCCTATTTAATATAATAATACATGGCATGAAACTGTATGGGACATACAATAACAGCCTTCGTGTACATGAAAAAAAACCAAGAAAAGTAGCCTGAAATGATTGGAACTACAATTAAAATAGGCTACAATAATCCATAGGTCAACATCTGGTTTGCAAGTTTTGGAAAAGAGCCGCATTCGCTTAGAACAAGGTTTCTGAATTCATGTTCCTTCCTCAAGACACAAGTATGTCATGAAAAATTCAGTCACCTGAGACCACTTGAGGTGAACAAAAATGTTTGTGGATTCTGAACTCATACAGAGTTAGAACCCTGAACAAAGGAATTACAGAGTTTATATAGAGCACCCACAGCACAAAAATACAAAGAACTGCTCTTATAGCCAAGCAAGTGGCTCTGCCCTTAAAGGAAAACCAAACCCTTAATTATAAAATCCCCTACCCCTCTACCCTACATAGACCCCTCCCTGCTCCCCCTCAGCCTAGTTGTTACCTTTGGTAAATGCCCCTAACTCTTTACTTACCACTCTTTGCAGATTCAACGCAGAGGAGCTCACGGGCGACATCTTCTTCTCTTCACTCATCTTCGGGAAGTAAGTGCCGTATCGGCGTATGTGCAGTTGGAGCAGTCTTCGGGTTTTTTACAATTGCGCATGCGGCAAGATTGATGGAAATTGCCGAAGTGCTGGAAGAAGACCCGAAGATTACTGAATAGTCGAAAGATGGCGTCCATGGACTCCAATGCTCTGAATCTGCAAATGGTGGTAAGTAAAGAGTTAGGGACATTTACCAAAAGTAATAGCTAGGCTGGGGGTGCAGGGAGGGGGGTCTATGTAGGGTAGGGGGGTAGGGTTTTTTTATAATTAAGGGTTTGGTTCTCCTTTAAGGCCAGGATACTAGTGGCTAAGACTAGCTTGAGAACAGAATACATCCAAGTCAGTGGGGGAATATGCATACACAGAATTTTATTCTCTTTCCAGTGAACAGTATAAACCTAATGACCAAACTTCAGCAAACTCTGCCCCCTGCAAAGGACATTTTATGGCAATGCTCCCAGAAATCACCTTTATATATGATTACTCATTTAATGCCCACAAAACAGCCCGCAGAGAGAATCCTGGTCCATAATATCCCGTGAATTTCCTATATCAGAAAGTAAATCTGAGTGTAGATGACCAGATGTAAGCATTCATGCATTCATGGTGTGAACCAAGTCCAATGCGAACATTAAATTCCCCCGAAAAGTTCTTGGTATAAATACCTCAGAAGCTCCTGCTCCAGGATGGGGAAAAAAGTAGCACAATAAAGGTGGGTGCTTGTGACTTATGTTTTGTTCTCAGTATCCAATATAACTGGTGGGGAAAATGATGGACCTCATTTTGAACGATTGAGCCTTTGGTTTATAGAGTCATCTTCTGAGCTAACTCATGCTCAAGTGAGGCATCTCTATCTCTAAAATGCAATGATTAATCAACAACCTATGTCAAACCCGCCTTAAAACTAGTGTCGCGGTCTAAATGAATCAATATCAGCTTGCGTTAAAGATCTTCTGTATATCACATGACTATATGTCATGTGATATTTTTTCTATGAAAACTCCGTAATATTCAAGAGAAGCACAAAATAATCTCTGAAATATATGTACACAGGTCGAACACAAACTTTTGAGCATCAATACATGTGTATGAAGGGCTTTTAGTAATGAAGAACTCCATACACTGATTTTAACCATCATTTCCTGCCCCGGTGGATCTTACAGTCTGCAATCCCTATACCATGGATAGCCTTGGTATTGAATTTAGCGCTGAAAGACATAAGTGCTACCATGCTGACCCATCTCTATTGGCTGAAGCACTAACTGGCAAAGTGGATCGGGTTGCTTAAACTTTCACATGTCCAAAGATAGTTATTGAGAGATTATGCACCAGTGTCTCATTTATCCTTAAAACTAAAAGCTGTTATGAGCAACAGGCAGTCATTAGGCTGACCTCTAATGACCAGGCATGGATCGTTTCTGGACCACATGGGCAGGATAAAAATAAACAGCACAGAATAGTTGTGTCCTTATATATTAGTGAACAATCAGGAGTCAATTGACAGGAAAGGTCTAAATATAAAAAATTGGATTACGTTATATCACATATTGCATAGTGAGGCTAATTAATAAGCACTTGCACCAAGATAATTAGATAGTAATGTTCCTGTTTATAGACATTGATTTCAATCTGGTCTTGACTAAAGAACTGAGAACTGAATCCAATTTGATAAAAGGGACAATTAATCACAACTTTCCTGACTGTCCGTATAAGGTTCCTGACAGTCAGGAAGATTTTGCTTCGGCCGTTTTTTTTTTCGCTGGCGAATTTTGGCTCCCCTTTCGCGAATTATGGGAATTCGCGCCTGGCGAATAAATTCGCCCATCACTAAAGAAGGATACTTAATTTTCCTTTCACAAGAAAATACTTATTAGATAGATAGTTGACAGATAGATAGGTGACAGATATATATATATATAGATAAGCAGGGGGCTGTCACAGGGACCACAGCATTAAACAACAAGCCCACAACAGCCATTATAATGATATATTGTGTCTGGTGCCCTAGCGTGAGAGGAGGAGACAGGCACTTACTGTTCAATTGACTTCCCAGTCCCTGATGTATGCTCGAAGTTCAAGATAAATAATTTAGCATTATGATGAATAATACATGCATTTTTTATTAATTGCCTATAAAATAGTATTTTACAACAATTCACTTAAGGGGGAAAACATATACAGTGGTTACTCCCAGAAGCAGTCTTACCCAGAAGCACTCTTTTATACAGGAACTACATTTAACACCCATATGCCACATATACAGTAAACTTCCATCCAAGATCTATACATATATATAGGCAATACCGTTTCACCCAGGAGCTATGGCCAGCAGAAACATACATATTAAAGTCAGACCCAGGAACGCAACATAAAAAGAACCACTTTACCCAGGAACTAATTCTAGGGCAAAGTTCCACTGGGTAACTATATATACAGTGCAGCTGTTCCCAGAAATGACACAGTCAAGTAAGTATGAGTATCCATATCTATCTACTGTATCTGTATCTTTACTTGTGAGCCACATTCAGATGTAAAAAGAGTTGGAGAGTAACACAAGCATGAAAAAAGTTCCTAGGTGTGCCAAATAAGGGCTCCAATTAGCTATTTGATACCCCTATGTGGACTGGCAGCCTACAGGAGTCACTATTTGGCAGTTTTTTTTGCAACCAAAACTTGTCTCCAAGCCTGGAATATAACAATAAGCATCTGCTTTGAGGTCACTGAGAGCAACATTCAAGAGGTTGGTGAGCAACAAAACCACTGGTTGGGGACTGGGTAGGACTGGGGGCCTACGGCCCACCATGCCTGTTGCCTCATGGGTCCCCACAATCCCAGGAACCCCACCTGCAAAGACAAATCTGGCCACCCCCAGCTGCAACACCCCATCCCAGCTGCAACCCCTATCCGCCATGCCCAGGGCCATGGATGGAGGTCGGGAGAGCGGCAATGCTTCAAGCAGGAAGCAGAAAGCTCGGGCCCACCGGGGTTTTTCCCGGTGTCCCACCTGCCCAGTCTGATCCTGTTGGGGATCACTGTTCTGTGCCATGCTTTGTCAAGGATGTGCCCAAATGTTATTTGTCTTCGTTTTTTTACTAATAACATTTTTCACAGTGGTTAACTAAGTTTATACATCATTCACACTAATCCCTTCCTAGTAGATCTTACAGTCTAATGTTCATATCACTTATTTGATCAGGAACCAATTAACCTGCCTGTATGCATTTGAAGTATAGGAGGAAACTAGAGGATCTGGAGGAAACTTACACATACATGGGGTGAACATACAAACTCCTTGCAGATAGTGTTTTGGTTGAAATCAAACCTAGGTCCTTCTTTATATATATGATAACCTGAATGAGAATAGTTGGCGTTAGCACCAAGCTATGGTATATGGCCTACTCTGCAGTTCTTTTGCTCTGACCTGTCACCAGCCGTTGTTCCCCCCATTACATGTTCTTTTAGGACACCAGGCCTTTGAGGTCAGTGTGTGTAGGAGTTTTTCACACCTCCCTTTTCTTTTACTGTCTTTGTGAATAAATGCCGCACTTCAGTCCTTCAGCTGCTCTCTTTGACCATGCATTGAAAGGGAAAGTTGGCCACCGGAATGCGCATTTAAGATGTTAATACATTCCAGAGGTGAGTGGGCAGATATCTGCCTCTCTCTTTCTTAGTTCAGCCATTTTAGTTCTTCACACAATGACAACAATACAGCAGGAAAGAGATAATTCCTAAAATGTTAGGAATTGCTCACAAAACAGTATAAAGAAAGAAAAATGCTAAAAAGGAAGAAAAACAAAAGTCCACTTGGTTCTAAGTCTCCGGTAGCTTTATACAGAGATATAGCTGTTTTATGCGGCTACTGGGGGTTTCCTGCATATCATCTAATCTGTTCAAGATGCAATGATAGATAGATGATAGATAGATGATAGATAGATGATAGAGAGATATATAGATAGACAGATAGAGATAGATAGCGCTAGAGAGAGCAGTAGAGACAGACAGATAAATAATAAATAAAGTAGATAGAAAGATAATACAAAGAGAGTAAAGGTGGCCATACATGGGCCAATAAAAGCTGCCGACAGACCAAGTCGGCAGCTTATTGGCCCGTGTATGGGGCCCTCCGACGGGCTTCCCCGATCGATATCTGGCCGAAAGTCAGGCAGATGTCGATTGGACAGGACTAAAAATCCCGTCTGATCACGGCCGCATCTGTTCGTTGATGCGGTCCCACGATCCGACCGCCCGTTACCCATCGTTAGGATCTGACCTTTGGGCACATCGGGGAAAGATCCGCTCGTTTGGCGACATCGCCAAATGAACGGATCTCTCCGTGTATGGCCACCTTTAGATAGAGCGAGCGAGACAGACAGATCATAGATAGATATAGAGAGATAGATAGAGAGATAATAGACAGATAGAGACAAAGAGATAGGTAATAGATAGAGATAGATTAGATTGGAAAGTGCTAATTCAGATTTTATGATATGCATGAATATATACAGGTATGGGACCTGTCATCCAGAATGCTCGGGACATGGGGTTTTCCGGATAAACCCAATAGGCTGGTTTTGCCTCCAATAAGGATTAATTATATCTTAGTTGGGATCAAGCACAAGGTACTGTTTTATTATTAGAGAAAAAATTCAAAATTCTAAATTTTAATTATTTGGATACAATGTCTAAGGGTCTGGGGGAGATGGCCATCCCTAAATTCGGAGCTTTCCGGATAATAGGTCTCCGGATAGAGGATCCCATACCTGTATATGTTTTATGGATGCACCAAATCCCTAATATTTGAATTTGACTACATACTAAATCCAACACAAAAATCCTGAATTGAAGCCTACTGATCTGCATATTCAGATTTTTTTTTTAACAAAATTATAAATGTGTTCACTCGTTAAGAGCTTTAAAGCCATTTGACCTTAATTCAGTTTGGCTGAATGCTTAGGGGCAGAGTTAATATCTGCATGAGAGTTTTCGCAGCAAAAAACCCGAAATCTGAATTTCCAAATCTCGTATTTACAAGATTTATTAAACGCTTAAATTGCGAATAAGAAAAAAAAAAAGCTTCAGTTCATATAGAAATAAAGGGGAGTTGTATTTTCAAATTTGAAGCTATTTTTCAATTTGCGTTTTTGGAATGCATTCCAAACATTGGCAGACTCCATGAAAAATAAGGGTAGAATGTGACTCTCCTGGGTTCCAGTTGTTTCTTCGTGTTTTTAAGCAATTGCCTTTTTGAGTACAGAGTTTTTTTTCCATAAATAAGTGCACATTTAAGAGTTTCAAGTTTTTTTGCATTCGGACAAAAACATTAAAAATGCAAAGGTTGATAAATTTGCTCCTTAGGGTTCAGAAGAATCCTGCAAAAAGTGCTGCAAAAAGTGCTTAACCCCAAATAAAATCCTGAATCTCTAATATGCATTTTTGAAAATGCAAAAAATGTTTATACAGCAGAGAGTTTACTAGTAGACACCAGGCATAGTCATCCGGGGAAATAAGCCCTTCAAGATGTCATGGCTGAAGCCCGCAGAGGACTCTCAGTGATCGGTTATTGTGGGGTGCATGGGTGCCTATCCCTTGTCTGTCATTTGTCTTGCTGGCCCATAACCATATCATTGGAGCAGGTGGTGATTCTTTCTGAGAAACTGGAGCAAACTATGTTCTCAAGCAAATATCTCAGAAGGTTGCTTCTCATGACCTTCAGCCAATGGACAGATTTGCACCAAACTGTGGATTTGCTGCAGAAAAGCAACAAGAGCTGGTGATTGTGAAACCAAGAGAAGCGCAGAAAATAATCACAAGAGGTAATTTCATTAAATAACAATTGCCCTGTACAGTGTTCTACAGATCTACTGTAAGTTGTTGAGGTTTCAAATACATTGACATGAAAGACAGAGGTTGACAAAGAGCTGTATGTGGCCCCCATTCAGCCCACACAATAATGCAGATTGACAGTCGGCAGGAGCTTTTTTAGGTCAGCAGTTATTTTGTTTGGATCCCCTTGCACAGCTTCCTCCTCTTGATGGATTCTCTAATGCAGATGCTGGGTAGGCCATCAACATGAGTATTGTATTGAGTGGGTGTACATATGTCAGGATGGAATTGAAGCACACCTACATGATGGGGACTTTTTCTGGGAGATGTTTTTCTCTGGGAGGGTCATTCTCTATGCAACAGAATATAAATAATTTATTTTAAATAAATATCAAAAATATATTTATAAACCATGTTTCACAAAGGTTCACCCTGCTGATCAGCAAATGCATATTTGACCTTGCACCGTGGAATCAGACCCTAGGTGGGTGTGAAATAGCGGTTCTACGTGTTACTAGATTAGATGCACCTAAACAATATCAGGTATTAAGCAGGGTCTTCATAATCTCATTAAATTCGATTAAAAACAATTCTTACAATGCACAATATGAGATGCATGGTTCATTTTAAACCAATTCTAGGGTTGCAAAGCCAGACGTTATCTAGGTCCCTTGAGAAAAGGATGAACTTGATCGAATGAAAACCGTGAAAAGGAAACTCAAATGCTTTGCATTCACATTCTACTCAGAGTCTTTAATGGGTCTACAAATCTGAAAAAAAAAATGTTAAAAAATCACATTTACTTTAATTTTGCACGCATTTAGATACCTAAAGTTTCACATTTAAGTTTTCCAGATATTTTGTGCTTACTAAATATTGAACATTTGAGTTTTGGAAACTCTAGTTGGAATTTGTGAATTTTAGCACAAAGAAAATTTAAAATCCAGGTAAAAATTTTATATTTCAGCCCCCCAGTGCCTTAAGTCCGAATTAGTCCTGCATTGGATCGGGTACTTCTGGAATACCAACAAAGTGGTAGGGTTTTGGCCAGAAAGTTCAGATTCTCTGGTTGTTTGGGTAGTCTCCCTACCACCTTCCCCCAAAGTTGTGGCAAAATTTCTCCCCCTACCCATCTCATTAGATTGAGACGTGATGTCACTTCCAGTTTCGCAGGTCTGGGTTGGAAGGAAAGTAATTACTGGGTCAGGTAGCGAGTCTACCTAGAGCGGTGATCCCCAACTAGTGCTTGTGAGCAACATGTTACTCACCAACCCCTTGAATGTTGCACCCAGTGGCCTCAAAGCAGGTGCTTATTTTTGAATTCCAGGCTTGAAGGCAAAATTTGGTTTAATAAAAACCAGGTGTACTGCCAAACTTCCAGTCCACATCGGGGTTACAAAATAGCCAATCACACCTCTTATTTGGCACCCCTGGGAATGTTTTTTATGCTTGTATTGCTTCCCAACTCTTTTTGCAATTGAATGTGGCTCACAGGAAGAAATGTTTGGGGACCTCTGACCTAGGGGAACATACTGTGACCCACACAGAATTGTAACTTGCACCCTGCCCTGCACTTAGTAAAAGAGCACCAGTGTCCTCGGCTAACAGCACACTTGGTTGTTGGAAGCCCATCATTTTCCTCAGCCAAATTCATGACTATCCAACTGTTTTGAATCACAATGAATCACTTTCTGTGGCCAGATATGTGCTTGGGCACCAGGAGAAAGGCAAGCCTGGTATTGGCTCTAAACCACCCATTTTTCTCAAGACTTGGTGTCCCTAAAAACGTATCTGTGAATCCCAGCAATCCCTAGTTCCCCTAATGGTAACTCCTGCAAGCCACAAGTAGAGCCCTTCTCACTGACAACAATGGGAAGCAATCAGCTACTCTCTTCCCAGATGGTGATCCAAAAGCCTCTTTATTCCTTTGGCTTCAAGAGAAAGCAAAGCCATTAGGCAAGAACATCTTCTTTGTAATCTTCACTTACTTACAACAGCATCGCATTGTTCTGTGAGATCCACTAACACACCCCTAAGCTATAGTGTTCCTTTAATAGAATTTGAAAAATTTTCATTGCAATTATACAAAATATGCTAAAATATTAGTAATTTACTCATTTATGTTTAAAAAAAATAATGAAATTACATTTAGTGGATTATTTATTAAAGTCTGAATGGTAAAAACTACTACTGCTACAAAATCCTAATTTTTAGTCGAAAAAAAAACTTGAATTTCTCGAGATTTATTATACCCCGAGGATGCAAAAAGTCACAATCCGAAAATACTCCATCTTCAACCTGTTGAGGTCCTGTAGAAGTCAATGGCAGAGGTCCTAATTGCAATTTGAAAATATTATGATCTACACTGGGTTTTGTACAATAATCTCAACATTTCAGGCTTTTCTGCCGATTTCGCAGAAATTCGGACTTTTCGAGAGTCAAATGCGAAGAATTCTGATTTTTCTCGCGACAACAAGAAAAAGTTCCAGTTTTCGTGCGACACTCTGAAAAAGTTGGGATTTTTCCAGATCTGATTTTTTCATGTTCTTTTAATGATAAATAATGGTAAATTGTGGATTCTAGTTTGGTCTGACTTTTTTTATTGCAAACATCAGAAAAATTCAGATTTTGATAAATAAGCCCCTTAGACTAAAATTTTAGAATGTGTTTATCATTCAACCCCCTTTAAATGACATGAAATTGGGCAAAATTATATAAGATGAAAGTTTCAGAGACAAATTGCTTGTTTCGGATGAATGTTTTTGGAAGAAGATTCCCCCCGTAGCACGAGTAATTACTATTAGCCAAATATCAAACTGAGCTCCCAGCTGATGTCTGCAATAAAGTGGCAGGTTAAAGATACTAAAGTTTAAAATCAGCTTAGGCTAATCCCATATTGAGTGCAAAATTATAGCTTGTCATGAGAAGCAAAGCTGGCAAACCGGGGGCCAGATGGGAGACTGACTGGGAAAAAAAAAAATATAGAGTTCAAGCAGGTGAAATTTAATGGGAAAATCTGTAAGCCCTCTGTTGGTCGGGGCCCCACCTGATTTCATTGCATTATATGACGTAGCATTTCCGTTAATAATTAAAGCAGTTCTTAAATTATGTATAAATTCCCTTTTTCAGACTCTTTGTCTGTTACCGTACATGGGCACATTATGAAATGTGTCGCGTTTAATTGTGGATTACAAAACGGGCACACAAATGATATAACTGGGTTAACATTCTTCTCTTCCTCATACGAGGGGAGATATTGTTGCCTATAAATCTTTATTGAGAGCAGAAATAAGATGTATATAAAAGATAAAAGTAATTAAATCTAATATTTTTGTAGCGTTTGTAGGTAAAGGTATAGAATTGGTTATCTGGAAACTGTTATCCAGAAAGCTCTGAATTACAGGATGGCCGTCTCCCATAGATTCCCATTTTGTTTCAAAAAATGTAAATTTTTAAAAATGTTTTCCTTTTTCTCTAATAAAACAGTAGCTTGTACTTGATCCCAAGTAAGATATACTTATTGGGAGGCACAACAAACCTATTGGATAGATTTTTTTTTACTAAACTTAAAAGTATGGGAATCCAAAGTCCGGAAAGATCCCTTATACGAAAACCGCAGGTCCTGAGCATTCTGGATAACAGGTCCCATACCTCTATTCTAGAAAATTCCCCATAAATACAAAAATAATTCTGTTTGTTAATAAGTCACCAGCAAATAGTTGTAAAAACAGACACGATACCCGCGGGACCTGTGGGTTTACCCACGGGTCGGTCAGGTTCAGGCCGACCTCGCACCCCCATTTGCCACCTTACACTGCCGGCTTCCGGTTTTATAGCCGTGCGCCTGCTCGCCCCGCCCCTTTTGTGATGTCATCTGCAGGCCGGCACAGGTCTATAAAAGGAACCCGGAAGTCGGACTCAGGCAGACGCGGGTGGTGGGAGGTCGAAAATCGGGCGAGTGCGGGTCGGGAAAAACCTGACCGATACATCACTGAGACATGACTAATGCAGTTTAGTACCTACTGTAGGTAGATCAGCCCTACACAGCATTTGACAACTTGGGTACGAGGATGTTTTATCAGAGTTATCAGTTATGGGTAAAACTCTAATCTAAAAAAATCTATGGGGCATAAGTGTAAAAGAAGGAACTTGGCAAGGCCAATTTATAATTTAATGGCTTTTCTTTCCAATGATCAGACTCACCATGACTGTCATCGGGAATCGTGGGGCCCCATAGTAACCAGGGCACTGCTCCCATAAAGGGCCTTAAATGTTCACATGGGCTCCTGGGAGGAGGGCCCTTTCAACAAGCAAAATGGAACAAAAATGGTTGTACATTAGGGTTACCAACTGTCTGGTTTTGACCCGGACAGCCTGGTTTTTGGAAGGAAGGAATTAGGAAAACTGAGTAGGACTCTCTGCCCCATGACATCACAACCACCTCTCTCCACCCCTGTGGCATGATGTCACTGACCACCCCCTGCCAGGAGTAAGAAGCCGGAAAACGAGGCAACCCTATCGCACATACATTCCAAAACCTGTCTATGATTCCCCAACCTCCCCACCACAAGTTCCACCACCCTTGTTGGTCTATGAATAATCACTTAGTGGCTCTCTGACATGGGGCCCCTGACTGCAGTACCCCCTAATGACGGCCTTGATAACAGTATATCATAACCGCTGTCTGTGCACTGCACGACCTTATAAACTCAGAGACAGGACTACCTACCAAGCCTGGGGGCAGCTCAGAACGTAATTCATTTCAAAAGCAGGTCAGGTCTGCTTAAGCCTTATTTCTATGGTGCAAGCTTAGGCAAACAAGGGAAAGTTGTGCTCACCACTAATTTGTAAAATCATTAAGCTGGGGTGCAATGAGGCTGTGACCACAAAATACATAGACAAATACAAGAGTCCTCTGCACTCAACCCATTTTCAATATATTTAGGACACTGAGACATTTTGTGCCTTAAGCTACTAAAAAATGCCTAAAGGCCCCCATACAGGGGCCGATAAAAGCTGCAGACAGACTGAGTCGGCAGCTTATTGGCCCGTGTGTGGGGCTGTCCAATGGGCAGATCTCGATTGGGCAAGTTAAAAAATCCCGTTGGATCGTGGCCACATCTATGCGTGTATGCGGTCCCGTAATCCGACCAACCGTATCGGATACATTATGATCCGATCATTGAGCCCTAGGGCCTACGATCGGATCAGCCCAAAATCGCCCACTTCAATCTGGGCATATCGGGGAGAGATCCGATTCCCAAATGAGCGGATCTCTACGTCTATGGCCACCTTTACCCTTTAAACAAAACAGGTGATCCCAGTGGTGACCAACAAAAGGGCAACCTTGAAAGCAGCAAACGAGTTGCTGGTCCCTGTGTAAAATGTATAATGAAGCAATAGAATTCTTAATGAATCACATGCAAGTTGAGTATAGAAACTGGGAATGACTTTGATGTAGTTGGCCATCTTAAATATATTGCAAGCTTCAACAAGAAAAAACAAATAGCGGAGCACCGAGGAGGAAAGTGTAAAAATTAAGTAGAAATTTATTTGGTAAGCATAAACAGGTCCTGGCTGCCCGCTTAACGCGTTTCGTGGCTCCCCGTCAATTCATCAGAAGCTTAGACAACACATATGTATAAGGAACATTTAGGGGGTTATTTACTAAACTCTGAATGCAAAAATCCTGAAAAAATTTTGATTTTTTTTTTAGTATAAAATCTGACTTTTAAAAAAATCACACATTTTTCGGAATTTATTATAACCCGAGGATGGAAAAGGTTCAAATCAGAAAATCCGGCATCTCAGACCTGTCGAAGTTGCATATAATCAATGGGAGAAGTCCCAATGATTTTTTTTGATGTGCCCTGGGTTTTTGTGCAATACCCTGAAGATTTTCGGGTGGAAAATTAGAAAAAAATCATGAAATTCAAATTTTCGGGAAAATTGATTAAGTAGAAAAAACCTGGGCGGATGTAATCAGAGTTTTGGCAGAAGACGTTGAGATAAATTCGGACTTTGATAAACAACCCCCTTATAATAAGGAAGAGAAACGATAGCATAAAGCGGAGGGCTGCCAATACAGTTATTTTGAAGACAACACTTTTTCGGACATTTTTGATGAATGCAGTTGAATGTTGCCCCACTCTCACAGCCCAGAACAAAAGAAGATCAGGTGCCAATGAAAGGAGTTACCATTAGGCACATACACAAATAAAAAACGCAGATATGCAGCATATGTGCTTGTCCGCTGATACGAATGCTTCGAGAAACGTTGACGATTCTTCGAGATCACTAGGATATTGGCTGTTTACCAGAATCTCCCTGAACAGGAGGTCTAGCCTCCTTCCCCCACTGTTTTCATAAGAATTCTGGCGTAACAGCAAGCCCATCTCACGCCTTTCCAGAAGGCTCCATCCCAGGTATCCACACTTGCCATTTGGTTTGCTGATTGTAATCTCCCAGGACTTTGCAGGCAGCGGCTGGGCTACAGCGAAACGGCCCTCGCTTTCTGACGAGAGCTATTAAACTTGTAGGTCAGTTGTGCCATCGACTCCTCTTAGGAGCTTTCAGCTGCAGTGTACGATTTGTCAGTGTAATGAAATATTCATTCTTAAGTGTTACTTTTCGTGGCTAAGAGCTTTATTCTCCCATCAGCTCTACCAGTCAGTTGTAACAGGGCTAAACTAGATTTTTCATTTTTTATTTTCAATTACTGAGTGTGTATATATATATATATATATATATATATATATATATATATACATATATATATATATATATACATATATATATATATATATATATATATATAATACACAAAAGCCATGAATATCTTGTAATTATAAATTATATAATTATAAAAGAGTTCTGATGTCATCAATTATAAACAGTGAATTCTGATGTCATTTCTGTCACATGACTCACTGAAACTTGTGTATTATAATAAATAAAGTACCCCCAGTTGCAAAATATGAGGATATTAGAAGTTACCTCAGAGTTCCATGACCTGAGTGTTGGTGCCTATAGTAACACTGGATAATAGTCTCTGGGAAGGGAGTGTGACTGTGGGATAACAGGTATAGTAGGGAGAGATGGTGCCTATAGTAACAGTGGATAATAGTCTCTGGGAAGGGAGTGTGACTGTGGGATAGCAGGTATAGTAGGGAGAGATGGTATCTATAGTAACAGTGGATAATAGTCTCTGGGAAGGGAGTGTGACTGTGGGATAGCAGGTATAGTAGGGAGAGATGGTGCCTATAGTAACAGTGGATAATAGTCTCTGGGAAGGGAGTGTGACTGTGGGATAGCAGGTATAGTAGGGAGAGATGGTGCCTATAGTAACAGTGGGATAATAGTCTCTGGGAAGGGAGTGTGGGATAGCAGGTATAGTAGGGAGAGATGGTGTCTATAGTAACAGTGGATAATAGTCTCTGGGAAGGGAGTGTGACTGTGGGATAGCAGGTATAGTAGGCAGAGATGGTGTCTATAGTAACAGTGGGATAATAGTCTCTGGGAAGGGAGTGTGACTGTAGGATAGCAGGTATAGTAGGGAGAGATGGTGCCTATAGTAACAGTGGATAATAGTCTCTGGGAAGGGAGTGTGACTGTAGGATAGCAGGTATAGTAGGGAGAGATGGTGCCTATAGTAACAGTGGGATAATAGTCTCTGGGAAGGGAGTGTGACTGTGGGATAGCAGGTATAGTAGGGAGAGATGGTGCCTATAGTAACAGTGGATAATAGTCTCAATAGACAATGATGGAGTCGTGTAGAGGATTTTGATGACAATTGCAGACTTCTAGGATGCTCCCAGAGTATTGCTGTCAGAGGGTACAGGGAGTTCTACTTGAGCAGTGTAAGGTATCAACGGACTATATTATAAATGTAATTAGGCCTTACAAGTCTGAACATGGCCATATATATTGAGAGTCCACCCTGCTCTAACAAATGGAATAAAATTGCAATTCTTCTAAAAGTTAAAAAAAAAAAAAAATCAATTTACACACAAATGATATTAAATGTGAATTCAGCTCCAAACACTTACGTTACGGTTACGATAAACCTGCCCTCTCCGATGTTTATTTAGGGACAAGGTATGAAGCAAAACAGCGGTGTTTCCATTTTAATTACATCGTTCTGGCTTTTGATTCTCCCTCGCAACACAGAACAATACATTGGCATCTTCATTAAGCGGCAGCAAACACGGGCTTCTTCTCATCTGCTCACTGAACAGTTGTGGCCACTCCTGGACATTGGTTCCTAATGCCGTCAGCACAGTCCAGTAGCCAAAGACTCCATATGCCTGAGCAGATGACTCTGTGGCCATACTGTGATGGGACGTGAAGCCACTAGATTTTACCCAATTTCATCCCTTTCTCTCTCCTTCAACCTGCCTGAACACATTTCCTACAAGCACATTTAGAAGAGCACAATATCCAAGCGCTTTCTACCTGACTACTATTTGCCTGATTCACATTTCCTAGTGATTTGCACTAAATGGCAAAAAATAATAAAAGAAAGACAAACTAAAAAGTGTCCTTTCCCAAAAACGTATTGGTACTTTAAAATAAGCGGAAAATCAAAAAAATCTAAATTTACTTGTCAACATTTCGGTTTCTTTATGAGACCTTTCTCAATACCAATACACACACACATGGGATCCGTTATCCGGAAACCCGTTATCCAAAAATCTGTAGGCCGTCTCCCATAGACTCCATTATAACGAAACAACTATCATTTTTAAAGGATTTCCTTTATATCTGTACAGGTATGGGACCTGTTATCCAGAATGCTCAGGACCTGGGCTTTTCCGGGAAAAGGGATCTTTCCGTAATTTAGATCTTCATACATCGTTTGCTTAAAATAAATGTAAACATTAAATAAACCCAAAAGGATTGTTTTGCCACAATAAGGATTAGTTATATCTTAGTTTGGATTAAGAACAAGCTACTGTTTTATTATTACAGAGAAAAAAAGGGTTTTTTAGAAATCTGGATTATTTGGATAAACAAAAGAGTCTATGGGAGGCTTTCTGGATAACGGAATTTGCTGAGTGCTGCAAAAGATGTTTGCTCCTATCTATTTACAAAAAAAGGGGCATTCGGTGTCGAACATAGTGTAAATTGGGGTAGACTTACCCAAATCAATGGGGGGTCCAGGTGCTCAAGCCCCAGACCTTCAGCTCAGGGAGGCAAACAAATGCAAATAGAAAAAAGGATAATGATTAACTGTCTCTAAGGCACGAAACGCGTAAGGCTTTTTGCTGTGATGTTTTTTGCCTAAATAAATACTTTTTTACTGCATCAACTTGTGGAGTGTGGTCGGGAATGTGCCAGCCTTTTTTCTATTTGCATTTGTTTGCTTCTATCTATCTATCTATCTATCTATTATCTCTCTCTCTCTCTCTCTCTCTCTCTCTCTCTCTCTCTCTCTCTCTCTCTCTCTCTATCATCTGTCTCTCTCTCTCTCTCTCTATTTATTTCTATCTATCTATCTATCTATCTATCTATCTATCTATCTATCTATCTTCTATCTATCTATCTATCTATCTATCTATCATCTATCTGTCTGTCTGTCATCTCTCTCTCTCTCTCTCTCTCTATCATCTGTCTCTCTCTCTCTCTCTCTCTCTATTTATTTTTTCTATCTATCTATCTATCTATCTATCTATCTATCTATCTATCTATCTATCTATCATCTATCTATCTATCTATCTATCTATCTATCTATCTATCTATCTATCATCTATCTATCTATCTATCTATCTATCTATCTATCTATCTATCTATCTATCTATCTATCTATCTATCTATCTATCTATCTATCTATCTATCTCTCTCTCTCTATCATCTATCTATCTATCTATCTATCTATCTATCTATCTATCTATCTATCTATCTATCTATCTATCTATCTATCTATTATCTATCTATGTGTCTATCTATCTATCTATCTATCTATCTATCTATCTATCGGGATAGAGCCCAATAAAATAGATTATTTTATTATATATATTGAAACGGGCCGATGCCCAAATTTACTGTGATGCAGGAAAGCATTGTAATTGCTTTAATTAGACTTTTTTACCCGTGAGTGCTTTCTTTTTCTACATTGTGTATTAATTCATGGTAAGCACCCGGCCAACAGTAAGAATCAGAGGTGAATGCCGGCATCAAGCATTGTGTACATATCCAAGGAGTCGTAACGGCACTCACCACAAAAGGTGATTAATCGACTGGGTGCAAGTATTATAGAATATTTGAACAGTCAATTTTTTGAAAATACCGCATTGACAGGACTTACAAAATATTATATATTTATTACAAAAAACTGACTGACGTTTCGGCTGTAACAACAGTTTGAGAAAGGCTGTTACAGCTGAAAGGTCAGTCATATATTAGGGATGCACCGAATCCACTATTTGGGATTCAGCCGAATCCCCAAATCCTTGGTGAAAGATTCGGCTGAATACCGAACTGAATCTGAATCCTAATTTGTGTGTATACAGTATATATATATATTAGGGATGCACTGAACCCAGGATTTGGTTCTGAATTCGGCATCATTTGCATATGCAAGTTAGGAGCAGAAAAGGAAAAAGTGGAAAAAATTCTTCTTTTGTGACAAAAAGTCATGTTATTTCCCTACCTGCCCCTAATTTACATTAGCAAATAAGGATTCGGATTCGGTTTGGCCGGGCAGAAGGATTTGGCTGAATCAGAATCCTGCTGAAAAAGGCAGAAATCCTGGCCAAATCCAGAACTGAATCCAGGCCTGGATTTGTGGAAAGGCCACCTAGGCCCGGGCCTAGGGCAGCAGGATTTTAGGGGGGCGGCATGATGCCCAACCACACCCACATTGGTTCAAAAACACTGGGGATGCGCTGGAGATACAATAATTTTTTTAATTTTCCCATTGATGAGGAAAATTTGCCCGAATAAAGGGGAGGGGACAGGGGCGCCGAACGGCAGTGGGCCTAGGGATGCCTTCTATGTAAATCCGGCCCTGACTGAATCCAGAACCGAATCCTGGATATAATATATAGATATAGATATATGTATGTACACCACAAAACTTGCAGCAAGTATAGAAACAAAAATAAATCTATATATCTAATATTTAATTGATATATAAATAAATCTACACGCACACATTTCTGCACTGGGATGTGGACTATTCATTATCAGGACTAATCCTTGTGAGAACGCACACTTGCAATACCACAAGAAGCCACAGAAATACAGCAGCAGGGTGTTCATTTTCCCACAGGAAAAATCCACTTCTTCCATAATGAATATCAAGCTTCATCGGCAGAACGCTGGCTCGGCCAATTAGCCATAGAGCCGGTGAATTTCTTGTAAAGGCAAAGTCAATGAAGAGAAACAACGAGCTCTCGCTACTGCTACAGTGACTCACTAAGCTATTCAAATACTTAACCAATACTCCTGTTTTCCGGGAATATCAATCCTACGCTGAAAATGTTTGTCCTGAAACGTGTCCGTATGCACCAAAAACAGCTTTAATGGGGTGGTTGACCTTGAAGTTAAAGGAGCGGTTCACCTTTAAGTTAACTTTTAGTCTGTTATAGAATGATCAATTCGAAGCAACTTTTCAATTGGTCTTCATTTTTTTTATAGTTTTTTAATTATTCGCCTTTTTCTTCTCACTCTTTCCAGCTTTCAAATGGGGGTCACTGACCCCATCTAAAAAACAAATGCTCTGTAAGGCTACAAATGTATTTTTATTGCTTTTTTTTATTTCTTAACTTTATATTCAGGCCTCTCCTATTCATATGCCAGTCTCTTATTCAAATCAATGCATGGTTGCTAGGGGAATTTGGACTCTAGCAACCAGATTGCTGGAACTGTAAACTGGAGAGCTGCTAAATAAAAAGCTAAATAACTCAAACACCATAAATAACAAAAAATGAAAACCAATTGCAAATTGTCTCACAATATCCCTCTCTACATTATACTAAAAGTTAACTCAAAGGTAAACAACCCCTTCAAATTGTTGTATGTTATAGAATGACTAATTCTAAGATACTTTTCAATTGGCCTTCATTTTCTTTAAGAGTTTTTGAATTCTTTGTCTTCTTCTTACACTTTCCAGCTTTCAAATAAGGGCGGGGGTCACTGACCCTATCTAAAAAATAAATGCTCTGTAAGGCTACAAACTTCTTATTATTTCTATTTTTTTTTATTACTTATTCAGGACCTCTCCTATTCATATTCCAGTTTCCTATTCAAATTAATACATGGTTGCTAGGGTAATTTGGACCCTAGCAACCAGATGGCTGAAATTAGAAACTGGAGAGCTGCTGAATAAAAAGCTGAATAACTCAAAAAACACAAATAACAAAAAATGAAAACCATTTGCAAATTGTCTCAGAATATCACTCTCTACATCATACTAAAAGTAAACTCAAAGATGACCAACCCCCTTAACTGTTCGTATGATATAGAATGGCTAATTCTAAGCAACTTATCATTGGTTTTCCCTTTTTTTTTAAAGAGTTTTTGAATTATTTGCCTTCGTCTTACACTTTCCGTCTTTCAACTAAGGGCGGGAGTCACTGACCCCATCTAAAAAATAAATGCTCTGTAAGGCTAGAAATGTATTTTCCCTAGCCGTACTCCATGTCATCACGTTATGGGATAGCCCCTCCTCCCTGCTCCCATTAGAAGGAACCTTCCCAAGCCTTTAAAAGGCCAACCACACCCACCTACCGGCGTCTTTTTTTTCCTTCTCTTATGCTCTTGGCTTTGTTCTCTGAACAAATGCCTCAATCATTAGAAGCAAATTTTTCTCTTTTTAAGCCTAGGAAAGCATTAGGCCTGCCCAAAAGGCGTCCTAGGGACAGGGGTTTTGGTCCATGGGACTTTTTTCCCCCCAGCACACTACCTCAGACCTGGAGCCTTCTGAACTTCAGCTCCTGAATCCGGTAAGGCACTGAGGTGCAATGTTTGCTACTCCTTGTCTGCCTGTATTTCAGTTGCCTTCCTGTATTGCTATCAAGAGCATTGGGTGGCAGGTGCTTGTCCCCCCATCCGTGTGCCCTCCCGGCCTGCCCCAAGGGCGTCCGACGGCAGTGGTGTATGTGGCCCCTACACCCCATTTTTACGGCTGGGCGAGGGAGGTGGCAGTTAGTTTAGGCTAATTAGTTTAGGGGCCTGAACCTTACTGCCCCCTGTTACCTTTGTTTTATTTTTGTTTTTATGGGGGCAGGTCATGGCCAACTGCCTTCCTCAACAGACTTTCCTAAGGCGGAGGTAGTTAAAATAACAATAAAAAATAAAAAATATAAAAAAGTTTCGCTATAGGCCTCATATTATAGCAAACTTGGGCCTGTGCAGGAAGCACCAACACTAATTATCCAATTTGCCTCAGTATAACCTACGCAGTTGCTTTGGGTTCCCTGCCTATACAGACACCAGCTGAGTATAATCAACCCCCCACTGAGTGCAGACACCAGCTGAGTATAATCAGGTCCAGCTAAAGCAAGTGGAGATGGCCCCGCCCACTCTCTAACTCAGCAAGCGAGGAAGCTGCAGTCTCAGGTAAGTCCTGCTGTTGTCAGTAAACTTTTGAGGCCTGTTTTCCTGTTAACAATAGTGTCCTGGAATTTGTGGCATTAAGGGGTCAGCTTCCAGCCTTGCATAATGAGCAGCAGGTAAGAAGTGTCTCCATATGCTGTTGTGCAGTGACTAAAGTCTAACTAACTGCTTGCATGCTATATATTCATATGCTTATCTGCACTGTGCCTGGTTATGATTGTTTCCTGCCTGAAAGCAGTAGCCCTTATACAAATAGATAATTGGGCTAACACTCTCTTATGCTGACAAGTATTGTATACTGTCAGGCTGGGTGCCGAATTCAGGCCATTTACAAATAGGACACCAGTAGCCCTATTGAATATGGATCCTGGGCTGGGGGGGCTGCTAGGCTCTGATACTTGCTATACTTGCTATAAACATCAGATAATCCATAATATGTATTGCGCTATTTTTGTTCGGCACTCTATGTTTTGGCTATTACTCACTTAGAACAGGTAGCCATAATGGAGGTCGAGCAAAGGTCTGGCTGAAGGCTAGGGCCCGATATAGGCTTGCTCTATGCAGCAGCTAAACTATGGACCTCATGTTTCTGTGATTGTGCCTGTGCTACTATTTCAGGTAAAACGTGGCCCTACAGGATGTAGAGCACAGGTCTGGCTGGCTGCTAGGCCCTGAGACATGCTTGCTCGAAGCAACAGGTAATCTAACTATGTATTTCATGTTGCTGTGATTGTACCTGTGCTACTATTTTTTTATACAGCTTATGCTCTGGCTATTGCTCACAAAGAACATGTAGCCCTGCGAGATGTAGAGCACAGATCTGTCTTGCTGCTAGGCTCTGACACATGCTTGCTATAAGCAGCAGCTAACCTAACTATGTATTACATGTTTACTGCAGTTTACGATTTGGCTATTTATCTCATGGAACAAGTAGCCCTAATGGATCAGGCCTTTTGAGTTCCTAGGCCCTGAGATATGCTTGCCCTAAGCAGCAGCTAATATAAACCATGTATTCATGTTACTGTGATTGAATCTGTGCTTATATTTTCTTCCGCAGTATATACCCTGGCTATGGCTCACCTAGAATAGGTAGCCCTAAGGTATGTAAAACACAGGCCTGGGAACGGCTAGGACCAGATTACGCTTGCCCTAAGCAGTAGCTAATATTTTATGTATTACATGTTGCCGTGATCATATCTGTAGGCTCCTATTCTCTGCAGTATGATATGCTCTAAGTATTGCTCACCTTGAACCAGTAGCTCTAATAAATGTAGATCACTGGACGGGGTAGCTATGTAGGTCTGATATAGGTTTGCTCTGACTGCAGCTAACCTAAACTATGCATTACATGGGGTTGTAATTGTTTCTGGGGTACATTCAGGTTTAATCCAGATGAGTACCTACATATGAAGGTCTTTTCATTCCATGGCATTGCTCCTGGGATAAAATAGGGCTTAATAAATTAAGTGTTTCAGTCAGCACCCGTGCCTTTCAAGCGGTTTCACACTGATGCACGCCCAGCAGTTTCCACTGTGTTTAATACACAAGTATTAATAAATTAAGCACTAGGCAATATTTTTTCCCGATGGCAGGTAAGCTTAACTTTGTCTTGATAAACACTACAGGAGTTCTGAAAGCTACCTGTCCTATTGCCTGTCTGTCATAAGGATTGCTGGGTTAACAATAACCACAGGTATGTACTACTTTTGGGACCATTTAAGGTAAATTTTTCCAGATTCAGCAGCCTTGTATCACCGATCACTGCCTGAACGAATGGAGGACCAGATATCCACGCAGCTCGAGTTCTGGGGTCGGGTACTGTGCTCTACCAGGAGCTTAGGACACTAACCGAGGTACATATTATTATCACATATTTTAATATATGTTTGCACCATGGCCCACATCCGGCAGACTGCCTTCAGAACAAATGCTCAATTAATGGATAAGCTCCATAATACAACTGGTCGACCAAGCAACATATATGTTTGCATCTATAAGAGGGCCATAGGCAGGTGCATATATTTTAATACTAAGGCATGTATATGAGTGTGTATATATGTTTGCACAGATATCTATATATGATTTGTGTCCTTGGGATGGGTTCTTTTTTGGAACCAGAAACGTTGGCTCAATAAACCTATATTTTTATGCAACAGATTCCTGGAACAATCAGTACTTGAACTCCTCATCCATATATTTCACTATAGCAGCCAGGACATCTGGCTAGTTTCTAGGGGTGCAACCTGTGGAAATTCCATATTCATAGGTTTAAGGAAGAACAAGGTATACAGTTCTTTATGCTTGGCTGAAGGATCCCCAGATGTATCTCTACCGTTTTCTAGGGTGAATCCCTGGTGCCTCCTACAAATTAGAGAGGGGAGCCACTACCCAGTGTTATTCCTATACTATTTCTACTGATATTCTTAATGTCAGGATAGATGGGACATTTTATCTGCCAATACAGGGGGTCTATAGAGACAGGGTACACATACGTATCAGGCCACTGGGTGTATATTTCAAACCAAGGGTTTTCAGGCTATAGGAGTCCTCAAAGTCTCTTGTTAGTCCTTAGGGATGACCTCTGTTCAAGTTTGGCCCAGGATTGGGATATTCTGCTTATACTACCTTATACTATCAACAAAACAAGACGGCTTTGTGACTTAAGGCTCTGTGTCCAGAAGGCCCTTATTTTGGGTCCATTTATTTTATTTATTTATTTATTTATTTATTTATTCTTCAATTTCTCAATCCCCTAGTTAGTGGGTTTTTCTTTTTTAGAATACAGGGCCAGCTGTTCTTCCACACCAGATAGGTATCTGATTGGACAGCAGATGGAGGCATCCTAGGAGCGTTAATTTATTTTTCGTCTCTAGGTCTGTGCCCTCTAGGAACACCAGCAGTTTTGGATCTTTCCTCCTCACAGTTACATACTACAGTTGCTACCTGTCCTATTGCTTCGGACGAGAATGTACTTGGCTCTTCTGAGCAGGATCAGAGTCTTCCCTTAAGTGGGACGGTTGCAGTCATTACAGTAGAGTCTAATCTCTTACCACTTCCAGTCATTAATTTCATTGAGAATGAATTAAGGATATTTTATGTATCTGTCCTACAGGTTTGTCTAGCGTCAAAGGGGAGGTTTGGAAGTATTGTTTTTATCTGTTTTGACCATGTCTGTCACATTGTTCCCTATATTAGAGGTATTACATTTACACCTGCTGAAAATTGTGTCTGAAACATTTGCACAGAGCTCAATGTCCCCTCCAGATACAACACTCCTATTATCCTAGTTTATTCTCGGATTCACATTCCTGTGCCACTCCTGATACATATGATCCAGAATGACTCTAGGAGATCAGAGGCCCTTCTGACACTTACTGGAACATCCATAGGGTTCCTCCAGTTCCAAGGTCAGCCTCAACGATTAAATATGTAGTATAGTTGATTCCACATAGAAATGGGTCCCTTATGGGTAGAAAGAACACAGGTTTGTGGGTGACTGTAAACATTTATCCAGGGCATATAATCTGCCTCCATAGATCTTGGAATTAGTCCTTTAGTTGCACGGTGGTTACTGGATCTGTAACCTTAGGGGTATTCAGTTATACCTCTCAGAGAACTAGGTTGGGTCAACCAACAGGGGTTCTTTCTTAGGTACTGTAGTTGCTCAACTCTTTACAGTTAATTGAGTCTGCCTCATCATAGGACCTTACACAGTGTAAGGAATTCTAATCCCAACTGTTTTCTCAGGTGCCCTTGTCCGATCTTTAGGATCTGTTTTCTGTTAGAACAGTCCTGACTAACACGCATTCTGATATGAAGATATTTAGGTACTGGACTTGGGTACCTCAGGGTACATTGGATATCCTACATATAGGGATATATCCTAAGCAGATCATTCCTATTTTGTGTCCGTTTTGGGTTCTTACTCCTAAGAAGTGTTTCTTACAGGTACCTTACAATGTGCACTGAAATTAGGCATACATGTGATGAATGCTTTTGGTGAGTAGGAGAGTAAGTATTTCAGCTTGCTGAATTCACCTTTTTACAGGACTGTCTTCCTCTCTCTCTCTCTTCTGGAGGGTGAAGTGGTGGTTAGTGAGCTAACTTGTTCCTCACTCTCAGTGGGCTAACATCTCTCTCTCTCTCGCGCTCTCTCTTTTTCTCTTTAGTATAGGCTATATTATAGCCCTATTCTTAGCCTGGTGAACTTATTCTGGGGTTTTCACCTGGACTCTCTATATTAAAGTAAGGAGTTTGCATGATGGTGGACTATCTAGTCAGAGATACTCCTTTCCTTATTACAGTTTCTTCTTAAAGCATATTCCCTCCCATGGGATAACGTTAACTTGCTATGTCCCATAACGTGATGACATGGAGTACGGCTAGGGAAAAAGGAAGATTATTTCATACTTACCGAAATCTTCCTTTCCTAGACGTACTCCATGTCATCACACCCGCCCATTCTTTTCCGGTAATTTAAGAGCTTGTTACAAAGACGCCGGTAGGTGGGTGTGGTTGGCCTTTTAAAGGCTTGGGGAGGTTCCTTCTAATGGGAGCAGGGAGGAGGGGCTATCCCATAACGTGATGACATGGAGTACGTCTAGGAAAGGAAGATTTCGGTAAGTATGAAATAATCTTCCTTTGTTCTCTCTACTTTTTATTACTCATTTGAGCCCTCTCCTATTCATATTCCAGTTTCCTATTCAAATTAATACATGGTTGCTAGGGTAATGTGGACCCTAGCAACCAGATGGCTGAAATTGCAAATGGGAAAGCTGCTGAATAAAAAGCTGAATAACTCAAAAGCCACGAATAATAAAAAATGAAAACCAATTGCAAATTGTCTCAGAATATCAGTCTCTAAATCATACTAAAAGTCAATTTAAAGGTGAACAACCCATACCTCCCAACTGTCCCTTTTTCAGAGGGACAGTCCCTCTTTTGACAGCTCAACCCGCAGTCCCTCATTTGTACTGGAAAGTCCCTCTTTTCTCTGCACTGAACAGCCAGAAAAAGAAACAAAGTTTCTCACTTAATTGGCTTTTAGCAGAGAGCCCAGAACAGCCACAGGTGCAAATAAAATACTTTGTAACAATTTTGAGACACCAAAACACAGTTTAGATAAGGAGAAATATTTTCAAACTTTCATAACCTGCCAAATTTTGTAAAACAAACATGGTAATTAGGGGGTGTGGCCACAGAAATGGGTGTGGTCACAACATTGCTGTGCTACATGCGGAAAAACATTTTTTGTCCCTCTTTTTACTTCCAAAATGTTGGGCGGTATGAACAACACCTTCGTTAATAAACGTCTGCTCACAATATCCGTCAGTTCCTTAGAGGAAGCAATGATGGAAAGTGCGCGGCAGCTCCCAATCGAATTACTTGCCAGTCTTAATAACAGCAGTGAGTATGATCTTAATATATAGAAGACCTTCTCATTAGGGCCTACAACATACAGACACAGAAAAATTCATTTTTATGTTCACACTCAAAAAAAAAACAACCCCGTACTGTAGCCTTAACACACTTTGGTGAGTTCTGAAGCACCCGGGCATGAATATTTGAAGAGATGAATATTTAAACATTTCAAATGGAATGATGAAAATAACACATTATTAGTCTCCCAGGAGAACGGCCATTGCTGGGGCGGTTTCATCCCAAGTTTTCATATTTCCCTAGATATGTGCTGCTGACTAATACCCTTGCTATCAAATCTGTTGCCTGAGCCGTGTTTACCTTTACAGCAGACTGTGCATTTCATGGATGGAGAACATTTTTACATAACAAGCAAAACTCCAGCGTTCCACTAAACTGAAGTAGCACCAGCAAGCCAAACAAACAAATGCCGGCTTCTGGGTTCTTCTTTTATAGACGATGCGCCTGCTCGCCCAACCCCTTTTGTGATGTCATCGTCGGGGCGGGGCCAGTGGCGGAACTACCGGGGGAGCACTCCCTCAGGGCCCCCCGGCAGTCCGTTCGGCATTGAAAACTCGGCCAAATGCGGCCGTACAGAGGGGGCGGGCCCGGCTGCGCGTCACGCACCAGGGCCCGCCCCCCTCAACGAACGCTACTGGGCGGGGCGGTGCAAGTCTATAAAAGAAGAACCCGGAAGCCAGCATTTGTCGGTGGCGGACAGGAAGAGCAGGAGAAAAGCTGAACCCGCCTCCCCCAGAGGAGAGTGGGAACTCGGAAGTCGGGCTCAGGCGCCACTGTTGGTGGGAGGTGGGCAGGTGCGGGACGAGGAAATCCCCCCGTAGGGTGGAGCAATCAATTTAGGTGGAGCAAAAAGGAATACAAGCTCAAAATGGAAGCAGAGATAGGAAAGTAGAAAATAGTTTATAAATAGGGATGGGCGAATTTTTTCACCTTGTTTCGACTAAAAAATAACGCCCATAGACTTGTATGACGTTGTGCGTCAAAATAAAAAGACGCGCGTCACAAAAAATTCGCATAGACTTTAATGGGAGTCTGCGACATTTCGCCGTCGGCGAATTTTGGCCGAAACGAAACGGGTCATTCACCTCTGAATTTACTTGTGTGACGTAGAGAGTGACATTCTGAGACAATTTGCAATTGGTTTTCATTTTTTATTATTTGTGGTTTTTGAGCTACTTAGCTTTTTATTCGGCAGTTTGCCGTTTCACCGATCTGCTTGCTAATGTCCATTTTATCCTAGCAACCGTGCATTGCTTTAAATGAGAGACTGGAATATGAATAGGAGAGGCCTGAATAGAAAGATGAGTAATACAAAGAAGCACACACAATAAATGTGTAGCCTTACAGAGCATTTGTTTATAGATCATCATCATCATCATCATTTATTTATATGAGGTCAGCGACCCCCATTTGAAAGCTGGAAAGATTCAGAAGTAGAAGGCAAATAATTCAAGAACTATAATAAAAGAAAAAATGTCCAAAAGTTGCTCAGAATTAGCCATTCTATAACAGACTAAAAGTTAACTTAAAGGGATACTGTCATGGCAAAAATGTTTTTTTCAAAACACATCAGTTAAAAGTGCTGCTCCAGCCGAATTCTGCACTGAAATCCGTTTCTCAAAAGAGCAAACAGATTTTTTTATATTTAATTTTGAAATCTGACATGGGGCTAGACATATTGACAGTTTCCCAGCTGCCCCCAGTCATGTGACTTGTGAGTCATTTCATTTCCCTCCCACACCTCCCATCTGCTAAACCCTTGGCTGAGTTATTAATTTCTAATATTTGATAAACTTCAGTCACTCTTTACTGCTGTACTGCAAGTTGGAGTGATATCACCCTCCCTTTCCCCCCCAGCGCCTAACAACAGAACAATGGGAAGGTAACCAGATAACAGCTCCCTAACACACAGCGCGGGATTTCACTTCTGGGCGCCCCTAGGCCGCGCGGTCCGACCTGGCCGCCACGCGGTCCTAGCGCCTGCCTTCCCAGCGCGCCGGCGAAAAAACGCCGGCGCAGCTGGTGCAGTTGAACGGCGGCTGGGCGGCATGCCGCCCCTACTTCTTTGCCGCCCTAGGCCCGGGCCTTTGTGGCCTTGCCGCAAATTCGGGCCTGCTAACACAAGAGAACAGCTGCCTGGTAGATCTAAGAACAACACTCAATAGTAAAATCCAGGTCCCACTGAGACACATTCAGTTACATTGAGTAGGAGAAACAACAGCCTGCCAGAAAGCAGTTCCATCCTAAAGTGCTGGCTCTTTCTGAAATCACATGACCAGGCAAAATGACCTGAGATGCACCTACACACCAATATTACAACTAAAAATATACTTGCTGGTTCAGGAATGAAATTTTATATTTTAGAGTAAATTATTAGCAGTGTAATTTAAAAATAAAAAATATATCATAAAAATCATGACAAGATGAACCAACCCTTTAAATGATACTTAAAATAATAACCCTTAAAGTGATATCGCTTGGTGCTTGGTCAAATAGGGATCATTTAATCAACTATTTAAGATAAGCAGGTCTCTTGAAAGAACTGAAACTCACAGCTTAAAGGGCACTTTCACCTTCATTAGCAAAACTGTAATAACACATACAACATGGCCTTAAAACCTCCAAAAATGCGTTCAAAGTAACCAGACAAATTTTGTAAAATGGACATGTTAATTGGGGGTGTGGTCAAAAAATGGGCATGGTCAATTCAATTTCGATGCGGACGGCAGATTTTTTTGCCCCTCTTTCCGTTTTTCAGAGCTTGGGAGGTATGCATGCCCATGTGGCTCAGTGCCATTCTCCGACATTGCCAGTCACACCCTATTACCCACAATGCACAGAGTGGAATTGCGGAGGCCGCAATTGCTTTGACATTCTGAAGACGAAAGGCTGCACTGCGGGTAGAAAACATGGTGGACCGTAACACTAGTTTTAGTAGGCTATTAGTAGAGCGTTAAAGCAGTAAACACTCAGCAATGAGAAACAAGGTGAGGATGTCTAAAAAGAATTCCCAGCTTCTCGGCATGATGACAGCTCCAGGTCAGGGTCAGAAGTCAGGAGAGACTGTTTTAGAGACTACTGAATTTGACAGTTTCACCTTTTCTTGACCCTCTCTCTTCCCATAACTCTGAACAAACGAGGAAAGATCATTCCCTCCGCGCGCATATATATATATATATATATATATATATATATATATATATATATATATATATATATATATACATATAGTGAATAAAGTACCCCCTCTTGTAAAATATAAGGATATTATAAGTTACCGAGAAGTTTCATGACCATATAAAAGTATGAGGCAGGTCATGGAACTCCGAGGTAACTTCTAATATCCTCATATTTTGCAACTGGGGGTACTTTATTTATTATAATACACATGCTTCAGTGAGTCATGTGACAGAAATGACATCAGAACTCACCGTTTATAATGATGACATCACTACTCACCGTTTATAAGGATATCATTTACAAGATATTCATGGCTTTTGTGTATTATATATATATATATATATATATATATATATATATATATATATATATATATATATATATATATATATATATATATATATATATATATATATACATATATATATATATATATACAGTATACACACACACGATATACCCCCTACTGTAAAATATAAGGATTTTATAAGTCACCAAGGAGTTCAATATAATGGCAAGAGGCCAAAAAACTCCAAGGTGACTATTCATATCTTCATATTTTACAACACAGGTTACACTATTTTAATATAAAATTTTGCTGGTGTTGCCATATTGATTGTCACAGTAAAGGAATTTTCCACAGTCTAAAAACAGTAGGCTGCTATTATACAATAACATTGTTTATAACTCTGTTTTTTGGACCACGCCGGCGCACATTCGCCGGCAAAAATGCGCCGGCGTCAAAAAAAATTGTTGTGTTAAAAACGGGCGTCTGCGTCAAAAACGGGCGTCGGCATAAAAAACAGTTGTTGGCGTAAAAAAACTGACGCTGGCGTCAAAAACGAGACGCCGGCGCCGTTTCGCAAATTCGCCCATCACTAGTCGCCGGCGCATTTTCGCTGGGAATCGTGGGAATTCACCGCAAATTTGCGCCTGACGAATAAATTAGCCCGTCACTACTGTCCACCACAGTAGACTCCGGCCCTCGCTAGCAAGATGATCAGAGTTCTTTTTTGTTAACCTGGGAATGGAGGAAGAAGCTACCGGTATGTCATCTGTTATCCGGAAATCCGTCATCCAGAAAGCTCCGAATTACATAAAGGCCGTCTCCCATAGATTCTATTATATAAAAAATAATACAAATTTTTTAAATTAATTTCTTTTTTCTGTGTAATAATAAAACAGTAGCTTGTACTTGTTCTAAGATATAACTAATCCTTATTGGAAGCAAAACCAGCCTATTGGGTTTGTTTAATGTTTAAATGATTTTCTAGTAGACAAAGTATGGAGATCCAAATTACAGAAAGATCCGGTATCAGGAAAACTCCAATTCCTGAGCATTCTGGATACCAGGCCCTATACCTGTATTTTATTTAAAACCCGGTATAGGAAAATAATTCATTAAGAGTACAGTGAGTGCTGTAGCCAATCGGTTTCATTTTTTGTAAATACAGACCATATTTAAAGGAAGATAATCGTTACACACACAATTTTCTTTCGTAATTAGGCACAAATCAGCTCTACAAGAGAAAAAGCAGGTCACGCAGAGGTGAAACTGTCAGATACACCAGTTTGAGAGCAGTCTATTCAGGCCCCTGACTCACACAACTCAAGCTGTCAGTTTGCCAACACAATGAGAATGGAATTTAAAGAGACATTTGCCCAATTAGAACAAAGACGCATTACTAGTAATTCAGGGTTTCACAGGATCAAGGAAAGAAAGCAGTATGTCAGCACCCACACAAATATAAAATGATGAGACTGTATGGGGACAAAAACTGCAGCATGCTCTTATAGTCTAAAGTCTAGGGCTGTGATCCCCAACCAGTAGCTTGTGAGTAACATGTTGCTCTCCAACCCCTTGGATGTTGCTCTAAGGTCCTCAAAGCAGGTGCTTATTTTTGAATTCCAGGCTTGAAAGTATAGTGCCAAGTAGAGACTCCTGTAAGCTGCCAGTCCACAGGGGCTACCGAATAACCAATCACAGCCCTTATTGGGCTCCATCTAGGAACTTTTTTCATGCTTGTGTTGCTCCCCAACTTTTTTTTATATATTTCAAAGAGGCTCACTCGTAAAAAAGGTCGGGGACCCGTGATCTAACTGATCAGAGGTTACTGCCATCGTGTTCGGGGCTCAGTTGAGCATTGAAGTTAGGGGGCCCCAAAAACTTCACTCTACTGGCTAAAGCCCAAAGGTGGCTAGAAGCATCAGAATGTATCAAGCATTAGTACTCCTATCTATCTTGTCTTGGTTAGCACAGTCCAGTTTTGCAGATCTTAAAAAGGCAAGGAGCTTTCCTGATTTCCAGTAGGAATGTTGGTTGGCAAAGGTACTGTTTGGCTATTACTGACGGCTACTGACAGAAACCTTGTTTCACAGACATACTGTATATTGAAATTGCACATCTGTCATGGTCCCACTTGGTCCCAAACATGCCTGTGGTAACAGGGTCTCCTTCCTTAATTTTCCAGGTTATTGCCCATGAGAAGGACACTCGCCATTCCACAGCAAGTAACACATAACCCATCCACGTAGAATTGACGGCACTGGAACTTGAGTGTCCGTGCCATCGATTATCATGTTTGTGTTGCTCCCTAACTTTTTTACATTTGAATGTGGCTCACAGGCAAAAAAAAGGTTGGGGACTCCTGGTCTACATAATCCCCTATTGTGGGCCATTATTTGTTTTTTTTGCTTGTAAAATATATATATATATATATATATATATATATGTAGCGCTATAGTAAACTGACTTGTGCTAGAGCAGTTTTAGCTACTTTCCTTGGTGGGCTGAGACCACAGATGAGCTCTCTTTATCAGGGGTAAGCCCTCGCAGCGTGGTGGAGGCAAGGGTGTAGTGTAACTGTAACCTGATGCGATAGCACAATGATGGGCGCCAGTAGTTCTTTAACAGTTGAACAAAGAACAGTATTTATTGAACAATAGCACAGAGATCATTTAGCACATTGATCCACAATGGAGTATAGAACATACACAGCAGCATAAAGGAAGCATATACTCACAGCACGTATAGGCTGAATCCCCACAGGCTAGGGAATATACAGCAGAGAGTAAGTTGACAGCATGTGATGGGTATTGCCCAGTTTTCAGGATATCTTCCAGTGGCAGACTAGGGGAACTCCTGACATCCCTATCTCACACTTGGTTCCTTACTCTGGGTCAGTAATACCCTGGGATCTTAATCCCTCTAATCTCCTCGGCGGAGCCTTGAGCTGCTCAACTAAATAACCTCTCTATCACTCCTAGAGTGATCTATAAAACAAGTATAGCTGTCTAATTACTAGGGCCAAGGCGCCTAGGGTCGACACTACCCATTCCCTTCCAGCCTGCTTGGTTGGGCTAAAGCAATGGACCCAGAGCACATGGTTCCTACACCTTTTATACTCATGCACAGTGCCATCTGGTGTACACTGTGTGAACTGCAGGGGTTACATAAGCACAAGGTCCCCATAAGGACCCACTGAGGTGTCCATATTACTAGGGATGTGCCTGTCTGTAAAGTGTAGGGGTGTCTAAGATTTTCACATCCCTACATACATACATGTATATATACAGTATATATATATATATATATATATATATGTATGTATATAGTCAAATACAAGAGTCCTCTGCACTCAACCCATTATCAATATATTTAAGACAGAGACATTTTGTGCTACTGCTACTAAAAAATGCCTTACCCTTTAAACAAAACAGGGATTGTTTGTCCATATATTGCAATATATTTAAGCTGGCCAACTACGTCAAAGTCATCCCATATCTGGCCAGTCCTACGCTTAATTTTCATCTGATTCATTATGAATTCTATTGCTTCATTATACATTTTACAAAGGGACTAAGTTTTACCTGCAACTTACTCGCTGCTTTCAAAGTAAAACTCCCAAACTTGGCTGCCCTTTTATTAGACACCAGTGGGATCACCTGACTATAGCTGGGAATGGTGGGAGCTACAACATGGAGCTGGTCACTGCTCCTCTAGAACTATAACAAACAAGGGAAAGTTGTGCTCACCACTAATTTTTAAAACCATTAGGCGAGGGTGCAATGAGGCTGTGACCACAAAATACAAATAGACAAATACAAGAGTCCTCTGCACTCAACCCATTATCAATATATTTAAGACAGAGACATTTTGTGCTACTGCTACTGAAATAAAATTAAAAAAAATAATATATATATATACGCACACACAGGTATTGGACCTGTTATCCAGAATACTTGGGACCCCGGGTTTTCTGGATAATGGATCTTTCAGTATTTGGGATCTTCATACCTTAAGTCTACTAGAAAATCATGAAAACATTAAATAAACCCAATAGGCTGGTTTTGCTTCCAATAAGGATTAATTATATCTTAGTTGGGATCAAGTACACGCTACTGTTTTATTATTACACAGAAAAAGAAAATCATTTTTTTTTAAATTGTAATTTGGATAAAATGGAGTCTATGGGAGACGGCCTTTCTGTAATTCGGAGCTTTCTGGATAATGGGTTCCATTCTACTGCAGTTTTCCTCCACCCCCCAAAAAAAACAATTATGCAAACCTACCCATAAAAACACTTGTGCCTATTTATCACCAGAATAACATTTTGCAAATTCTTCCAATTAATATTCATTTATGGCATTTCAATGGAAAGGCCAGGGCATGGGACCTAAATACAGCCCTGGGAAAGGCATTAAACCAATAGGCCCAAGGGGAATCGAGGGGTTAACAGACATGAGCAGCTGCTGTTGATACAAATAAACGCCTGTGTAGGAGCTGGGGAGCCCGTTTGTGCTGCCATCTAGGTCGTACACATGTTTTCAGGGACAGGGAAGAGCCTAGGAGTAGCGTTACCCCTCCTAACCACAGGTTAATGCTTTTTAGGAAGGCTCTTAAAAAATTAATCACTTGCCACTTTCTTAGTGACACAATGCGGGAAGCAGCTGTCGCTGGAGATTTATCCAGGGCTTGTTTTATAGGAATACATTGGTTGTTTTTTTAATGACATTATTATTAATTATGAATGGAGATTTATTTTTTAATATAAGGTGTCTGTACTTCCTATTAGGATGTTAAGCATACCTCCCAACATTTCGGAAGTAAAAAGAGGGACAAAAATGTTTTTCCCGCAAGTAGAGCAGCAATTTTTTGACCACACCCCTTTCTGTGGCCACACCCCCTCATTACCATGTTTGTTTTACAAAATTTGGCAGGTTATGAAAGTTTGAAAATATTTCTCCTTATCTAAACTGTGTTTTTGTGCCTCAAAATTGTTATAAAGTATCTTATTTGCACCTGTTAGTTGTTCTGGGCTCTCTGCTAAAAGCCAATTAAGTTAGAAACTTTGTTTCTTTTTCTGGCTGTTCGGTGCAGAGAAAAGAGGGACTTTCCATTACAAATGAGGGACTGCGGGTTGAGCTGTCAAAAGAGGGACTGTCCCTCCGAAAAAGGGACAGTTGGGAGGTATGTGTTAAGTGATTGCAGAATAAGGTGCTACTTTATAAATACCTATCAATAATAATAACTGCCTGGGGGTACAGACAGACAGACAGACAGACAGACAGACAGACATCTTATCTAAGCAGGCGCCATTGAAGTGACTCATAAGGGTAAGGACACACTGGGCGTTTTGGAGAGATTTGGTCGCCTGGTGACTAAGCGCCTTGTCTTTGCGGCGATCAATCTCCCCAAACGCCTTCGCTCACTCTGCGCTGGCTAAAATGAAAAAACGCCAGCGCTAATCACACGCGGCGATTTGTGGAGCAAATCTCCTCAAATGCCCAGTGTGGCCTTACCCTAAAGCATCCATGTTCCCAGCATGGTCACCACATGTTGTTCAAACTAGTAGTATTCCCTAATTCTCTAATGATTTTTTTGCCAACAAAATAAAAAGTAATTCTAAGCAACTGACCAATAGACACATGGCTGCATTTTCTATATAGACACCCAAGGACCTGTGCTTAAGGAGGCAGCTCTAGGGGTGCAGCGAAATCCAGCAACGGAGCTGAGGGGAGCAGATTGCACAGGACATGTGATGCCTCTGAGGAAGCTGATTGGTAGGCGAAACGCATCAGGCAGGATGTTATATCACACCCAATCGCAGGTGTATATACACGCTGCCCGGGTCCCTTCATTAGAACAAATAACATGTGACGCTTCTGTATATGTATGTGATTCACTTCAAACTACTAAATGTGAGTGCAATTTGTTTTTAACTGAATAAAGGGTATTACACCATTTGGATTTCGCTCTATTGGAGTATAAGAGCGGACCTAGAAGGAGAGTTAACAGTTAATACTACGGGCGATTTACCAAATCTTCGTCTTGTGAGTAGGAAATTTAGTCAAATGGTGGCGGTAGCGGTTGTAAAGAACTAACTGCATATATCATTACTACAAGCAAGATGTTTAAAGGGGAAGTACACCTGAATGAACATTGTACTTATTGCAGACAAAGGAATCCTATTGGGTTTAATGTTTACATTTTTTTTTACTAGGCTTAAGTTATGGAGATCCAATTACGGAAAGATCCCGTATCCGGAAAACCCCAAGTCCTGGCCATTCTGGATAGCAGATCCCATCTTGGAAACCAGGAGTTAACCACGAAGCCGACAGCAAACAGCACACACTTGTCTCATGGCGTGGAAATGTAGTTAAATGGCTGCACCAACATAACTGACAGTGCTGGCTAAGGAAAGAACTCTAATGGAAACAGAGGATTTATCTAGGTCAGGACTAAAATGCGTCGGTATATGAAAGGAGGGAGGGAAAAGCACTTTGTCTCTTTAGAAATAACAAGCCTCTGAGATCCAAGAGTGAACTAGATTTTTATTCCATCAAAGGAAAATACAATAGCTTAATATGTCAAAGGCATGACGGTGTGTAAACAACAACATATAATGGATGTGGTTAAACATACACTTATATCCTTTCTTTTTTATACCATGCATTAATAAACTATTCAATCATACGTATATATGGGACTGGGGAATTGAGATGTGTTATTGGAGGCAAAGCATTGAGTTTAAATGATTTTTTTATCGATTTAAAGGACGGTGTTCCAAATTACAGAATTATCCGGGAAACACAAAGGCCCAGGCATTCCGGATGACAGATCCTATGTGTGTATAAGTGACTGATCTTTGCAAGTTATCATTGGTTGGGCAATATGGCGAAACATGCGGATGGTCAAATTGCACTTAACCAATGGATTGGTCCATGAAGAACTGACTCACTGGGGCTCATTTATAAACACTGGGCAAATTTGCTCCTGGGCAGTAATCATGACAACCAATCAGATGATTGCTTTACGTGTTTAACCTGCAGTTGACTGAAAAAAGCTAATCACTGATTGGTTGCTATGGTTTACTGTCCAGGTGCAAATTTGGCCAATGTTTATAAATGAGTCCCTACTTTATTAACATCTGTTGCTTTTTATTTTATCGCACTCTGCACATTCATGTATCTCAGGAGTATAAATATATTCCATAAACACTAGTGATGTGCGGCCAGCCCGATTCCCATGGGACCCGTCGGTCGGTTTTGGGCCAACCTCGCACCCCCATGTGCGGGTGTAGGTTGAGCTCTTCCTCCTGCTCGCCGACTTCTGACTTTATAGCCGCGCACCTGCTCGCCCCGCCCCTTTTGTGGCATCATTGGCGGGGCGGGTCTATAAAGGGAAGTCGGAAGACGCGATCTGGCAGGCGCAGGTTAGGGTGGGGAAAACCCAACCTGCACATCACTAATATACAGGTATGGGATCTCTTATCCAGAAACTGGTTATCGAGAAAGCTCCAAATTACAGAAAAGGTCGTCTCTTGCAGACTCCATTTCAGTCAAATAATTATAATTTTTACTGCCGATTTCCTTTTTTCTCTGATATAATAAAACAGTGCCTTGTACTTGATCCAAACTAAGATCCTTATTGGAGGCAAAACCAGCCTCTTGGGTTCATTTAAATTATGGAAAGATCCATTATCCGGAAACCCCAGGTTCCGAGCATTCTGGATAAAAAGTCCCATATCTGTTCTTGGGTAAAAAAATTATTACCCATGAACAGATAACATTTTAGGATGGAATTAAGACTTGTGCCATGAATGAGCAGCTTTCTTTATACACAGGAACCATACACGTTCCATATTTGTGCCGTTCCGTGTAACCTCACCTGAATAAGATGTGTTGGCACCGTGATGACACAGACTGACAGTGATGTTCGGAGGAGACCTTGCGAGGCTGTGCTGATTTTCAGGCCGTTCCTCACTGCAGATGTCATCGCCCCACAGCACGGAGCCAAGACACTCAATTCCCACCCTCAGAATGGTCTTTGGCCGCTTCTGTTCGTAGAGGAAAGAAAAACAGAGAAACAATGTCCCGACCCTCAGTAAAACATTAAGGGGCAGATTTATCAAGGGTCGAATATCGAGGGTTAATTAACCCTCGATATTCGACTAGGAATTGAAATCCTTCGACTTCGAATATCGAAGTCGAAGGATTTAGCGCAGAAAATTCGATCGAACGATCAAAGGATTATTCCTTCGATCGATCGATTAAATCCTTCAAATCGAATGATTCGAAGGATTTTAATCCAACGATCGAAGGAAAATCCTTCGATCAAAAAAACTTAGGCAAGCCTATGGGGACCTCCCCATAGGCTAACATTGACTTCGGTAGCTTTTATCTGCCGAACTAGGGGGTCGAAGTTTTTTTTAAAGAGACAGTACTTCGACTATCGAATGGTCGAATAGTCGAACGATTTTTAGTTCGAATCCTTCGATTCAAAGTCGTAGTCGTAGTCGAAGGTCGAAGTAGCCCATTCGATGGTCGAAGTAGCCCAAAAAACACTTCGAAATTCGAAGTTTTTTTACTTCGAATCCTTCACTCGAATTTAGTGAATCGGCCCCTAAGACATAAAAGAGGCCCAGGAACATCACTACTGCAACTATTTATTACACTTTATTACACATGCAGTTGATAATCTATGGCACGGACACTCAACTGACAGTTTCAGTGCCGTCAATTCTACGTGGATGGGTTACCAGTACGTGTTACTTGGAATGGCGAGTGTCCTATCCTGCTCATGGGCAATAGGCTGGAAAATAAAGGAAGGAGACCCTGTTACCACAGGCATGTTTGGGACCAAGTGGGACCATGAAAGATGTGCAATTTCAATATATGTCAGTAGCCGTCAGTAATAGCCAAACAGTACCTTTGCCAACCAACATTCCTACCGGAAATCAGGAAAGCTCCTTGCCTTTTTAAGATCTGCAAAACAAGATAGATAGGAGTACTAATACTTGATACATTCTGATGCTTCTAGCCACCTTTGGGCTTTAGCCAGTGAAGTGAAGTTTTTGGGGCCCCCTAACTTCAATGCTCAACTGAGCCCCGAACACGATGGCAGTAACCTCTGATCAGTTAGATCAGGGGTCCCCAACCTTTTTTACCCGTGAGCCACTTTGAAATATAAAAAAAAAGTTGGGGAGCAACACAAGCATGATAAAAGTTGCTAGATGGAGCCCAATAAGGGCTGTGATTGGTTATTTGGCAGCCCCTATGTGGACTGGCAGAATACAGGTGGGCCTGTTTATAATACACATTGCAACCACAACGTGCCTTCAAGTCAGAAATCCATAAATAAGCACCTGCTTTGAGGCCACTGGGAGCAACATCCAAGGGGTTGGCAAGCAACATATTGTTTGTGAGCCACTGGTTGGGGATCACGGAGTTAGATGAGTTAGATGATCATAGGAGCAACTCTGCTCTCATTTGAATGATCAGATGGAGACGGGACCCCCTCAAGAGGCCCTACGTGGTGGTGGAGACCTTCAGGGCCCTTATTTATGCCACTGGTATAGCCCCTAGAGACAGCTTTGGTTTTCCTATGGAATGTGGGAAATGTTGTTTTATATCCCTGATGTTTATAATGAAAATACATAATTTCTGCACTTTTTAAAAAAAGTTTTTCCCCCAAATTGCCCCTCTAACAAGGAGGGCCCAGGGTATGTGCACTCTTTGCTTTACTATAAGACAAACCTTTGCGCCTATACAGGAGGGCCCTATTTACCTCTTGTACTGGTCAGTATATGTATGAAATTTGTATGTGTGATATATACACTCTTCTGTTGTACAGAGCTCCAAAATGTACTTATATGCCCTTTATTGCGTTTATCATGACCTGACGAACTCCTACAGTCTGGCAACAGTGATAAATATTTAAATTACAATGAAAAAAATGTATTTTCCTGTTGTGAGTCAGAGTTTTAAAAAGGGATTAGAGAGCCAGGACTTTCCCAGACATCGAAGGGAAGTATGAAAAAAAGCTCAGAAAAGCAAATTAGCATTGATGGACAGGTGTGGGGGTGACTCCAGTCTGCTCTGTGGAATAAAGGACAGATAGTGATCGGCGTCACACCTTTCACTAGAAGTGCTGGTATCACATAGCTAAGAAATGTGTAAGAAGCCCTGCAGTGAGAAGGTTAGGATGCAACCTCCTCTTCACCGGGGATCACGTTGGTTAATCCATGCCCCAAGCAAGAACATGTTAAGGACTCACAGGTTATGAGCTCCAACTCCACATACTTTTCTGGGGTTAAAAGGTTGTTGGAAAGGCAAGTGATGCTCTTTCTCCCCAACATCAACAAAATGTATCCTCCACCTTCCTATAAAGAGCAAACCCCTCTACTGTAGTATATTCTTCTCTATCTTCTCTTTTTTGTAGGCCAATCAGAAGAGTAAATGAATGGGGTGGAGGTGCTGAAACCATAGTGGGGCACAAAAATATGTTCTTTTCCATTATAAAGGGGCAATATGAAATTTGGCTTGGCTTCAGGAATAGGTGTTTCATGGACTTAGTTTGGTTCACTGGAATTCCTGGAGACAAAGACTAGGTCAAGGCCCACCACTGGTAAGTAGAAAAGAGACAAAGCTGAGGGATAGTTTGGCCACAATGGAGATGGAGGATTAGGCAACATGAAATACCCCCTATGTCTAAATGTGTTTTACCCTTACCGATTGAGTTATACCATGTGACACATCCAAGCGGGTGGACTTAATGTAAAGGACGCCGCCCTTTTGAACAAATGGAGAGCCAATCAGAATAAAGGATTATTCTAAGTTTGCACACTTGGTAGAATACACATAACCAGAGGCTACATGGGGTAGTAGGATGCAAAATAAAAGAAGTTAGAATGGTGACTGGTTGCCAGAGCTGGAATATGCACAAGGCCCCACCGGGATCTTTAGGCTTATAGTTGAAGTGTAAAAAGGGGGCGTTTTTTAAGGTTTGGCAATCACCACCCTTAAAGGAGAAGGAAAGGCTAAAATTTTGTAAGCTTTATCAGAAAGGTCTATATAAATACACCAGTAAACCCTCCAAGTAATGCTGTTAAAAGAAACACAACATTTCTTTCCTTTGATTGTGTATACATGAGCTTCTGTATCAGACTTCCTGTTTTCAGCTTAAACCTCCAGGGCTTGGGCTTGAGCATGCTCAGTTTTTTACTCTCTCCCTCCTGCCCTCCTTGCTGTAATCTGTGCTCAGAGCTATGAGTGAGCAGGGAGAGACTCAGGGAGGAAGTGATGTCACACCAAGCTAATATGGTAGCTGTCTTATATACAAAAAACACAATTTGTTCTTACGCTCAGCCGTGCAGGGGTTATTTCCTCAATGCTTCGATCCTCATCAAAGGATTACCGCAATCCTATGTAGACTTAAAATTCTGCAGAATGGAGGAGAGCACTCAAATAGCAGTTACTGCTAGAAAAGTATTTTATTGACCACAATGTGATTTGTAGTCTATAAGATACTTTTCTAGCAGTAACTGCTATTTGAGTGCTCTCCTCTATACTGCAGAATTTTGAGTCTAATATGGTAGCTGTATCCTAATGGTAATGGTAAAGCATTCTGCAGAATAAATATAATGTTATAGCTTGCACTATTGTGGCTAATCTTTTGGCAATAAACTGACGCAAAGATAATATCGTATGAAAAGAATTTCTGTACAATATTTAGTGCGTATATGGTGGGAAAGGTGCAAACCAATATCGGCAGAAGACTTGTATATGAGTCGGCTTGGAGATCGGGCGGGCTGAAACATTTTGATCGGGCACCTTTGAAGGCACCCAAACATTGTCATTCTTAGAGGCAAATTCACTAAGCGCCGAAGCGCCGAACGCTAGGGTTAATTCGCTAGCGTTTGGCATTTTCGTTACTGCACAAATTCACTAACGCTAGTGTTACTTCGCATCCTTACGCCAGGTGAATTTTCGCTAGCAACGTAACTACGCAAATTCACTAACTTGCGCAGTGTACTGAACGCTACCTTTTACGCTAGACTTCCTTCACCACCTCAGACCTGGCGAAACGCAATAGAGTAGATAGGGATTGTTTAAAAAAAAGTCAAATTTTTTTCTAAGTCCCAAAAAACGCTGGCGTGTTTTCTACATGATGGGTGATAGGCTGAAAAAGATCGAAAATATTTTTGGGGCTCCCCTCCTTCCCCCCTACATTTCCTGACTCATGGCAACTTACCTAGACAGTGGGCACATGTGTAGGGCAAAATAAAATTTTTATTTGCTGATTTGAAGGTTTTCTAGGCATTTGTAGTGCTGATACGTGTTCCTCCATTGAAATTTGAATTTCGCGCCGTATGCAAATTAGCCTTCGCTAGTGTAACTTCGCTTTACATAGCGAATCAACGCTAGCGCAACTTCGCAACCTTACGCTACCCCTGTGCGCAACTTCGGATTTTAGTGAATTTGTGGAGCGCTGGTGAAACTACGCCTGGCGAAGTGCGACGAAGTTGCGCCAACTTCGCATCTTAGTGAATTTGCCCCTTAGTGCTGAATTGTCTGATACTGTCAGAATTCTATTGTTTCTACCTATATAACTCATGATTCAGCTTTACACGTGTGTACTGAAACCAACGATCTTTCCAGGAAAGATCTTTTCTAGGAATTGTAACGTCTATGGCCACCTTTAAACAGATTCCGACCCCTGGTGCATTTACACCCTCTTATTTTATTAAAATTGCCCAGAGATCTGTAATGTAGCATATTGAAAAGTTGCACAAATATTGTGTGTGACATTGCTTGGACATTAATGAAAACAAATATCCAGGGCAGTTTAAAATCCGTTATAGATAAATGCCCCATACACAATGTTAATTAGAATGCCAACCATGGTGGCTGCTTAGAGGAAAATATCATAGTTGCAAACATGCACAGAGACTCCATGGGATTGGAATGGTTAAGTAGGAAGACCTCGGGGGATCACTTTGCACCTGAGGCTCATTAAGAATCCTTTTAGAAGGCAGGCAGAGCTGTGGATCCGTATGTACACTGAGCAAGGAATCCGTGTCCCTGCTGTGGCTGGGAAAAAAGGCTGCAGATGGAAAGCTAGGCCCTAAGAGACCTAAGGGAAGCCATGGAAGGGAAGCCAAGCTGAGGTGCCTGGGAGATAGCTCTGTGTGAGTCTGGCACTGCTTGGAGACCACTGTAAGCAGTCAACAGAAGAAAAGAGCCGAAAAGTACTAGGAACAGTTCTGCATAGGCACCATAATGCCTGAGGGTCACAATCTGTGCATCTCTGTTGTACTATCATACTGCTACAACTTAGTACTGCTATAAGTCCTACTTGCAATCATCTACTTGCATTAAAAGGGAGATCTACTGAAGCTGTATGTAGACAATAATCTACTGGCTGCAAACTTTTGGGCAACGCTGCTGTTAATGTCAAAAAAAGAGTATGTCTTGGCTTTCAGAAAACCATTCTTTGTGTTCTCTTTTTTAACTTAAAGAATTCACTAATTTGCACAATTAGCACAAAAAAAGGTGCATTGGGAGTGGGGGGATGTCACATTTCCACCATCTTAATTCCTGGCATAGATTTCCCACAAGCCCTAGTGAAACGAACAAGTCCATTAAAACGGAGTCCGGTAAATATCCATAAATATATTCACAGATATCACCTATATGTTTTATAGCAGGGGTTTTGGATTAGGGTATGGATATTTATGAATATTTGATAAATGCACTTTAACTTCACCAGGACTCTTGGGAAATATATGACAAGAATTTGGGAGGTGGAGAGGCGAGACGCTACTCCCACGAATGCACCTACTTAATGTGGATTTTGCATGTGTTTAAGCTTGATAAAAGACTGGTGTTGAGCCTGAAATGTTGCCTTTTTGTGGGCACAAATAAATCACTTTTGCAGATTTCTCAGCTGTCTATTTATAGTTTATTTTTATATGGTATTATAAAATCCTGCAAATAGGAATTATTGCTCATCTAAATTCTTTGTGGGTCACAGCTCCCTATACGATCCAATTGTTGGCCCACGGTAGAGCCTTGTTACCCACAAAAAAAGTGAGTACCCTGCAGGCTGTAGGTAGGATCTTCCAGTGCGGTTATAGATGTGGGTCGTATCTATATATTATGTATATTTTACTCCTTTAAACAGTTTTTAAACATTTTCTGCCACTGCCCACTGCTGATGAAGTGAATGACTTCCTGTTTGCACCCACAACACTTCCTGTTTAATGGTGGTCAGCTGATTGCGGATAAGGCAGTTGCGGGTGGGGTAGTGGGTCCAAGCAGCTAAAAATGCAGGTTGCAGGACAAGGTTTCAAAAATTGGCAGGGCTCTCAGGCCCGGATTTGTGGAAAGGCCACCTAGGCCCGGGCCTAGGGCGGCAGGATTTTAGAGGGGCGGCATGATGCCCAACCACACCCACTTTGGTTCAAAAACACTGGGGATGCGCTGGAGATACAATATTTTTTTTAATTTCCCCATTGATGATGAAAATTTGCACGAATAAAGGGGAGGGGACAGGGACGCCGAACGGCAGTGGGCCTTGGGGCGCCCTCTATTTAAATCCAGCCCTGAGGGCTCTAACCAATGAGTCAAAAGTCTGAATGCATCTTCAATGGCCTATCTAACCCAGGCAAATGACTTTGATGTACATGGCCTCTGGTGGCAGCGTATACAATGCATTTAAACTGTAGTACTGTGAATCCAAGATGGAGCGCTGCTCTTCGGAATCAATAAATTTGGAAAGTATGTGGGGGGGGTAAAAAGTAGCATGGACCCCTGTGTCGTATGACTAGAAAATAAATAATAACTATCTAGGGTCCGGCAAGATGTCAGGACAAATCTGATGCTTCAGCTGACCATTTGTAAAGTCATTAATGTACAGTAGAGGCCGAAAACAAAATTTTGGCGATTATCAAGCATAGCGCCTCCCTTGATAAGGCATTTTAGAACCTGACCGTTACCCATTCCTTTGATGGTGGTGAAGCCTACTTCCCCCCAGTTCCCTGTCAGATGCAGAGTCGAACTGTTCTCCATGGAAAGGTGCATGTGACAAAGAGGACATTCAACTTCTAGACTTGTTTCTGGAAAGTGTGAACTTGATGAATCCTCCTTTGAGTCCTGCGCGGAACCAATTTGTTAAACCCGACCCACAACCCACACCCCGCATACTTACCCGCTTGGACCCGCTACCCGACCCGACTGGCAAGTACCTTATCCGCAACCTGATCCGCGACCTGCTGACCATCAAGAAAAAGGCAGTGCTGTCATTGTAAACCAGAAGTGACATCATTAGTTGGCGTGATCAGAAAAAAAGGAGTAAAACAGGAAGTGCTGTCGTTGTAAACCAGAAGTGACATCATTAGAAGTTGGCACGAGAAACAACGAACCGCGTCTATACCCGCTCCTGAAACTTCTATCTGCAATCCGCAGGATTCCGCACGTTTTTGCAGCCAACCCGCTGCAGGACTCTAATCCTCCTAACCTACCACATAACATTGACCCCCTTCAGAAAAGTTGATCAATCTGGATTAGAGATCTGATAAGATGATCCTGTTCCCGTTGGGGCTTGTTGGAGGTCATCGACTGAAAGGATGTGAAAGGCAAATCTATTATAATCAAATGCGGCCAAACTGCATGCATTCAGACCAGGTCCGGACTGAGAATTAAAATAGGCCCTGGCATTTCAGGTACACAGAGGCCCAATCAGCCCACATAGAGGCCCAATCTGCCCCCACCAGCCCACTAAATACTGACTTTCTATGGGACCTTATATCAGCCCCTCTGGCATTTGGCAGAACCCACAAATTGCCAGTCCAAGCCTGATTCAGACTGCTTGGTCCTACCCATGGGAATCTGCCCTAGTAAGACCAGAACAAGTCATTGTATGTGTTTCATGATCAAAGATTGATCAAAACTCATCAGTTTCTCTCCTAACACCTCTTTTATATGAAGCCATTTGACTTTGGTGGGGTGTCCCTATAAGAGGCAAGTTCTCATGGAGATGAAATGCAGAGAATATTATTCTGAATTCTGCTACAATGTAAGTTCTTTTAACTTGTCACGATGCTTTGGACAAGCATCGGAGTTAATGAGAAACTCCATGACTCTTGAATTCTATCAGCAGCATCTCAATCTCATCAAGGGCCTCCCGGTTGGTTCCCTTTGTGCAGTTCCCTCCGTGCTTACAGAGGAAGGAAATTCCTTGCATAGTAACATAAAGAAATCCAATAGTATGGCTTTCCATAATATCATAACACAGCAAAACTCAGCCCAGCCACGTGGATATATAAAAAATATGGAGGAAAGAGCACATCGAATAAAGCCGATTAGCTGGATTTTGAGAGGGGGTGCCCCATGTGCCATGACTTTGTCTACTGCATTTTATATCCTGATTTTTAAGACGACCTGTAACCATTTTGGTGAGCAACTTTGCACACACATACACGATTGTGGGAACTGTTATGACATGCCTGTTTCCATAGTTACGGCAACGAGTAAGGAGACCAATTTGCTTCTCCAGAGGGGCACTGCCACCAACGGCAAGGCATGCTCTGCCCACAGGTCTCTGCAGACTCTGAAATTTGAGCAGTGAGATAAATGAGCATCGGGTTCTCCCTAACAACTCCTACCATGGTCAAATAAATATCAGCTAAAAACAGGCCAAATGTACATCAATGAGCGTGCTCAGCTAGCAAGAATAAGTGTGCACCGTGGTGGGCTTTGGTTTTAATTAATGTATTCTTCCCCCTCCATGAATAATCCATTAAAAGAGAACTAAACCCTAAAGTTAAAAAAAACCTACCCCCCTCCCTCCTCCTCCCAACCTAAGTGTAAACCCGGGCAAATGTCCCTAATGTTTTACTTACCCCTCGGTACAGATTCAGGCATCAGAGTTCACGGGCGCCATCTTCAGCCGTTTTGATAATCTTTGGAATGAGACCAGCACTTCTGAAATTTTCGCGAGTTTCGGGGCATGCGCAGTCACACCGGTCTCATTCCAAAGATTTCCAAAGAGAAGAAGATGGCGCCTGTGAACTCTGATGCCTAAATCTGCACGGAGGGGTAAGTAAAACGTTAGGGGCATTTGCCCGGGGTAACACCTAGTCAGGGAGGAGGAGGGTCTATGTAGGGTAGCGGGGTAGGGGTTTTTAACTTTAGGGTTGAATTTTCCTTTAAGTTAAAATGTGTGTTCATTGTAAAAAAAGGAAAATTTATGGGCAACGACCTGCTTTTCCAAAAGCGATGCAATAAAAACATATTTATAATTGAGGAAACTGTTGAACATAAGAGCAAGGTGGCCTTCCACGTTGCACCTCATACTATACCAGAACCTCACTGCCCCAGCTGTGGGAAAGAAAGATAATAAACAAGGGGGAGGGAAAGCAAGTTCTTTGCTATGTTGTGCCCATTTATTTACACAACCTAGTAGCATTGGACAGTGCTGCATACTATATGAGTGGCACATGGGCAAAATACAACACAGCCAGGGAACACCAGGCGTAAAAGAGACCTGAAATTAAAAACTTTTTAATCAGGCACAAGGCCCAGATTGAGACCTGACATGGGCACATGTGCAAGGACCCTAGGGGGAATAATTTTGTGTAGACCAGAACTTGTTCTTGTATACACAAACCCTTATTTAGAAGCATGCATTTTTCATTGAAGCAATCTCACTGTTCATTTGTCTGGGCGTTTTCTGCAGAGAACTACAAATTAACATGACAATATGCTTATTGCAGACACCACAGGGAATAGGTACCTGGGGATTGGATCCGTCGTAGCCCTCCTGGTGAACTACTCGCTGGGTGGAATCAAGGAGCTGGTCGTAGTTGAAGGTCACCTCGCTGCTTGAGATTGAAACAAGGTGGTTCATTTAAGATTTTAAATGATAACTTTGCAGACAAACACAGGCATGAACAGTTCACTAGTTACACCTGAATTAATTGGGACTCACCCTATTTTGCCCTTCCCTTACCTGGTCACCCATGGTAACAGCACAGTCTCCTGCTTTCTGTAATTTGCACCTGAATTAACATAAATCCACCTTCCTGAAAGGGCCTAAATTGCACCCACTATTGATGTGCGGGTCAGTAAAAACTCAACTACATGCAACCCTAACCCACAAATACTTATCCTGCAAAATGTTGGAATTGTAGGACCCATACATGACCCATACCCAAGTCATCTTGCTCTGCTCTAAGACAGGGGATCTTCAAGGGCAGAGGAGGAGTATACTTCCCCAGTCTGACCCATACCCAACCCGAAACCACAATGATTGGCCAAATTTCAACCCAAACCCACTCAACCTGCGGATCACAGTGAGTTTCAGATCAACACACACATTACTAGTACATATATACTTCAGAAGCAGGTTGGTATGGCCAGGGACATAACAGGGCATGTTTAAAGGAGAATTCAACCCTAAACTTAAAAAAATCCTACCCCCTACCCTACACAGACCTCCCTCCCTCCAGCCTAAGGGTTACCTTGGGCAAATGCCCCTAACGTTTTACTTACCCCTCGGTACAGATTCAGGCATCGGAGTTCAGGGGCGCCATCTTCAGGCGCTTCGGTTATTTTCGTAATAAGACTGGTGCTTCGGAAATTTTCTGCGCATGTGCAGTTGTGGCGAAACAAAAATAATTCCAAGTGCCATGCCAGTCTCATTCCAAAGATTTCCAAAGAGAAGCAGATGGCGATCGTGAACTCTGATTACTGAATCTGCACCGAGGGGTAAGTAAAACATTAGGGGCATTTGCCCGGGGTAACACTTAGGCTGGGGGGAGCAGGGAGGGGGTCTATGTAGGGTAGGAGGGTAGGGTTTTTTTAAGTTTAGGGTTGAATCCTCCTTTAAGAAGGACCCTGAAGGATATTCTTTTAATATTTCCCATATGGGTATGCATATAGGTAGATGGGAAGGTATCACTCTTAAACACTGGTTCCTCATAGTAGGTATTACCTCTAAATGTGCCCTGAAAATTCTTGTCAATGGAGGCCTCTTTCCCAAAATATCTGTACTTTGGGACTTGGGTATTTTTTTTTTTTTATTACATGTACCAAATGCCCAAGAAGATGCATACAAGAAGAAAACACTCTATGTAGAGAAGGTTTGTGAGGACATTGATGAGTAGATCCCAACATCGTGTCTCCAGTCTGGTTTTAAAGTGTTGCATGATAAATAGTGAATTAAAATGCACTAGCTTTTTAAATTGAACACGTTTCCTAATTTAAACAACAATTACCTGAAGAGTTAATTGGATTACAAGCCATCATCTCCAAGAGCAAAGGGGGGACCTCTAGCTGCTGGGGAAAGGTACTTTAGGAAGCACGTCCCACTGATCTCTTCTACTATTAATAATAACAAGTCAGGTTTATGATATACTCAAGATAAGTCCTTTTAGCTATCTCAGTCTCTATAGATGTAAAAGGGTTAACTCAATGGCAAAAAGTCAGTGTTGGCAAAGGAGTAGCCAGACTGTCTACATTGGCAGATGAAGCTCAATTCTCGGGAGTTCTGCAGAACACAGTGGGTTATAGGTGACCGCATTGGAAACCCTTTTCACAATGGAGAATATAATGAAACCGCCGCTGAATTTAAATAGTAATCACAGATAATTAACACATAGTTAATGAGCTGCTTTCCCCGAACACACCTGATCATTATACCTCAGAGCCCACTGGGTGCCACTACTGAGATAGTAATGAAAATTAACGAAGGAGCAGAGCTCTGCGTAGTTACCAATCGCTACTCATTCTAAACAAGAATACAGTTATGTGAAAAAAAAATACACACACACATACTGTATCTATCTATCTATCTATCTATATATATATCTATATATATATATATATATATATATATATCTCTATATATATATATATATATATATATATATATATATATATATATATATATATATATATATGAAAATCCTTATTTTTCCGCACTCCACTGTGTGTAATAAATGACCCAGGTGCTACTTTTTTATTATAGTACAGGTATGGGACCTGTTATCCAGAATGCTTGGGACCTGGGGTTTTCCGGATAGCGGATCTTTCCGTAATTTCCATACCTTACTAGAAAATCATTTAAACATTAAATAAACCCAATAGGCTGGTTTTGCTTCCAATAAGGATTAATTATATCTTAGTTGGGATCAAGTACAAGCGACTGTTTTATTATTACAGAGAAAAGGGAAATTGTTTTTAAAAATTTGGACTGTTTGGATCAAATAAAGTCTATAGGAGACGGCCTTTCTGTAATTCAGAGCTTTCTGGGTAATGGGTTTTCAGATAACGGATCCCATACCTGTACAACATGATCATCAGACATAAGGGGAATAAATATACATTGGAAGGCCAACGAGCCCATAGACTTCCGGTTGGACAGCCCTGCTCTAATTGTAATTCTCTACTCCTATTGTACTTTGTAACCCCTGTTTGTTATCCACCATTTATTCCCTGTTAGTTATAACTAAGGTAAAGCACTGCGTATCTTGTCGACACTCTATAAATAAATGATGATGGTGATGATACAGCTCTAGAGGAGAAAGGACTTTCCAAGGATGCTGAATCAAAAGCTGTAGGCCACTTTTCAACTGCCTGCTGTGCTCTGCTGCATGAGAGGGTATATCTTGTTAAGGATTCCAAGAAGAAGTCATAAAACCTTCCTCTGGAACCTTTTGGATTCATAAACCTTGAGAGCAATGCTATTGGCTTGTTTGCTGAAGTCATAAAGGCATCAATAATATGAGCACCTTATAGGAGCAGGTTGATGTCTAGGATAGGACCCTTGAGAAGAGAAGAAAATGGGGAAGGATTAGAGGTAGGCTAAAGGCAGAACAACTAGGGGTGCCAGTAAATTTGTAGCCCCTTCCTTGGCTGGTATTTTACTGGCAACCCTAGCCACTCCCCATGGTGTTCGTATTATTCAAACTACAGGTATGGGACCTGTTATCCAGAATGTTTGGGATCTGGGCTTTTCCGGATAATGGATCTTTCCTTAATTTGGATCTCCATACCTTAAAGGGGACCCGTCACCCAATAAAAAATGTTCATAATGCTATTTTATCACATTAGTCAAGCAAAATGAACTTTAATTAAACTATATAAATTATTTGAATCTTGTTTCCTCCAGTCTGGGAATTCATAATTACAGCAAGCAGGCAGGAGCCATTTTGTGGACACTGTTATTAAGACAAGCCTTGTATCATCTCAGAATCTTGTTTGTGCACCAGAATGGGGGACCTGATGTCCATCCCCGTGGGGGACCTGATGTCCATCCCCATGCCCTGTTATTAAGGCAAGTCTTGCATCATCTCAGAATCCTGTTTGTGCACCAGAATGGGGGACCTGATGTCCATCCCCATGACCTGGCTACACAATTAAATGGTGAAGAGAATTGGGGGAATGTGGGGAGAGCAGCGATTTCTAGGAAGTGCTGAATGGAAAGTGAAGGTAATAGAGGAGGGGCAGACAATATTTGATTGACAGCTGGGATGTTTAAATGAGCTTACAACAGCTATGAATGCTTTAATAAAAAATAGAAATTGGATTTGATGTTTAATTTGAAAAGGACATTTATTTTACAGCTTTTTGTGTCTGGGTGACAGGTCCTGTAAACATTAAATAAACCCAATAGGCTGGTTTTGCTTCCAATAAGGATTAATTATATCTTAGTTGGGATCAAGTAAAAGCTACTGTTTTATTATTACAGAGAAAATGGAAGTCATTTTTAAAAATTCTTATTATTTGGATAAAATAAAGTCTGTGGGAACAGCCTTTCTGTAATTTCTGGATAACGGTTTTCCGGATAATACCTGTATTTCAATATGTAGAAATAGAGCCAGGCACTCGCAGATTTACTGCAAAATGATTTATTACAACAGTTGGTTGTAATAAATCATTTTGCAGTAAATCTGCGAGTGCCTGGCTCTATTTCTACATATTGGATCACAAGCCTTCAGGGACAAAGGCAGAGCAGGAGGCACGATTAAGGCATTACTGGGAAGCAGTACCTGTATTTTGGCAATACCTGTATTTCATTTTGGACCAACTGCCTTTACTATAAAGTAGTACTAAGCCGGCATAAATCCATGACGATGGACAAAATGTTTAAATGTTTTTATTGCAGGCCAAAAGCATGGCGCTCCACATTACCTGATCCGATGCAACAGGTCCCATACCTGTGTCAATACTTTTTTTACAATTTATGAAATGGAATAGAGCAAAACCTATATTTTTATTTTGATAAAAATAACTCTTTCTAGAGATAACGTCTTTCAAAGAGATCTACATGAGTTACAAAAAAAAAAAAGAGAGAGAGAGAGAAAGAAAACGTATAGGGTCAGCCCATTCTCTAAATGCATAAGGCACGAGAAGATAAATATTAGAGTGTTATGTTGCATTTAGAGCACCTTGTTAAGGCCACTTTGTCACCAAACGTCTCCTGATTTTAACAATGGTTTTTAGCTAATTAACATTTATGCTTTCGTTCAGCATTCTGGCGACTGATAAAACACGAGTTGGCAAGAGGGTATCCTGGTTACGACCAAGTCGTTAGCTTCCTTATTGATACAGTTACTAAGCATTTACTAAAGGTTAGTTTATCAAAGATATGACAAATAGGCTTATTATCTGGAAGTAGACTCCATTAGGAAATATTGCTTAAGCTGCTTCCGCCAAATGTATTTAGAAAGCTTGGTACAACATAAAAACTAAGTGCATCGCAGAATATATACATATATATATATATATATATATATATATATATATATAGATATATATAGAATTATAAGTTGTTTTTTTTTTCTATTCTGAAGGGGGGATAAGGGTATTTACAGTTTGTACAACAGAACATACAGTGTGAATTAATTACTCTCGGAGAAACAGATGTGGGTTGATGGATTGTTGATGCTTATCAGTGACACGCTAAAGTTATTATGATGTTTTGTTTCCGCTTTCTTTCTAAGGACCATGTCACACGGGAGAATTTGTTAACCGCTACTTAGTATTGGTAATCAAACCAGCGCTAATCTACTCCGGTAGCTTCTCAATAACTACAACTGCCCCATGAGCAGCCCGACATCACAGCTTTCTCTAGTGGTGGTCAATGCACATTATTTATACAAAGTAAGGCTGATATACATGTGGCCCTTCAGCTGATATTGAGCTACAACTGCCATCACCCAACAGCCCATAATTACTGGTGGATACTTGCACCTGTACTTTCCTCATCAACAATCCCTTTTCAAAGGCTTTCTTCCTCACTGCTACTATAGGCACCATCTCTCCCTATACCAATGTTCCCACAGTCACACTCCCTTCCCAGAGACTATTATCCCACTGTTACTATAGGCACCATCTCTCCCTACTATACCTGCTATCCCACAGTCACACTCCCTTCCCAGAGACTATTATCCACTGTTACTATAGGCACAATATCTCCCTACTATACCTGCTATCCCACAGTCACACTCCCTTCCCAGAGACTATTATCCACTGTTACTATAGACACCATCTCTCCCTACTATACCTGCTATCCCACAGTTAGACTCCCTTCCCAGAGACTACTATTATCCACTGTTACTATAGGCACCATCTCTCCCTACTATACCTGCTATCCCACAGTTAGACTCCCTTCCCAGAGACTATTATCCACTGTTACTATAGGCACCATCTCTCCCTACTATACCTGCTATCCCACAGTCACACTCCCTTCCCAGAGACTATTATCCACTGTTACTATAGGCAACATCTCTCCCTACTATACCTGCTATCCCACAGTCACACTCCCTTCCCAGAGACTATTATCCACTGTTACTATAGGCACCATCTCTCCCTACTATACCTGCTATCCCACAGCCACACTCCCTTCCCAGAGACTATTATCCACTGTTACTATAGGCACCATCTCTCCCTACTATATCTGCTATCCCACAGTCACACTCCCTTCCCAAAGACTATTATCCACTGTTACTATAGGCACCATCTCTCCCTACTATACCTGCTATCCCACAGTCACACTCCCTTCCCAGAGACTATTATCCACTGTTACTATAGGCACCATCTCTCCCTACTATACCTGCTATACCATAGTCACACTCCCTTCCCAAAGACTATTATCCACTGTTACTATAGACACCATCTCTCCCTACTATACCTGCTATCCCACAGTCACACTCCCTTCCCAGAGACTATTATCCACTGTTACTATAGGCAACATCTCTCCATACTATACCTGCTATCCCACAGTCACACTCCCTTCCCAGAGACTATTATCCACTGTTACTATAGGCACCATCTCTCCCTACTATACCTGCTATCCCACAGCCACACTCCCTTCCCAGAGACTATTATCCACTGTTACTATAGACACCATCTCTCCCTACTATACCTGCTATCCCACAGCCACACTCCCTTCCCAGAGACTATTATCCACTGTTACTATAGGCACCATCTCTCCCTACTATACCTGCTATCCCACAGCCACACTCCCTTCCCAGAGACTATTATCCACTGTTACTATAGGCACCATCTCTCCCTACTATACCTGCTATCCCACAGCCACACTCCCTTCCCAGAGACTATTATCCACTGTTACAATAGGCACCATCTCTCCCTACTATACCTGCTATACCACAGTCACACTCCCTTCCCAAAGACTATTATCCACTGTTACTATAGGCACCATCTCTCCCTACTATACCTGCTATCCCACAGTCACACTCCCTTCCCAGAGACTATTATCCACTGTTAAAATAGGCACCATCTCTCCCTACTATACCTGCTATCCCACAGCCACACTCCCTTCCCAGAGACTATTATCCACTGTTACTATAGACACCATCTCTCCCTACTATACCTGCTATCCCACAGTCACACTCCCTTCCCAGAGACTATTATCCACTGTTACTATATGCACCATCTATCCCTACTATACCTGCTATCCCACAGTCACACTCCCTTCCCAGAGACTATTATCCACTGTTACTATAGACACCATTTCTCCCTACTATACCTGCTATCCCACAGTCACACTCCCTTCCCAGAGACTATTATCCACTGTTACTATAGGCACCATCTCTCCCTACTATATCTGCTATCCCACAGTCACACTCCCTTCCCAGAGACTATTATCCACTGTTACTATAGACACCATTTCTCCCTACTATACCTGCTATCCCACAGTCACACTCCCTTCCCAGAGACTATTATCCACTGTTACTATAGGCACCATCTCTCCCTACTATATCTGCTATCCCACAGTCACACTCCCTTCCCAGAGACTATTATCCCACTGTTACTATAGGCACCATCTCTCCCTACTATACCTGCTATCCCACAGTCACACTCCCTTCCCAGAGACTATTATCCCACTGTTACTATAGACACCATCTCTCCCTACTATACCTGCTATCCCACAGTCACACTCCCTTCCCAGAGACTATTATCCACTGTTACTATAGGCACCATCTCTCCCTACTATACCTGTTATCCCACAGTCACACTCCCTTCCCAGAGACTATTATCCACTGTTACTATAGACACCATCTCTCCCTACTATACCTGCTATCCCACAGTCACACTCCCTTCCCAGAGACTAAAGGATAACACATCTACAGTCCCTTCCCAGAGGCTAAGAGATAAATAAAAGCCACATTAAAGGGCTTTCCAAACTCTTACAACTGCTCTACTGCACGTGGCCCCCAGAAGCACTGTTATACCAGAGTCTATGATCACTTCTTAAATACATCCCACTGCAAGTGGAGCAAGACATCATCAAAACAGTATTTTATCTTTATGTTTTGTCCTGTGTCTTCTGCCTTTCAGCTCTTGCTTTAGTATCATTTGAAATAGTGGCCAACAGCTAAAGGGATGCAAGTTAGAAAACCCTATTGATATATGGTCTGACAAAGCACTGGAGCCCGACACGTTACATATGGCCCAATCTGCTAGGTACACTCTATTGCCAAATAATTCCTGTGATTAACACTACTTACCCTACAGATATCAGTCAGCATGTGTTAGTTGCTGGTGATGAATACATACAATTATTATATGATATTATAAAGTAAAATTATACTAGATAAAGCAGTCTATAATCCTCCTGCTCTAGCCTCATCTCTGCTTATCTCCACCAAACTCCTATATTCTAGGCCCAAGCCAGTTCTCAGTGTTTTGCCCCTTAATACACTTGTCCTGGTATAGTGAGGACAGATGCCCTTTGCAAAACTGGAATCAGCGTTACAGAAACCATTAAATAAATGCACAGATGGTGGCTCCAGACTGGATCGCAAGAGGTTTCAATCTACAGGGAGAAGGAAAAGCTTTCAGTGTCAACAAAAAAAATCCTATTTTAAAGCAGAAAAAGAAGCAAAGTCTCTTTATTCACATGTCAAGTTCTTTTAGGTCTGTAAAGACTGATATATCTTAATAAAGGGAGTAATAGTGTGAAGTTAGTGGTCTTTCTTCCCATTGCTAGGATCAGTTCCATATGATGACTTGCCACTGTTACCTAATTTGCTAACACCCTTTCTTTGTTGTCATTTCCAGTGAATAAGGGTATTGTCATCCTACTTAAACAGGCAAGTCATTCTGGGTAAATCTCCACTCTATCCTTTTGTGAGGAACCACCTTTGTTCATGCCAAAAGAATAGCTTGTCTCCCCCAGGGAGGTCTTCGCTCAACGCAACGTATATCAATTGGCTGCGAGCTTCTAGGCAAAAGTTTACAGTACAGCACAACTGCTAAGAAGCTCAATAGTTTGATGTGTAAATGTAAAAAGTCCCCATGTGCTTGTTCGCTGAATGTGTGCACACTCTCATTACAAAACTAGGACATATTTAAAACAGCAGGAAGGATTCGCCATTTATATGGGGCAGGAAGGAATACGAAAACAAAGGAAAGGGGTGTCTAAATACCTAACACAAGTGGAAAATTGAGATTCTGTAGATAATAAAGATAATATTTTTTAAAAAAAAAGTAAAATGAACTGCATTAATTCCACTTATGGGATCAATTACATAGGATAAGTGCCCCATGTATTCATGCTGATAACAAATACTTTATGTGCTACATACACTTGCACTATGTCTATATTTCATACGATTGTACCATATATGTACAGCACCTTTATACATTCTATTACATACATGGCACATAATCAGTAATAATGGGGTTGTCTTCACTGTTCCAGAAGCATAAAAGATGTGTTGAGAGTATTAATTTTAGATGATCAAAATAAAAGAAGTTTCTGATATCACAAGAATGCATGGAATTAGAGATGTTGTTGGCTGGGCATAGAACAGTGAACGAGTTTGGCCTGTGTGTATCTGGCTGGGGATGGAAAAAAGAACATGTGTGCCAGGACCCCCAACAGAAATCACAGGGTCCTGTACAAATAACATTTTCTGGGCCCCCTGGTTCCCGCCCACCCCAGCCCAGGCCCCATGCCTCACCCCAAATCCCACCCACAATAAAAAGGCCACATAGACAGTGCTAAAAACAGTAAACCCCACCACACACAAGTTATAAAAAGCCATTTGTGTCCAGGATCCCATTATAAGTAAAAAAAAAAACCAAAAAAACATTGGCAGTCAGGGTCACCATACAAGTTAAAAAAAAATCAGTGGTGATTAGGGCCCCCCATAAGTTAAAAAACAAATTGGCACCAGGGCCCCCCATAAAAGTTTTCAAAAAAATATTGGTGGCCAGCCCCCCTATAAATGAAAAAAACCCCTCCATAGAATATTTAAAAATAAAAAAAACATTGGTGGCCAGGGCCTATATAGTATTAAAATATTACATTAGTGGCCAGGGGTTTAAATAAAAAAAACCACACCGGTGTCTCCTTTCGTGGTTTCGAGTCTTTTTGCTGCTTCCGAACTTCAACTTTGGGTCTTTTCATGGCTTTTGGACTTTTCGCGGTTTCCAGACTTCAAATTTGAGTATTTTCATGGTTTCTGGACTTTTCACGGCTTCCAAACTTAAACTTCGGGTCTTTTTGTGGCTTTGGGTCTTTTTGCAGCATCCAAACTTCAACTTTGGGTCTTTTCGTGGCTTTGAGACTTTTCGCGGCTTCCAAACTTCAACTTAGTGTCTTTTCATGGCTTTTGGACTTATTGCGGCTGACAAACGTCAAATTTGGGTCTTTTTGTAGCTTTGGGACATTTCAAGGCTTCCTAACTTCGACTTTGGGTCTTTTTGTGGCTTCTAGTCTTTTTGCGGCTTCGGGTCTTTTTGCGGCTTCAGCAACAGCGCCTTTCTTGGCTCCAGGTCTTTTCTCGGCTTCTGGACTTCAACTTCGGATCTTTCTATTGGTGGCTTCGGCTCTTCTGGTATTTCTGTTTGGGACTTCGGCTCTTCGGTGGTTTAGCCCTGTCAAGGGGGGCCCAGTACAAATGTACCCCCTGTGCCCCCTGATAGTGGACCTGTGTGTATTTGGCAAAAGATGTTACAGGGAACATGGTCGGCCTGTGTGTATTTGGCAAGTGATGGGAAAGAAAACGTGGTTGGCCTGTGTCAATCTGGCAAGTGATGTAAAAGAGAAAATGGTTGGCCTGTGTCTTTCTGGCATAAGATAGAACAGAGGACATGGTTGGCCTGTGTGCATCTGGCAAGATATGGATGAGAGAGCATAGATGAGAGAACATGGCTGCTTTGCTGGCCTCTGTCTATTAGGCAAGGAATGGAGCAGAGAACATGGTTGATCTGTGTCTATCTGGCAAGAGATGGAATAAAAAATGTGGTCAGCCTGTGTCTTTTTGGCAAGGGATGCAACAGAGGACATGGTTGGCCTGTGTGTATCTGGTAAGGTATGAAGAGATAACATGGTTGGCCTCTGAGATTGATCAGGGAATATGGTTGGTCTGTGCACATCTGGCTAGAGATGGGATGGAAAACCAATGTTGGCCTGTGAATATCAGGCTGAAGATAGAACAGAATATAATGAGCCTGTACATTTCTATAGCATGGCCAGATATGACCAGGGATATTAGAAATCAGGAAATTTAGGACCACCATTATGTGATGGTCTGTGTGCTGCCTCAAAGATCACCTGACCAGAAATACTTCAACTCTAACTGTAACAGGAAGCAAAAGACAGAACTCTGTCTGTTAATTGGCTCATGTGACCTAGGGGGCGGCCCTTATTTTTAAAAAAGGCAATTTTCTATTTATGATTACCCAATGGCACATACTACTAAAAAAGTATATCACTTTGAAAATAGTTTATTTACATGAAGCAGGGTTTTACATATAGGCTTTTTAATGAAATATATTCTTATAGACACTTACATTGTTCGGGGGGTATAGTTTTCCTTTAACCAGGGCTACTTCATTTGACATTAACCCTTGGAAGTCATCCGGGTAGTTTTGTTTTTTGTGTTGTTTTTTGGGCTATAGAATAAGTGACTCATGGTTTTATGTTTGTCACAATTTCCATTGAAAAGAACCCCTTCATCTCGAGGACAACTGACAACAGGTTCTCCTCCTAAGTGATGGTTCTGTGCAGGTCTCTACCCAATTTTCCTACTCACCAAGGGACATGTCTTTTTTTTTTTTTCCATTCACAAATAAAACAGAAACGGAACAGCGGAGATAAGGGTGTTTGTGGGATAAGAACGGGGAGGTTTATCTGTAAGTGCAGTTAACGGGCTTAATGTTATTTACTATTAAAATAAAACCCTTAAAATCCTTCTCCATCTTTCAAAGGTGTCCAGATTGCTTTATTTGCAGACCAGCCAAGGCCTGACAGACTCGATGAACAAAACCTCGCTGACCTTTGCCCACGTTCTCTCTAGTGCTGACTACCACACAGTACTTTGCTCGCTGTTTGCACTGCCGAAAAATAAACACTTTGCACTAAAGTTGTTTACACAAGACTGGAGAAAGGCTCATGAATTTCACCCCAACACGGGCGGCAGGAAACAAATGTGTTAAGTACAGAAAAAGATATTTCTAGGGCCAAACCATGAAATATAATTCATAGGATGAAAATATTAAAAAACCTTTTGCCTGGTACAGGTACGGGATCCTCTGTCCGGAAACCCGTTACCCAGAAAGCTCTAAATTACGGAAATGCCGTCACCCATAGGGGCAAATTCACTTGCGCCAGGCGCAACTTCGCCACACTTCGGCACACTTCGCCAGGCGTATTTTCGCCAGCGCTCCGCAAATTCACTAAAATCCGAAGTTGCGCACAGGAGTAGTGTAAGTTTTCGAAGTTGCGCTAGCGTTAATTTGCCAAGCGAAGCGAAGTTTCGCTAGCGATGGTTCATTTACATACAGCGCGAAATTCAAATTTCAATGGAGGAATACGTATCATCACTACAAATGCCTAGAAAACCTTCAAAACATCAAATAAAAATTTTATTTTGCCCTACACATGTGCCCACTGTCTAGGTAAGTTGCCATGAGTCAGGAAATATAGGGGGGAAGGAGGGGAACCCCAAAAATATTTTCGATCTTTTTCAGCCTATCACCCATCATGTAGAAAACACGCCAGCGTTTTTTGGGACTTAGAAAAAATTTTGACTTTTTTTGAAACAATCCCTATCTACTCTATTGCGCTTCGCCAGGTCTGAGGAAGTCTAGCGTAAAAGGTAGCGTTCAGTACACTGCACAAGTTAGTGAATTTGCGTAGTTAGTCGCTAGCGAAAATTCGCCTGGCGTAAGGGTGCGAAGTAACACTAGCGAAGCTACGCCAGCGTTCGTTAGTGATTTGCGCAGTAGCGAAAAATGCCAAACGCTAGCGAACTAACGCTAGCGTTCGGCGCTTCGCGCTTAGTGAATTTGCGCCATAGACTTTATTATATCGACATTTTTAAAAAACATTTCCTTTTTTCTCTGTAATAATAAAACAGTAGCTTGTACTGGATCCCAACTAAGATATAATGAATCCGTATTGGAAGCAAAAAAAATCAAATTGGGGTTGCTTACTATTTAAATGCTTAATAGCAGACTTAAAGGGGTTGTTCACCTTTGAATTTATTTTTAGTATGGTGTAGAGAGGGATATTCTGAGACAATTTGCAATTGGTTTTAAATTTTTATTATTTGTGGTTTTTGAGATATTTAGCTTTTTATTCAGCAGCTCTTCGGTTTACAGTTTCAGCCATCTGATTGCTAGGGTCCAAATTACCCTAGCAACCCTACATTGATTTGAATAAGAGACTGGAATATGAATAAGAGAGGCCTGCATAGAAAGATGAGTAATACAAATAGCAATAACAATACATTTGTAGTCTTACAGAGCAATGGGTTTTTAGATGGGGTCAGTGACCCCCATTTGACAGCTGGAAAGAGACAGAAGAAGGCAAACAATTAAAAAACTATAAAAAAAAAAACCCAAAAAGACCAATCAAAATGTTTCTAAGACTTGGTCAATCTGGAGAACCTCTGGTCCTGAGCATTCAAGATAACAGGTTGTATTGGATATTTTTCTGAAAATGAATGTACACCCTGTTAAAATATGAAGCTATTAGAAGTCACATCGGAGTTCCATGCTCTGTATAAAAGCACTCGACTTTCAGTCTGTATATGGACATGAAACTCCTTGGTGACTTATAATATCTTTATATTTTACAATAGGGGGTACTTTATTCCCTATATATTATTGATTAATCGGTTTGTGTATTCTCTTTTCCTTTTTACATACATCACAAATAATGGTTTAAACAAACAATATTAGCCCTATAGCAAACAATACAGGTATGGGACCTGTTATCCAGAATGCCCAGGACCTGGGGTTGTCCACATAACTGATCTTTCTGTAATTTGGACCTTCACACCTTAAGTCTACTAGAAAATCATGTAAACATTAAATAAACCCAATAGGCTGGTTTTCCTTCCAATAAGGATTCATTACATATTAGTTTAGATCAAGTACAGGTATGGGACCTGTTATCCAGAATGCTCGGGACCTGGGGTTTTCCAGATAACTGATCTTTCCGTAATTTGGATATTCATAACTCATGTCTACTAGAAAACCATGTAAACATTAAATAAACCCAATAGGCTGGTTTTGCTTCCAATAAGGATTAATTATTTCTTAGTTGGGATCAAGTACAAGTTACTGTTTTACTATTACAGAGAAATTTGGATTATTTTGAAAAAATATCTATGGAAGACATTCCGTAATCGAGCTTTGTGGATACCGGGTTGCCAGATAATGGATCCTATACCTGCGCAAGGTACTGTTTTATTATTACAAAGAAAAAGGGAAAAATGTTGAATAAAATGGTCTCTATATGTAACAGGTTTCCAGATAATGGATCCCATACCTGTATGTTTCACTTATGCTTCTTTATGACACTTTTCTACATAAATTCTAGGGATGACAGATATTAAAGGTCTCCGCTTGTCTGGAATTCCAAATGAGGTGCCCAGAGACTCCCGTTCTTACGAAGCCAAAACCAATTATGAAAGGGTCTGTTTCTGGTCTATAATCTGTCTTTTATCCGGATTACCCATCAGAATGTTTTCATTGCAATCTCTGGAAGAGCTCATCTTTTTATTGTGTTGCTCCGAGCCCCCTTCGTGTTTAAGAAAGGCCTTGACTAACTGAACTTTGATCTGATGTCTTCATTGAGGAGAACTCCGGGGGTTGCTTATTTCACATGCTAATCCACGGCTCAGGCTCAAGAGAAGTTGGTGAAGACACCACACAAAAAAAAAAAACAAAAAACAAGAAGAAGAAGAAGAAACGAGTAGTCCCCCTCCCTATTCTGGATATTCTTTTGGAATCCTGGGGCACATTGCTGAGATTAATTCATGCTGGTCCACGGATTAAGGTAGATGATAACCTCTTTTGATTGAGGAGAAAAGAGTATGGTTCTTACAAACTGGGTGGAGACCAGGATTTAGGCAGAAAGGAACACCATGCAATAAAGGTCTGTTCTATGTCAGATGTCTCTGAATAGCTCCTCAATGTAGTCAATTCCCAGGCCTGGCAGGGATGCTTGCAAAGACCTACCTGAATCAAGTAAGCATGAATAATCTGTCTTAACAGAGTCATGGTGAAGAGAGAAAGACACGGAGACTGAGAGACTTAAACCGGGGTCAACTGCGAATTCCTCCGAGCCAATCGGCAGAAATGCATTAAACTGGCAGCACAAGCAGAGAAACTTTCAATACATAAAAATGGTTTTCATTGAAGGTGCACCCGGGGGTGACTATAGGGGTAGGAATTCTGGAATGGAAGCGGTTTTGAGCGGCCACTTGAGTGTGTTTATTCATTAAATTCAATTTATTTCCCTATACACATATACAGGTACGGGACCTGTTATTCAGAATGCTCGGGACCTGAGGTTTTCCAGATAACAGATCTTTCCATAATTTGGATCTTCATACCTTAGTCTAGGGCAGTGACCCCCAACCAGTAGCTCGTGAGTAACATGTTGCTCTCCAACCCCTTGGATGTTGCTCTCAGTGGTCTCAAAGCAGGAGCTTATTTTTGAATTTCAGGCTTGGAGGCAAGTTTTGGTTTCATAAAAACTAGGTGTACTACCAAACAGAGTCTCAATGTAGATTGACAATCTACATAGGGGCTACTAAATGGCCAATCATAGCCCTTATTTGGCACCCCCCCAGGAAAACAATTTATGCTAGTGTTGCTCCCCAGCTCCTTTTACTTATTAATGTTGCTCACGGATTGAAAAGGTTGGGGATCCCTGGTCTAGGGGAATATATAATCCCCTATTGTGGGTCATTATTTGTTTTTTTACCTGTTACAGGTATGGGACCTGTTATCCAGAATGCCCAGGACCTGGGTCTTCCGGATAACAGATCTTTCCATAATTTGGATCTTCATACCTTAGTCTAGGGGAATATATAATCCCCTATTGTGGGTCATTATTTGTTTTTTTACCTGTTACAGGTATGGGACCTGTTATCCAGAATGCCCAGGACCTGGGTCTTCCGGATAACAGATCTTTCCATAATTTGGATCTTCATACCTTAGTCTAGGGGAATATATAATCCCCTATTGTGGGTCATTATTTGTTTTTTTACCTGTTACAGGTATGGGACCTGTTATCCAGAATGCCCAGGACCTGGGTCTTCCGGATAACAGATCTTTCCATAATTTGGATCTTCATACCTTAGTCTAGGGGAATATATAATCCCCTATTGTGGGTCATTATTTGTTTTTTTACCTGTTACAGGTATGGGACCTGTTATCCAGAATGCCCAGGACCTGGGTCTTCCGGATAACAGATCTTTCCATAATTTGGATCTTCATACCTTAGTCTAGGGGAATATATAATCCCCTATTGTGGGTCATTATTTGTTTTTTTACCTGTTACAGGTACGGGACCTGTTATTCAGAATGCTCGGGACCTGAGGTTTTCCACATAACAGATCTTTCCATAATTTGGAAAGATTTAGCAAGTGTCGAATTTCCAATAAAAAAAAAACTTCAATTCAAATAAAAAAAGACCATCCAAAATCTATTAAAAAAAAATTAAATTTTTTTTTCCGGTGAATGGGCTATTTTCGTTGCGATTCGAAACGTGAGAATTAGAAGTAACAGCGTATTCGATCGAATTAGATTCAAAGTTTTTTCTAAAAAAGGCTTTGATTTTTCAAAGTCCACCAATTGACTCCAAATATGTTCTAGGAGGTCCCCCATAGGCCAAAACAGCAATTTGGCAGGTTTTAGAAGTTTTAAAGCGACAGTACATGATAACGTTCGATATTCGAATTTTCAAATTTTTTCCAACCCTTGATCAATCTGCCCCTAAATAAACCCAATAGGCTGGTTTTGCTTCCAATAAGGATTAACTATATCTTAGTTTGGATCAAGTAAAAGCTACTGTTTTATTATTACAGTGAAAAAGGAAATAATTGTTAAAAATATTGGTTATTTGGATAAAATGGAGTCTATGGGAGATGGCCTTTCCGTAATTCTGAGCTTTCTGGGTAATGGGTTTGCGTACACATACATATATATATATATATATATATCTATATACAATCCAAAAGTCCTTAATGCACACCGTAATAAATTAACTGGGTCGATATCTGGGTGCTATCTTTACTGGCAAAATTATCCAAATAGCAACTAAAATTCCATATTTATTGGTTTACATTAAAAAATCTATATATATATATACAGTATATATATATTCAGGCTCTCTGCCACTCGTATGCCAGTCTCTTATTGAAATCAATGCATGGTTGCTAGGGTAATTTGGACCCTAGCAACCAAATCACTGAAATTACAAACTGGAGAGCTGCTAAATAAAAAGCTAAATAACTCAAAAACCACAAATAATAAAAAAATTAAGACCAATTACAAATTTTCTTAGAATATCACAATCTACATAATACTAAAAGTTCATTTAAAGGCGAAGAACAACCCCAATTGATGACTATTACTTAGTCACAGGCTCTAAGCTCTTCTAACACAGGGTCAGTATTCCTGTCTAAGAAGTCAAAGCCATATAATAAAAACGACAGTAGAATTTGCGTCCCTTTAAGCTATTTGCCTACATTTCATGCACCATAAAGTCTTGTCTGCTAAAGCCGGATATGTTTGGATAGCGGGATGTTCTGCAACCGTCCCATTTATACTCACACTTGTAATCACCTAGTAGTTTCACACACCTAAAGGATACTTTATCAAAGTAGATGAATGAATGGGCAGAGGTTCCACCTACTGGTTAAAACAAGGCAACGCAAGTAAACATAGGAAGCATTATGGCAGCTTCCACGACCAAAAAAACCAGCTGCGGGTGAAAGCGCAGGACAGTGGTATTAAAATATAACTCAAGAGACATTTTTGGTCATTAACATTATCTGCTCTTCTAAAGATGAGAAGTTTACTAACTCCCTGCATTTTTCTGCATTAAATGAGAGTACAGGTATGGAATCTGCTGGCCATGGCCACTTTTTACTGGCACAGGATCTGGCCAGGGGGTGGTCCGTTAACACCCGGGGGGCGGGTCATTGATGCAGTTGGGTGGCGCCGGTGATGTCAGGGGTGGGGCGAGGGCCATGCAAGGGCTATGATGTGGCTATTAGCAATGGGCTGATCACCATGTCAATTGAGGGGAATCCTGCCTGGTTATCCAAATAAGGAAAACCTTGACCTGGCAGCCCTTCTGAAAACCGGGCTGTCCGGGTCAAAATAGAATAGATTTGCCATACGGAAAGCCATTATCCAGAAAGCTCCGAATTACAACAAGTCCATCTCCCATAGACTCAATTGTAATCAAACAATTTTTTAAAAACAAGTTGTATTCCTTTTTCTCTATAATGATAAAACAGAAACTTGTGCTTGATCCCAACTAAAATAGAATTCAAGGGGTTGTTCACCTTTAAATGAACTTTTAGGGGCACATTTATCAATGGTCGAATATCGAGGGTTAATAAACCCTCGAATTCGACCCTCGAATTGAAATCCTTCGAATTCGAATATTGAATTCGAAGGATTTAGCGCAAATCCTTTGATCGATCGAAGTAAAAATCGTTCGAATCGTTCGAACGATTTCTACTTCGATCAATCGAAGGATTTGCGCTTAATCCTTCGAATTCGATATTCGAATTTGAAGGATTTAAATTAAGCGATCGATCGGTCAAAAAAAGGTTAGAAAAGTGCTGGGGAAGGTCCCCATAGGCTAACATTGTACCTCGGTACGTTTAAACTGCCGAAATATGTAGTCAAAGTTTTTTTAAAGAGATAGTACTTCGACTATCGAATGGTCGAATAGTCGAAAATTTTTTAGTTCGAATCGTTTGAATCGAAGTCGAAGGTCGTAGTAGCCTATTCGATGGTCGAAGTACCCAAAAAAATACTTCGAAATTCGAAGTTTTTTTCATTCGAATCCTTCACTCGAGCTTAGTAAATTTGCCCCCAAATATGATGTAGAGAGTGATATTCTGAGACAGTTTGCAATTGGTTTTCATTTTTTTCATTATTTGTGGTTTTTGAGTTATTTCGCTTTTTATTCAGCTCTCGAGTTTGCAATCGCAGCCGTCTGGTTGCTACTATCCAAATTACCCTAGCAACCCTGCACTGATTTGAATAACAGAATGGAATATAAATAGGAGAGGCCTGAATGAGATGAGTAATAAATAACTCACATAAGTAACAATACATTTGTAGCCTTACAGAGCATTTGGTTTTAGATGGGGTCAGTGACCCTCATTTGAAAGCTGGAAAGAATCAGAAGAAGAAGAAGAAGGCAAATAATTAAAAAACAAAAATAAATAATGAAGACCAATTGAAAAGTTGCTTAGAATTTGTCATTCTAGAACATGCTAAAGTTAACTTGAAGGTGAACCTCATTGGAATCAAAATAATCCTATTGGGTTTGTGTCATGTTTAAATTAGTTTTTAGTAGACTGGAGATTCAAATTACAGAGAGACCCCTTATCCAAAAGACTGTAGGTCTAGAGCATTCTGGATAACAGGTCCCATACCTGTATACCTGCAAGTTGTCCATCCCTGGCTTAATGTAAGCACAGAACCATCCTTCTTTAAAAAATCGAAATCTGCCTGAACCAGCGGCGCTAGCTAGCGTTCCATAATAGTCAAGGACAGGCAGCACGGTTGGGTTGGGTTGGGTTTGGGTGTTTAAACTCTACAAGACAAGTCGGATATATTTTCCGAGGAAGGATTTTCAGGGTTACCAACATTCATTGAAACAGGGATGGAATGTTAATCCAATGAACAATTCAACTGTCATTTAAATGGCGGAAGGATCTAAATTGTGCATTGTTGATAAATAAGGTTAATAAAAGGGATGGTTTAGGGGCAGGTTAATTAAATACTGAACTCTTAAAATACTAAATTTACGCATCAACCAGGTTAAAGGTTAACCACCTCTTTAAGGGGATTTTCATAGTTTGGTCACTGGCTTGGTTGGTTTTAGTAGTATAGCCCCAATTCAATATCGGTGGTCTCTAAAGCAGGTCAGCATAAGCCAACCAAAAGGTTTCATGGCAACACTTTTAAAAACAAATGCAGGTATGGGATGCGCTATCCGGAAACCCGTTATCCAGTAAGCTCCGAATTAAGGCCTCACAAGTAAAGTTCGGGCGACTTTGGAAAACTAAGCGATCCGAGTGCGATCCCGTCGCCGATTTCTAGCCGGCGGGAGGCAGTTCGGGGAGATTAGTCGCCCGGCGACAAATCTCCCCGAATCTGAGCGTGTTCCCTGACCCTAAACCGATTTATCTATAATAATAAAACAGTTGCTTGAACTTGATCCCAACTAAGATATAATTAATCCTTATTGGTGGCAAAACCAGCCTATTGGGTTGATTTAATGTTTAAATGGTTTTCTAGTAGACTTAAAGGAGAAGGAAAGTCGTTTAGCATTTGGGGGTGCCAAATGTTAGTCACCCGAATCCGAATCCTAATTTGCATATGCTAATGTTAGTCACCCCCCAGTGAATGTATTGGTTCTATTAGCAGAAAACTGCACCAGCCTGGGGTTATACCAGTGAGCACGACGGAGAGATCCTCTTCCGGCTTCCCAAGGACTAAACAACTTTCCTTCTCCTTCAAGGTATGAAGATCCAAATTACAGAAAGATGCCTTATCTGGAAAACCCCAGGCCCTGAGCATTCTGGATAACAGGACCCATACCTATTAGGGATGCACCGAATCCAGGATTCGGTTCGGATTCGGACAGGATTCTGCCTTTTTCAGCTGGATTCGGATTAGGCCGAATCCTTCTGCCCGGCTGAACTGAATCTGAATCCTAATTTGCATATGCAAATTCTGGGCGGGGAGGGAAATCATGTGACTTTTTGTCACGAAACAAGGAACTAAAACATGTGTTCCCCTTCCCACCCCTAATTAGCATATGCAAATTAGGATTCGGTTCGGTATTCGGCCGAATCTTTCCCAAAGGATTCGGGGTTCGGCCGAATCCAAAATAGTGTATTCGGTGCATCCCTAATGCCTGTATACACGTTATGCTAAATATGAGACATATATCGGTAGAAAAGTGATATCAATTATGGATGCACCAAATCCACTATTTTGGATTCGGCCGAACCCCCGAATCCTTTGCCGATTCGACCGAATACCGAACCGAATTTGAATCCTTATTTGCATATGCAAATTAGGGGTGGGGCAAACATTTTTTACTTCCTTGTTTTGTGACAAAAAGTCTGAATCCCAAACCGAATCCTAGATTCGGTGCATCCCTAATATAAATGTTACATGTGTTAGAGCTAACTAAGATTTCAGATCCTTTCAGTGCCAGCTTGACAAAGGAACTGGGATGTTCACTTCTGATATATCTCACAAGAAGAAGAACTAGGAAGCAGCACTCCCATTAAATGCAAAACAGCGTTTTGCTATTACTGATAGCTACGGATGTGACAGGATAGGTTCCATGTTCCAGGGCAGCATGTTTTACAGGTCCTTTATACGGAAACGCGTTATCCAGAAAGCTCCGAATTACAGAAAGGCCGTCTCCTGTAGACTGCATTTTATCCAAATTTTTTAAAATTATTTCCTTTTTCTCTGTTATAATAAAACAGTAGCTTGTACTTGATCCCAACTAAGTTAGAAGTAATCCTTATTGAAAGTAAAACCAGCCTATGGAGTTTTCTAGTAGACTTTAGGTATGAAGTATGAAATTACCAAAAGATCCATTATCCGGAAAACCCCAGGTCCCAGGCATTCTGGATAACAGGTCCCATACATGTACAGCGAAGTACTGGGTCATCCAAGAAATATTAGAATTATACTGGGAGGCAGTGCTTTGTGATGGCCCCGCATACCCCAGGAAGCAACAGCTAAATAAGGGGGAGGAGATGGACTGATTGCCCTTGAGGCTGTTTGTATTGGCATGTCTTCTACAATACAGGTGAGCACAGGTCTGTACAATCCCATGAAACCAAACATGCCAAACGCTTCCTTTATCTTGTTCCAAACCCATTTCTAGTTAAGGTTCTCATGTTCTGTCTGCGGCTACCCGACACCCGGGATAAGAACAGAGGTGTCTGATAGAATGCCAGGCATCTTGGGTAACTTTGATTTAAAAGACCATGAGGTCAAATGTGGTTTGGAATATTGTACAGCATGTTGGATTGGGCAAGTGGCGTTTATCAGCTGTCAGTTTGTATGTGTGTGTGCCGCTAGACAGACGGCGGAGCTGGTAGCCTAAGGAGACACGTAACACACGCGTGGAACTCACGGCTCGCAAAGAAGTGACCATTGGGCTTGCTCCTTGCCTGCTGCCTTCCCAGCGATTATCTTCTAGTGACAGTGAGGCTGATGCAATCTCAAGTGCTTACTTTACTTATTACTCACATGGTTAAGCAAGTCAACAGCGTGCTTCAATACTTTCACTAGAGGGATTTAATAAGCACTGCTCATTCAACCTTTCAGCCTCTCCAAGGAGAGATCTGTTTAGAAATATGTTCAATGTAAACACAGATCTTGGGTGACTTATGCCACCATGGAATGTGACACCTTCGGGGATAGAGAGAAGCTCGGAAACATGGATGCCAAAAAACCCTCTGCCCTCAAGTTGGTGGAAAATACACCTCCCAGAATTCTCTGTCGTGCAACATAACTAGAGGTAGAGTCCTGCAGCGGGGCGGGTGCCCACGGAGCAATTGGGACTCGATTGGGGATATGTTTGATGTTGCCACAGTGTGGGTGGCCCGCGGGTATCCTTAAGCTGCAAGAGGGGGCTACAAGTGGCCAATTAAAGGGTGAAACAAACTAAAATCTTCTTTTTATAATGTAAAAACACTTGGAGGTACATTTATCAAGGGTCGAATTTCGAATTCATGTTTTTTTTTTAAAACTTGAACTCAAAATTGGAACAATCGAAATGTATTAATAAAAATCGAACTTGGATGAATAGAATAGACCAGAAAAATCGACTCTAAAAAACTCGATTCGAGTTCGTGTTGGCTCTGTAAGTAAGAGTTGAACTCTTGCCCCCTGGGTAAAAGACCCCGAATATCCTCCTTACTCTAAAACTTCTCCCTACTGCTTACAATGGGCATAGAACTCACAAACCCAAAAGAACTGAATTTTCCCATGAAATTCGATTGCCCCCCCCCTTATTAGTTTCTGTTTTCCAAACAATTAACTGAAATTAAGGGGCAGATTTATCAAGGGTCGAATTGAAAATTCCAAAAATACTTTTTGAGTTTTTTTGAAAATTCTATTTTTTTATGGTCAAAAATGTCAAATTCAACTAGGGATTTGTTCAAATTCGATTGGAGTTTTTCAGAAAATTCTTATTCGATTTTTGAGATTTATCATACTCTGGCCATTTAAGAACTCAAATTCGACTATTCGCTACTTAAAACCTGCCAAATTGCTGTTTAAGTCAAAGGGAGATGTCCAGGGATCAATTTTGGAGTTGTTTGCAGCCTTCCTGACATTCACAGTTTTTAAAATTTGAATCGAATTGGATTTGAGTATTCGGGTCAATCCTACGTTAAAAAATTTGATTTGCCTGCCCCCCTTTTATTTGTTGTTTTCCAACAATGAACTGAAATTGAGATCAAATGTCTCACTGGCTTGTTATAACTACTGATAAAGGAGACAACATTAGGAACGTGCCAAGAATGTCTCTTTGATGCGTGTTCCTCTCAGTTCTTTATCTCTATGTATGAAAGAAAGAAAGGGGAAAATATATTGAATTCATGGGCAAAAACTCAACTCTAGGAATTTGACTCCTTTCACTTCACCGAAAATTTGCCTCTGGCGAAAATTCACCGAAACACATTAAAGTCTATGGGCGTTCAAGTCTATGAGCGTAATTTTTTTTCTGCCATTGAAGTCTATGAGCGTCATTTCTGCTGTGAAACTAAGCGAAAAAATTCACTCATCCCTACTCACCTCCACTTTTGGCAAATTCTGGTAACGCCAAGCAATCTTCATCATCTCCTCCGCATGCCCAGAAGTTTCCTTTCTGCTGTTCGGGTCTTTTTGTCTTATAATGTCATGGGTGAGAGAAGCCAGAAGATCCTGCATTGAAATGAACACATTTTTAGAGAGAATTTGGAATTCGGAGTGATTGGACGTATCACATTTTTGAAGGCTATAATAATCTCATACAAAGGAATCTGTTGGACAATTGAGAAGGCTTGGAGCTTCTTTGTGCCCCCCACCATTGCACCATAGGAACTAGCCTACCCAGTGTTGGACTGGGACACCAGGGGCCCAACAAAAAACTTAGACCAGGGGCCCACCCTCAGTATTATTTTTCTACTCCTCACTCAACCTCTATTCTCCTATTCTCTTTCTTTACATACTATAATCTATTGTTCCATCTATTTAGCCCATTTGTTCTTATAGAAATAGGGAATGGTCATGAAATAGGCCAAATGTTTAGAAGCAGGAGGGCCCACTGTCACCTGGGCCCACCGGGAGTTTTCCTGGTATCCAGTCCGACACTGTGCCTACCCCTATTTCCGGCCCTGCACTAGGCATAACTAACCTTTGGCTACTAACTAACATTTTAGGGTGGAAAAATCCCTATAAACCCAGATTCCAATGGTTTTCATAGTTTTACCTTGCTGCTACTTATAGAATATTGAGAGCTATGCCATTAAAAAACTGGCAGCTGCACCTCCAGCGTTCCTGGTAACAGCAGTATTGCTGAACAGATCCAGAACAAAACCAGCCGGTAAACCGCGCACGCAGAAATGAGAATATGAACAGCTTGCAGCAAAGGAGTTGGGTGAATCCTCTGTAATTGTCTCTCATAATTAAATGCTTGCGTAGTTCTAAATGGTTCTAAATGTCTTGATTGAACGCAAAGATCCAACCAGCCTCGTATTTTGATTAATATCTAACCGCATTCATAACAGATGAGAGGAAATTTATGGTGTTTAAGCTTTCAAACAGTTATCCAAGCAGCAACAATCGTAAAAGTGGTACCCAGGCATTGGGAAAATACAGCTGAAAAAAAACACAGAATTAAAGAAATGTAGTATTTTTTAAAGGCTAAAATATCCCATTTAATTATATCTCAGCGGGAGGGGGTGGTTAAGACACGATCCGGTTATTCTCTATAAATCGAAATCATCTTTTTTGTCAAAACTAGCATCGGAAGGGCATTATATAGACTCAGAAATGAATTCCAGTTTAACACTGCTAACATTATGTGCATAATTATTGACCAACTCCTGGAAAGTTTTGGAAGGTTGAGGTTAATAACCCTTGGTTTGGATCCTCAACTGGAACAATGTCAGGTCAAGTTTGTAGATAATGATAAAAAATCATAAATCACATAATTTTATTGATCAAATAAGGACTAAAATATACCATGTCCCTTGTTCTGCTCCAACCAAGCCTAATTACACCCAGATACTCCCCCAACTTACCAAAACACTCCCTTGCACATTTTTGGGTGTGAGATATTATCTGATACAGTAATGAGATCCTCTATCCAGAAAGCTCAAACTTATGGGAAGACCATCTCCCATAGATTATTATTAATCAAATAATTACAATTTTAAAGTTAATTTCCTTTTTCTCTGTAATAATAAAACAGTCGCTTGTACTTGATCCCAACTAAAATATAATTAATCCTTATTGGAAGCAAAACCAGAATATTGGGTTTATTTAATGTTTGATTGATGTTTGTTTAATGTTTGACAAAGGGGTAGATCACCTTTAATAAAACTTTTAGTATGTTAATGAATGGTTAATTCTAAGCAATTTTTTCATTTTTCTTTTTTATAGTTTTGAATTATTTTCTTCTGACTCTTTCCTGCTTAGGAATGGGGGTCATTGGCCCATATAAAAACAAATGCTCTGTAAGGCTACAAATGTATAGTTACTGCTACTTTTTATTACTCATTTTTCTATTCAGGCCTCTCCTATTCATATTCCAGTCACTTATTCAAATCAATGTATGGTCGCTAGGGTAATATGGACCCTAGCAACCACATTGTTGAAATCACAAACTGGAGAACTGCTGAATAAAAAGCTAACTCACTCAAAAACTATAAATAATAAGAAATTAAAACCAATTTCAAATTATCTCAACTCTAGTATCATAATAAAAGTTACTTTAATGGAGAACAACCCCTTTAAGACCCAAATTAAGGAAAGACCGCTTATCTGGAAAACCCCAGGTCCTGAGCATTGGGAACAATACCTTTAATAAAATAAGTGAGACTGCACTCAAGCCTGCCCCCTATGGGGCCAATGATGGTGGAAAAGGCAGCAGGGTGGTGGGACTTTGGGTATGGAGGGTGGTAGGACTTTGGATAGGGAGAGTGATGGACTTTGGGTAGCGTGGTGGGACTTCCGATAGGAAGGGCGGTGGGACTTTGAATAGGGAGGGTGGTGGGACTTTGGGTAGGGAGGGTGGTGGGACTTTGGGTAGGGAGGGTGGTGGGACTTTGGATAGGGAGGGTGGTGGGACCTTGGGTATGGAGGGTGTGGGACTTTGGGTATGGAGGGTGGTGGGACTTTGGATAGGGAGGGTGGTGGGACTTTGGGTAGGGAGGGTGGTGGGACTTTGGTTAGGGTGGTGGGATTTTGAGGAGGGTGGTGGGACTTTGGGTAGGGTGGAGGGACTTTGGGTATGGAGGGTGGTGGGACGTTGGATAGGGAGGGTGGTGGGACTTTGGGTATGGAAGGTGGTGGTACTTTTGATAGGGAGGGTGGTGGAGCTTTGGGTAGGGACGGCGGTGGGACTTTGGGTAGGGAGAGCGGTGGAACTTTGGGTAGGGAGGGAGGGTGGTGGAACTTTGGGTAGGGAGGGTGGTGGGATTTTGAGGAGGGCGGTGGGACTTTGGGTATGGAGGGGTGTTGGAACTTAGGGTAGAGATGGTGGTAGCACTTTAGTTCCACTTCTGTACACCCACTGCAATCTGAATTGCAGCTATCAGCATGGGACAGTTGAAAGGTAAAACAGATTATTTGCATGGAATTTAATGAGTGAAACGGAACAGGGGGTGAGGATACACAATTGGTCTTTTTGGGCAATGGCTCTTCCACTTAACTAAATATCTCCTGTAACCTACCATTAGGTCATACCATTAGGGTGTGTATATATATATATATATATATATATATATATATATATATATATATTATATATATATATATATATATATATATATATAATCTTGAATAAGCACGGCCATTTACAGAGAGCTGCACCATGCCGTATTTTCGTTCAGTCCAACACAAATGCTCCTATGAAGAATATTGAAAATGATAATTAAATTAAAAGTTGCCTTTTAAACACCTTATTAATGCAATTAAGTCGCTTAATGGCTTTGTGTCTAACAAAGGATACATTTCTATAGTTTAATTCTAATCTTGTATGGTAATTATTGCTCTTCCTTTTTATCTCTTTGAGCAGTGGAGTTGTGTTGGCAGCAATTACTATGAATCAAAGTGCCATGAAGTCGGATTCCTTCCTTTACCTACCAGTCGGCTGGCGGAGAGAGAGAGAGAGAGAGAGAGAGAGAGAGAGGAGAGAGAGAGAGAGAGAGAGAGAGAGAGAGAGAGAGAGTGAGAGAGAGGAGAGAGAGAGACGAGAGAGAGAGAGAGAGAAGAGAGAGAGAGAGAGAGAGAGAGAGAGAGAGGGGTTGCAGAAAGCCCCTTGGGAATGGCATGTAAATGGGGAAAACAAAAAGCAAAAGAGAGAATATGTCTTTCTTTTATTTATAGCTACGTGGGAGGGGTGCAAGTGGGTCCCCTTTTTGAAATAATCATATCAGAACTGATTGCTGATCGACTTCTTTGTGACTTTTCTAACCTCAGTGAACACAACCCCTGCTTTTTTACCACATTTGCTCTGACACATACACCTTCCCTTTTTATTGTCTTCCCAGGTACTAGTACAAGGTATGGGGATCCGTTATCTGGAAACCCATTATCCAGAAAGCTCTGAATTACAGAAAGGCAGACTCCATTTTATTCGAATAATTCAAATGTTTTCAAAATTATTTCCTTTTTTCTCTGTAAAAAAAATAAAATGTTACTTGATCCCAACTGAGATATAATTAATCTTTATTGGAAGCAAAACAAATTGGGTTTATTTAATGTTTAAAATGATTTTTTAGTAGATTTAAAGCGATACTGACACGTTCCTATAAAAATCACAGGAACATGTTCATATCTAGGAGCTGCTGCACGGCAAATAGTTTTATACTTAAAGCCCCCCAAAGCTGCCCTCAGCCTGTGACCTTAGTTAACGCCGACTGGGCTGGGGGCGGAGCAATCCTCTAGTGATGTGCGGGTCTTTCCCCGATCCGCACGACACCCGCATCATCCAGAGCCCGACTTCTGGGTCTCTTTTATAGACCCGTTACGACCCACCCCACAGATGACATCACAAAAGGGGCGGGGATGCGCGCGTCAATAAAAACTCAACCAGAAAGTCGGAAGCAGCATTTGGAAGGCTGAAAAGAAGCGTGCGAGGTCGGCCCGAACCCGTGGGTATCAGGTTAGCCTGCACATCACTACAATCCTTCCATTGGCTGCAGTCCTGTTTTGTAATTAGTAGGGATGCACTAAATCCAGGATTTGGTCTTTTTCAGCAGGATTTGGATTCGGCTAAATCCTTCTGGCCGGCCTAACCAAATCCGAATTTGCATACGCAAATTAGAGACGGGGAGGGAAATATCGTGACTTTTTGTCATAAAACAAAAAGTTAAAAAATGGTTTCCTTTCCCACCCCTAATTTACATATGCAAATTACGCGTATGCAAATTATGCAAATTATGCATATGCAAAGTATGCATATGCAAAGTGGGTATATGCAAATTATGAATATGCAAATTATGCATATGCAAATTAGGGTTCGGATTCGGTATTCGCAGAATCTTTTGCAAAGGAAAAATAGTGGATTCGGTGCATCCCTAGTAATTAGCCTATGGAAGGATCGCTCCGCCCCCATCCCACTGTCGGTGTCACTGAAGCAATGCAGAAGATCATTTAGCAGTGTCGGAGGGTCGGGTTAACAAAGGTTCGCGGGGCTGAGTGCGGCTTTGGCGGGGCTTTTAGTGGAAACTATTCGGCGTGCAGCAACTCCTAGATATGGACACATTCCTATGATTTTTATAGGAACGCGTCGGTATCGCTTTAAGGAATGAAGTTCCAAATTTGGGAAAGATCCATTATCTGCAAAACGCCAGGTCCCGAGCATTCTGTATAACAGGTCCCATACTTGATCCTGTGGATCAAACGGATCCACAGGACCAGAGAGATCCAAAGAATATTTTATTTATACAAAGTTAAAAATATAAATCTGCATCTCCATCCACCCTACGCGTTTCGCACCCAATCAGGGCGCTTAGTCATGGGCTCTCAGAGCCCCGCATAGGGTGGATGGAGATGCAGATTTATATTTTTAACTTTGTATAAATAAAATATTCTTTTAATTGGATCTCTCTGGCGCTGTGGATCCGTTTGAGTGCCGGCTGGCCCTGCTTTTTTCTTTGCCGTACCACTGCCTAAAGCTGGGGGTCTGGGGCTGGTGCACCCGGATCACATTTACCACTCACATTTTATTCTGGAGCACCTTGTTCTTTTCTAACTACCCATACTTGAATACACACATACAAACACGTAGTTTTACTTAACTATGTAACTTCCACCTTAAAGACAGGTATGGGATCCGAGTGTTACACTAGAGACAATACATGGAACAAAAAGACTCATGTGCCAAAGAACTAACTAATGTCGCAAGGTAAACTGTATTTTCCTTTAATGCAATTACACATTCCAAAAGACAAAGTGAATGCTTTTCCCAGGTGTGCGGCTGCTCGTGGTTAAATGATCCTTTGTCCTCCCAGTAACACCTGCGCGGCACTGCGAGCTGCAATATCTGCTGCGTCTCTGTTTCACATTGCAGGGGCCCCTCTCTCAGCAGACTACGATTCCAGCTCCTAGTTAGCCGAGTCCCAAAGCTGTCCGGAGTTGGACGTTTCTCCAGGCGCCGCCACCTGTTGCTGTCACTTTGTGACTTCCCCTTTGCGCTGAAAAACTTGTCATTTGCGGGTTGGAAATCTCGGGAGGGGAGTAACTGTTTCACACCAGTCGCCTTTAATGTCGCAAGCGAAGCGAGAGGTGCAAGGTATTTCCCCAAGCGTGCAGCACCTAGTGAAAGTCTTTTCTTCTCCAATAAACAATAGCTCATTTCAATTTCCTCCGCTCGCTTTGGATCTGACTGCTCATCTGCAAGCGGGAGTTTAATGATCTGTGTACAGCGAGTTTGCCGTGGAGTCGGGTGCCGTGGGAAATCAGTGCACTTAAGAAACAATATCAGGAGAAAAAGAGGATATAATATATTTCCAGCGGTTACTCTGTGAATGGAACTGCTGTTTGAAAGCAGTTGTTCCTTTCTGCACTGCTGGTTCTGTCTCTTGAAACAATGTAGCAGAATCAGTCCCGCATGCTTTCTTCACGGGTCTGTCACCCAGCTGGCTTCTGCCGCATTGTTTCAAATAGAAAGGGGCAAACAGACGGCTTTTATTAGCGGATACTAGGGATGTAGCGAACGTCGGAAAAAATGTTCGCGAACATATTCGCGAACTTGCGTCAAAAATGCGAACGGTTCGCGAACGTCGCGAACCCCATAGACTTCAATGGGAAGGCGAATTTTAAAAGCTAGAAAAGACATTTCTGGCCAGAAAAATGATTTTAAAGTTGTTTAAAGGGTGCAACGACCTGGACAGTGGCATGCCAGAGGGGGATCAAGGGCAAAAATGTATCTGAAAAATACATTGTTGACACAGCGCTGCGTTTTGTGCTGTAAAGGGCAGAAATCACACTACGTCACTCAGGTGATGTTTCTGGACACAGAATGTGAAAAAGCTCACACAGCTAGGTGGCACTTGGTTAAAGACTGGGCAAACAATGCCTGCAAGGGCAACGTATACAGTAGTGGATACGGAATATATTATTGCTGCTGTAAAAACATCACTCAGGTGATGTTTACGGACACGGAATTAGTATTGTTATTTAGACAGAATGTGAAAAAGCTCACACAGCTAGGTGGCACTTGCATACTTCCCAACTGTCCCTCTTTTGGCCACTCAACCCCCTGTCCCTCTTTTGTACTTGAAAGTCCCTCTTTTCTCTGCACTGAACAGCCAGAAAAAAATCAGTTTCTAACTTAATTGGCTTTTGGCAGAGAGCTCAGAACAGCTAACAGGTGCAAATAAGATACTTTGTAACAATTTTGACTCTGTTTGGTGGTGAACTACTAGGAGGAGCAGCACACCAGTCCCACTCCCCAACACAGCTAGACTAATAGCACTGGGCTCTTACAGTAGCAAAGTAAAAAAAAACAAAAAAGAAAATAAAAGCAGTCCTTACAAGGACTATTGGGTTATTACAACAGTCAGCAGATGAGATCAGAAGCAGTGCCCACAGCAGCTACATACAGAGCACTGCAGTAGAAGGTAGATTACTACTAGTCAGCAAAGCTAACGAACCTAAACTCACTGTCCCTCAAATCCCTGCAGAGTTCTGTCCCTACAATACAGAGCAGTATCAAGTAGATTACTAGCCAGCAAAGTTACTATCAACTGTCCCTCAAATCACTAAACAGCTCTCTCCCTACACTAGCTCTTGCAAGCACACACAGGCAGAATGAAAAAACGCTGCAGGGCTTCAGTTTATATATGGAAGGGGAGTGGTCCAGGGGGTGTGGGGGTGGTCCAGGAGGGAGAGCTTCCTGATTGGCTGCCATGTATCTGCTGGTCTGGGGTGAGAGGTAAAAAATAAGCGCCAGCTAAGGCGAGCCCAAATTGGCGAACGTTGCGCGACGTTCGCGAACATTCGGCGGACGCGAACGGTCGATGTTCGCGCGAACTAGTTCACGGGCGAACAGTCCGCGACATCCCTAGCGGATACATTTATAAAACACAAGAGCCATGAATACCCTGTAAATGATATCCTTATAATACACAAAAGCCATGAATATCTTGTAAATTATATCCTTCTAAACGGTGAGTAGTGATGTCATCAGTTATAAACGGCGAGTTCTGATGTAATTTCTGTCACATGACTCACTGAAACTTGTGTATTATAATTAATAAAGTACCCCCAGTTGCAAAATATGAGGATATTAGAAGTCACCTCGGAGTTCCATGACCTGTATATATACACTCAGCCTTCGGCCTCGTGTTTTTATATGGTCATGAAACTCCTCGGTAACATAATATTTTCACTAAATAATACACAAAAGCCATGAATATCTTGTAAATTATATCCTTATAAATTGTGAGTAGTGATGTCATTTTTGTCACATGACTCACTGAAACGTGTGTATTATAATAAATAAAGTACCCCTTGTTGCAAAATATGAGGATATTAGAAGTCACTTCGGAGTTCCATGACCTGTATAAAAGTACTCGGCCTTTGGCCTCGTTTTTTTTATATAGTCATGGAACTCGGTGACTTATAATATCCTTATATTTTACATGAGGGGGTATATATTTACATCTGATAACCCACTAAAACGCATGTATTATAATAAATAAAGTACCCCTTGTTGGAAAATATGAGGATATTAGAAGTTACCTCGGAGTTCCATGACCTTTACAAGAGAGGGTACATTATTAACTAAATAATACACAAAAGCCATGCATATCTTATAAATTATTTCATTATAAACGGTGAGAAGTGATGTCATTTTTGTCACATGACTCACTTAAACTTGTGTATTATAATGAATAAAGTCCCCCTTGCTGCAAAATATAAGGATATTAGAAGTAACCTCGGAGTTCCAAGACCTGTTTAGTTAGTACTTGGCCTTTGGCCTCGTTTTTTTATATGGTCATGAAACTCCTCGGGGACTTACAATATCCTTATATTTTACATGAGGGGGTACTTTATTCACTATATATTTACATCTGAAAAATGTAAATTTACAGAGAAAATTTGCAATGAACGCATAGTGGAAAGTTGCTCAGAATGAATTCTAAACTCAGGATGTATAAGTCAACTAGATGACTAAGGGGGTTTCCTAGGCCAGATTTTTGGGGACAGTGTTGGGGTTACTGCCTGCTCTGCTCTCATTTCTCCTACAGAAATAGGGATTGGTAACACTTGATAGGTGCCCAATATAAGCATAGTAAATTAGAAAAACTTCTGGTAAACTAAAGAAGAAGCCAAAGTATAGAGAGTCACTTTAAAAGGATGGTTCACCTTTTAAGTTAACGTTTAGTATGTTATAGAGTTCCACTTTTCAATTGGCCTTAATTTTTTTTATAGTTTTTTATTTGTTTGCCTTCTTCTTCTGGCTCTTTTCAGCTTTCAAATGGGGGGTCACTGACCCCATCTAACAAAAAAAAAACAACCAAATCCTCTGTAAAGCTACAAACTTATGGTTATGGCTATTTTTTATTACTCATCTTTCTATTCAGGCTTCTCCTATTCATATTACACTCTCTTATTCATATCAGTGCATGGTTGCTAGGGGAATTGGGACCCCAGCAACCAGACTGCTGAAATTGCAAACCAGAGAAAAAGCTAAATGACTCAAAAACCACAAACAACAACAAAGTAAAACCAATTGCAAATTGTCTCAGACTCTCTGCATCATACTAAAAGTTAATTTAAAGGTGAACAACCCCTTTAAGAGTGTCATGCTCATGAAACTGTCACATTTAGGTCCCTCATGCAAAACAGCAGCCTGCAGGGTCACACTGACTTACCAGAGAATCTTATTGTCGGCACAGGAGCTAGCAGGCCCCAGTCACGGCCAATACCCATTGGATCACTCATATTTCCACCGTGAGCCTATTTAAAATGTATACTATTTGTCATTACTATATTGCTGTGAGAATGGTTTGACAATGAGAGCAAAAGGCTTATCAGGAGAAAATAAAAAAGTTTTGCCATTTAGATTTCAGCTGAAACCTTCAGCTGCTCAATTTATGAATAAAACAGACTGAGGGCATTTAATCACTTATAGACCATTGTCACATTTCCCTAATGCCATTAAAGCCCAGACGTTGGAATATATAAATGGATTATCACACATTTTTTACCTTCTTTATTGGACACAAACTGCTATTCTAATCAAGCGCCACCCATAAAGCTCAGTGACCCCTAAAGGCCGTCTTTGGTGACTTTATTTAAGGCCCCGTATGTGTTATTTCCTTGGTAAATGTGCCTGGGAGCCTTAATAACAAATACATGGTAAAAGTACAGATTTTTTGCATTCAGATCTGTAACAATCTATGACTTTGGGGCAACGTCTTAGCTGAATCTTCTTCCTCAGATCCATTTTCTTCAAAGTTTGGCGCATAATCCTGGCTGAACGGAGAAGCCTCAAATATTAAAATCCGCGCTTTAAAAACGGTTTGCTTCAAAAGAAGATTGTTTCTGCTTCAGAGAGCCCCCAAATCTCAAGCAGTGCCTGTGAATAGAGCTGCCGGCACACAGCACCTTTATTTGGTTTATCTGGAGGCTTCCAAATCTCTCAAGTAACTCATAAGAGCACTTAATCCCCCCCAGTCTAAGCCATAAAAGAAACAGTGTCTACAGGCTACAAAACCTGTTCTAATTACAAATAAAAAGCGAAAGCATGATCAGCGGCACAAGGCGAGAGATGGGCGCCAGTTTAGTGTAAAAGAACCTCTTCCATTCGCAGCCATATTGAGTTTTGACATTCGGAGCAAGTTGTGCATGAGCGCTGCACCTGACAGTCACAAATCCTACATGGATCCCCCCTGCACAATGGAACTTTCCAATATAAATTCTCATATTCACTTAAGCTTTGTTCTTCCCTTTGGGTTCTCTGGTTCTGATTCCAGCAGAAGTCGGTTCTCCTCCAGAGAGGTAATATAAAACCACAAGGACATTGCAGTCTAGCACATTTCCCTGCAAAATTTACATCAAAATGCACTTCCGTATAGTTGCATTTTGTGCCGCTCAGTTTTTCCTGCCTCCTTTTCCAAATTGAGGGCACCTGTCACCTGAAATAGTTTCCCGCATCAGAGGTGCAGGCTAATGGAGCTCACAGAGCTAGCACTCTGGTTGAGGAAAACAATCGTTGTTTGTTTTTTTAAAGAAAATGCCCCGTAAATACCAGGCCGCCCGCACTGGGAGGGAGCTCCTACTGCAGGCGGCCATGTTGAGGCACATGCATTCACATTATAAGCGAGTGCTGTATACTTACACAATGTGATGTGCAGGCCGGTCCGACACCAGTGGGTTTACTCTCTGGTCAAATTATTGGTGACCAGGGCCCCCCTATCAGTTAAAAAAAAACAATGGAGCCAGGGCCCCCCTTAACAAGTAATAAAAAAATTGGGGCCCAGAGAAAAATTAAAAAAAAAAAACATTGGTGCTAGGGCCCCCCTTACAAAATAAAAAATTGGGGCCCTAGAAAATATAAAAAAAAAAAAACATTGGTGGCAGGGGCCTATAGAGTATTAAAATAATGCATTGTTGGCCAGGGGATTAAAAAAAAAAAAAAAAAAACAAATTGGTGTTCACTAGAATTGAGCTTGTGGCTTCAGGACATCAACTTCGCCTCCTATCGTGACTTTGGAACTTTTCGGCGCTTCAGGACTTTAATTTCAACTGTTTTCATGACTTTGGGTCTTTTTTGCCGCTTAAGGCTGTTCGGCTTTTTTGACGGTTCGGGACTTCGGAAGGGCGGCACAGCTTCGGCACTGTCAAGGTGGACCAGGCTCTTTCGATAAGTGCAGCACAGCTGGGCTCCCCTTCAGGCCCGGGTCTGGTGCATTTGTACCCCCTGATGGAGGCCCTGCTGCTAGCATCCGGCCTGTCAATTTACAGACTTGCCCTTTTGGTGACATCACTGCAGGGCAGGTTGGATGTGGGTCTATAAATAGAGGGGACAGAGTGATCCAGTTAAGGTTGGGAGGGTGTCAGGCGGGTGCCAGTCGAGGGAAACTCGACCCGCACACAGGGCTGGATTTACATTGCTGGCGCTCCTTAGGCCCGCTGCTGTTTGTCATCCCCATCCCCTCCCCTTTCGCACAAATTTTGGGACCGGAGCAATGGGGATACAAGTCACTTGCAAAACCAGTCGTCAACCAACATTCATCTCTATATTTTTGTCAAGTTTTTTTTTTTTTGTTTAAATCTAAAACTCGAAATAACAGATTTATAAAGTGTAAAAACCACAAAAAAAACTTAAGTCGGCAAGTAAAAGCAGTAATGCATTCGAAGTCGAAGGATTTAACTCCGGCAGTCGAATATCGAGGGTTAATAAACCCTCGATATTCGACCCTATGTAAATCTGCCCCTAAGTCTACTAGAAAATCATGTAAACATTAAATCAACCCAATAGGCTGGTTTTGCTTCCAATAAGGATTCATTAAACTACTGTTTTATTATTACCGAGAAAAAGGAAATCATTTTTAAAAATTGGGATTATTTGGATAAAATGAAGTCTATGGGAGACGGCATTTCCATAATTCGGAGCTTTCTGGATATCGGATCCCATACCTGTACCAATTATACATGATGGGTTAAACTAAGCTGCTAAAAAAAGGCTATTGGATATATGCAGCACTGGCACCTCTTAACTACAACACATATGCTTTGCAACTGAATTTAGATGCATGGTGCATGGCTGCAGCATAGATCAAAATGAACTACCATGCAGGGTGTGGGTTTACTACAGGGCAACCCTAAAGCTATGGCTGCACATTAGAAGCAAAAATTAGTCCCTGCTGAACGCCCAACTTTGTGGAATTTAAGTGGTTCGTAACCCCAACACTCTTTATTTCTGTAAAAGAAAATGCCCCAAGCCATCAACAATTCTAATTCACACTCTCCTCCTTGTTTTTAGTTCTGGAGGGCATAAGAATATTCATTTAATAAATCCCCAGCACTTAATAAAGCTTAACCTCCCACCCCGGTAATCTTAATGAGATTCGCTATATAATGCCTCCATATTCCTTCTTAATCTTCTTTACAATAGCTATTAGCCAGTTATTCTGGAGGTAATCTGTGTTGTTCCCTCTTTAATAAGCTGGCTATTTTATAGACCCCGGAAACGATCTCTGATTCATTAATATTTAGTTATGGTAATTACTTCGGTACCACAAATAAAAACCAGATCACAAAAACGAAATATTAGTGAACGGTTTATACTTAGATTAAGATAGTTTGCTATGATACAATGTCATAACTGAAACAAATATGGAAAACGATTGAGATGGAAACTATAAAACTTTATTGAAAAGTAATAACAAACAATAACAGTCAATAAAAACATTGGAATATAAAAACCAGATCACAAATAATATATATAAATATGCAAGGTGTAAAGACTCTGTGATTTAAAACTTAATAAAATTTCTTTATTTATTAATACAGTTTTTTTTTTTTTTTTTGGATCACAGTAACATGGTGGAATAAAGAAACTTTATTCATTTTTTAATTACAGAGTCCTTACACCTTGCATATATTTTGCATAGTTATTGGCCGTGCACATTAAGTGGTTTTAGTGCTGCCTTCATTTGCATTATATATACTGTATATATACTGTATATATATATATACATACATATACATACTATATATATATATATATATATATATATATACACATATATATATATATATATATATATATATATATATATATATCATTATAGTATATAGATGCACACTGGGACTTTGTAATAAAGTGAAAAAATGTATTTATTTTTCTTTATATTTTAATTTATTACAAAGTCTGTGCATCTATGTACAGTAGAACCTCAATTTTACATCCCCTGATTTTAAGTTTTCGCTTAAGGTTACAAAATTCCTGCATAAACATTGTTGTTTTGTGGTCCTGCCTATATATAATTCAAAATACATTTCCCAGATTTTACATTTTCCTGGATTTTACACCATTTTTTTCTGTTCCCCTGAAAAATGTAAAATGGGGGTTCTACTGTACTATAATGTTGTTATAGGATGTCATTTTGCACCACACTCCAGACTATATAAATATATATATATCTATATACACTAATCCCAAAAGGTGCACACCGTTTACTATGGAACTGCCCGGGTGCCCACAACAAGAAATAGATATTTGTGCGAGAAATATCGACACTCACGGGACTTATTATAGTGCAGAAAATAAAAAATCCTTTATTTGAACTCAAAGTTTCAAACCAAAACTTGGATCTTCATCCTGCATTCTACTGACGAAGTATTGGATCGAAATGTTCAAATATAGGATTTTTTATTTTTTGCACTATACTAAGTCCCGCGAGTGTCGCTATTTCCCGCACAAATATATATATATACATATATATATGTGGATGGACAGCACCTCATTCCCAGCAGCTTGATTATATCTGCCCCTGTGCACAGATCCAATTGCATGTACAATAAAGAACAAAAAATGCCAGCACCAAGGGTCTTGTGTCCAAAAAACTTGTATTAAGATATGGTATGTAAAAACATGTCCTAATACAAGTTTTTTGGACACAAGACACTTGGTGCTGTCATTTTTTGTTCTATATTTATATATTTATATATATGTACACTGAATCCATCTTTTTAGGATTTGGCAGATTCCCGAATCCTTTGTGAAAGATTTGGCTGAATACCGAGGTGAATTCGAATTTGCATATGTAAATTAAAGAAACAAGGGGGAAAGAATATCATACGCGGAGCGCAAGGTTAGAAAATTCCTGCATAAACATTACCGGTTTTGCAGAAAATGGGCCCTGTACCCCTCATCCCACCAGCTCCACTGCCAGATGGTAAGTCTCCCGCTTTTTTTTTGTCAAAGTTATTTAGGCACCCGAGGGCTGCTGCCCTAGGTACAGGCCTGCGGCTGCTTACTAGCGGTACCCGCGGGTTGGTCGCGTTCGGGCCAACCTCGAACCCCCATTTGCGGGTCTGGGTCGAGCTTTTCTCCCTGCTTCCGCCACCTAACACTGCCGGCTTTCCGTCTTCTGCTTTTATAGTCGCGCCTGCTTGCTCCGCCCCTTGTGTGACATCATCAGCAGCGCTGGTCTATAAAAGGAACCCGGAAGTCGGGCTCACAACTGTCTACATATATAAATACAGCCCTGTATCGAATGTAGAATCAAATGTAGAATCATTAGGAGGCATGCTATTATGTGCTATTAAGGACAGTTTCTACATTTTGGCTGACATTATGTTTTCCTTATGCCTGAAATTTTCATCAGCCTCCTTATTGGTGCACCTCATAATCTATTGGTATTTTGTTGGTTATTCTTCAGGCAACACTTTACATGATTTTCTAGTAGACTTTTAGGGGCCGATTCACTAACTTCGAGTGAAGAATTCGAAGTAAAAAAACTTCGAATTTCGAAGTGTTTTTTGGGCTACTTCGACCATCGAATGGGCTACTTCGACCTTCGACTACGACTTCAACTTCGAATCAAAGGATTCGAACGAAAAATCGTTCGACTATTCGATAATCGAAGTACTGTCTCTTTAAAAAACTTCGACCCCCTAGTTCGCCATATAAAACCTACCGAACTCAATGTTAGCCTATGGGGAAGGTCCCCATAGGCTTTCCTAAGTTTTTTTGATCGAAGGATATTCCTTCGATCGTACTATCTGCGCTAAATCCTTCGACTTCGATATTCGAAGTTGAAGGATTTTAATTCCCAGTCGAATATCGAGGGTTAATTAACCCTCGATATTCGACCCTTGGTGAATCGGCCCCTTAAAGTGTGATCCAAATTACGCAAACATCCATTATCCGCAAAACCCCAGGTCCTGAGAATTCTGGATAACAAGGTCCCATACTTGTACAATGTCTATACATCTGCTGCTTATACAGTATATACTGTATCTAATAACACGACAACAAGAGTTGTTAAAGCCATACAGACGGACCACTACACCGTAGCGCACTCAACCTAACCTGCTGCAAACAACTCATTCATGCTGTCAGTCAAAGACATACGTAATGTTTGTATCTGGTGAAAACTGTGTCGGTTTCTGATCTCTCCACAGTCAATAAATTAATCCTAGGCTAAGGGGAAAGTAACATTTTAAAAACTAGAAGGAAAAAGATAAAAACTCTGAGAGTTATGAAGCATTTACTTCAGTATGGGGCAGTTTATAACATCAAGCATTAGGCCATAAGACTAGCGAAGTTTCATAATACCCTTACACTACCCAGAGACTTTCAATAAATAGAATCTAGTTAAAGAGTAATTAAACACTTACAGGGGCGTTGAAGCAATGGGATTATTCCACACCTGGTGGGTTGTGGTATGTCCTCTAGCTGCTCAATCAAAGAGGTGTAATCACTTAATAGCAAGCACCTTGCCAATCTAACACATGCTTAAGTACTCGAGTGAGTTAGCCTTTTATGTATGGTAGTTAAAAGGAGACTACTTACGAACAACCAAATAATTATGGCTTGCCAAGGTAAGAACAGGATGATCTAAAGCCAAAGATACAGTCTTCCTTATGATCTACCTCTTGTAAATTTTTAGAGAATTATAGAAATAATTAAGACATTCCCTACAGGAATTCCCCCCAGGAAATTCTTATAGGGAATTTTACCTTCAAGAAAAAAGTAACCAAAAACTAAAATACAATATTTTTATTCAAGTGCTCCCCTTGATGTACTCTTTATTTGGCAATTACCTGATTACTGGGGGAAGTGCATTCAGACAATTAAAAAGAAACTTAAAGAATGTGGACCATTAAAATTGTCTAAGAGCAGTGGTTCCCAAACTGTCGTGAAGGGGCTTGGCCAAAAGGCCAGCTAGGGTAAGATTTGGGTAGGATGACTCCTGGAAGTTCAGCTTGAAGTTCATGTAGGGTGATTTGGGGTGGAAATGATCTTGATATTTTTCTAAATTTCTGCTGGGATCAGTTATCCGGACAGCCAATATACAGAAAGCTCAGAATTTTGGGAAGGCCATCTCCAATTCTTTTCTCTGTAATAGTAAAAAAGTAGCTTGTACTTGATCCAAACTAAGATATGATTAACACTTATTGGAGGCAAAACAAGCCTAATGGGTTAAAAACAAAAAAATAGACTCAATACATTACAGGGGGTGGGGTTCAAGATGCCCATGCCTAGACCAACAGTTTTGGGATAAACAACAAAGGATTCTTGCATACATTTGTGACGCGTTTTATACCTACATGGGGCATTTGACTATGTGCCTATGACCAAGTGCCCCAGGTGGGCACAAAACGCTTAGTTTACACTATGCTAAAGGGTGTTGGAACCTTTTCATAAAAGAATGGACAACAATTTTTGACTATGGTCCTGTTTGTACCGGCTCATGTATAAAAACATTGGTAAATATTCACAAACTCAAGTCAATTTGCTGTGCAGATTTTAAGCCATATGAACCAAGCAGCGGTAGACACAATGTAGGCAAAAATTTGATGGGCAACTTATGGACTACTTCCGTTTTTGAAGGCGTAGCTCAAAACTGCTCTACATCATGAGTTAAGGAGAACTTATGCTAGGCAGTAGGCTAAAGCTTTATACCGGTGTTGCTTTTCTTTGTTGAGATTAAGTTCTGGAACTCCTTCCAACATTCCAATAAGATTTCCCTTAAAGGAAAACTAAAGTCTAAAATAGAATAAGGCTAGAATTGCTGTATTTTGTATACTAAACATAAACATGAACTTACTGCACCCGAAGCCTAATTAAACAAATGATTTATGTTTTCAAAGTTGGCCACAGGGCGTCACCATCTTGTAATTTTGTTAAACATCTTTGCAAGACCAAGACCATGCACATGCTCAGTGTGGTCTCCGCTTCAGTTGGGAGGTTAACCTTAGGGATCGTCATAAATCAAAACAGCACAAGTCAAAAACTATCTGCCATAGAATCCATACAGCAAGACTGATTAATAATCAGAATATGCAGGCCATACATGGAAACAAACAAAGATGCTTGAGTTCTGCCGTTTGCAAGTATGATTGTTTCCCTGCAGAGCAGCTGGGGACCATCTGAAGTTTCCTATCCACAGCAGTCAGAGTAAGCAAACAAGTAAAACGAAGGGGGAATTTCACTGCATACAGTCAGGTTTCTTATAAAAACGGTACACATTTCTTAATTAAAGTATATTGGAGATAGATTTCTCATTGATTAAAGAAAGTGAAAATGGAATTTTATTTTTTTGCCTTTACATCCCTTTAACAGAAGACAAGGACTGTATTATTTAAAAAAAAGATACTTGGAACCACAGATGAGGGTTACATTGGAGAAGAGTAATGACAGCACCCAGGGGCTGAGAGACAAACGTGTTTACCCCGTCTTGCCTTAGTGTAAAATATAAACTTTCATGTCACTTTCTGGAGGAAGAAAGAAACATTAATTGCTCAAAGCATCGCATGCCCTTTCAGCAGTCTAGTAGCAGACGACAGAGCGAGGTGGTGGGGGCTGTCGTAGAAAATGGGAAAACTACATTATGAGGGACCTTTGCAAAAATGAGATTTAAACGAATACTGATAAAAGAAAGGGAGTCGGCGGATATCAGGGTGGCAGCTTAGATATAAAATGTTGAAAGCAAAATATACCTTATTTTTCAGCAGAACTTCTACTGTTTAGGTAAACGAGGGAAAATGGTCAGCAGAATTCTAGATATTTGTTTAACTGGGGGGCACCATATTGCTCACCAAAGCTCTTTGTGTGTAATAGCACCCCTAGTGGTAATTAATAGGTTATACTTATGTTTTCTGAGCAAACAACAAATACAGCAACTTCTATCCACATAGAAATAAACCCATGCATTACCTACAGTACAGGTATAGGACCCGTCATACAGAATGCCTTGGGACCTGGGATTTTGTGGATAATGGATCTTTCCATAATTTGGATCTTCACATCTTAAGCCTACTAGAAAATCATGTAAACATTAAGGGGCCGATTCACAAAGGGTCGAATATCGAGGGTTAATTAACCCTCGATATTCGACTGGGGGATGAAAATCCTTTGACTTCGAATATAGAAGTCGAAGGATTTTGCGCAAATACTTCAATCGAACGATCGAAGGAATAATTGTTCGATCGAACGATTAAATCTTTCGAATCGAACGATTCAAAGGATTTAAATCCAACGATCGAAGGAATATCCATATCAAAAAAGCATAGGAAAGCCTATGGGGACCTTTCCCATAGGCTAACATTGAGTTCGGTAGCTTTTAGATGCGGAACTAGGGGGTCGAAGTTTTTTCTTAAAGAGACAGTACTTCGACTATCGAATGGTCGAATGGTCGAACGATTTTTAGTTGGAATAGTTTGATTCGAAGTCATAGTCGTAGTCGAAGGTCTTAGTAGCCCATTCGATGGTCGAAGTAGCCCAAAAAACACTTCGAAATTCAAAGTTTTTTTACTTTGAATCCTTCACTCGAAGTTAGTGAATCGGCCCCTAAATAAACCCATTAGGCTGGTTTTGCTTCCAATAAGGATTAATTATATCTTAGTTGGGATCAAGTACACGCTACTGTTTTATTATTACAGATTAAAAGGGAATCATTTTTAAAATCTTGGATTATTTGGATAAAACGGAGTCTATGGGAGATGGCCATCCCATAATTTAGAGCTTTCTGGAGAGCAGGTTTCTGGATAATGGATTCCATAGTTGTACATTCGAGAATTTCGTCAATTGAACCTCCTGAAAGGCTTTACAGGACAATTTACCCTTCAACGCTCCATGAGCAGTCTGAGCCTAAGCAGACGTTTTTCATCTGCCGTGGTCAATTTCTAGGGGCTGCAAAATGCATCCAGGAAAATTGCTAGGTCTGCTTCCTTAAAAGATTTCTTGGATCTTGGTCTGATAATCCCAAACATTCTTAGTGGTGGTAGCAACACCTAAGTTGAGTTCTTAGAGAGTTGGAAGATGCATGACTATTGTATTGGACTACTTTTATTGGCAGGAATATATATTCCGGCCTAGGAAAATATTGGACTTGAAGTAAAAATGATGGCCTAAATTGGGCATATACAGCACATATTTATGCACAGGCATAGAACTTTTGACTGGTGCCAAACCCTTATCTGCCCTAACCCAACCTGGCCATTTAGATACCTAATACCTCATTTGGTCATCCACACTTTCCAAATCAGGCTGAAAATGATTATTTTTAGCAGGGATCCTACTGCAGGGTCCTGTGAAGACCCATGAAGAGAAGATCATATCACCATACAGTTACAGCCCTTGTCTGATTTTTTTAACCGGTCTGCATTTATTGGCCCATGTATGGGCCCTTTCCAATATCTATCAAATTTCTAAAACTTTGAAAACGGTAAAGCTTTCAGAAAATGTATAACCCTGGAGCCAGGAAAAAAGAATTAATCATTCTTTGGTTGTTGAGGTAGAGCCAGATGTGCTGTGTTCTCTGAACTAAGCCGTGATGAGCAGGTCTCCAAAACTCCCTAGTATTGTTGAACAAGTCAGCACCTGGAAAAAAATCACACGTAAAAATCAGGCACCGCAGCTTCCTGAACAGAAAACGGGACAGGCTTTAAACTGAACACTTGTTTGAGATGTTAATTCACTCATGACATAGCCTTCCCCTAAAAGTCAACCCCCCACCACCCTCTGACAGCACCTACAGACAACATGGGGGATGCCATTTGCCTTGCTCTGTTTCGATAGACTTGAAAAGAATGAAGAACAGCGGCTTTTTTTTCTCTCTCTCCCTTCAGAGAATTTTTATTGTTGTGCCGTACAGCTGATTTTTTTTTACTGAGAAACCCTGGAGTACAAAAGGCATGAAATATGTTTTCAAAGGATGATGGATAAATTGCCGGGTGGTATATAATATACCCTAAGCTGTTGATGGGAATTTTTATCTTCCACTTGTCTCTTTTAGTAACACAATTTTTTTTTTTATAAAGATAATTATGGTCTGAAAGAATGTCTTTTCTCTTTCGGAGTATCAGCGATATTTGTCTCGCTTAAAGGTTTTCGGAACCTCCCAATTACATATCATAAAATTAAAGCAGGGCAATTATAGCATTTCAGTGCTATGGAGTGACAACCTCCGAGCTACTGTTTTGGTCAGTTAGTCGTTCCCATGTTGTCGAGTAAACGCATTTGATGCAACGGGGACAGTGTACTGTAATGCAGCTGGACTCATAGGGAATTTCCTTGTCTCAAAGCAGAAACGCCCCCTGCTCACATATTTTCTGATCATGGTTTTGGATCATGCTAGGATATCCTCTCTCTCTCTTCCTGTCTATGAACACAGAAATACTGCATAAAATGATGCAACAACTCTATAAACTCTTAAGGGCCACATTCAAATGTGAAAAAAAGTTGGAGAGCAAGAAAAAAATCTTGGGGGTAACAATGGCTGTGATTGGCTGTTGGTAGACCCTACATGCACTTGCAGCCTACAATAAGGTATTTTTGGCAGAACAACCGTTTTTTAAGCAAATAAAAATTGCCTCCAAACCTGGAATTCAAAAATAAGCACCTGCTTTGAGGCCCCTGGGAGCACCATCCAATGGGTTGGTGAGAAACATGTTGGTCGTGGGTCACTGGTTGGGGATTACTGCCTTAGGACATAGGTTGTCACATTTTCTGGGTTCAAGACCTCTACCATTTGAATCTGTCACACAGAACTCATTTACATCTTTAAAGTTCTACAAGCATCACCCTTTACACCAAATCTCACCCTTACACTGAGCCACTCATCTGCAACAATAAGTTCTGCCTATATTTTGAGCAAGGGGGGCTGTCATTTTGATGACTGCTCCCTGTCAATATGGCAATACATGGGGAGGCTTGCTTGGTTGTGGTGCAAAATAAGCTGTTCTCTGCTTAAATTGCTGTCCAAGTGGTGGTTAAAATCAGGGTGATACAATCTTTGAGGTTCAGGACACTGGCCACAGACCAACTCATTGGTCTAATGAGGTAATTAACCAATGGGATTGTCCATGCAGACCAACTGATTTCTGAACAAGGGAAGGGAGGAGTTTAGGACCACATTTCTGGCTTTATAACAACCTTTAGGTTAAAGCCAAATAAGTAATTTCTCTATATTTTGCTTTAGACATGGTAGACTTGGAGAAAAATGATATAAGGCACAACCAAGAGTAAAGCTGCTCATTTCTGCAGAGATATTATTGTATAAAACGTGGGCTGTACAACTCTTACAGTATGATAAAGCCTATAGGATATGGACAGTACGATGTGCAAGTGGATAAGGCTACTGACCCCAGGACAGTGACAACTCACAATGTAAATCAGACCATCAATCAGACCAACAAGAACCAACAAGTGGAACCATTTGAAACCACAAAGTTGCTAGAAGATTATTATGGGTGTTGCTTTATGTACCAAATACAGCAGGTAATGGTAGGGTGATGGTTCTTTGAGGGCAATTGAAGATACAATTGGGTAGAAGTTTGGGTCCCTGGAAGTTATTAAAGAGGAAGGCAAGAATTTTGGACTGCTTAATGATGGACTTGGGGTGGAGCGGTGAGGGCAACTAGTGGGCCATTTCTAGGATAAAAAGGAAATAACATATATATGCAATCAGCAGAAGCAAATCCATTGTTCAGCAAAATACAGGCGTATTCATGGGTGTACCTGCAAAGTATTGGTGGGGTCATCACTAGCAGAGGCAAAAACACTTCATGGCCGCTAACCACTCCTTCGGCCAGGAAATATTTGAGAAGAAGATGAGAGTAGGTACCATAGGTGTCTTCCTCTCCAAAGAGAAAAGTAAAATCAGTAAGTGATTGGGCTGCAGGTCAATGGAAATTATATACACACAAACAGCTGCAAAGTAGATGAGGGCATCTGAAGGCACAGATCTTTATGGCTAAAGGGATATGGTGGATTTTACTGGTACTAAAATTTGACCCGTTTCGTTTCGCCAAAAATTCGCCGCAGGCGAAATGTCGCAGACGCCCATTAAAGTCTATGGGCGTCAAAAAAAATTATTTTGTCGCGCGGCGAAATTATTTTGTCGCGTGTCTTTTTTTTTGACGCACATCTCCATACAAGTCTATGGGCGTAATTTTTTCAGCGAAACGAGGCGAAAAAATTCGCCCATCCCTAGTACTAAGGGGTTGCTCACCTTTCAGTTAACTAGTATGATGTAGAGAATGATATTTGGAGAAAATTATGCAATTGGTCTTCATTTTATATAATTTGTAGTCTGTTAATTATTTCACTTTTTGTTCAACAGCTCTCAGTTTTGAAGTTTCAGTAATCTGGTTGCTAGGGTCCAAATTACATTAGTAACCAGAATCAAGTGATTTGAATGTGAGACTGAGAGATGACCAGGAGAGGAGCTGCATAGAAAAATAGGTTAGAAAATATAACAATGGCATTGCAGCCTCAAAGAGCAATAGTTTATTGGTTTGCTGGGGTCCCTGACCCCCATTTAAAAGCTGGAAAGACGAAGAAGGCGGCAAATAAAAAAAAAAAACTAGAACAAATAAATAATGAAGACCAATTCAAAAGCTGCTAAGAATTGGCTGATGCACAACCAACTAAATGTTAAATTAACTAAAATATCAAGTGTGCTATTTCTAGCCTAATTCTTTGTTGAACTTTAGTTCTCCTTTAACGGACACTTCTAACCGCATTCCTGAGAAATGGTGACGTACACTAGATGTTGTTATAAAAGCCATTAACAGATACCTATTGAGCTACACAAATGTCAGTAGTAATGTATGTCTTCAGGGTGTTCAGTAAGTGTGCAGTATGGGGCATAATACTGTAATATCACTTGGAAACCGAGAGTCAGTAAGAGGTAAAAGGCATTATTAGCTGCTGCAGTATTTTGCCACACTGTAATGCAACAAATCACAACGGGTATTTGTTTGCACGACTGCTGTCAACAACATTAATGAATGCAGCGCCCACACATTACTGAATGCAATTAAATGTGTAATATGGAATATATTTCTAGCAGGAAGAGGTGTGACTTCAAGATTGCAGGCTGCAGTCAGAACCTTAAAGGGAACACCGTTGCTAAAGTGCAACCTTTTCAGTTTCCGCTCAAAGAAGTTTGTCTTAACATTTACATATAAATATGTCAGCGTTGGCACAAAGCACGACGGCACATGTTAAGGGGTTTAGGAAGGCGGAGGCGAGCACCTGGATTTTTATTTGGCATAGGTTTTATTTAAATAACATTATACACTCTTCATGTCACATTAGTCACAACGCATGACTCATTTGAGAAAATGTCTTTAAAGGAGAAGGAAAGTCGCATCCCACTTGGGTGACCCCCAAATTATTAAATTCAGGGACAGACTGGTAGTTGGGGGGCCCATCGGGTTCCAAACCTCCAGAGCCCCTGCGTGCATACGCAAAAGGTGCCGCGCGATTAGGGTTGCCACCTGTCCGGTTTTGACCCGAACAGCCCGGTATTTTGAATGGCTGCCCGGGTCTATACTTCCTACCCGGTTTTCCAAATAAGGAAAACCGGACGGGATTCCCTTGATTGACAGGGCGATCAGCCAATCGCTGCATCAAAGCCCGCCCACTGATGCCACAGGCCCGCCCACTGACATCACAGACACACCCACTGACGTCACGGACCCGCCCCCGCCCGGTCTCAGCCAGACATAATGGTGGCATCCCTACGCGCGATATGCGTGCACAAAAACAGGCGCAAATGCGTGGACGACGTGCAAGCCAGTGTGCAGTGCTGCAAATTGTATAGTATATGTGGGGCAGACAGATTGGGAGAGGGGGTCTGGGGCTCTGAGCCTTTGAAGGCTGGGGCCCACCGGGTTTTTTTCCCGGTGTCCCTCCAGCCCAGTCTGACCCTGATTGTATTTACTTACCTGAAACCCTGGGCCGGTGCGCATAGCAGAAAACTGCACTGGCCCGGGGTTATTCCAGAGCACCACTATAATAATAATAATAATAAGATTTTATTTCTCCTTCAAAGATCTCCGGTGCTTGGCCCGCATTATACAGTAGAAGGGAAGCACTATGGAATGGGATCTGTTATAGGGTTGCACGGAATCCACTATTTTACATTTCGGCCAAATCCTGACTCCTTTGTGAAAGATTTGGCCGAATCCAAACCCTAATTTGCATATGTAAATTCAAGGGGGAAAGAACCGTGCAACACACGGCTAAACAATTTTGACTTCCTTGTTTGTGTGATGAAAAGTCATGATTTTTTGGATTGGGATTCACTTCAGCCATGCAGTCTAAATCCAATTCCTGTTGCAAAAGGCTGAATCTTGGCCAAAACTGAATAGAATCCTGGATTCGGTACATCCCTAACAGAAACCGTTATCCAGAAAGCTCCAAATTACGGGAAAACATCTCCATTTCAATCAAATAATTCACAGTTAGAAATGATTTCCTTTTCTTTGTAATAATAAAACAGTAGCTTGTTCTTGATCCCAACTAAGATGTAATTAATCCTTACAGAAGGCAAAACAATCCTGTTGAGTTTAAATCATGTTTAAATGATTTTTAGTAGGCTTAAGGGGTTATTTACTCAAATGAATCATTTTTTTATTAAAACAAAGTCAACCAAACTCCCTTCCAGGAATTGAACTCATTTATCAATATTTTTTTTTTGGAAAAACATTGCAACAAAATCAAGTGTTGATTCATAGCATACGAATGACGCATGCGGAAACTCAATTTTATCGAATTGTTGCTGCAATAAATTGACCTTATTGGACGAAAAATCCTACTTTATTGGATTATCCATTTTAGATCAAGAAACAACTTCAGGGGCATCTGCCATTGACTTCTACATGACCTCGACAGGTTTGAGATAGAGTATTTTCAGATTCAGATTTTTAGCAGCTTTGGAATATTCAAGTTTTTTTTCCCACAAAAAATTCGAGTTTTCCCCTTAAAAACCTCGACCAGATAAATCTGAGGATTAATAAATGGGCCCCTTAAAGTATGGAGATCCAAATTATGGAAAGATCCCTTACCCAGAAAACCCCAGGTCCCTAGTATTCTGGATAACAAATCCAATAGCTGTATACACAGAAAATAGTTTGTGTGATCTACTGTATATAGTGAATAATAATGTAAACTAGGGATGCACAGAATCCAGGATTCGGCCAGGATTTGGTCTTTTTCAGCAGGATTCGGATTCGCCCGAATCCTTCTGCCCGGGTGAACCGAATCTGAATCCAAATTTGCATATGCAAATTAGAGGTGGGGAGGAAAATCACGTGACTTTTTGTCACATAACAAGGATTTAAAAAATGTTTTCCCCTTCCCACCCCTAATTTGCATATGCAAATAAGGATTTGGTTCGGTATTCAAGCGAATCTTTCGCGAAGGATTCGGGGGTGCGGCCGAATCCAAGATAATGGATTTGGTGCATCCCTAATGTAAACTGTTAAATATCATTTGCTCTTTGTACACTTATATAGGGTAAATCCCCACCTTGCCATAAAAACTGCCCCAGCAACTTTAGCCATGGAGCTTTACGTTCTTCTACACATACACAATGTCTTCTTTTCTGGTTGTTGGCCTAGGAATATTACATTTTGGCTTTTCACCTGTCATCCTATTATTTAACCATGAGTCTGGTAATCAAACCGTAAGCAGGATTTCTAGAATCAATGACCACAGAAACTAAGACGCAGCTTCATAAGAATATTATTTATAACACACACTAGTCAACGATCCACTTCTCTGGAAAATGCACCGGCCCCATTTACAATGCTATTGAGTGGCCATATCTTTTTGTCTGACCCAGTGATCCCTCACGACTCTAAAAGCTGAACGTTTGCATTACTGAGCATGCTCACAGCCCAGGGCAGTAGCAAACAAGATGGCTCAGTAGACCGTCCCTCAGTTAAGTGCTTTTTTTTAGCATTAGCGAGGGGTTTGAGGTTAGCTATTACAATTACTGAGGAGTGCCTATCACTGATTAAGCCTCTCCCTTGTCCTTCAAAAAGTCTGAATTAGGTCCTTGTCAGAACAGGGTTTCTTAAACTTTTTTTCCCCGTGAGCCACATTCAAACGTTAAGAGTGTCGGGAAGCAATACAAGCAAAAAGGGGTTGTCATTGGCTATTCAACAGCCCCTTTGTGAACCAGTGGCATATAGGAAGTTCTGTTTGGCAGTACACCTGGTTTTTATGCAACCAGAACTTTCTTTCAAGCCTGGATTTTAAAAATAAGCACCTGCTTTGAGGCTACTAGGAGCAACATCCAAGGGTTTGTTAAGTAACATGTTCAAGAGCCACTGGTTGGGAGAACACAGCTCTAGAGGGTTTAAGCGGCTTTCCATGGCCATTAGATATAGGAAGGGATGAACGGGCAATAAGATGGTAGAGCAAGACTCCAGCAGTAGAGCAAGATGGCAATGTTGGTAGAACTTCAGCCCTTCAGTTATTGTTAGAGCAGTTCAACAGCTTTAGGTCCATCGTTTTTGCATTCATAGTGTATACAAAAGTGTGGCCCCACAAAGTCTGTTTTTCTCTTGGGTCCGTGTTATTAACACAGAGTCTGGGATAGCTTGTGTATGAACTCATGGACCCTCTGATGGACACTTAAGCTAACGTAAAAAGGCCAGCAAGCAAGCGCTTCTTCGGTAATGGAATGTCTGACATTTCTAAAATTTGTATTTCTCTATTGTTGCTTGAGCTACCAATTAGTTGTTAAATTGACAGAAATGTACTTTGCTCAAAATGGTTACTGAATATGTTTCTTCCCTTTAAAATTGCTTTGTCATCGGAGAAGGTTCATGACCTCGTTCAAGGGTTTCGTGTTACCTGTAACCAAGTTAAAACACTCACATTCCTTTTAAATAAAGAGCCCGAACCTGCAGATCTCACACTGTCGTCTAAATCAACATGTTCTGGGAACCTCAGTCTATTATCTGTTATGGAAAAACAGAAAGGAGAAATATCCCCTCTGCTTAATTGGTAGAAGTCAATGAAATAATAATTTAATTATGCACTTTAACCTCCAAAACCCAAGTTAACAGTATTGGTAACCAAAACTCGGATAAATAATGACAATGAGATTAACTAGATGGGGGTCTATCCAATCAATATGGCTAAAATTAGAAAGCTAAGCACATGTATCAAAGACTGGATTTGGCCAGAAAGGAATAATTAATTAATAATTAAATATTTATCCAAATTAGTATTTTTGTTATTTTAGGATATTTGCCCTTTAGTGTGTTAAATGCTCTAAAGGGGTAGTATACCTAAAACTGAACTTATAGTATGGTGTAGACTGTAGCATGATCTAAGACAACTTGCAATTGGCCTTCACTTTTGTGCATCAACCATCAGTATTGTATATTTCAGTATTTAGTACAGATTGTAAGAAAACAAAGGTGTTGTTACAGCGAAAGCTATGCTTAGAGTACTCCAATAATGTGTTGTCTTGACAGATGCTACGTCATGTTTCCACTGCTGTCTTGAAGTCAGAGGATCACAAACCATGGGACTGGCCTGAGAGGCTGTGGAGGCTCAGGCTGAAGGCCCTGTTGAATGACATTTAGGTTGAATTCTTATTTACTCTTCAATCTCCTATATATTAATGGAGGCCCAAGCCCAAGGACCCAGTTCTCCCCAGGACCCAGGCACATGCCTCTGCTGGCTTTCCACTAGTTCTGGCCTCAAGTAGGCTGACCAGTTTGAAGAACTGGCAACCTAAAGAAGACTGAAACCACAGACTATGCTAGTAAACCCTTCATACAAGTTAGAGAGAACAATGTCAGAGGGAAATAATAGTCACCTCAAAATATTTTATACTATACTATAAAAATTCAATGGCAAAATTAAAAAAAAAAATAAAGAGATGATCAACCTTTAACAGGCCTGAAGGTACATAACAGATATTTTTAGTTCACTTTTGGTTCATGACCTGTGCCAAAACCTTCAGACAGGAATGCTACTGAAATATGTCATCTGAAGAAGATTATCACTCGCAACTGTCACTCATTCGACCTGACAGCCAGCCTCAGAGCTAGTCTGAGGTAACAAACTTTCCACAAACCCTTCATGGAGTTCATGAACGTTGACTATACAGCTAATGACATTGATTACCAAAAACAAGAATAAGTGAGATTTCCGAACCTCCCCACAAAGCAATGGCCCAACAACAGTATCTTATTCTAACGTGCAAGTCGCACTGGCTTCTTTGTTTCTTCAAATTCATAACAACATACAATATATAATTAGAGCCTTAATTACCACAATATATAACAGTTACATTTTGCAAGGTGATGAGAAACAGAGATATGATTTACTCCCCAGGTTGAATAAAGCTTGGCACAATCCCAACCATGGTTTGCTGCTGCACGCAAAGAAGTGAGTAAGGCACTCACAATGCACCCTACGGAAGTTGAATGGGAGGTGGCACAACGTGGTGGTCATCTATCCCTTTACATAAAAATTAGACATTTACTTCCTTCATTCTAACTCAGTGCCTGTCAGCCGTTTTTGGGTTGAGACCCTCTTTGAGGTTGAGGTTATTATTATAAAAGGTATTTATAAAGTGCAAACATATTCCACAAACACAACTTTACAAGAGATAAGAGAGGACTATATAGGACTAAGTGGTTGGGAACCACTTTCATGACTTTTATTAGTGCTGAATGGACAATGGGTCAGGCTAGATTTTGCCCCTAATATTTTAAAATCCTAATGTATTATGTTGCTACAGTATTTCTGTTGAAATAGTTATAATAATGTATTCCTTCTTTGCACCCTGATTTTTAGATGCTTGTTTATACAGTCAAGGTCTACACTCTTTCACCAATCACTTCTCAATCTCAATATGGCAATCTCCATATCCCCATTAAATAGCAAGCAGAAAGATCTTCATCTCCAGCCAAACTTCCTGATATAGTAATCTCTTTCCTGCAATTGAAAGCGCCTGTAGCCTCGGCAACCCTAAACATGAAGTCCTACTTTGCAGCGAAATCAAGGCAGTTCTTCAAAGTGAACCATAGACAAGCAATAAAGTAAGAATATAATACTAGACATGTACATGATAGATTTCAGAACTTAGAAATACTTCTGTAAGGAGACAGGTTACTATATTATATAGGAATAGCAATTTAGGGCTCATTTAGGCGGTCTTCATCTGATCTGCTGCAATTAAAATGCACCAAGTTGGAGAAAAAAAAAGCAAGGGCAAGGCAGGAAATCTAGTGCAAACTTCAGAAAATAATACATAAAACAATATGAATGGGCTTATATGCTTAAATATAATGTACTTTTAGTAAAATGGCATGCGGGGAGATCTTTGAGCTTCTGTACATGCTGTTTTCAGGGGGGAATTGCCTAAGAATCAAATGTGCTTGCAGGGCTGCATTTTTTCTATAAGCATACAAGGGTTTATGTCAAGCTTTGGTTCGGGTCAGGTGCAGCCTACTTGTTGCAAGCCATAGTGCACAGTAACTATATGCTGAAGCCGATTTTCCCATTCGAGTCCAACCCCCATTGATATCTTTGATGTCACCATAGAGGACAAGTTTGGTGCGGGTATAAAAGTCCCTTCTCAAGAAAGCTTCAGGTTGGGTCCAGGCAGGCCCGGACTGGCAATCTGTGGGTTCTGGCAAATGCCAGAGGGGCTGCTATAAGGTCCCATAGAAAGTCAGTATTTAGTGGGCTGGTGGGGGCTGTTTGGGCCTCTATGTGGGCTGATTGGGCCTCTGTGTACCTGAAATGCCAGGGCCTGTTTAAATTCTCAGTCCGGACCTGGGTTCAGGTTGAAGTTGGGGCTAGAATTCCCAACCTGCATATCACTACTAGAGAGATGGCTCCAGAGCTTGGGTCCAAAGCTACAATATAAAACATTGCTATTTTTAAGCTCACTGCTGTACATTTCCTTTAGCTCTATCAGTTGTAGATGAGCCACACTGTGCTCCAATTTTGCATAGTAGATACATTTCTTATAATCCATAAATCAGATTTTCATGCTGAAATGCTTTTCAGCAGCCTAAAGACAATATGCACCACATTCTACCATCTACTGGATGGCAGAAGCCTGCTAGCGTAACACGAGCGGAGAAAAGTTGAATAGTGACCTGTCAGAGGGCAATCGAAATACAAAGAGCAGCCCAGCCTCCCGTCCTGCACTAGATATGTCCGTAGAAGGCTTCGCTGACAATCCATCTTAGATTGTTAAAAGTCAATGCATCTGCAGGAATCCTTCAGTCCTTCAATTTGTCACATTTAGAATGGCTTTTTATTGATTCTTTTCTAGGTCACTTAACTTTTGTTGTCGGCAAAGGATCTAAAGTGCAGACATATGGGGCCTCTCCGATACTGCCCATTGTAGCTCGCCTTCCATAGCGATCTGCCTTTCACAGCTCTAGCAATCAAGTCATGATAATAAAACCATATAACGGTGATGGGGAGGTAGGACAATGAAAGGGACAGAAAGGGGCACTGGCCATCCTTAATGTAACCTCCATTGCCGGCAGCAAGGCATTCTGGAACCATGAGTGGCCAGGCCCTCTGGCAACTAACGGAGTGAATCTCAGAAAGCTACTAAATGTTATATTTCATATCCAAAAGAATATATAAATGTACACTCATATATCCAGGCATGGAAGAGAGCTCCGTAAGAAAAGGACACAGTGAGGACCAAAATGTTGCATAGCAAATGTACAATTATGAGGGTTAGAAAAAGTTTTTGAAAGAATAAAGCTGGGCCTAAATTTTAATTCATATTTATGGGCACTACTAATTGTCCTACTAAAGCAAACACAACTGTGATGGGAATTTTAATTATAAATGAAAGCACTTTACAAAACATTTTAAGGAGGGCGTCTGAATGTCAAATAAGCCTTCGTTACAAAATGGTCAAAACTTCCCTATCAGCCTATTATACTGTAGATGGAACAGGTTTCAGCTTATTTGGTGACTCAACTGGGAAAAATTAAAAGAGCAAAGTATCCATCTTACCACCTTGTATCTATGCAAAGAATGGAATGTATCTAGAGCAAATGCAGAACATTTATTCGACGGTCAGATCTTATCTCTGGCCTGTCATATGGCTTATTAGGAAGGAATTCATTCTTAGAATTTCCTACCACCCACAAATGTCGCTCCGGGTTTGTTACAGGTGCTGCACTAAAAGGTGTCATATTTAGCAGGTGAGACAAGTCATAGTAGGTGTTTGTTTACATCAGGGTGATATAGCAACTGCCTGCCATCTCCAAAATGAAACATAAATGCTGGAAATTAAATATGGCTGAATTTCTTATACATGTTTAATTACAAGCAACATAATCCTTTTTTAAAACTGTCTCATTTGCGCCCTCTAGGCTCCCACAGCAGGCAGTTAATTACAGATGCAAGAGCATGCTCCAATGAAAATCTTTCCAATAGAGATGCACCGAATCCAGGATTCGGTTCGGGATTCGGCCAGGATTCGGCCTTTTTCAGCAGGATTCGGATTCGGCCGAATCCTTCTGCCCGGCCGAACCGAATCCTAATTTGCATATGCAAATTAGGGGCAGGGAGGGAAATTGCGTGACATTTTGTCAGAAAACAAGGAAGTAAAAAATGTTTTCCCCTTCCCACCCCTAATTTGCATATGCAAATTAGGGTTCGGATTCGGTTCGGTATTCGGCCGAATCCTTTGTGAAGGATTCAGGGGTTCGGCCGAATCCAAAAAAGTGGATTCGGTGCATCCCTACTTTCCAAACAGCTTGTTGTTATTTAAAATATTGAAGCAATTTTTGGCTAGGATTTTTCATAAACAAATATCAGAAGGGCAGCCATACTGCTGTTGAGGTGTTCGGTGCTGGAAAATGCACAGTTCTTTCCTACAATAATAAATAAATGGACAAAGATAAATCAGGCAAAACCAGCATCTGAAGTGGTACGGTGTAATTTTTCTAATGTGTTTAGGAGAAGGAAAGTCTTTGCACATTTGGGGTGCCAAATGTTAGGCACCCTCAAGTGAATGTATTTACTTACCTGAAACCCTAGGCCGAATTTTTTGTGCCCTTGATGAAGACCCTTAAGGTCGAAACGCGTTGGGCTCATTATGATTTTGATTTTTGTTTTGTAATTTTTGTATAATTTTTTCTTTTGTTCAATAAATTATTTTTGTTTTTTTCAAAATTAGGTGTGCTATCCATTTCTTTTTGCTGTTAAATATTATGGAGACCCTTATGGGGAGTCACCTTTGGATTAGCACCTTTGGACCCTGTAGTTTACTAATAGGGTGTGCGCCTTCTTTCTACATTTTTGATGCTCCTATCAGCAGAAAACTGCACCAGCCCAGGGTTATACCAGTGAGCACCAAGGAGCAATCCTCTTCCGCCTTCCTCTTTGTTCGCGCAGCTGCGCAGTAGAACAAAAAGCCGAACTTTTAACTAAAAAATCGACTATTTCATTCAACTGCGCATGCGTTTGCCCCGGGAAATTTGAAGAAAGAAGAAGCTGGAAGAGGATCGCTCCGTGGTGCTCGCTGGTATAACCCCGGACTGGTGCAGTTTTCTGCTGATAGGAGCACCGGCCCAGGTTTTCAAGTAAGTAAATACAAATACTTGGGGGCAGTGTCGGACTGGCCCACCTGGATACCATGAAAGTGGTTCCCAAATGTTGAATAGTCCTCTCTTATCTCATGCTTCTAACCATTTGGCCTATTTCATGGTCATTCCCTATTTCTTTATGGGAACAAAGAGGCTTAATAATGGAAGAATATAGTATGTAGAGTAAACAGACTAGGAGAATAAAGAGGCTGAGTGAGGAGAAGAGGTATAGTTTTGAAAGTTGGCCCTCAGCCTGAGGTTTTGTGGTGGGCCCCATGCATCCCAGTCCAACACTGCTTGGGGGTGCCTAACATTTGGCACCCCCAAGTGCAGGATGATTTTCCTTCTCCTTTAAGATTATTATTTGCATTACTTTTTTGCATCACTGTCACTTTTGTGTTTTTGCTTCAATTTAAAGAGTACCTTGTATCTGTGGTCAGTCTGCTCCTCTTTACAAGCACGTTTTTCTTCCCCTTATGTTATCTCATAGTCTCTAGATCATTTTTAGTGAAAGTGACAAGTATCTGACCTTGGAGTCAAGATGCCAAGCACAGGTTTTTAGACTACCTGTACATTACATACTATGATCATGCCTCTGGTGGTTCCACATGTCAAGGATGTTGACTGCTACTAGAAAAGCAAGCCAATCTTGCAAACATTTTACATGGTGTAGTTTGCTATCTCAACTGTCCACCCACCAATACATCTAAAACAAATATGAAGTGGTTATGTGGATATTAATCTCCTAACCCATTGGGGTCTAGTATCAAATGATTAGTTCTAGAGAATCAGTATAATGGGTGGACATACAAGTGGCTACACCAACATTCAAGCCTGAGAACCTGGACTTGCTCGCTTACTAAGATTCAGTATTGTTGTCCCAATATGACCAAAATTATGTAAAAGTATGGCCACAGGACAGAAGAGTATCAGACAGTATTTGGCCACCTAAAAGATGGGGATATCATAGTTTAATTTCTCCTCTCCTTTGACAAAAGAACCAAGACTGTGAACAAGATGTCAACAATACCAACCATTCCTCAATGGCCTTTCTTCAGAATGGTCCAATCAATCACAAAGACAGAACATAGGAATATGTGTGCACAACGGTAATATAGATACTGTAAATTTAGACAGCAGTTTGCCTTTGCAGGTCTGTTTGGGGTCTGGAACTAGTTTTGAGAGTCTGTGCTCTCTGTGGCAGCCAGCATATGTTTACCCAATGTTGGCTTGCATTAACAATGATATATAAATGAACTGTCCCAAATTATTTATGTCCCTTGATTCACTTCCAGCACTCCAGTCCCCCCTCCCATCTCCTTAGTTGCAGTGCCTGCAGCAGAAGTGTTGGCATTTAAGTCTGCACCACTCAGCAAATGCCCCCTGGCTTATAAAGCATGACCACACATCTCTATATTTAGCCAAGTTGGTAGAACCTGTTTTTATATTATGCTATTCCTCTACCAGCTGCTGCCTTCATAATGGCATCTTACCTCTGGCTGGGAGAGCACAGGAACAACTTTACAGATCTGCATTCACTGTCTGACTGCAGAGGCACAATGCAAATGTGTAATAAAATACATTCAATGCACATTCAATGACAAACCCTAGAGCCATGCAAGCTGGTTCTAGGGGAGAGCAGAAAAAATAAATGTCACCAGAGAGTCATGAATTGTTTTCAGTATAAACTACAATTGCCAGCATTCAACCAACAGAAGAAGCTGTCAGTAGGTGCTGGGAATTGTAGTACAACTGTGGTGGGTCACAAGTTAAACATTCCATTCCAATGATCCATTAGATGTGGCACGATGTAGCTCAGAAATTAGGATACCCACTAAAGGAGAGAAAGAGACATAAAGGGGGCTCTTTCAGAAAGGAAAGAAAATGTAGAGTAATAAAACAGGAGACCCAAATGGTTGCTCTAGGACTAGTAACCAGCCATCTGTTAGATTTTTGAAAACAGAAGACCGATAGCTGATTGGTTGTTATGGGTTACAGGGACTGCGACAAATGTTGGGATCCACCAAGTCGGATTACTCCAAATGCCTGTCAATTTAGTCACTCACTTAACCCAATTTTGTTAGGATGGGGTACATGTTATAGCTGATGCCTTTGCCACTAGTGAAAGTGTGGATGGAAGCCAAGACCGTAGAAGTCCCTTGGAAATCCATAAGCTGTATAAAAGTACTCGGCTTTCGGCCTCATGCCTTTACATGGAACTCCTCAGTGACTTATAATATACTTATATTTTACAATGGGGGTACATTATTCCCTAATTATTCTATATTTATATATACACACACGATTTTGCCTTATTTACCATTAAAATAACACGAAAAAAATTGGATTGTGCAAAAACTCGAGCGTTAACCCAAAAAAGTAAGATTTTTCCAGACTTTTCACTCTAATCGCTCCATTTTTTCTCGGTTATTGCCGAAAACCCTGAATTTTTTGGATTATCGAGCTAAACCCAGTGCAAACCATGATATCTTGGGATAGGGACATCTGCCATTGACTTATACATGACCTTGACAGGTTTCAGATGGCAGATTTTCATATTCAGGTTTTTTGCCTGGGGTAGAATAAGTCTCAAAAAATTCATGTTTCTATATTTCCACATTTCTATATTTCCACAAAAAATGTAAGTTTTTGCCCCAAGAAGCCTGACCAGAAAAAAAATCGAGTCTTAATCAATAACCCCCTTAATATCAGCCCCAAATTAAGGGAATCATCTTTTAGGGGTATATTTATCAAAGAGTGAAGTTAGAGATCACCACAGTCCTTTAGAGTGAAATTCCGCCACTCTCCATTCATTTCTATGGGATTTTTAAAAGAGTATTTATCAATTGGTGAAACTGAACATTAATACTTTGATAAATACAATTTCAAAATCCCATAGGAATGAATGGAGTGTGGCAGACTTTCACTCTAGAGCAGTGGTCCCCAACATTTTTTGTCACAGGAACCGGTGTAAAGCCAGAATTTTTTGCAAGGCCTGGGGGGCGTCAACTGCGCCAAGTCAAATTCGGTGCGTCCACGTCATATTCGATGCGTCCGCATCAAATTCGGTGTGCCCACGTCATATGTGGATTCGGCTCGGCGGCCCAGTTCAGGTATTTCCGTGGCCCGGCAGTGGGCCGCAGCATGGGTGTTGAAAACCCCTGCTCTAGAGTACTGTATGGATATCTAACTTCACTTTTTGATAAATATACCCCACTGTATCTCAAACCAGCTATTAATATTTTGTATTGTAAAAAGAAATTATACATTTAAGTGGATCATTGCAACCCAACCTAAAGAGCTTGGGGAGTGTTTTTTTAGTCTCGACTCTTAGGTTGTTAATTTCTGCATTATGTTTTACAATGCCAGCATTATAGATTATCGTTATGTTCAGATAGTTATACCTAGACAATGTAGGAACTCTGAGTGTTTTCTGCACTTTGAGATAGTGTTAGATAACATATCAATGATTTCTTTCACAAGTCTATGGCCACAAGGCTTGGGGATTTTCAACTTGAGTCAGCCGCATTTACGATGCACACAACAATACAATTTGGCAAACATATATGTTACTGAATTTGGCACCGCTCCATTTAGCAGCAAGGTGAATGTCTGACAAGTCGCCATTTGTATAATTACCTTTGGCAAATGATTGTTTTGTTGCTCAGCAGAGATTACCCTTCTAAACTTATGCAAGGTGATAAAGTCAATTACATTGACATGTGAAGAGAACCCCAAACAGTCAGGTTAAATTACACACCTCAAGGAAAAAGTGTCAGTTAATTAAAATAGCTGAGATGGCTCCAAGGGTTGGCTTGTACAAGTGTGGGCCTGTCTCAAAAAAAAAAATTTAGGATTTCCATTGCCTGATTTGAGCTACACCCTTGAGTCTGAACCTAGATTTTCAATTCAATATCTAACATATTCCACTTAAAAGAAATAATAATATAATAGTAACATAGTAAGTTAGATTGAAAAAAGACACACGCCCATCAAGTTCAACCTTTTAAGTCTATATAAAATCTGCCTAACTGCCAGTTGATCCAGAGGAAGGCAAAACAACTCCATCTGAAGCCTCTCCGATTTACCCCAGAGGGGGGGAAATGAAGAAGCTTGAGGAGCCCACAGAAAACTGGGGGCATAATAAAGCCTTGGAGGACTGCTCCTGTCCAGTTAAACAATCAACAGTCTTACGGTGAACCACAGGCAAGACTGATAAGGGAAACCACACTACACTGCCTCCCACCAAAGATTTGGTAAGTGCCAAAACCTTGGTCGGCCAAATGAAGAACCCTTCAGATTTAGATTGGTTAGGCCTTTAAAGATAAAAATATTATTAACCTATGGGAGGCTACCTAAAGTTGGGACCCCATGCTGTGCAAGTAGGGTAACCATGTTGATCTTAAAAAAAGTGAAAATATTTTCCTACATTAATAAAAATTGCCATTAACACTATATACATGAATTGATTTTTGGGTGACAAAGCCAAGTCTCCAACTTCATTTGGGTCCCCTAAGGAAAAAGGTTAAGAAACGCTGTGAACATAAAACATTGTTAACTAGATTAGAAAACCTTTACAAAATCATGGGAAAAGACCTGCAACAGGAATTCATACTCTTACCATTCCAATGAAGCAATGAGCAAAATAAAGACAAAAGGGCTGGTGTTGCTTTAAATGGGTTTACGGAAAAATCAGAAATAAAGTGATGACAGTGCCCCGCTTTTAAAGTTAAGTATCCACACATTTTATATACATATGTATATATATTTTTAACGACTGTCCTCAACGAACATCATGAACAGAGTTCATGAGATGAATAAAGTAAATGATCCACGACACGCTCCTAAAATAAGAATTCGGAATGTATACAAGGCACTGCGTTTTACGGCGGCGCCAAAGATCATTTGCGGGCCTTTAATAATAAAAGACTTGTTTATCTCATTTAGAGTCCAGTTTTAAAATGCCTTTTGTGCTAAATGTTTCGGAAGCAAAAGTGCCAACTAGAACCAGTGAGAGGTTCGTTGATAGTCGGAGATAAAATACCACTTATCCGACAGGTCCTTAAATAAAAGGTTGGGGCCACAGTCATGTATTTACGTTATGTATTTCCACTGCAGCAATGGATTATAGGTTACCGGTGTCAGAGTTTTAGAAACCTAATTGCAATGCTAACAAATGATGGAGAAATGAAATGCTTATGTAAGTACATCAGTATACGCTTTAGAGCGAATAAGAGCCTTAGGAGTCATAGAAGACGATTAAGGGTACCATTTAGGTAATAGACCTGTTTAGATCACAAAATTAGCCAATTCATACTTTGAGCGTGGAATTAACACTGAAAACGACATGCTTTTACAATTTTTAAACCGCTTGATTTGATTGCTTATTTTATTCTGCATACAGCAGTAAATGACTTGAGGAATTATTAAGCTGTGAAAAGTAACCCATTTGTTCCATATCCAAACCCTTTTTACCATTACAGTCATGGGACCTGTTATCCAAAAGACTCATGGGTTTTCTGGATAAGGGATCTGTCCATAATTTGGATCTCCAAACTATTAAAAAAACATTTATTAATTAAACCCAATAACCTGGTCTTGCCTCCGATAAGGATTAATTATATCTTAGTTGGGGTTAAATACAAGGTACTGTTTCATTATTACCGGAAAAAAAAAGGAAATCATATTAAAAAATGTAAATTATTCAATTCAAATGGAATCCATGGGAGATGGCCTTCCCGTAATTTAGAGCTTTCTGGATAAAGGACTCCATACCTGTACTACAGCAATATTCAGGTATGGCTTAGTCCAGAGACGTGTTTTAGATCTCTCACTAATTCTGGGAAAAAATCTGTATTGTGGATAAAAAAAGAGCAAACTGGGTGCACAGTTTGCACCTGCTTCATGAATTAACCTTAAGATGGCCATAGACGTGCAGATTTACCTTCATAAACGTTCGTTCGGTACGATCTCCCGGCCTGCCACTAACCATTCAGATCAAATAAAGTAGTAGGTTTTCGGTAGCCGACAGAAATTTTCTAACCTGTCCGGTTGTCTGAATGACAAGCATCAAACCAACTTGATCCCTCCTCCCAGAGCTGCTTTAGAAGGTGAAACTTTACACTTCAATACTACAATATTAGAAAAACAGGCACAAGTAGAAGAAATTAATTGGGAAAAAGTCTTTATTTCTGGTGAACTATCTGAAACCAACTGAACTGAAAAAAAAAAAAAAGTTGGCAGGTGAACAACCCCTTTAAAAGGGAAAGTTGCAAATTTAAATATGGAACAATATATTATTTGTTGCAAACGCTGGCTTTCAAGTTTGAAGTTTCTTTTGGCTACTTCGACCATCAAATTGGCTACTTTGACTACAACTTCGAATCAAACGATTCGAACTACAAATCGTTCGACTATTCGACCATTCGATAGTCAAAGTACTGTCTCTTTAAAAAAAACTTCGACCACCTACTTCGCCACCTAATACCCACAGAGCACCAACGTTAGCCTATGCGGAAGGTCCCCATAAGCTTTCTAAGTATTTTTTATCGAAGGAAAATAGTTTGATCGATGAATTAAAATTAGGGATGCACCGAATCCACTTTTTTGGATTCGGCCGAACCCCCGAATCCTTCACAAAGGATTCGGCCGAATACCGAACCGAATCCGAACCCTAATTTGCATATGCAAATTAGGGGTGGGAAGGGGAAAACATTTTTTACTTCCTTGTTTTCTGACAAAAAGTCACGCAATTTCCCTCCCTGCCCCTAATTTGCATATGCATATGCAAATTCGGATTCGGTTCGGCCGGGCAGAAGGATGCGGCCGAATCCGAATCCTGCTGAAAAAGGCCGAATCCTGGCCGAATCCCGAACCGAATCCTGGATTCGGTGCATCTCTAATTAAAATCCTTCGAATTGAACGATTTTTCCTATGATCGTTCGATTGAACGAAATACGGTAAATCCTTCGACTTCAATATTCGAAGTCGAAGGATTTTACTTTGACGGCCGAATATCGAGGGTTAATTAACCCTCGATATTCGACCAATAGTAAATGTGCCCCTAAGTGTTTATTGCAGAGTGCGGTGCAACGTTTCGGGGTGAATTTTTTTTTTTGGTAATCTGTCATCACTTTATTCAATATGGCCACAATTCGTAGAAAATTGGAAAACGAAAATGATGATCGGACAATTCATTCACGGAAAAAAGTTTTTACATTTTTTGTTATCTGTCATCACTTTATTCAATATGGCCACAATTCGTAGAAAATAGGAAAACAAAAATGATGATTGGACAATTCATTCACGGAAAAAAGTTTTTACACGATAATATTTTAAAGAGACTTTTCTAAGGACTTTAAATGTGATTATGCACCTTAATTGAAGGCAGTTCCCTTGCACACTTTGCTCCTCACGGGTTGGAGGATGAATTGTGGGTGGTTTCATTGGTTAAATAATGTTTTATCTATTTATATGCACCATATGTATGTTCCGTATTCTTGACAAAGGGGTTCGCCCCAAAACGTTGCACCGTACTCTGCAATAAACACTTAAGGTGTTGCATAAGTCCTGTGCCATTGGATTTCTTCAGTTACAAGATCTATTGGGAGGTGGCCGGACCTCCACCATTGAGCACCAGGCATCTCTGTCTAGCCTGTATGACAGGGTTTGTGAGGACCAACATCTAGGGATGGCCAGACCCATTTCTGAGAAATGTATCAACTAAATGTTGCAAAATTGTAACAGTTCAGAGTCTGCACCTGAATTACTGAGCTGCCAGACTCAAACACCAGAGACACAAACATTCAACTTTAAACTTATATTTTGGAAAAACAATAAAAAACAAATAATGGAAAGTAATTGAAAAAAAATATTTATTTCTGGGGAACAATCTGAAAACAACTGAACTGAAAAAAGTGTTTGGAAGGTGAATAACCCCTTTAAAAGGGGGTGTTGGAGTTAACTATTAGTATGATGTAGAGAGTGATATTCTGAGACAATTTGCAATTGGTGTTCATTTTGTAATATTTGTGTTTTTGAATTAATTAGCTTTTTATTCAGCAGCTCTCCAGTTTGCAATTTCAGCAGTCTGGTTGCTAGGGTCCAAATTCCCCTAGCAACCATGCATTGATTTTAATAAGAGACTGGAATATGAATACGAGAGGGACTGAATAGAAAGAGGAGTAATAAAAAGTAGTAATAACAATACATTTGTAGCCTAACAGAGCATTTGTTTTTAGATGGGGTCAGTGACCCTCATTTGAAAGCTGGAAAGAGTCAGAAGAACTATAAAATATTTTTTTAAAAAAACTATAAAAATATTTTTTAAACAAAAAAACTATAAAAAATGAAGACCAATTGAAAAGTAAGCTAATTATGAGTGGACAATGATACAGATAGTGGTGGCACTGCTGAATGAAACCTTTAGACTTATACAGGGCCAGCTGTATATGAACTACAACTCCCAGCAGCACTAAGCAACTACTGAGATAAGGGGTGTATGTGAGAGAGAGATAAGTAACAACAGCAGCTGAAGTTAATAACCAACAGCTAAAGAGACCTAAAATGTGATCCAGAGAGGGAACCCCAGTGGAGACAAGGAGCTGCCCATTGTGAACGGATGGCTGAGTCCCTGGGATAGCTGGGAACTTCCCTCGGACCTTCCGTTTAAAGATGATCCCCGTCCGTAAAGCCTCATCTCCAGAACTCACGCCGCAGTGACAGGGCGCCGCCATCTTGCTTCACCCTTACACGACGAAAGGCATTCTGGGGGCACATGACAGTGACAAGTCGCTTATCGCCATAGAGGTATCTAACCCTTCAGCCAATCAGCGGAGACTTTATTAGGAGGCGGAGGAAGCTGCTGTTTCACGTCTGCCGGCATCAAAACAGTAGAAGTGGTTCTGAAGGTGAGTGAAGTAAAGAAGTGAGAACTTCGTTGTCACGTTACTTTCTGCTTCCTTGGTAATATTAACCCATTGTGTGTAGACTGTATGTTCTTACTGACGCTTTGTTAACATTAAGTGAAGGATATTGCATCATTGTTCTTCACGTGCCCTTCCTATGTATTGTCTCCTCAATTTATCTGCTCATTCAAGGGGAAGTAAAGCCACCAATACAATTGTGTCTAAGGAGATAAATATCTGGAGAGATTTCTGGAGCTATTGCCCATGGCAACCAATCAGCAATTAGATTTAAACAGCCACAACCATGTTGGAAAACAAAAGCAAAGATCTGATTGGTTGCTATGGGCAACATCTCCAGAAATCTCTCCAAATATTTATCTCCAATGTTAGTAAACATGCCCCTAAATATCATGCTTGGCAAGGTTTTAGAATGCGTTTAGCGCGTCCATAACAGTATTTCCAGTGGGTTTAACGTTCCCTCTAAAGATAATTGTTGGAGAAAGCAGAGTCTTGTGTTCTTGTTGCTTTCGCGGCTCTGTTGTGACTCCTGAAACAATATAGGAGATGCACATTATTGTGGGGTTTATATTTGAATCGATGGGAGTGGGTGCAGCCTCTGCTTACGGTAAGTGGCACTGTAAGTTGGGACATGTTTGGGGGAATGTCAGGTTCCTTGTTCATGAACAGTCTCCGCATCAGGGTTGCCTAATTTTTCAAAACCAGCTTCAAAGTCGGCTACAAATAAAGCCCAAAGAGGCACTTCAAAAGTAGCCTAAAAATCGCACAATATGTGCTGCGAAAAGCTAAAAAAAAAATAAATATATGTGAAAATAAGCCTTTTTCTCAAAAATTCACTGATTTGCAAATTCTTCCAGGAAGCAAAATGGGACAAATTCACCAGGGGGGTAACTACAAAGGGGGGTCCAGGAGGTATAGGGGCCCAATAAAGCCCTAATACATTGTGGTGGCCAGTAGAGGGACGGGAGACTGGGGTACAGTGCCTAAAATTTGGTAACTACACAAGCCAGTCCCATTGCATGCTGAGTATTATAGTCTTACACTAAGAGGTGGAGATCTCGAATCAGCTCTTTTATCTAGAGAGAGCGAGTGGATATTTCTGATGAATGCTCTGAGCCCCAACGGCCTTAATGAGAGCATCACAATGAATATATTTATCTAACAAATCCGGGAATTATTACCCGATAATACAGGGTTTATATATCAAGATACAGGCTATGTATTATAGGCTATATTACTATCACAATTTGGTTTCAGTGTAATGCCAATAGCATATTACCTATTATTCTATACCCACATGGACTGTCTAATACAGGACATCTTGGGACAATAATGTTATCAAGTGACAACCTTGAATTAAACTTCCTCAAACAGTTAAATGTATCTATCTACTCTTGGGTACAGAGTTTTATACAATGTCTCTGATCTTGTGATTTAAACTATATGTGATACACTGTTGCACTCAGCCTGGCGCCTGTGGAAGGATTTGATGATCTGTCATCATAGGCAGAATGATTTTCGACAGTATAGAATGTTTCCAATCTTGGCAATCCAAACTGTATATGATACACTGTTGCGTTTAACCTGATGCCTGTGGAAAGGATTGATGATCTGTCATTATAGGCAGAACCGTCTCTGACAGTATCTGACAACCCTTTGCCTGTGACGCTAATTTCCCCTGCGACGCCTTGCAGATTCACTCGTTGCTGAGACGTGACGCAGTTTACGTCACTGGGCTCTCTGATTGGCCCATTTGAATTTGTACCGGCTGTCTTGCGGTTATAAATAGAGGTACAATGTCGGCTCTCCCTATATGCCTTTGACAAAGCCCGTGACTGAACGGGCGAAACGTGCGTCAGGCGCAATTTTAGTTTTCGGTTAGGCAGGCGTCGGATAGGGACAACGCTAATAGCTTGGGGAAGAACGGATCGGGAGGGCACTTCTTGAGGGTGAAGGGGTTGGTCATCGGACGATCCGTGGGGCAAACAAACTTGCTAACAACATTTGGTAACCGCTTGCCACTAAGGCTGCTTTTTAGGCCTCGATACCTCAATCACCCTGCAGGGTGATTGCAGACCTGAAGGGAGGGATCCTAAGGTGGGAGAAGGGGTGGCATGTGGGGAATTGATACCTCTGCAATAGCATTAATCGTCAAGAAATTGTAAAGATTGAGTGATTTGCTCCAACCAACAGTCACTCTCAAGTGACCTTATCCCTCCTACCCCTGGCTCATCAGTCAATCAGCCTCCTTCCTAACCAATATTTTAATGTTGCTATCTAGACATAATTTTATTGGTCATATTAAAAGTTAAGTTTTAATTATTACTTCATTTGTTTGTTCACAACACATGGATGGGAAGGTGCAATGTAAAGGGTCATTTCTTTTTCTTTCTTTTGCATTAGTCTTACACTAAACTTAACAGTCGGCAAATTAAGCAAAAACTACATTACCCAACATGCACTGGGAGGCACAGGCTTGGCACAGTAGGGCAAGAAAAATGTTGGCTGGTTTCCAAAGTACAAACCAGCCAAAAGCCAAAAAAGTAGCCCAAATCCACATCTTAGCTAGTTTGTACTTTCAAAACCCGCCTGGGCTTTACATTAGTAGCCCAATTTGTCTAGAAACCTGCCAACCTGGCAGCCCTGCTCTGCATGATCACGCCCAATCCAGTACTTGGTGGTTATGCTATTAAAGGGCAAGGAAAGGTTAATACACTGGGGGGGCAGGCTACTTCAAAATAAGCCCTCTGGTATCCGGTACAGAGAAGCTCAAACAGCCCCTCACAGGCCCAATAAATAGTGACTAATCTGAAGTGTTTTTTCTTAAAACGCACCAGGTAATAGTGCTGCTCCTGCAGACTTATGTTTTTCAAAAGAGCAAACTTGATTTTTTTAAATATTTAATTTTGAACTCTCTTTGAACTAGGCATATTGTCAGTTTCCCCGGTGCCCCCAGTCATGTGACTTATGTTTTGATAAACTTCAATCACTCTACTGCTGTACTGCAAGTTGGAGTGATATCACCCTTCCCCCCCCCCCCAGCCTAACAGAAAAATGGGAAGGTAACCAGATAACAGCTCCCTAACATAAAATAACGGCTGCCTTGTAGATCTAAGAACAGCAATCAATAGTAAAATCCAGGTCCCACTGCAACACAGTGAAACGACAGCCTGCCAGAAAGCAGTTCCACCCTAAAGTGCTGGCTTTTTCTGAAAGCACATGACCAGGCAGACCCCTGGAAAAAATGTGCGGGTCGTGGGTGGGTCGAGCTCTTCTCCTGCTCTCCCCGCCCCGCAACCTAGTACTGCCGGCTTCTGGCGCCGGAATTTATAGACTTCCGCCTGCCCTGCCCCTTTTGTGACATCACTGCGGGGCGGGTCTATAAATAAAGGGGAGCAGCGGGCCCGGGTCTGATGCGGGTAGGGAGCGGGTGAAATTCTCGACCCGCATGTCACTAGCCCCTACATACCAATATTACAACTAAAAAATACACTTGCTTGTTCAGGAATTACATTTTATATTGTAGAGTGAATTAGTTGCTGTGTAAACAGTGTCATTTAGAAATAAAAACTACACCATAAAAATCATGACAGAATCCCTTTATGCACCTCCAGTGTGTAAAATTGCTCACTTATCTACTGTGTATTCTGTGCTTGAATGGCTGCCCCCATGGCTACACAGCAGCTTGTTTATATAAACTATAGTAGTACTTATCTGTTATCTACTGTGTATCCTGTGCTTGAATGGCTGCCCCCATGGCTACACAGCAGCTTGTTTATATAAACTATAGTAGTACTTATCTGTTATCTACTGTGTATCCTGTGCTTGAATGGCTGCCCCCATGGGCAGCAGCTTGTTTGTATAAACTATAGTAGCGTTTCTGAAGCAAACACAACAGTTGTACCAGTGCAGTGCAACAGTACATTATATTTTCATTACTTTAAGACTCTTTCATATTTTGGTGTTACTGTTCCTTTAATGTGATGGAGAATTTGATTTGTAACCCGTATTTCTCGAGTGTCTTCCTGGTTTCAGCCCCCTTTGCCCCAGTCTCTCGTAGTAATTTGCACTTGAAACCTAACATACAAGTTCCATTGAAATTAATAGAATTGTCACCCAAATTCCTCCCAATATTGTTAGAAGTGGTGGAGCAGGGAGATCAGCGTGCGTTGGGCAGGGGCAGAATGGGTCAGACCATGGGCAAAATGGGGGAAGGACAGGGCAGCCAAAAAATGTCCCCCAGATCTGTTTGGATTTGCTTATCCAGTTGACATTTCTGTTGTTTATGCCACTGCTGAAGGGGCTGAAGTGATGGGTCAAAGACCCTATAGGCTAGACATGATATAAATAGTTTCTGGCCAGCCCCCAACGTTTTCTGCTACTGATACAGCAACCATGGCTGAACAGGTGTTAGAGGCACCAGGTTACTAAGGTGAATTTACCCTAGCGACCGGGTAGCAGTTAAAATGAGTGACTGGAAGATGAATAGGAGAGGGCCTCAATAGAAAGATTAGTAACTACAAGCTGTGTCCAGCCCGGGACCCGCAGGTCAGGAAGATTAATGGGGTTGTTCACCTTTGAGTTACCTTTTAGTATGATGTAGAGAGTGATATTCTGAGACAATTTGCAATTGGTTTTCATTTTTTATTGTCTGTGGTTTTTGAGTTATTTAGCATTTTATTCAGCAGCTCTTCAGTTTACAGTTTCAGCATTCAGGTTGCTAAGGTCCAAATTACCCTAGCAACCATACACTGATTTGAATAAGAGACTGGTATGTGATTACGAGAGGACCTGAATAGAAAGATGAGTAATAAAAATTAGCAAGAACAATACATTTGTAGCCTTACAGAGCATTTGTTTTCAGTGTATGTAAAGGCATATTTATCAAGGGTCGAATTTCGAAATTTGAAAATTCGAATTCAAAAAGACCAACAGAAATTAAGTCAAAGTTTTTTGGTTTTTTTGGCCGAATAGGTCCGTTTTCGATTGAATAGGTCCGTATTCGACCGAATTCGAATCATACGAATCGAAGTAATAGCGCATTCGATTGAATTCAAATCGAAGTTTTTCCAAAAAAAACATTGATTTTTCAAAGTCCACCAATTGACTCCACATGGGTTCTAGGAGGTCCCCCATAGGCTAAAACAGCAATTCAGCAGGTTTTAGATGGCGAATAGTCGAAGTCGACATTTTAAAGAGACGGTACATAATGAATTTCGATATTCACATTTTTTTCAAATTGGAATCGAATTTGGACTATTCCCTAGTAGAAGTACACAAAAAATAGCTTTTTGAATTCGAAAATTCACCTCGACCTTTGATAAATCTGCCCCTTCGTGTTACTTAGTGGGTTATTTTCAATATAAGTCAATGAGAGAAGTCCCAATGATTTTTTGATGTACACTGGGTTTCGTGCAATACCCCGGAGTTTTCGGTTGAAAATTCAGAAAAAATCTTGAAAATCAGATGAAAAAATTGTGAAACTCAGATTTTTTTTTCCCCGCAAAACAATTTGCCGAGCGGATTTGATCGGAGTTTTTAGCAGAAAATATTGAGAAAAATAACTCCCTTAGTGTTTACTCGCCTCCAATGATGTTAGAGAAAGGGCAGGAGCTGGAATATAAATCTAGATCTGATAACTAAGCCGTTAAAAGCTTCATCTAAACTATGGAGACCATAGCAAAATATAAATATAGGTTCACCCATGAACATTTGGGAAATGTATGGTATAGTTACCCTTTAATACACTTCCTCGGGATAAAAATGCTTAGGCTGTCCTGGTGGTATTCTAGTTAATACAGGAATACAATTTATTGTAGAGTGTTTTTGAGACCGTCTGTGTCAAACCTCATTCATGAACGCGATAACCGGGCGCTTGGCTCTCTTAAATATGTCATTACTGCTGTCCCTTCTATAAATGGAGTGGTTTGAGCAGAGATGGGAGAGCTCTTTGAAAGCTGTGCAATTGAAGCACTTAAGGAGTTACATTACTGAGCAACCCAGATCTCTCTCTATTACACATGAGATGAGATTACACATGTATCTCGCCGCTCTCTCGAGTGCTATCACACTGCCTCTTTTTATATTTCTCCAGTAATGATCTTTTTTTTATACCTGCAAAGGAATTAACATAAAACGCAAGACCTTTCGGGCCTATTTCTGTTGTATGTTTTTCTAGAGTGTATTACACATTTTAGGAATTAAGCGGTTCCCTTGCAATGAATTAAAATTTAAAATAATGCTGGGCTCTTATCTTAAGCAGATAGCGCTGAGCCTTCAATTATTGCTAGGACCTCACTAGTGCCGAGCTGTTGGGAATTGTAAAGTATAAAGGTATGGGACCTGTTATCCAGAATGCTTGGGACCTGGGGTTTTCTGGGATAATGGATCTGTAATTTGAATCTTCTTACCTTAAGGGCCAGGTTTATCAAAGGTCGAAGTGAAAATTAGAATTTAAAAAATGTAGAATTTCAAGCTAATTTTTGTGTACTTCGACTAGGGAATAGTCCAGATTTGATCTGAATTTGAAAAGAAATCTAAATTTATCATGTACTGTCTCTTTAAAAATTCGACTTCGACCATTCGCCATCTAAAACCTGCCGAATTGCTGTTTTAGCCTACGGGCGACCTCCTAGAACCCACTTGGAGTCAATTGGTGGACTTTGAAAAATCAAAGTTTTCTGGGGGGGGGGAAATTTCAAATCATACGATTCAAATGCGCTATTACTTCGATTCGTATAATTCGAACTTGATCGAAAACGGACCTATTCGATGGAAAACGGACCTATTCGATGGAAAACGGACCTATTCGACGGAAAACGGACCTATTCGACGGAAAACGGACCTGTTTGATTGAAAACGGACCTGTTTGATTGAAAACGGACCTGTTTGATTGAAAACGGACCTGTTTGATTGAAAACGGACCTGTTTGGTCGAAAACTGACCTGTTTGATCGAAAACTGACCTATTCGTTCAAAAAAAACCCTTAAATTTAATTTCGGTTGGTCTTTTTGAATTAGTATTTCGAAGCTTTTCAAATTCGACCCTTGATAAATCTTGCCCCTAAGTCTACTATAAATTCATGTAAAGATTAAATAAACCCAATTGTCTGGTTTTGTTTCCAATAAGGATCATTTATATCTTAGTTGAGATCAAGTACAGGTATGGGATCCGAATTACGGGATGACTGTCTCCCATAGACTCCATTTTATCCAAATAATCCAAAATGTTTAAATTGATTTCCTTTTTCTCTGTAATAATAAAACATTACCTTGTACTTGACCCAAACTAAGATATAATTAATCGTTATTGGAATAAAAACAGCCTATTGGGTTTATTTAATATTTAATTGATTTTCAAGTAGACTTAAGGTATGATCCAAATTACAGAAAGATCTGTTATCCGGAAAGCCCCAGGTCCCGAACATTCTGGATACCTGGTCCCATACCTGTATAAGCTAGCTTTTTATTATGACAGAGAAAAAGGAAATCATTTTTAAAAATTTGGATTAATAGGGTCGATAGAAGATGGCCTTTCTGTAATTCGGGGCTTTCTGGATAACAGATCCCATACTTTTATATGTTTAATAACTCTGCTTTAAACCCTTCCATGACATAGGTCATAGAATGTTCAGCACTGACAGAGATATCGAATCCTCCACCAAAACTACGGTAGAATAGAAGAATCCAAATCCTACTTTGCATGCCAAACTTTGAATTAAAAATGAATGACTGGTGAGACTTCACCTTGAATATAAATGAGGGATGTATGACCACCAGGCATTTTGGATTTGGCTGAATATCTAACCAAACCTGAAGCCTGATTTATATATTTTGATATGAGAATTTGAACACAATTAACAAAAAATGAATTGTTGTTCAGAGCTTTAAAATTAGCGATGCACCGAATCCACTATTTTGGATTCAGCCGAACCCCCGGAAGGGGAAAACATTTTTTACTTCCTTGTTTTGTGTCAAAAAGTTATGCTTTTTCCTTCACCACCCTAATTTGCATATGCAAATTAGGATTCAGATTCGGTTCGGCCGGGCAGAAGAATCTTGGATGGTGCATCCCTATTTAAAATCACTAGACTTTAAGGGCTTGGACTTGGTGCAGTCTAACACTAGACAGAATTCGAGATTGCGTTTCCTCTGTGGTTTGTGAAAATTTAGAGTAATTGAATGGAAGGATTTTGCAATTAAAACCTGTCCCCTTCTAAAGAAGACAATGGGAGGTATATTACAACATTCAAACATTTTGTGAAGTTGAGTGAAAGAATTCTGTTTTCTTAGGCAGCAATCCTTTCCAATTTTGATTTATATTTTTTTCATAAATATGCTAGCAGTCGAGGAAAAAAAATCCTGACAAAAAAAGTTAATTGCGGTTTAGTTGAAGGTATTCATTTCTACGGTTGCTTTTTGAAAAAAATGGTTCTCTAGATTCAGCCAAATGCTGCAAAAATTGCTAAGGTTCGTTTGACTTTAGAATCCCTATCACATTAAGGGGCTCATATAATAAACGTCGATTTTTTTTTTTTTTTTGTGACCATTCCTTACATGGATGCAGGGTGTTTATTTATTTTTTTTTAACAAAGTTCAAAAATACAGCCTGGTCAGGAGTATTCATGGTCCTAATCTTCTTATTGGCGTCTTCCACCTTGTTCATCGGAAACCCGTCTTCATTCCTCTTTCCTGGAATGTGGTGGCCTTCTCTGTTGCCAGTTAATACATTGTTCGCCCAGGAAGGCCTGTCACGCTAATCGTGTACAGACTATTGTCGATATACTGGTTAATGTTTCATGGTCAGCAAATCAGATTAACCAGTGAGTCACCTGACGAGAGAGACCTTGCTGTCATGTGATTTTCTTGGCTTCCAGCTGTGGGCATGCTGTGTGCTGAAACAAGATATTTGGATCTTGGGAGGCTTGTAAGTACTGAACAGCATGAGTTTGGAATTATAACTGCAAAGAAGATGACTTCATTTTCCTTTAAAGTTACCAGGAAAGGATAAGAGCTCAGATCTGGTGCAATATCTAATCCCGCAAGCAAAGAATGGGCCATTTTAATTTCTTCTTCTTTCTCATGGGGGCGGAGGTTCTTAAAAATTGTAAGTCCCCGAAGAAGGAAATATTTTTATATTTTATGTAAAATAACAGGAGTAGAATTATACAGCAATAGCAACATTTTGCTTGAAAACATGGTCCATATTAACCTTTAATTTTCATTTTGTAGGTCATGGAAAGAGTAGACATCATCTGGTATTGGTATCGGCCTCCTCTTTAATTTGAGGTTAAAGATCTCTGGTTTCATCCATCCAAGACATTGCAGCATATCCTGTAATAGAACGTACTCTTTAAAGGAGAAAAGTCTTCTTCCACTTGGGGGTGCCAAATGTGAGGCACCCCCAAGTGATTGTATTAAATTACGTGAAACCGCAGGCCAGTGCTCCTATCGGAAGGAAACTGCACCGGCCCGGGGTTATACCAGTGAGCACCATGAAGCGATCCTCTTCCGGCTTCTTCTTTCTTCTCGCAGCTGCGCACGAGAAGTAGTGTGAAAAGCCAAACTTTAAAAAGACGGCTATCTCGTTCTAGTGCACATGCATCTGCCCCGGGAAATTTGAATAAAAAGAAGCTGGAAGTGGATCGCTCGATGTGCTCACTGGAATAACCCCGGGCCGGTACAATCTTCTGCTGATTGGAGCACCGTCCCGGGGTTTCAGGTAAGTATATACAATCACTCGGGGGTGCCTAACATTTGGCACCCCCAAGTAGAAAAGACTTTCCTCCTCCTTTAATGTTTTCTCTTTGGTATTTTAAAACTTTAGGTTAGGGGCTTGGTCAGTGGCACACTGGACACGTTGACCACTGCGATGGTCTAACGGAGAAGTGTAGTAGTCAACATGCTTGCTATAGTTTGTCAATGCTACCCATATTTAAGCATGAGAAATGGTTTGCTTATAGCAGGCAAAAGGCAGAGTTTTCTGGTGCTTTGGATTGGAAAGGGGTGATTTATGGCATATTGTGCACCATGGCTCTCCACTAAAGCAACTAGCAAAACTACTTGTGTGCTGTAGGGCTAAGGGTCAGGGCAAAGGCTCAGATTTGGGGAGATTAGTCGCCCGGCGACTAAACATTAGTATTTCTTTGCAATGCCATCAGTTGGGTTGTAGAGTCATATTATCAACTCCATAGAAAATATGGAGACCTCAAAAAGTCTTCCAAAACAAATAATTATAAAAGTAAAAAAATGGTTATTAGGAAATAGATGGGTTCTTACCCATACCTTAAGTCTACTAGAAAATCATATAAACATTAAATGAACCCAATAGGCTGGTTTTGCTTCCAATAAGGATTAATTATCTCTTAGTTGGGATCAAGTACAAGCTACGGTTTTATTATTACAGAGAAAAAGGAAAGCATTTAAAAAAAAGTTTCGATTATTTTCGTCTTTTCCTCCTTTCTGTAATTCAGAGCTTTCTGGATAAAGTATCCCATACCTGTATATAAAACAAATCTAGTTCTTTCCTAGTGGTATTTTCTAGGATTTAAAGTGGACCTGTCACCCAGACACAAAAATCTGTATAATAAAAGTCCTTTTTAAATTAAACATGAAATCCAATTTACATTTTTTATTAAAGCATTCATAGCTGTTGTAAGCTCATTTAAAAATCTCAGCTGTCAATCAAATATTGTCTGCCCCTCCTCTATGCCATGGGCATAGAGGCGGGGCAGACAATTACTTTCACTTTCCATTCAGCACTTCCTAGATGTTATTGCTCTCCAAACATTCCCCCCCCCGTTCTCTTCACCATTTAATTGTGTAACCGGTACATGGGGATGGACATCGGGTCCCCCATTCTGGTGCACAAACAAGATTCTGAGATGATACAAGACTTGTCTTAATAACAGTGTCCACAAAATGGCTGCTGCCTGCTTGCTATAATTATTTATTCCCAGACTGAAGGAAACAAGATTCAAATAATTTATAGAGTCTAATTAAAGTTAATTTTGCTTGACTAATGTGATAAAATGGGATTTTGAATATTTTTTTTGGGTGACAGGTCCCCTTTAACTACATATGAGTGCCCTAGTATCATTGCTCATATGTAATAAAGTCCTAACTGACCCTTTTATTTAAATACTATTTTAAAAAGCCAGACAAGTGAAGTAAAATTAAAAATGAAATTTTTCTAGATAAATATATATATATATATATATATATATATATATATATATATATATATATATATATATATATATATATATATATATATATATATTAGACAAAAATTGCAGCTTTCACAGGATTTTAATGAAAAAAACAAAAAAAGTTTTATTAAACCGCAATTTTTGTTTACTGCTTATTTCCCATGCTGGCACCCAGGTACTCTTATTTATTTATATATATATATATATATATATATATATATATATATATATATATATATATATATATATATATATATATATATTTGTATATTGCCATATGCTGGTCACCTCCCAAAAACTATACAAAAAAAAATCCTCTTTTGAGATGAGTGGGAAAATTAAAGAAGGTGATTAAAGTGAAATGTAATGAGAGGCAGCATATTGATTTAACAAGAGATCTTATCACTTCTTCTCCTTTACAAGATTAGCAGCTGAAACAGAATAATCAACATATTTGGCCGTCATCTGCTGAGCAGCAATGAAAGATCACAAGGTTTTTTCCCTAGCAGAGAAGCTGGTCTGTCTCTTTTATTTTTTTTTTTTTGTTGCAGTCTCCCACCTGGGAAGGCCATGATGTTTCTCATCTGGAACGTGGGGGTTTGCTGTAATCTGCTTAGTTGCACCGCAGTTAAAATCTTCATTCCATGTTTGTGCAATTTATAATTTTAATGAGACTTTGCCTCTTGCGGGCTTTGAAAATTTATTAAGACCTCTTTTGTTCCAAGTTGATGGGTTCCGTGTATTTAAAAAGTGATGAATTTTATTCATAGGCTTTTTAAAAAGGGATTAAAGATGATTGTGTATCATTTCCCTCAACGTTTGTTGGAGATTTATCTTGTGGTTTTACCATGTTCTAAGGATTCTAATAGCCTCTACGTCCATTATTGATATGTGTATGTTTGTATACATTTATTACTTTTAGTATAGTAGGCTTAATATTTTAAACAATTAACTGGTAAAGAGATGCCAATATGTTTTTTTTTTTTTTTTTTTTTTATGGGAAAAATTTAAATCCTGTTTAAGAATTAGATTAGGCTACCATAATAATGAAAATCCTTCTTATTAATGTTTTTGCTTTCCTCTATTAGAAATAGTTAAAGATGAATGCAAGAAGCCTTCTAAAGTCAAGAAAGAAAACCTATTTATCAAAGGTCGAGTTTGTGAGGTCTTTTTATACGTCGAATAAACTCAAAATACGAATGTTTGCTTATTTATGTAAAAAAACTAGAATGTAAAAAAGCTTGAATCCTTGCAATCAGGGGGGGAAACTGAAATACTCTAATTGATCGAGTTATCGGCTAAAAAAAAACTTGAATCAATTGAGTTTTTGAGCGAAAACCACCAAAAAAACCCTGAACATCATGAAGGCTACAAACATCTTCAAATGGTTCAAGGGACCTCAGTCATTGACTTTTTTACGTGACCTTCACAGGTTTTAGCTGGAGTATTTTCAGATTCAAGCTATTTGCAGCTTCGGGGCATATTAAATCTTGGGAAAATTTGAGGTTTTTTTTTTATACCCAAAAGAATTCAAGTTTTTCCTGAAACTACCGACACTATAGAGTCAGCAGCCTGTTGACCTTTGTATGTGACCCACCAACCAGCTTGCCAGATATCAATCAAGTAGATTTGAAACAGGAGCACATTGGTGTGTTGATGCGGTCCTCGTTTGATGAGTCTCCCTACGACCCTTTAGATCAGAGGTCCCCAACCTTTTTTTACCACATTCAAATGAAAAAGGAGTTGGGGAGCAACACAAGCATGAAAAATGTTCTTGGGGTGCCAAATAAGGGCTGTGATTGGCCATTTGGGAGCCCCTATGTGGACTGGCAGCCTATAGGAGACTCTACTTGGCACTATACTTAGTTTTTATGCAATTAAAACTTGCTTCCAAGCCCTGGAATTCAAGCACAAGACCAGCTTTGAGGCCACTGAGAGCAACAACCAAGGGGTGGGAGAGCAATGTGTTGCTCATGAGCTACTTGTTGGAGACCACTGCTATAGATTATCCAATAGGCTCTAGGGCTTGTATCAGCCCCATATTGCCCAGTTTGTGCGTGTTCAAATTAGGACTAGATCTACTAGTTTGGTGACCTGGCCAAACAAAGCATTTCACCGCAATATATTAGTAGCGGATGGTTTTTATTATGATTAAAATGTTACTTAATATTAATATAATAAAAGAAAGACATGAACTTTGAAGTAGGAAAAACTGAAACCGATTGCTTTCTAAACTGACCAAGCACAGGGCAATTTTTGAGACATCTTTTGGTTAAAAGGCTGGCTATATAAATATCCAAATTGTGCTGATCAGCTTTTGGGCTAAACTAACATTTTGCAGAGGAAACTGGAGGCTCCATCCTCTTATCCTTGTTGCCATATGACCTTCCGTATAAACCACAAGGTTTAATCTGGCCTAGTCTTTTAGAAGCAGCAAGTGCAAATTGTATTTCATTTAAAAAGTATGTGTTTTTTTGTTTTTTTTTTAATGAAAATGGTGGACATGTGTTTGAGAGTGGATAGTGGGTCTTTGGATCTGCAGAGGATGAAAGCCAGATTCCAATCATTCTCTTGACCTGTTTCAAGGTTTGATTGAAGGAGAAGAAGACCAAAGGATCCCTGAGAAAGGGTATTGTACAATAACGAAGGCCGTTGTGTAGGTGCAAAGACAACCTTAAACACACACTTAATGTGCAATGAGTCCCTTCTCCTTTCCTAGGTATATTCATTTTTTAGATATATTTTTTAGATTCCTCCCACCATCCCAAACTAGGGTCAGACTTTAGCAGTAACCGCGCAAATACGACTAATTCCTGATCTATTTTAACGCAATGTATTTATTTCAGTTAAGCTCTGTGTTGACAGAGAAGGAGTTAATGAAGATAAATGGAGGAAGCCTACTTCATTTTACTTTCACTAAATATGTACCAAGCCCTAACCCCCCAATATCCCACAACGTCGTAGAATGGTTACTATTAATTTTATTATGTTTGGCGTTGTAATCCGAGATTAGTGCACACACAATACGCTTTCTCCCCCCCCCCCCCTTTCCAATGGTTTGGCCTCGGTGGTGCATTGTTGAAGGGACTACTGCATTTGTGAGTGCAATTCTCTGAGGAGCTGACAATGAGACATGTAATAGGGGGATTTATAAAGCCTAGAACTGGCAAACTAATTTATGTGAATCTATTTTATTTCTGCTAGAAAGGGCAAGATCTGCTCCGTCTGCATTGCACATTGTGTAGTCCTGGCAGTCTATAGAAAACCAGGCGAGTGCATATGGGTATTCCCTAGATAGCATTCACTTGCTGTGTAATCTTATTATGCAGAGTTCTAATCTTCACCAAGAATTAATGCCTCTAGGTTACAATATAGTCATATCAAGGTTTTAGAGGTCATGTTTTGTGATCCTTAGCTTATTCTTCTAAGTAGGCCTGGGATTTGGAGGGTATTCCCCTGACAGTCGACGAGATAGACAGCAAAGCCTGCTGCCTTTTTGGAAGAGAAGAACCAACATGAGGTCCCTGGTAGGATTAAACTTGATTTGTAGCTGTAGGATTTCTTAACTGATGTATTATTGGACAGGGAATATGGGGCCACCAGCACAGCGGCGTTGGAACACGATTGGCATTCTCGGGATGTCGGCCGGCTGCTAGAACAGCAGCTGCATGTGGATGTGACTTTTCAGGTGGAGCGCCTTCCAGTCATTTGGAAAGGATGGGATGAAAAGGAACCTTGGTGATAATTTTGATGTGTGCGAGATTTTAGTACCAGAGTAATGGGATTATCAGCAACACCTTCAGTGCAGAAAAAGCCACCTGGCGCTTTAACTGGCAGCAACTGAGAGCTAATCCGTTCCCATCTCTTGGATGTCATTCATGAGGCTCTGAGCCATTTCTGCCCGGCGTGCTGTGATTAATTTTATAAACAATCAAAAGAAAAAAATCTGATGGAGGAGGAGGCGCAGAACTGTATTCATAAACTGGTCACTATCTGGCCCCAAGGCAGGCGATGATAACGACGACTTTGTATGCTGTGCTACTAGGGGCCGCTTATAAATGATCATTTGTTTTGTGTGTGCTTTTTGCACAACCCTTCAGATATTGAACTACAACTCCGCATCCCCCTGACCGTGCTGATAAATGTAGTTTATGGAGGGGTGCACATTGCTTAAACTTAAGGGACCCCTTACACGGGCAGATAAACTGTCGGCAGTTATGGGGCCCTCAGACGGGCTTCTCCAAACGATATCTGGCCAAAATGTCTCTCGGCCAGGCTTAAAAATCCTGTCGGATCGAGGACCGCATCAGTTCATTGATGCTGTCCTCGATCCGACTGCCTGTTTTCTCCTTGTTGTGATCCAATCGTTGGGCCCTATGGAGAGACCCCCAATATGCAGATCTCCATATGTATGGGCACCTTTAGTACAGAGCTTTGCTGGTCCAATTTTATGTTTTTTATCTTATGTTGTCTGAAATTATATACTGTATCTTTGTTGTGTGCCAGATTTTCTTAAATCTACATTTCGATATGTTACTTTTTTTTTTTTTTTACAGTTATTCTAAACAAATTGACAATGTTCATAACCGTGGATAGTGCCGTAGTGAATTATGGCCATGCTTCACTAGCTTCCAAAAACGCTGCTTGAGTTCCTAGGCTCAACTAACTAAAGCCGGCCATACATGGGCAGATTGTAGATGCCGATTGTGCCCCTTCCGGGTAAGGGCACATGCTAAGATTCGGGGAGATTTAGTCGCCCAGCAACAAATTGCCTCTTCTTCGGGCGACTAATCTCCCCGAACTGCCTTCCCGTCAGCTAGAATCTAAATCAATGGCACTCGGAGCACTTAGTTTTCTGAAGTCGCCCAAAGTTGCCTCACGAGGAAACTTCGGGCGACTTTGGAAAACAAATCATCGAACCATCCCGTCAACTATTTTGATTCTAACCGGCGGGAAGGCAGTTCGGGCAGTTCCCGAAGAAGAGGCCATTTCTTATTGAAATCAATGCTAGAAGAATAAAAAGCTAAACTCAAAAACCACAAATAAAAATGAAAACTAATTGCAATTGTCCCAGAATATCACTCTCTACATGATACGGGAGGCCCATTTATCAAAGGTTGAATTTCTAAGAAAAAAATTGAATGTCTAATCGATCAAATAGTTCCAACCTGAAAATTCGTACCAGATTCAATTTGTACGAATCGCGTTTTATTCCTGAAACAAAACTTGAATGTCAGGAAGGCTATTCACATCTCCAAAGGCTCAACGGACCTCTGCCATTGAATTGTAAATAACCTCTGCAGGTTTTAGGTGGCGAATATTTGAATTCGGACTGTTTTCGAATGTGTGAATTTTGACACTCGAAAATTCGAATTTACTTTTCGACCCTTGAGAAATCTGTCCTTTAAATTTGATTTTAAGGTGAACAACCCCTTTAATAGACAACTGAGGTGTAAGAGGAAAATATACTGTCTGTGGACTGATTCCATTTCGTCTTTGGTTCTGTTTCCTAGAGAGAGGCGTTACGCTCAGATTAGTATGATCAGAAGAATTGTGGGGAAGACGCTGGGCTTGTTGGGATACACCATCCAGTATGGCTGCATAGCGCACTGCACTTTCGAGTACATGGGAGAAATCGTTATAGTGAGTACCTGCTTCCCCTACGTTGTTCTCTCAAACCTAAATGCATAACTAGACATTTAGCCAACATATTCCTCCTTTTTCTCGGCAGTGTTCCGGGCCCTCGATGGAACCAACCATACGGAATTATGATGTTCTGCTCTGCGACAATTTAAGCCGACACTTCTTTTCAATCCACAAGTACGTTTTCTCTCCACTAACGGTCTAGTTATTAGCGTCTGGCTGAAGATAACTTTTTATTTGCATCTTATTAATGCTGTCTGGGCCTATTGTCTTTGCTCAGCTTGCCTCTTTTGTACATGTGTATTATAGAAAAGCTGTCGCTCACGGGCTGTCAATGTGCCGAGGCCACGAGCCTGTCAATCATGTGGATCTGCGGTATTTTTCATAATTTGTACATCTTCAGTTTTCTTATTTAATCAGCAGATACATTTCATCTCCTGTCATATGTGTGAGGCTGCCTACTCCATACTACTACTATCACCTTCCTACTCCAAAGCTTGGTTTAACCTCAAATTATGTGGACATAGATATTGGTCTTTCAATACCTATGATGTTTCCTAGTGCCCTGGAGTATTATCAGTGCCAAGCATTTTTTATAATTGCAGAGTGCGGGCAGGGGCAAATTAAGAGTAACATGGGCCCTTTGGATCAATATGGGCAACCCTGCCCCACCCATAACCAATACTCAGCGGTCCGAGTTGGAAGCCAACTAACCATAGTACTGGCCTGCCACAGGACCTCCTCTATAATAAGTCCAATTGTTGTTCTTCATTTTGTACAAACACTGGATAAATTAGGTGTTGGGACCCCAGATGATCCAATGTTAAAGCGGTGGTTTACCTCTGCATTGACATTTAGTATTCTATAGAATAGTTTTTATTCTAAGCATCTTTTCAATTGCCCTTCATTTTTTCTTTTTTATAGTTTTTGAATTATTTGCCTTCAAGCTTTCAAATGTGGGTCACTGACCCCATCTAAAAAAAACAAATGCTCCGTAAGACTACACATGTATGGTTATTGCTACTTTTTATTACTCATCTTTCTATTAGGCCTCTCCAATTCATATTCCAGTCTCTTTGAAATCCGTGTGTAGGGCAAAATGTGGACCCTAGCAACCAAATGGCTGAAACGGCAAACCGGAGAGCTGACGAATAAAAAGCTAAATAACTCAAAAACCACAAATCATAAAAAATGAAAGCCAACTGCAAATTGTCTCAGAATATCACTCTCTACATTATATTAGTTAATTCAAAGGTGAACAACCCCTTTTAAATGAAGAATATTTCCCCTGTAATAATCAGAGGTAGACTCTTCCATCCCATTGCTTAATCCAACCGATATAACTGCCAGGGGCAACTCATGAAGACTTAATTTTTAAGGTGAACAACCCCTTTAATGCGCTAATGACAGTTTGCTCATCAGAGGATAATACTTAACAAGATTAGTTTAACCCTTGGTCTAGATTATAGACTTTAGTAGAGTCACTAACCACCAAAACCTTGTGCCAACAAGTCATGTGGTTCATGTTCCGGTCAAAAATAAGGGTAAGATCACACTGGGCGATTTGAGGAGATTTCCTCGCGAGGCAACTTCGGGCGATTTCGAAATACGAAGTGTCGCGTGTGCCATGCCGCAGGCGATTTTTCATTTTAACCGGCGCAAAACAGAGGTAAGGCATTTGGGGAGATTGGTTGCTGCAAAGACAAGGCGATTTAGTCGCCAGGCGACTAAATCTCCACAAATCGCCCAGTGTGACCTTACCCTTCATTCATTCCTTTAAGGGCACAACGATTATCTAAATCTTAAGGTTTGTTCTGTTCCTTTTTCTCGCAGCTTCATCTGTTGCAGGCAGCTGGTCCGTTGCGTCCCTGGCAGGCAGTACAGTCCCAGTAGAGCTGACATAGCTACCAGTGCTTTAATAGAAATATTTACTTTTTTGCTACTTCACTGGTGCATGACTTGTGCTTGCTCAACTTTTAGCATTAAATCAGAATGCCAGGTGTGGCTATCTGGCCCAAGATTTTTCTTCTCCCCCCCCAATACATTCTCCCCTCAATACATCCAATTGCAAGATTAAAGCGTTCATCCCAAGTGTTCTGCAACAGAATATTTATTCCTTGTGCGATTCTTCCCCTTTCTCTCTCTGCGTAGGGGTGATATCATAGTTGCCAAAAGCCCAGACAAGCCGAGCGTTAACATCTGCAAGAGAGTCATTGGACTGGAAGGCGACAAAGTTTGCACGAGCAGCCCCTCGGCACTCCTCAAAAGACACACTTACGTAGGTATTGTGACTCTGTGCCTGATGGCTGTATGGATACCATGTATTTATTCTTTCTTACACTATATATATATATATATATATATATATATATATATCTATATATATCTATATATATCTATATGTATATATGTATATATATATATATATCTATATATATATATATATGTATATATGTATATATATATATATATATGTATATATATATATATGTATATATATATATATATATATATATATATATATATATATATATATATATATATATATATATATATATATATGTCTCAAACAAAAGCAGCAGATTTTAGGACTGTAGAGTGTTTGTCAATCCTCAAACACAACTAGGGATGCACCATATCCACGATAAGGTTCAGGATTCTGCCTTTTTCAGCAGGGTTCAGATTTGGCAGAATCCTCGTACCTGGCCAAACCAAATCTAAAGGCTAATTTGCATAATCAAATTAGGGGGAGGGAAATCACGTAACTTTTTGTCACAAAACAAGGAAGTAATGTTTTTTTCCACTTTTTCCTTTCCCGTCCCTAAAGCTGGCGATACACAAAGAGATCCACTTGTCTGGCGACATTGCCATACGAGCGGATCTTTCCCCAATATGCCCACCAACGGCAGGGCTATATCGGGGTAATCCGAACATTCCCCCTAGGGCCGAACGGTATGATTACTACGAGGAGTAATGGGCTCCGACGGGAAAAATGAAACCTTCCTGATGGATATGGGGGCCAGATATCGATTGGGAAGACCCGTCGGAAGCCCCCATACACGGCAGATAAGCTGCCTAATTGGTCTAAAGGCTGTGTATAGCCACCATAACTTGCATATGCAAATTCAGATTCGGTACGGTATTTGGCTAAATCTTTCATGAGGGATTCAGCCGGATCCCAAATAGTGGTTTCGGTACATCCCTAAACACAACAATCATTTGTCGAGGTCGGCACCCACAGAGTTTAGGGAAGATGCCTGCAGTGATCTACGGTAGTGCAATCCTCCAAAACACCATTTCATTATGATATACAGGTATGGGATCTGTTATCCAGAATGCTTGGGACCTGGGGGTTTCAAGAAAAGGGGTCTATAACCATAACATGTATGGTTTGTTTGTGTGCACCGTGAATCGTACGATCCCAGGGGAGGCCCTTATTTTTTATTTATGATTACCCAATGGCACATACTGCTAGAAAAGTATATTATTATGAAAATGGTTTATTGACATGAAGCAGGGTTTTACATATGAGTTGTTTTATGCAATTTCTTGTTATTGAGACCTACATTGTTTGGGGAGTATAGTTTTCCTTTAAAGGAGAACTAAAGCTTAAAAAAATAAGTAGGCTAGAAATGTCGTACATGATGTTTTGTGCTTCTGTACCAGCCCAAGGCAACCACAGCCCTTTAGCAGTAAAGATCGGTGTCTCCAAAGATGCCCCAGTAGCTCCCCATTTCCTTTTCTGTTGATTCACTGCACATGCTCTGTGCTGCTGTCACTTGCTGAGCTTAGGGAGCCACTTACAATATACAGTACACATAGAATAGAAATGTCACAATATAAGGCTGATTAGTAATTAATACACATAATTACTACATGGCAGCACAGAAACCAGTGCACTTAGCATCAGAATTTAATAATCAGCAAACCTGTAGCATCAGCTTATATTACAGGGGAAGCTCATTTTCTGCTGGATAATTAGTGACGAGCCCTAAGCTTAGCTTCTCAACAGCCAATCAGAGCCCACTGAGCATGTGAGTGTCACAGACACTTTCCAAGATGGTGACCCCCTGTGACAAGTTTGAAGTCCTGGATCATTGCTGCTATTGACAAGCTGAAACTTTAAGCTGGTGCAATACGTTCAGTATATAAAATGTCATTTTTAACCATATTCATTTTTAGGGTTTAGTTCTCCTTTAAGGGACGGTCTACAGGACAAGGGAAAGGTAAAGCCCTAATGTGCGCAGCTGACTTGTATTCATAAAAATAATTTGAGACATCCTTATAGACATGTGGTGTTGCCCGAGGAAGCATCTTTACCATTGGATTGATTTTAGAAACGTATTTGGTGTGTCAACAGTTGTATGTAGTTATCAGACATGTCTCCTCCTGGTCTCCTGCAGTAGCAGGTTGTCTCCCATTGTGTGTTATTTTCTCACAAGCCCTTATTACCCACTCCTTGAATAGTTACCCAAGGTCCTCCAATATCATCTAAAGCAGTGGAGTACTGCGAGGGTGGGCAGAATGGAGATGGGTCCAGGGATGTCAAAGATGCAGACGAGATACGAGATCACTTTGAAACCAGTTGAGTCATTTGCAGAAATGTTATTCTGTAATGGGGCAAAGATACTTCTTGACTGGAGACCAACAATCCAGGCCTTTATCAGAAGAATTTTATTTTACGTGGGAGAGCTAAAAGTTGACTTTTAGGTGGAGAGGACAAAATAAGCTGGTCACACAAGTTGTCTACTGACGCAAACAATGGCTGCTTGACCAATATCTAGGCAGGGATCCACCAAGTATCTATCAAGCACTTATTCGCCAAATCGGATCCTCCCAATCGGGCCCATCACCTCCCAATCGGGCCCAACACATCTGCCATAAAGCAGAACTTTCCATGTCAGCTGCACTTTATGCGGGATAATATATATTTTAAAGGAGAAAGAAACTCTGAGAACAATCCTGGGTCCCATCAAGAGGCCTCCTGTCACCCCACCCCCAAACTGCCCCACTGAGAACAAAATAGCAGCTCTTGTTTTTCTGGCCAAAAAAGAGGGTTGTCAGAGTTTTGTTTGAAAAAAAGGGGAGGAATTGAATGTTACCTTTTGCTATAAGAAGCAATAATTCCCCTTCAAAGAATGCCATGTTCGTCATCCTTAGGTTGATCAGCTCAGTGAAAGAACAGGTATATCGAACTTTCCCTGCCGAGGACAAATGGAGTAACTGTAAAGCTTCCCGTCACGTGACTTCACAAATTACACGCTGTGAAACCAATCAAATCGGCACAATTCATTATGGCTTCATATCTGTCATCTGATACTCTTACCACTTTCATCATGTTTCATTTTAATCAAGGACGGCAACACCTGCGGTTTATTCACAAAAGCAGCTTTCGGTGAAAGGAACCCCCCGCGGGTGGCCAAGCAATGACATTCGAGGCTGGTTCCAAAGAGGGGAAGCGCTTTAATCGACCTCAGTTGGGATAGCTGAGAAGGAAAGATTTACTTGTATGATCTGCCTCTCAGATTAAGTTCTTTTCACAATCACCCTCTCCTAGCTTCTCTCCCAAATAGAGAACTGCTTCCTGATTTCCTTGATTTACTCCAATGTAATTTTTTTTTTTAAATCATCAATATAATAAAAACAATGCAACACGAGCAGATTAAATCTGACGATATCGGTCCTTAAATTTGATTCAGCAGTTTATCTGCCCGTGTGTGTGTGGGGGGGGGGTTCCCGACGGGTCCTCCCGAACGATATCAGGCCGAAAATCAGCCAGATATCGATCGGTCAAGTTTTGATTTTTTTTTTCACGATCCAGGACCGCATCGGCTAGTTGATGCAGTACTGGGACCCATCGTTGCCCATTTGTAGCATTGTAATCCGATCCAATATCGGGCCAAAAAAAAAAACATTTTTGGGGCCCCAATTTTTTTATTTAACTTGTAAGGGGGGCATTGGAACCAATGTTTTTTTAAAAAAATATTCTTTGGGGCCCCAATTTTTTCTTTTCTTGTAAGAGGGGAACTGGCACCAATGCTTTTTTAAAAAAAACTTTTATGAGGGGTCCCTGGCGCCAATGTTTTTTTTGTTTTTTTTTTAACTTATAAGGGGGCCCTAACAATCAATAGCTTTTTATAACTTGTGTGGTGGGAGGGGTTACTTTTTTAGCGCTGATGTCTGTGTGGTCTTTTAACTGTGATGTGGAGTGGGCCGGATCTGGGGTGCGACAGGGTGGGTGGGGCCAGGGGGTGATTTCTAATGGCGGCCCTGCTACTGGGCATGCCAGAGGACCAACTCTTCATTCAGTAGTTTGAGCAAGTGGCCATGCACTTGTATGTATTGACATGCACTCATTCACAGTTTGGTCTACATGTCATTGGATAGTGCTTCACAAAATCTAGAGGCATAATCCGTACGATATCCTGTACAAAGCATGCATATACTTCCACTAGGAAGCCCTCTGTATAAACAACCCCCTTTCACCAGTTGCAGCCTACCAGGCTTTGAGAGAAGGAGCAGCTCAGAGGGCTTCTGAGAGGACTGGTGATTTGCTTGTGCTCATACAAACAGGAAGTAGAATGTGACTTTACTTTCAATTTCATGTTTCCCTGTTTGGTGCAAGAAATAACAAAAATCAGATATTTCTAAATAAATGCAAGAGGCAAAACATTTGATCAGCACAAGCCTTATTCATTGCACTCATGTTAAAAAAAAGAGGGTATTCTGATTGATTTTGGGTAGAATGTGTTTATTTCCATAGGCTGGGAGCCAGAGAGCTGTATTTAGGGTCAGGTGAAGATTTGGGATATGTGGGTTATGGATCACAGGAAAAAAAAAAAAAGTTCCCACTAGGGCGCCACTTCCAAAATCCAAGGCAGCTGATTGAGCGTTGCTTTAGGGGAAGATGAAGTGACCTAGAGGTCACGAAACGCGTCAAGCTATGCTTCCCCCTGCCCACTATTTGTGATTGTAATCAATACTTAAACTTTTCTAACTTTGGTTCTGAATTTACTCCGGTTGAGTCCGTACCCCATTACTTGGATTGTTTGTCTTGCCGCGGCCAGATCGGAGCACTTGAACACACCGGCTTTTGCGGAGCAACGCTTCAGGCTCCATTTCTTCGGATACAACGTTACCTTTTCCTTGTTTAGGGGAAGATCTTCCTTACTCTTGCATGGTGTCATAGGAGTAGCCAACTGCTGAATCCCTCCGTGATCCAACAGCTCGTGCAGTGACTTTGCTCTCAAGTTAAACCTTAGCGAGAGCTGTCAAATCGATTCCCCGAGTTTCCTACAACACATAGCCACCGAGTCCCCTTACTTCCTTCTGGAAGAGCCTTAGTATTTCCAGTCAAGGTATGTGGCCTTGGAACGGTGAGGCCACTCGATTACTTCAACCACTAGAAGTCTTACTGGCAATGTAAAGTTACGTCCCATGATCTCTCTCTATTATAAGTATAACGAAGAGGTTGATGCCCACCCACCCCCCACATGTTGGCGCACCAATCTACTTCCTTCGTACTTAGTGTGCCCCATTGCCTGTTTAGATAGATTTATCAGTACAGGATGCCGTATATTTTTCGTGGGACTCTCTTGTTACCATCATTCGTTTTCTGAGATCTGAGCCTCCTTCCCCGATGGAGAACATCATTACCATATGTGTTGCACATAACTCTGAACTGCGATCTTAATTAGAGCCTTGACAAGCCCACTCCGATGCAATGACGAGATTATGTGTAATTGGTGTCGCCATCAATTACCGCCAAGCTCGTCAGGAGCTGACTAACGGGTCTCGCCTCGGTTGTGGCCTCGGGATGTTGATCAGTGGCTGCCCCCTTCCTGCGACAAGAGGACAGACTTTCAGTCAACATCACGGTGACCTCTTTTGAAGTCCATTTAATTAATGACCAAGCCACGGACTATAACCTCCTGATTTCTTCCCTTTTAGTGTGTTTATAACGTTGGGGGATCTGTGTTTTTTGTGAGAGTTGTGGTAACGGGGCCTGTAAGGGGGACACATTAAATGTGTGAACTGGTATGTGCTGTGTGTGTGTTAGAGGAGGGAGGTCACTATTGCAACATATTTGTGTTCCACTTGGATGCAACAGTCTTATTAATGACAATTACTGGCTCCTCCTGCAGAGTCCTTGGCTACTGATCTACCTCAACATAAGCCGCACAGAATAACCAAAATGCTTAAGAAATGAATATGTATTATGTTAAACTCGTTCAGATCTGGTTTCATATTAATTTGAAAACTAGTTTCTGATAGAAGCCAGATGAGATCTGTTAGAGAAGTGTGTTCCTCAATTGTGGGGTTCTTGAGGACTTCTAGAAGACCATGACTTTCCCTTTTGGGCACCATTGACCTCTGCTATTTACCTTGTCGTACATGTAATCATAGTTAGAATTAGGGATGCACCGAATCCAGGATTTGGTTCGGGATTCGGCCTTTTTCAGTCAGATATGCCAAATCCTTCTGGCCGGCCGAACCGAATCTGAATTTGCATATGCAAATTATCTGTGGGTAGGGAAATCTCGTGACTTTTTGTCACAAAACAAGGAAGTAAAAAATGTTTTCCCCTTCTCACCTCTAATTTGCATATGTAAATTAGGATTTGGTTCGGTATTCGGACGAATCTTTTGCAAAGGAAAAGTATAGTGGATTCAGTGCATCCCTACTTAGAATAAGCCCTAAATTTGTTTCCAAGGAGGCCTGGCCCAAAAATAGTGCAGGTTTCTGGTTGCCAAAATGTAATTATCCAAACTCTCTCTCCCTGTCTGTCCCACAATGGGGCAAATTCACTAAACGCCAAAGTGCCTAACGCTAGCGTGAATTCGCCAGAGTTGGGCATTTTCTTTAATTCACGATTCACTAACGGACGCTGGCGTAAATTCGCTAGTGTTACTTCTCACCCTTACTCCTGGCGAATTTGCGCAACGGACGTAACTACGCAAATTCACGAACGCGCGCACTGTTCTGAACGCTACCTTTTACGCCAGACTTCCTTCGCCACCTCAGACCAGGCGAAGCGCAATAGAGTAGATAGGGATTGCTTCAAAAAAAGTAAAAAAAAAATTCTAAGTCCCAAAAAACCGCTGGCGTTTTTTCTTTCTTATGGGTGATAGGCTGACAAAGATCGAAAAAATTGGGGCTCCCCTCCTTCCCCCCTACATTTCCTGACTCATGGCACCTTAACTATACAGTGGGCACATGTGTAGGGCAAAAAAAAATTTTATTTGCTGTTTTGAAGGTTTCCCAGGCTTGTGTAGTGATTCTACATATACCTCCATTGTAACTTCAATTTGGCGACATATGCAAATTAACCATCGCTAGCATAAGTTCGCTTTGCTTGGCGAATTAACGCTAGCGCAACTTCGCAACCTTATGCTACCCCTGAGCGCAACTTCGGATTTTAGTGAATTTGCGTAGCGCTGGTGAAAATACGCCTGGTGAAGTGCAGCAAGGCGGACGCTGGAGCAACTGCGAAGCTTAGTGAATTTGCCCCAATGTCTTTTGGCTGTGATTACCTATCTTAAACCATGAGTGGAACTCAGCTAACCACTCCCAAATTCAAAAAGATCCTAACCTCCAATGATCGAGTGAACGGAGGAGACGATTGGGCTTGTTGGGTGGTCCAACTCTATGAATCTACACCAGCTATAAAACAAAACCGTGTCTCTTTCTGTTATGATATTGCATGTTTGGACTAATAATTTGCTGATGTCTTGATTTTTAAACCCAACAGGTCCCCAAAGGTCATGTTTGGTTAGAAGGTGATAATCTAGAAAATTCCACCGATTCCAGACGCTACGGGCCGGTCCCCTATGCACTGATCAGGGGTCGTATTTGTCTACGGGTAAAGACAGATCATTTTTTTTGAATGTCCCATTATGTGGATTTATGGCTATAGATGAGACGGTGTATCCTGTACAGGTATGGGATCCGTTATCTGGAAACCCGTTAAAACTTTGAATTACGGAAAAGCCATAGACTCCATTTTATCCAAATAATCCAAATTTTTAAAAATGATTTCCGTTTTCTCTGTAATAATAAAACAGTCGCTTGTACTTGATCCCAACTAAGATATAATTAATCCTTATTGGAAGCAAAACCAGCCTATTGGGTTTATTTCATGTTTAAATGAATTTCTAGTAGAGATCCAAATTACGCAAAGATTTATCTGGAAAACCCCAGGTCCCGAACATTCTGGATAACAGATCCCATACCTGCACTGTGCCGTTTAAGAATGATCTGTTGAGTGCATTCTAATTGTAATATTTATTGGTTTCCTTTAGATATGGCCGCTCGAATCTTTTGGGCCACTGAAAGAAAGTCCGAATGGGCGGATACAAGATAATTGACCATAACTATTTTATTGTTTAGAGTTGATTTAAAATTGTAAAATGTTAGTAATTTATGATTTTTTTTTTTTTTTTTAGTTTATTTACAATAAATCCTTTTTAAATTTTTTTTCTCCTGTGGTTTTTATTTTATTTTCGTAAATTTGCAGCTGAATTTATCCTTAAGCAACTTTTTTTCCAGTTTAATTTCCATACGGTGCTTCATTAAAGGTGACGTTGGTTAAGAAAGTGGGAGCCGTGGTTGAAATCAGCTGGAGAGAGGCGAGTCAGACATCCCCGCTATAAAAATTTGTTCCTATCCAGGGTAGGTTGGCCATTCTCTGGACAGTTAGTTACATGTCTATGCCAGTCACATTTTCCATTTTGTTCAAAATCTTAGAGCAGGGATCCCCAACCTTATGAACCCGTGAGCAAAATCGAGAAGTTAAAGGAGTTGGGGAGAAACTCTAGCATGAAAAATGTTCTTGGGTGCCAAACAAGTGCTGTGATTGGCCATTTGGTAGCCCCTACGTGGAATGTCAACCTACATTGAGACTCTGTTTGGCAGTGCACCTGGTTTTATACAACCAAAACTTGCCTCCAAGCCTGGAATTCAAAAATAAGCTCCTGCTTTGAGTCTGCTGGGGGCAACATCCAAGGGGTTGAAGAGCAACGTTACTCACAAGCTCCTGTTTGAGGATCACTGCCTTAGAGGCACATTTATCAAGGGTCGAATTTCGCATTCATGCGAGTTTTTTTTTTTTTTTTTTTTTTTTTTTTTTTAACTCCCAATTCGACCAATTGAAATTTATTAATAAAATCTAATTTTCTCAGCTTGGACTAATGGAATCAACTGGAATTGAATACGATTTGAATTAGAGAAACTCGAATGTCGGGAAGGCTGCAAACATCACCAAATGACTCCCTGGACCTCTCCCATTCATTGGTACAGTAACGCGACGGGTTTTAGGTGGTGAATAGTCGAATTTCGAATTCTTAAAGGCCCTTAGTATGATAAATCTCGAAATTCAAATTAAAACTGGAATCGAGTTTGGATAATTCACCATTCGAATTTGAGTTGTGACCCAAAAAGAAAATTTGAATTCTAAGTTTCACTTTTACCTAGGGATGCACCGAATCCACTATTTTGGATTCGGCCGAACCCCCCAATCCTTCGTGAAAGATTCGTCCGAATACCGAAACCGAACCCTAATTTGCATATGCAAATTAGGGGTTGGAAGGGGAAAACATTTTTTACTTCCTTGTTTTGTGACAAAAAGTCAAGCGATTGCCCTCCCTGCCCCTAATTTGCATATGTTTGGGCAGAAGGATTCGGCCGAATCCGAATCCTGCTGAAAAAGGCCGAATCCCGAACCAAATCCTGGATTCGGGGCATCCCTGCTTTTACCCTTAATGAATCTGCCCTCAGAGCATAGATGACTTTTACCATTCCAAGTGAGGTTTTGAAGAAAACACACAAAATTTAAAGAATTTTGATACAGGCTTGAGAAAGGGCCCAAAACGTTGCCTAGTTTGTTGGCACAATAAACCACAAGATTCGGAGTGCTGCAGTGTGTGTTCTTTGGAGTTCTATGTGGGTCCCTGGCAGGCGGACAAGCAGCTTGCACCTGATGTTACAACAAGCGGATTGGTATAGTTGAGCATCACCTGCATTGCATGGGGTTCAACTAGGGATGCACCGAATCCAGGATTCGGCCTTTTTCAGCAGGATTCGGATTCGGCCGAATCCTTCTACCCGGCCGAATCGAATCCGAATACGAATTTGCATATGCAAATTAGGGGCGGGGAGGGAAATTGCGTGACTTTTTGTCAGACAACAAGGAAGTAAAAAATGTTTTCCCCTTCCCGCCCCTAATTTGCATATGCAAATTAGGGTTCGGTTCGGTATTCGGCCGAATCTTTCATGAAGGATTCGGGGGTTCGGCCGAATCCAAAAAAGTGGATTCGGTGCATCCCTAGGTTCAACACACAAATTTAGACACTGAAATAAGCCTGATTTGCTTCCCTCTCTGTGCTGACTGCTCTCGGTAAATAATTAATTCTTAACTGTGTAGAACCAAATAAAAATGTAAAATCCTCTTTTTTTTTTTTTTTTTACCCTTTTGTGGACCTGAGAAACCAGGGATGTTCAGCGTCTGACGGGGGGGGGGGTCTAGGGCCCCACTGCGGCAACAGCAACCCTCCCCTCCCCCAGCATGCAACTCCTATTCTCACGGCCGCAATAGGGGCTGGGTGGGAGGTCGGGGAATCACCCACTGGGTTTTCTCCTGGTCTCCCACTGGTAGGGTTGCCAGCTTTTCTGAAACATTTTACCGGCCAGTAGGGGGTGGTCCATGACGCAAAAGGAGGCGGAGCCACAGACCGTGCCTCAAAGGGGGAGGGGCAACATGTGTGACGGCCAGAAGGCTTAAAAAAGGTATGAGCGAATTGGGGCGTGCCAAGGGTATTCTTTAAGGGTATTACAAATTCCCGGAAACTACATTGCCGGTAAATTTGTAGTACCAGCCGCGGCCTTGGCAGGTGTCAACCATAGTAGCGAATAATTTTACCTAATTTCCCCAGAGTCTCTCCTGGTAGTCGATGCCTGGTGTTACTGGGGGGGTCGGGCGCCTCTCCCAATCGTATCCAGACAGAAAAGTAGCCGAACAACACAAGCTGGTGTAGCGGGGATCTCCCCTGCACGTTTATTAAGTCAAGTGATGTAACGTTTTGGGGGCGTGCCCCTTCATCAGACATGTCAGGTGTCAACCATACCCACTGGCCCGGTCCAACCCTGGGGATGTTTGTAAGTAAGAAATTTATTTCTGACACCTCTAATCTTAAAGGACCAGTAACATCAACATTTTTTTTAAAAAAATTTGTTAGCATACTACGGAAAAAAAAAAAACAACACATATTAAACTTTAAAATCGCTAAGTCTTTATTTAGAAATAACTTACCAAATCTCCGCTTGCGCTCCTCTTCAGAAAAACCGACGATCCATGATGCGGCGCTCCATTTCTCCTCCCTGGCTATCTCCTATAAGGAAAGCAGGGAGGAGAAATCGAGCGACGCACGCTGGATCACCCGATCGCCTTTTCTGAAGAGGAGCGCAAGCAGGGATTCAGTAAGTTATTTCTAAATAAAAGACTTTGCGGTTTTAAAGTTTAATATGTTTTGGTGGGTTTTTTTTCGTAGTATACAAACAAATTTTTTAAACAAAATTTTGATGTTACTGCTCCTAAGCAGAGCAATTTTTCACTATGAAACCATTAATTTTTTTGTTATGTGCGACAGCCCTGCTCCACAGCGATGCCCTATACGACAACCATTAACTGAGACGATCAAATATTCCATTAAATATAGATATTCAGAAACACTGGAAAATCCCTATAGGATTTCTATTATCAAGGAGCAGGTTGACGAGTGCGACTTCTTTTCTGTCACTTTCGGTCATTGTGGAGCTGCCGCCACATCGGCACGGGAAGGAATAGAGCATCTCCTCTGTTTAGGAACAAAGCCATATGCTGATGCAGTGAACTATAGCAGGGTGACTGTTACCCCAATGTTTCTATATATCTGTAACCTTGTTATGAGCTAAGGGGGCCCAGCCTGAAGGACAGTTAGGGGGAGATTTGGGGTGAGTGCTTATTTGTACCCTGGGTACCCCTGGAACTATAGCAGGGTGACTGTTACCCCAATGTTTCTATATATCTGTAACCTTGTTATGAGCTAAGGGGGCCCAGCCTGAAGGACAGTTAGGGTGAGATTTGGGATGAGTGCTTATTTGTGCCCTGGGTACCCCTGGAACTATAGCAGGGTGACTGTTACCCCAATGTTTCTATATATCTGTAACCTTATCAGCTAAGGGGGTCCAGTCTGAAGGCCAGTTAGGGGGGGCTTTAGGAGGAGTGCTTATTTGTGCCCTGAGTACCCCTGGAAATATAGAAAGGTGACTGTTACCCCAATGTTTCTATATATCTGTAACCTTGTTATGAGCTAAGGGGGCCCAGTCTGAAGGCCAATTAGGGGGAGATTTGGGGTGAGTGTTTATTTGTACCCTGGGTAGCCCTGGAAATATAGAAAGGTGACTGTTACCCCAATGTTTCTATATATCTGTAACCTTGTTATGAGCTAAGGGGGCCCAGTCTGAAGTCCAATTAGGGGGAGATTTGGGGTGAGTGATTATTTGTGCCCTGGGTACCCCTGGAAATATAGAAAGGTAACTGTTACCCCAATGTTTCTATATATCTATAACCTTGTTATGAGCTAAGGAGGCCCAGCATGAAGGCCAGTTAGGGGGAGATTTGGGGTGATTTGGGGTTTATTTGTACCCTGGGTACCCCTGGAAATAACCATAAAGTGTAAGTGCCTTACATTGTAAGCTCCACTAGGGCTGATAAGAGCAACAACTGTAGAATGCTGCATAATGTGTCAGCCCTATATAAAAAGCTGTTATTACAACACAATTCCATTTCTACCCAAATCATACACATACCAGGGTCCCATGACAGATCTTATAAACAAACCTGATTGTCGACTGGCCACATCCTCGTCAACTCAGATTCTAGTGAAAACAGAACAAAAAAGTGACTCAAAAAGACTTTTCAACATATGCAACACTCAAAAGCTTTACCATTTCCACAATATGGTAAGAAAGATATAAAAAATGACAGTAAGTTTGATAAGTCCCTCTGGCGACCTTTGGAAAAGCTGACACTCAGAAGGCAGAGATGACAGTTGTGTCCTGGTGTATCATTCCAGTTCTCTATTACAGGTTAGAAGAGGAATGGTTCTAATCATTATCGTCATCCTTTTCCATATCTCCAATCCATTTTTACTTTAATATACGAGTATCTTCCCTGGGGAGGTTTTTTTTATTTAGTTGGCTGCTGGAAGAAACCTGGCTGCTCTAAGGATGTTGTATAGCTAATGTACAGTGATTTTTTTTATCTTTTAAGGGATACTGTCATGGGAAAACATGTTTTTTCAAAACTCATCAGTTAATAGTGCTGCTTCAGCAGAATTCTGCACTGAAATCCATTTTTTCGAAAGAGCAAACTGATTTTTTTAGATTTAATTTTAAAATCTGACATGGGGCTAGACATATTGTCAGTTTCCCAGCTGCCTCAGTCATGTGACTTGTGCTCTGATAAACTCTAGTCACTCTTTACTGCTGTACTGCAAGTAAAGCTGGCCATAGATGTTGAGATTTTTAAAAGATCAGATCCTGATCGTGAGACCACGATCTTCTCGGAACGATTGTACGAATTTACCATCAACTAAAAAGACCAATTTGCCAGGAAAACAAAGGGGAGCTGCCTGCTTGGCCCTGCAAATATAGATAGATTGCACTGGGGCCGACAAAGATTTTTTGGCCTGGCCGATCAATTTCCTGACAGATGTCGGGCGAAAAATCGTAAAACGTACGATCGTTCAAAACCCACTAACCGCACGATAATTTCGAAGGATTGGTCGGACTTCCCTAAAATCAGTCGTTCGGCTTCTTACGATTTTTCGGCCGACATCTGTCAGGAAATTGATCGGCCAGGTCAAAAAATCTTTGTCGGCCCCAGTGCAATCTATCTATGTTTGCAGGACCAAGCAGGCAGCTCCCCTTTGTTTTCCTGGCAAATTGGTCTTTTTAGTTGATGGTAAATTCGTACGATCGTTCCTAGAAGATCGTGGTCTCACGTTCAGGATCTGATCTTTTAAAAATCTCAACATCTATGGCCAGCTTTAGAGTCATTAGATATCGCCCCCTCTTTTCTCTCCCCATCAGCAGAACAATGGGAAGGTAACCCAATAGCAGGTCCCTAACACAACTGGCAGTTAGGCAGGTTAACAAGAGTTAAAAGGTTGAACTTGATGGACATGTGTTTTTTTTCAAACTAACTTATGTTACTACAAGATAACAGCTGCCTGGTAGATCTAAGAACAACACTCAATAGTAAAAGCCCATGTCCCACTGAGACACATTCAGTTACATTGAGTAAGAGAAACAACAGCCTGCCAGAAAGCAGCTCCATCCTAAAGTGCTGGCTCTTTCTAAAAGCACAAGACTAGGCAAAACGAGAATGAGAGATCGGGACCTCTCCACAGGCACGGAAGCAATCCGGAAAGACGGATCCACTAATTCCACTGGCATATATATCTTATATGATCACTCTTTGTTAGTAGCACATATACAGTAGATGTTCTCCTTGCACTTTAATTGGTTCTATTACAAGACAAGTGTAGGCCTTGGTTCCAGTTACCAATGTAAAGGTCAAAGCACAGAAAGTGTTTCGGGAAGATGAAATGGCAAGTTCCAAAAGAGTTTCAACATAGAATCTCAAAGTACGTCTCCTGGTCAATGTTTACCCTCTCCAGCTTGGGCTCCACATAGGGTTTAAGAATCAATGAACCATATTTTATATTGTTATTTTCATTGTGTAAAAGTGAACATTTTTTATCTCGGGGGGCCAGTTTCAGTGGTTCATTCAGATCCATAGTCTAAAAACATTTCTTTTTTAACCATCTACAGGGATTTGAAGAAATGAGTCCTGGTAGAAAAGCATTCTACAACCGAGATATTAAGCAGCGTTTCCCCCAATGTGCGCTATGGAAGGAGGGCTGCTTTCTTCCCGTTTCTGCTTTGACATGCCTGAACACTCTTGTAACCACACAATTACATCGCTTCTAATTTTATTCTTTCAAACGTATCTTTTAACCGTAACTTCACATTTCCAGGGTTGAAATTAACTTTTCACAGTGGCGCGCCATCTGCATGGGAGTGAATGGAATCCTAATCGGAAGACAAAGTAGGATTGTGGGAACCCCAATTAAAGCAGCAGGGCACATCATATAATGCATTGCCGTATTCCAAAATTCCAGTTCACGAATGAAAAACCCTTTGTGTTTTGATTTGGTAAGTGATTCTGCTGTAAAAAAAAAAAAAAAAAGAAAGGGGAACCTGCATGTGATTTTTATTTAATACTGTACCTTCTTCTACCAAAAATATCATTTTGCAGAATTTTGATTACTATTAAGTGAGAAAGAATATGATTTTCCAAAAGCAATTAGCAAAAGGTGCTTAATCAGAAAAGTTCAGATGCAAGAGGAAACGTTACTGTTCCCAAAGTGATGAAAGATCTGGTAAGTACAGACTACAGTCTTGAGGAACATCTATAGAAGACATGTTCATAGTATAGCATTGGCTATGGGAGTTTCCCATGCATAGAAGATACTAGGGATGCACCGAATCCAGGATTCAGCTTGGGATTTGGCCAGGATTCAACCTTTTTCAGCAGGTTACGGATTCGGCTGAATCCTTCTGCCTGGCTGAACCGAATCCGAATTTGCATATGCAAACTAGGTTCGGTAATGGAAATCTTGTGACTTTTTGTCACAAAACAAGGAAGTAAAAAATGTTTTCCCCCTTACCACCCCTAATTTGCATATGCAAATTAGGATTCAGATCGGTATTTGGCCAAATCTTTCGCGACGGATCCAGGGGTTCAGCCAAATCCAAAATAGTGGATTTGGTACATCTCTAGAAGATACATACAGATGGAGGGAAGGGTAATGCAACCCAATTTTTCACCTGAAGAAAGTATCCTGGATACAGATGGAGGGAAAGGTAAGACAACCCTTACCTTCACCTGAGCAAATTATCTTGTATACAGGAATTTGATACAGAAAGGTAATTCAATCCTCTTCTGCACCTAAAGAAATTATCCTCTAAACTGGAGTTTGATACAGATGGAGAGAAGAGTAATGCAACCCTCATCGGTTCTTGAAGAAGTATCCTGCCCACTCTGCTGTACCATTTAGTAGGGATGCACCAAATCCAGGATTTGGTTTGGGATTCGGCCAGGATTCGGCCTTTTTAAGCAGGATTCGGATTCGGCTGGAAATTAAAACATGTTTTCCCCTTCCCACCCCTAATTTGCATATGCAAATTAGGGTTCAGGTTAAGTATTTGGTTGAATCTTTCAAGAAGGATTCGGGGGTTCGCCAAATACAAAATAGTGGATTGGTGCATCCCTAACATTTAGCTTTTTTTCAGTCTGCAGACCAGAGATCTTCACACTGTGGAATCACCAAGGGCATAACTATTTAAATTGTAGCCACAGCAACGGCACTGGAGCCCAAGGATCCTATGGGGATATTATATTGTATTGAGTCACGTCCATGACCCAGGACCACAGGAAATGTCCCAGTAAGAGGACAATACATAAATCCTCATTCAAGAAACTCCAACAGTTGTATATAAGCTAGGGTTGGCCTTTTTGTGCTGAAAATACCAGTCTTCTAGTTGGTGGGTATAAGGTCCTCATGAGAACCTTCACATACAGGTATTATGTAATGCAGGTCTAGTAAAATATAGTAACTTGGGTATATGTCTTCAAACAGCAGGCCAGTAGATAAGAGTAAAGTATTCAGACACCCCTTCAACTTGATTGCCCTACAGAGCACTAACCTCAACCCAACTAAACGTGCATGGGATGAATTTAAAAGCATATGCAAGCCAGGCCTGATTTCCCAACATCAGTACCTCTTCCATATGAATTAGAGCCAATCCCACTAACAATGTTCCACCATCCAATGGAAAGCCTTCCCAGAAGACTATAGGGTACAGGCTGGTTTAGCAGCAAAGAGAGGGCCGTCTCCTGGCCTCAGCCCAACTGAACACATGGGTTAAAATTCAATGCAAATGCAAGCCAGACCTGATTTCTCAAGCTTAGTACCTCTTCCATATGAACTAGAGTCAATCCCACCAACAATGTTCCACCATCCAGTGGAAAGCCTTCCCAGAAGCCTATAGGGTACAGGCTGTTTTAGCAGCAAAGAGAGGGCCAACTCTTGACCTCAACCCAACTGAACACATGTTCAGGGATAAAGTTCAATGCATATGCAAGCCAGGCCTGATTGCCCCAAATTAGTGATTTTTCCATATGAATTACGGAAATCCCTCCAATCTTGCACCATCAAGTGAAAAGCTTTGTCGGTAAAGGCTGTTAATCAGTAAAGACAGGACAAACTAAACGTGCATGGGATGAATTTAAAAGCATACGCACGCCAGGCCTGATTGCCCAACCTCAGTACCTCTTCTATATGAATTAGAGCCAATCCCACCAACAATGTTCCACCATCCAGTGAAAAGTCTTCCCAGAAGACTATACGGTACAGGCTGTTTTAGCAGCAAAGAAAGGGATAATTCCTGACCTCAACCCAACTGAACACATTGTGGATGACGTTCCATGCATATGCAAACCAGGCCCAACTGCCCAAAATCAGTGACTCTTACATATGAATTATGGAAATCCTACCAACAATGTTCCACCATCCAGTGGAAAGCAGTTAAGAAGCAAAGAGTGGACCAGCTTCATATTAATACTCTTGGTTTTGGATTGAGATCTTTGACAGGTATTCAATTTTTTTGCCATACAGTGTATGACTGGAACCATGGGTTATTATAAGCTGTATAAAGAAGGAACATCGACATGAGAAAAGGGACAACCGAGGATATTAGAACAAGAGAAATATCCTTTGTTTGTCATGGGAGGACCAAAGATGTAGCGAACCTCTTTCCCTGAATTAGTTTCCTTTGTGTGGCTGATTTTTAATTTGTTTTTAATTGGCTTTCGAGAGCCTAGCACACGCTCTTATGATGCCGGGTAGAAGCCAGCCCTGCAGCAACAATTCTTCTCTTAAACGATCCACAATTTTGGTGGCCGTAACAAGTCAAATGATGATAAATTCACTATGAATAATAACCATGGGCAAATGAAACACCTTATTTAACTGCCCTTAAGAACTAGTGAAAAAAAAATGTAATTAACACTTTAAAAAAAAGTTTTGTTTCTTTTAATCATGCTATTCATTAATTAAGCAGCATATTATACTGCATGAAATGGTATTTTCTCTCTCTCTCTCAGCATAGCCACTGAATACCTTTGGTATTAAACTATGGATCTCTGGGGAATGAGGTATCTTGCCCGAGTCGGATTCATGTAATTAAAGTAGATCAACGAGCTTAGCAAATGACAGGATCAATAAAGCCATCCTTAATAGATCCTAAACACCTACAGTACATTAAATATGTAGTGAATGGGAAAAAATGGAACTTGTTCTTACACTCTTGCTTTAATGCGCACCGTGGAAATTGTAACAGTTGACTACGTTCTCGAGCGAAGGTGAAATACATTAATAGACTTTTTTTCTTTTAAGAAAAATGTGAAAGAGAAAGTGTATTTTCTGCCGAGGCACAAAGCATAAAATAAAACAGCTTTCCTTCTGCCGGGAATGTGTCTTGGAAAAGACAAAAGTACCTGAAATGTTTTTATTTCTTTATTTAATGATGTAGACAGAAGTAGGGATACAACGAATCCAGGATCTGGTCAACCGAGCCGAGTGCCTGGTCAATCTAACACCTGTAGGAAAGTCAACTGACAGTTAGAGACAACCCCCATCATCAGCGCATCATCATCATCATCAGCGCACAACCTCATTAATGCACTTGGGAGCAAATCCACCAACAATGTTTTGAGAAAGCCCATCCAACGGCGGACCGACTTCATATTTATCATTGAGATGTTGGACAGTTAAGTCCTGGATACATATACTTGGCCTTTGGCCTCATGCTTTTATATGGTCATGGAACTCCTTGGTGACTTATAATATCCATATATTTTCCAGTAGGGGTACTTTACTCCCTATACATTTGTAGGGATGCACCAAATCCACTATTTGGGATTCGGCCGAATCCCTGAATCCTTAGTGAAAGATTCGGACAAATACCGAACCAAATCCTAATTTGCATATGCCTGTGTGTAAGTGCGTATACATATATATATATATATATATATATATATATATATATATATATATATATATATATATATATATATACACAAATACAAGAGTCCTCTGCACTCAACCCATTATCAATACATTTAAGACGATCCCACTGGTGTCCAATAAAAGGGCAGCCAAGTTTGGGAGTTTTACTTTGAAAGCAGCAAGTAAGTTGCAGGTAAAACTTAGTCCCTTGGTAAAATGTATAATGAAGCAAGAATTCTTAAAGGGATACTGTCATGGGAAAACATGTTTTTTTCAAAACACTTCAGTTAATAGTGCTGCTCCAGCTGAATTCTGCACTGAAATCCAATTCTCAAAAGAGCAAACAGATTGTTTTATATTCAATTTTGAAATCTGACATGGGGCTAGACATTTTGTCAGTTTCCCAGCTTCCCCCAGTCATGTGACTTGTGCCTGCACTTTAGGATGGAACTGCTTTCTGGCAGGCTGTTATCTCTCCTACTTAATGTAACTGAAGTGGGACTTGGCTTTTACTATTGAGTGTTGTTCTTAAGGTGGCCATAGACTCAAAGATCCGCTCGTTTGGCGATATCGCCAAACGAGCGGATCTTTCCCCGATATGCCACTAAACAGCATGGCTATATCGGGGGTAATTCGAACGTTCGGCCGTATGGCCGAACGATCGAATTACGATGCGCCAAGGGGCTCCGACGGGTCGGTCGGTTAAAAATCCAACCTTCTCGATCTATATCGTGGCCAGATATCGATCGGGAAGACCCGTCGGAAGCCCCCATACACGGGCAGATAAGCTGTCAAATCAGTCCAAACGACCGATATCGGCAGCTTTATCTGCACCGTGTATGGCCACCTTTAGATCTACCAGGGAGCTGTTATCTTGTGCAGTGTCGGACTGGCCCACCGGCATACCAGGAAAACTCACGGTGGGCCCAGGTGTCAGTGGGCCCTCTTGCTTCTAAACATTTAGCATATTTCATGATCCTTACCTTTTCCTTTATGGGGGAAAAATGCTTAATGATGGAAAAAATATAGTAAGTAGATATAAAAGACTAGAAGAATAAAGAGGTTGAGAGAGGAGAGGAAGAATAATAGTTTGGAAAGTGGGCCCGCTGTCTAAGGTTTTCCGGTGGGCCTACAGTATAAGGTTTTCTGGTGGGCCCCTGGCATCCCAGTCCGACACTGATCTTGTGGAGCTGCTATCTGGTTACCTTACCTTGTTCTTTTGTTTGGCTGCTGGGGAGGAGGGTGATATCACTCCAGCTTGCAGTACAGCAGTAAAGAGTGACTGAAGTTTATCAGAGCACAAGTCACATGACTGGGGGTAGCTGGGAAACTGACAATATATCTAGCCCCATGTCAGATTTCAAAAATGAATATAAAAAAATCTGTTTGCTCTTTTGAGAAATGGATTTCAGTGCAGAATTCTGCTGGAACAGCACTATTAACTGATGTGTTTTCCCATGACAGTATCCCTTTAATGAATCGGATGAAAATTGAGCGTAGGACTGGCCAGATATTGGATGACTTTGACGTAGTTGGCCAGCTTAAATATATTGCAATATATGGACAAACAATCCCTGTTTTGTTTAAAGGGTAAGGCATTTTTCAGTAGCAGTATGCACAAAATGTCTCTGTCTTAAATATATTGATAATGGGTTGAGTGCAGAGGACTCTTGTATTTGTCTATATGTATTTTGTGGTCACAGCCTCATTGCACCCCCGCCTAATGGTTTTAAAAAATAGTGGTGAGCACAACTTTCCCTTGTTTGTATATATATATAAAATAAGAATATAAACTATAAAGGCAGGATATTGTATCTAGAAAGTTGGACCAGTTTATGGCAACATGAAGGGGGTAAGATTCGATTCCGATTAAGGTTAATGAATATTGAGAAGTCTATTGCCTGTGGCTTCTCGTAAAGGAATTTGGAAAGCTTCAGAGGTGCCCATCCCCGTGACCCTGAGTTTGTCCGGCAACTAGGAAGTGAAAGGCTTCTGCCGTCCCATTGTCTGAACACTGGGATCTAATAAAACACTGGCCGGCTCAACGGAGGGGGTTTATGAGCCTGGATTTCAAAGAGATTTAAAGGGTAATCTACAAACATTCTTTCAGAAGGGAATAATAACATTAAATAACGATTAGCAGCCCAGATCCTCTAGGCGGCAACACTAACTGGGCCATTCAGCGCCAGCACCTTTTTTTCCCCTCCATTTTTAAATATTACATATATATATATATTGCTAGAACAGTTCCACTCTGCATAAAGCTAACTGGAATGAATGTGTTTAAATGTTCTCTGCAGTGAGCACTTTACACGTAACTGCTATTGATATAAACAGGACACAAACCACAAATCATTATCTAGTTGTGTAAAGAAAATAGTTTGCCCTCTGTTTTCTTAGCTCTGAGTTTGTTTCCCCTCCTAATATGGGTGGATGGATGCTTGATACTTGATGGCCTGTTTTTCCTCCTAAATTAACTATATCATTAATGTAACTATTAATGACGTTTGTGTGGGCACCAAAGGGAAAGGGAATCCTTCTGTGAGTCCTGACAGATAAAACGTTCTGTGCACATTATGACCTACAAATCGGGAATATAAAGGCAATGTCAACTCTGTATATTAAAGGAGAAGGAAAGCTACAGCCACAATAGTGCCCGCTATAACACTATATTTATTCTGCAGAATGCTTTACCATTCCTGAGTAAACAGTTCTAGAAGCCCTGTGTTTGTTTAGGATAGCAGCTGCCATATTAGCTTGGTGTGACACCACTTCCTGCCTGAGTCTCTCCCTGCTCACTTATAGCTCTGGGGTCAGATTACAGCAGGGAGGGGAGGAGGGAGAGAGGAGCAAACTGAGCATGCTCAAGCCCTAGCCCTGGAGGTTTAAGCTGAAAACAGGAAGTCTGATACAGAAGCCCATGAGTACACAATCGAAGGAAAGAAATGCTGTGTTTCTTTTGACAGAGGACTCAGACCTTTGTGATAAAGCTTACTTAATTTTAGCCTTTCCTTTTCCTTTGAAGCTTTCCCCTCAAAATGTCATTATTATCATGCTGCTCTCCTGCCATAACAGTGTCTTAAATCAAGGATCTTGGTGACACGAAGGAATATTGATGTATAAAGCCAGAAAAGGATGCAGGAGATACAGTTCCACTGGAGGGTGTTGATATTGTGTGTTTATATAGAATGTCATATGCCCACATTTTCTAGGACAGGACAGTCCCAGGTCTAAGTTCTATCAAACGAACCATCTCACCCAACTGGAAGTCTCTGGAGGCCTTCAAGTGGACAGCCCTTGGTTAATAGTCTATATACTGAGAACCAGATGCAGGAGCAGTGCCACTGGCCAACTACCGAGTGCAGAAGAGTAGTGATGGGTGAATAAATTCGCCAAAAAAATCCGATGCGTCAAAAAAAAATTGATGCGTCAAAATTATTTGGACGCCCATTGACTTCAATGGGTTTCGCAAATTTTTCACTGTTTCACAAATTTCGCCATGAATTTGCAAACTTTTCGGCGAAGCGAAACGGCACAGATTTGCCTATCACTATCACTACAGAAGGCCCGTCACTACAGGAGGCTAGTGATACAGCTCAGCATTGTATATAAGGCAGCAAATACAGAGTCAATAAATGGCACACTGGCAGAGCTTCTGTTTATTGGCAGACGACTCTCGTTTGCCTAAGTGGCTGGTACATACTCAGGCCCGGATTTGTGGCAAGGCCACAAAGGCCCAGGCCTAGGGTGGCAGAAATTCAAGATATGCGTATATACGCGCATGCTGCCGAACAAAGGGAGGGAGACGATGACGGGGAGAGACACGCAGAAGGTGAAGCAGAAGAGGAGCCGGATAGGGAAAGGAGAGAGACGCTAAGGGGAAATGGGAGGGAGATGCGAAGGGGGAAGCAGAAGGAGAGGCAGAGGGGAAGGGGAGAGAGACACGGAGGGGGACAGGGAGGGGAAGGGGAGAGAGATGTGGAGGGGAAGGGGAGAGAGACGCGGAGGAGGACGGGGAGGGGAAGGGGAGAGAGACGCGGAGGGGGGCAGGGAGGGGAAGAGGAGAGAGACGCGGATGCGGAGGGGGAAGCAGAAGGAGAAGTGGATGGAGAGGGAAAGATGAGCAGAGACGGCCTAGGGACGCCCCGTTTGTAAATCCAGGCCTGTACATACTGTATGTTTCTGGCTTTATTTTATATTTCACTGCTCTTGCCTTGGTGTAACAAAGACTTTGCTGGCCCCATAAAGTCCCAGGGAAGTTAACAGCAGGGAGGCGAGAATGGAAGTGGCACAGAAAGGGGGGAGAAGATGATTGAAATGTGCAGCAAAATGTTGTTTTATCAGTAGTCGGATGGCAGCAACGTAGGGAAGATGAGCCAAAGTGTGTTATTGCTCTGTGCCAATGAGTGTTTTCCCTATAGGCAATTCACTATTATTGACTCCCCCTTAACAAAGAGGGTGGGTGTATATATATATTTATGGAAGGCTCTAATGGAAGGCTGAGGGACTCCTACCCTGAGGCTGGAATAAAAAGACAGGCTATCACATCATGTAACAGGGCCCCGTGTGTGACAGATCTGACCTACATTTCTCCGCTTCTTGCTCACAACAGCCTGCCGCTATTTTAAGGAGCTATTTTCCGGGAAAGATCTGAGGCGGAAAAAAAAAAAAATATATATATATATATATTTTTTTTTTTCCAGAAATGCCTGTTTGCAGAACATCAGCACTGAATTAACCCTTCTAGTTACAATACTTACCAGGTATACATATATTTATGCTATTTCCTGTGCTGAAAATGAGATGTATTAATAATGAATGGACAATATAAGGCAGAGAATACATTTCCATGTCGCCAAGGCCCGCTGTCATGTTATGTGCTAGCTCAGCAACGGCGACACATTGGAAAGGCTGTGACATTCCGGAAGGAGAAATGCAAATAGAAGTCGGGACTCGGGAGGGTATGAGGGAAAACTCTGGCTAAATAACATGGAGAAGAGTCGTTGTCGTTGAGAAGAGTTGGGTCGTCTAGGAAGGTCCAGTTTGATTCGTATTTACTTGTTAACCCATTATGCAAATACAGGTATAGGATCCATTACCCGGAAACCCGTCATCCAGAAAGCTCCGAGTTACGGAAAGGCCGTCTCCCATAGACTCCATTTCATTCAAATAATTAAAATTTTCAAAAACATTTCCCTTTTTCTCTGTAATATTAAAACAGTAGCTTGTACTTGATCCCAACTAAGATATAATTAATCCTTATTGGAAACAATACAATCCTGTTGGGTTTGTTTAATTTTTACATGATTTTCTAGTAGATTTAAGGGATGAAGATCCAAATTATGGTAAAATCCATTAACCGGAAAATCCCAGGTCACGCGCATTCTGGATAACAGGTCCGACACCTGTACCAGGTACTGTGGATAAAAGAGCATTATTATTATTATTAATGCTCTCCTACTACATAGGACTTTGACCTGTTTTGGGGTTTGAAACTGAAAGTTGCATTCTACTTCCTGTTTGTTCGTGGACAATCAAAACAAATCACTGAGAAGCCTCTGTATAAACAAACCCCTTCCTTCCCTGTAAAGAGGAAAAAATAAACCGAACTGCTCCTATTTCCTAATGAAAACATTAGGGAAAAGGTATTGTTTGTATGTAATAAGGATTAAAACATATAAGCAGGTTATGGAGCTCTACCAGTATTTAGTTACACCACACAACTTTTTCTTTTGTTACACGGTGAGGGTAGAAAGCAGCAGGGGAGGAAGCAAATGTTTCTAAAAAGCTTCCCTTTTGACATGTATAATTCATGCTGCACTGAGCGCAGAGCTGCAGGATCTTGCGTATGAACATGGCATGGCTTTAAAAGCTCTATCTAGTGCAGGGTTTGCCTGTGAGAAACTACAACGCTGCTGCAGGTCATATGCCTTCTTTGCCTCCTCGTTTTCCTAGGATTTTCCATGCCTGATTGATTTCGATGAACCTCAGTGCGCTTTCCTCAGCTTGCCGGCCCTGCTTATCTGGATGGTACTGCCCGTTGGATTTAAGGAAGCAGAAAGAAGAAAAAAAAAATCAATATCAGCACATATACACATACAGACACACGGACAAGACCGGGACGGTGCCTCAAGCCCTTAAAGGAGAAGGAAAGGCTAAAATGAAGTAAGCTTTATCAGAAAGGTCTATATAAATACACCAGTAAACCCTCAAAGTAGGGATGGGCGAATTTTTTCGCCTCGTTTCGCCGAAAAAATGACGCCCATAGACTTGTATGGAGACGTGCGACAAAAAAAGACGCGCGACAAAATAATTTCGCTGCGCGACAAATTTTTTTTGACGCCCATAGACTTTAATGGCCGTCAGCGACATTTCGCCGGCGGCGAATTTTTGGCGAAACGAAACGGGTCAAATTCGCCCATCCCTGCCTCAAAGTAATGCTGCTCTGAGTCCTCTGTCAAAAGAAAAAACACATTTCTTTCCTTCTATTGTGTACTTATGGGCTTCTGTATCAGACTTCCTGTTTTCAGCTTGAACCTCCAGGGCTTGGGCTTGAGCATGCTCAGTTTGTTCCTCTCTCCCTCCCTCCCTCCTCCCCTCCCTGCTGTAATCTGAGCTAGAGTCTTTCAGAGGGTTGGGTACCTGCGGGTTGCAGGTAGAAGTTTCGGGAGCGGGTATAGACGCGGGTTCTCCGGGTTTTCGGGTCGTGTGTCTTCTCAATAACGAGTTTTACTCCTTTTTTCTGATCATGCCTACTTTTAATGATGTCACTTCTGGTTTACAATTACAGCACTTCCTGTTTCTTGATGGTCAGCGGGTCGCGGTGGGTTGCGGAAAAGGTACTTGCGGGTTGGGTAGCGGGTAAGTATGCAGGTTGCGGGTCGGGTTTAACAAATTGGTTACGCGCAGGACTCTAATCTGAGCCCAGAGCTATGAGTGAGCAGGGAGGGGACTCAGGCAGGAAGTGATGTCACAGCAAGCTAATATGGCAGCTCCTATCCTAAACAAACAGAGACAGTGTCTAGGTATGGAAAAGCATTCTAAAGAATAAAAATGGCATTCTAACTTGCACTGTTGTGGCTTAACTATTAACAATAAACTACCTTGGTACCTTTAATTCTCCTTTAAGGGCAAAAGCGTGTAGTTTGAACTACAACTCCCCTCATGCCTTGAGCTGTAATGTAGTTCATAGATATGCAGGCTGATGATGCCTGCCCCCCACCCCCGCATTAACTATGGATGCGGTGAGGGATGACCCAGATATCAACTTGGTTGGTTTCAGGTTATTGATAGTTTTCTCCCATGAGCTTCTATAGAAATACAATATTTCACCCAGGGAGTAAAATAACTGCATCACCCCTATTTGGCCAATCAGCTTGGTGGAAACCTCAGAGCGGCTTTAGCCAAATGGCCAGCTTTAGCCAACACACACACGTTTCAAAGCGCCGCTCATAAAATATTCACCACCCCTCTAAACTTCAACATATAGACCAGGTCTATTAAAGTTTAAAAATGCATTAGTCTTATAGGAAAAGGATGTTGTGACATTTATAAATGCTTATAGATAGATACAGCGCATCCTTAATAGGGCCTGGATAGGATCCTGCCATAAAATTCCCCTGTGCTGGGGGGAATAAACTAAATGAATAGCAAAATGCTCTGCAGTTAAAGAAAGTGGGGTACATTTATCAATGCTGGGCAAATTTGCCCATGGGTTGTTACCTATAGCAACCAACCAGATTGCTGCATTCATTGTTCTTATTGCAGCTGGCTTTAAAAAGCTAATCACTGATTGGTTGCTATAGGCAGTGTCGGACTGGGAAAAAACCCGGTGGGCCCCGCCGGCCCAGATCCGCTACTTAGTGGGGCGGCGCGACCCCACTTTGTTTGGGGTCGCGGTAGAATAGAATGTCTGCGCACGCGCACAAGGTAGCGCAGCGCGCATGCGCACAAACGCGGCACCGCACGCATTCGCACTAGCCCCCTGCAGCTCTCCGGAGCGGCAGCGGCGGCTGGAGGGGGGCCCTGGGGCAGTAGCCCCGGTGGGCCCCATGCCTCCCAGTCCGACCCTGGCTATAGGTAACAGCCCATGGGCAAATTTGCCCAATGTTGATAAATGAGCCCCAAGTTTATTATCGTTCACCATCTCAACCTCCCTACTAAGAATAATATCAGACCAGTCAGATCATTGGCCTGAGGATCAGCCCTGATTGGGCCCAGTGCATTGTTGGAGTGTACCTTGGTTTGCTGACCGCACCATACCAGCTGATCTATTCTTCATATGTCCTATTCTTAGCAGCTTTTCAACTGGTCTTCATTTTTATTTCTACAGTTAGCCTCCCTCTTCTGCCTTTTATAGCTTTCAAATAGGGGTCACTGATAGTGATGGGCGAATTTATTTGCCAGGAATGGATTTGCTGCATTTTGCATTTTTTTTCCGCGAAACTGCAGCAAAATTTTGAAGCCGAATAAATTTGTTGCAACAAAAAAGTTGCACTTGTAAAAATTAGTTTGGGATTCTCCCAGGCCGAATATGCAAATTAGTGGTGGGGAGGGAAATCCCGTGACTTTTTGTCACAAAACAAGAAAGTAAAAAATATTTTCCCCTTCCCACCCCTAATTTGCATATGAAATTTGGATTCAGTTCGGTATTCGGCCAAATCTTTCGCAAAGGATTCAGAGGTTCAGCTGATTCCAAAATAGTGGATTCGGGGCATCCCTAGTAAAAATTGACGCGCGTTAAAATTATTTTGACGCCCGTTGACTTTAATGCATTTGGACAAAAAAGTTGCATGTGTAAAATTTGTTGCGCGCGTCAAATCTGTTGTGCGTCAAAACTATTTTGACGTCCACTGACTTCAATGTGTTTCGTGAATTTTTTTCGCCGTTTTGCTAATTTTTCTGCAACGGGACAGATTCGACCCTTAACTAGTCGCTGACCCTAGCCGCAAAAAAGATTTTTTTCTATGAAACTACAATTAGATTGTTATTACTACTTGTTATCAATTCAGGCCCTCTCCTAATACCTCACAGGCCCTATATTGAATTTGCTGTGGGCCCAGTAACATCTAGCTTTACCACTGCATAGGAGCATGTGATCAGCACCCCATGCAGAATTGGAATATGCAGCAGTACCTTTGGATTTCCCACGATAATCAATATATTGGAAACCAATGAAATAACGCAGTCATCGTTCTGCTCGTCCTCGCTTGTTATTATGTGCTGTCAATGCGAATGCCTTCAGCTTCAGATGCCAGAAGACCAGTATTTTATGATGTTGTTTTCATTTCTAAATGACACTGTTTAAACTGCAAATAATTCATTTTACAATAAAAAATTTCATTCCTGAACCAGCAAGTGTATTTTTTAGTTGTAATATTGGTGCGTAGGTGCATCTCAGGTCATTTTGCCTGGTCATGTGATTTCAGGAAGAGCAGGAACTGCTTTCTGACAGGCTGTTGTTTCTCATACTCTATGTAACTGAATGTGTTGCAGTGGGACCTGGATTTTACTATTGAGTTTTGTTCTTAGATCTACCAGGCAGCTGTTATCTTGTGTTAGGGATCTGCTATCTGGTTACCTTCCCATTGTTCTGTTGTTAGTAGGGATGCACCGAATCCACTATTTTGGATTCGGCCGAACCCCCGAATCCTTCGTGAAAGATTCGGCCGAATACCGAACCGAATCCGAACCCTAATTTGCATATGCAAATTAGGGGTTGGAAGGGGAAAACATTTTTTACTTCCTTGTTTTGTGACAAAAAGTCACGCGATTGCCCTCCCTGACCCTAATTTGCATATGCAAATTAGGATTCGGATCTTCCCATTGTTCTGTTGTTAGTAGGGATGCACCGAATCCACTATTTTGGATTCGGCCGAACCCCCGAATCCTTCGTGAAAGATTCGGCCGAATACCGAACCGAATCCGAACCCTAATTTGCATATGCAAATTAGGGGTTGGAAGGGGAAAACATTTTTTACTTCCTTGTTTTGTGACAAAAAGTCACGCGATTGCCCTCCCTGACCCTAATTTGCATATGCAAATTAGGATTCGGATCGGCCGGGCAGAAGGATTCGGCCGAATCCTGCTGAAAAAGGCCGAATCCTGGCCGAATCCCGAACCGAATCCTGGATTCGGTGCATCCCTAGTTGTTAGGCTGCTGGGGGGAAAGGGAGGGGGGTGGTATCACTCCAACTTGCAGTACAGCAGTAAAGAGTGACTGACGTTTATCAGAGCACAAGTCACATGCATACCTCCCAACATTTTGAAAATAAAAAGAGGGACAAAAAAGTTGTCGCACGTACATATTGACCACGCCCATTTTTGTCGCCACACCCCCAATAACCATGTTCATGTTACATAATTTGGCAGTTTATGAAAGTTTTAACATATTTCTGTGTTTTTTTTCAGTTATTACCGTTTTGCTAACGAAGGTAAATTGCCCTTTAAGCTGAGTCTAACTTCTCCCAAGGAACCTGTTATCGGATATTGTTACAATTACTTATTGGCTTATCTCGAAATTGTTACAAAACGATCTTATCTGCAGCTGTGGCTGTTCTGGGCTCTCTGCCAAAAGCCAATTAAGTTAGAAACACTGTTTCTTTTTCTGGCTGTTCAGTGCAGAGAAAAACGGGACCAGTACAAACGAGGGACTGCGGGTTGAGCTGTCAAAATTGGCAATGTCCCTCTAAAAACAGGATAATTGGGAGGTATGACATGACTGGGGGCCCCTGGAAAACTGACCATATGTCCAGCCCCATGTCTGCTCTTTTGAGAAACTGATTTCAGTGCAGAATTCAACTGGAGCAGCATTATTAACTGATGTGTTTCGGGGAAAAAAATCCCTTTAAGCTTTAATGGGGTAAAACCCCAATACCTGCCTCCCTCAACTAAACAAAGCAATGTTATCCCATGACAATAGGTTGGAAGGGACAACTTGTTACACTTCAGGCTCCTCCATTGCCGATATGGAGAGATGTTCTACTTTGCTGACTTAATGATTTACTGTTATGTAAAGAGGTCTTGTAGGAGCTGTCAGCCGGGGGCTAGGGAGCCTTGCTTTGTGGCCTCAATGCTTCATCGGCTACTAATTAGCGGCATGTTCTCTCAACGCTTTCATGCTTTCTGTCCATGAATTGATCTCTCTGGCCAGCTAAGAGTCCTGCAGCCCCGGCTATAGAAGCCTTTCTCCCTCTAGAGACAATCTCAATCAATAGATTATATGTCCAGGGATAGAGCAGATCAGAGTGGAACATTTCTATGTATATCTACATGGAACTAATTGGTATCAAGGTAGGGGCCACAGCATTCTTGTGTTCTACATTAGAGATGTCGCGAACTGTTCGCCGGCGAACTTGTTCGCGCGAACATCGGGTGTTCGCGCTCGCCGGAAGTTCGCGAACGTCGCGCGACGTTCGCCATTTTGGGTTCGCCATTGTTGGCGCTTTTTTTTGCCCTCTCACCCCAGACCAGCAGGTACATGGCAGCCAATCAGGAAGCTCTCCCTTGGACCACTCCCCTTCCCTATAAAAACCGAAGCCCTGCAGCTTTTTTTCACTCTGCCTGTGTGTGCTGAAGAGATAGTGTAGGGAGAGAGCTGCTGCCTGTTAGTGATTTCAGGGACAGTTGAAAGTTTGCTGGCTAGTAATCGTTTTGATACTGCTCTGTTATTGGAGGGACAGAAGTCTGCAGGGGTTTGAGGGACATTTAAGCTTAGGTAGCTTTGCTGGCTAGTAATCTACCTTCTACTGCAGTGCTCTGTATGTAGCTGCAGTGGGCAGCTGTCCTGCTTCTGATCTCATCTGCTGACTGCTGCAATAACAGTAGTCCTTGTAAGGACTGCTTTTATTTATTTTTTTGTTCCAATACAGAGCAGTATCAAGCAGATTACTAGCCAGCAAACTTACTATCATCTGTCCCTGAAATCACTAACAGCTCTCCCCCTACACTATCTCTTCCAAGCACACACAGGCAGATTTTTCAGATACATTTTTGCCCTTGATCCCCCTCTGGCATGCCACTGTCCAGGTCGTTGCACCCTTTAAACAACTTTAAAATCATTTTTCTGGCCAGAAATGTCTTTTGTAGATGTTAAAGTTCGCCTTCCCATTGAAGTCTATGGGGTTCGCGAACCGTTCGCGAACCGCTCGCAATTTTGCGCAAGTTCGCGAATATGTTCGCGAACTTTTTTTCCGACGTTCGCTACATCCCTATTCTACATAAGTATCCTCTGATAATTCTGTACAGCCATGCAGCTAAGTTACCTATTCTGTATACAGATTCTATAAGGGGGCAGATTTATCAAGGGTGGAATTTGAAAAAATTCGAAATTCCAATTCAGAAAGACCAACCGAAATAATTTTTTTTTTTTGGCCGAATAGGTCAGTTTTCCATCGAATAGGTCCTTAGAAAACCTTAGATTTTTCAAAGTCCACCAATTGACTCTAAATAGATTCTAGGGGGTCCCCCATAGGCTAAAACAGCAATTCGACAGGTTTTAGATGGCGAATGGTCGAAGTCGGATTTTTAAAGAGACACGCATGATGAATTTAGAAATTTGAATACATTTTTTTTCAAATTTGAATCTAATTTGGACTATTCCCTAGTGGAAGTACACAAAAATGAGCTTGAAATTCAAATTTAGAATTTTGATAAATCTGTGCCTATGTGTTTGGTTTTAAAGGGGTAATTAGTAGAGATGAGTGGGTTGAACCCCAACTCCTGCACCCTACCCTGAAGTCCTTCTTTATTTTGGTGCCTTGCGTCTGATCCCCACTATACAGATAAAACAATACATGGAATGATGTCACTGGAGGTGGACACTGCAAATGTCCAATCAAAGACAGGGGCCCTGCTTTGTGTTTTGCCCACCACCAACCTAAACCTAAAAATTTCATATCGAAAACTCGCACGATTTTTACCGACTCAAAAACACGAATCAAATTTGAATCCAACTAAACTCGATTTGACTTTTTTCTCCGAAAAAAACTTGAGTGTCAGGAAGTCTACTAACATGTCCAAACTGATGCCTGGACCTCTCCCATTGACTTATACATGTTTTAGGTGTCGAATAGTTGAATTTGAGTTCTTAAAGGGTCAGAGTATGATAAATCTCGAAAATCGAATTTGAATCGAGTTTGGATAATTCACAATTCGAATTTGAGAGTTTTGACCATTAAAAGAAATTCAATATTCGAATTTTCAGTAAAGTAAATCTGCCCTTTATTGTTGAAATGAATTTTTAGTAGACTTTAGATATGGAGATCAACATTATGGAAAAATCCATTATTCAGAAAGCCCCAGGATCGGAGTATTTTGGATAACAAGAAGAAAAAGGGCAGTTGAAACAGAGGGGCGTATCAATGAACTGATTTGTTCCTCGATCCGAAGGGTTTTTTAAAACTTGGCCGACCTATAATTGGACAGATATTGATTGGAGAGTCCCATACACTGCCCAATAAACTGCAGACGTAGGGGGTTATTTATTAAACTCCGAATGGCAAAAAATCCAAAAATTTGTGTTGTTTTACTATAAAATCCGAATATTTAGTGAAAAAAAACACAGATTTTTCGGGATTTCTATGATTCATTTTTTTCTCAATTCTTTCGGGTTTTTTCCCCGCACAGGAAATTTTCGGGAAAGTGTATTGATAAATAAGGAGAATTTTTCCTCTTGAGTATTTTTCAGAAAATAATGAGATAAATTCAGACTTTGATAAATGGGTCTCTTAGTCTGTCGGCAGTTTATGTCGGCCCTTGTATGGGGGGCTTCAAGGGGTAGTACACCTTTAAATGAACTTTTAGTACGATGTAGAGAGTTATATTATGAGACAATTTGCAATTGGTTTTCATTTTTTATTATTTGTGGTTTTTGAGTTATTTAGCTTTTATTCAGCAGCTCTCCAGTTTGCCATTTCAGCCATCTGGTTGCTAGGGTCTAAATTACCCTAACAACTATGCAGTGATTTGAATAAGAGACTGGAATATGAATAGGAGAGGCCTGAATAGAAAGATGAGTAATAAAAAGTAGCAATAACAATAGATTTGTAGCCTTACAGAGCATTTGCTTTTTAGTAGGGATGCACCGAATCCAGGATTCGGCCTTTTTCAGCAAGATTCGGATTCGGCCGAATCCTTCTGCCCGGCCGAACCCGAATCCTAATTTGCATATGCAAATTAGGGTTCGGATTCAGTTCGGTATTCGGCCGAATCTTTCACGAAGGATTCGGGGGTTCGGCCGAATCCAAAATAGTGGATTCGGTGCATCCCTACTTTTTAGATGGGGTCAGTGACCCCACTTGAAAGCTGGAAAGAGTCAGAAGAAAAAGGCGAATAATTCAAAAACAATACTAAATAAAAAATGAAGGAAAACTGAAAAATGGCTTAGAATTGGCCATTCTATAACATACTAAAAGTTAACTGAAAGGTGAACAACCCCTTTAAAGATGCAGCTGCTGATGTTACTTCAATTGCTTCTCTTTCCTATTGCCGGTGACATCTCTCACCACTGGCAGTTACAGCCAAAGAGGGTCTACAGTGGCCCAAAACTCTGGGGAGTCTGCCTCTGCCCCCCCATAGTCATTTTTCCTCCCCATGAGATTGGTTAGACTGAGTTATACGTACAAATATTACATTTTAAGGCATAACTTTCTCTTTAACTCCTCCAGCTAATGATGTTTTCGCATTGCCAGCCCCCCGATACGTCTCGCACTCGCTCGCAAGCCAAAATACAATTATTCTCCTCGTTTTCATCCGGCTTTTCCTTTCACAGAAACCTGAATGGGTCCCGTTCCCTAATTACGCTGCACCTCATAGTAAAGGAAATGAACCCAGTGAGCGACAGTTGCAATTAACAGTAAACTGTCACCTTGTAGGCACAATCCCCATTTACAAGTCACATGAGCCTGGGGCCAGTGGAAAAGTGGGCTCAGATGAGGCGCCGGCTTCTAGCCCCAAACCTGCAGGATTAGTTTTGCTTCTCATTAACATAAATAATTACGTCTCTAGTGGGGATATACGTGTGCAGCAATGTAAGGTAAGAAAGCGTAGGAGCCTCGCAAACACTAAAAATCAGCAACGGAGACTTGGGTTTTTGTTTTAGGTTAAATATGAAATTGTGGGAGAAAAGGAGAAGCTGGGAAAAATATGACACTCTACTGCCACCTAATGTTTAGGAATGAGCTGCACCCCCTGATCAGGAGGAAGATCCCTCTACTTGTTTTCTGAAGTCGAGTCTAGAACAGTGATGGGCAAATAAATTCGCCAGTCAAAAAATTTTGGACACGCGTTGGAAAATTCACTTGCGTCGAAACCGTTGCGCATCAACATTATTCGAACGCCCGCTGACTTTAACGCTGGCGTCAAAATTGACGCGAGCATCACAATTGTTGCGGGCGTCAAAATTGATGTGGGTGTCAAAATTCTTGTTTTACGAATTTTTTTTGCCGTTTTGGGAATTGTGCGGAAAATTCGCAAATTTTCCAGCGAAGCGAAATGGTACAAATTTGCCCATTGTAAGTCTAGAATCTATAGCAAACGGCTCTACATTATATATATATATCTTCCCGTAATACCTGTATGTTTTAAAATGTTGAATTATTTAATTACAATGGAGTCTATGGGAGACAACCTTCCCTTAATTCTGAGCTTTCTGGATAAGGGGTTTCCAGATAGTGGATCCCATACCTGTATGTTTTAATATGTTGAATTATTTAATTACAATGGAGTCTATGGGAGACAACCTTCCCTTAATTCTGAGCTTTCTGGATAAGGGGTTTCCAGATAGTGGATCCCATACCTGTATTTTAAAATGTTGAATTATTTAATTACAATGGAGTCTATGGGAGACAACCTTCCTGTATTTGGAGCATTCTGCATAACGGGTTTCCAGATAGTAGATCCCATACCTGTATGTTTTAATATGTTGAATTATTTAATTACAATGGAGTCTATGGGAGACAACCTTTCCTTAATTCTGAGCTTTCTGGACAATGGGTTTCTGGATAGTGAATCCCATACCTGTATGTTTTAATATGTTGAATTATTTAATTACAATGGAGTCTATGGGAGACAACCTTCCCGTAATTCAGAGCTTTCTCGATAACGGGTTTCCGAATAGTGGATCCCATACCTGTATGTTTTAAAATGTTGAATTATTTAATTACAATGGAGTCTATGGGAGACAACCTTCCTGTAATTTGGAGATTTCTGTATAACAGGTTTCCGGATAGTGGATCCCATACCTGTATGTTTTAAAAAGTTTAATTATTTAATTACAATAGAGTCTATGGGAGACAACTTTCCCGTAATTCAGAGCTTTCTGGATAACAGGTTTCTGGATAATGGATCCCATACCTGTATGTTTTAAAATGTTGAATTATTTAATTACAATGGAGTCTATGAGAGACGAACTTCCCGTATTCGGAGCATTCTGGATAACAGGTTTCCAGATAGTCGATCCCATATTTGTATGTTTTAAAAAGTTTAATTATTTAATTACAATGGAGTCTATGGGAAACAACCTTCCCTTAATTTGGAGCTTTCTGGATAACGGGTGTCCGAATACTGGATCCCATACTTGTATGTTTTAAAATTTTGAATTATTTATTTACAATGGAGTCTGCTCTGCCTAAGTATAAGCTCTATATATAGAGTATAGGTATGGGATCCATTATCCGGAAACCCATTATCCAGAAAGCTCAGAATTACGGAAAGGCCATCTCCCATTGACTCCATTATAGTCAAATAATCCAAATTTGTATAAATGATTTCCTTTTTCTCATTAATAATAAAACAGTATGTTGTACTTCATCCCAACCAAGATATAATTAATCCTTATTGGAAGAAAAACCAGCCTATTGGCTTTATTTAATGTTTACATGATTTTCGAGTAGACTTTAGGTACGAAGATCCAAGATCCAAATTAAATGGTTGTTCACCTTTGACTTTTAGTATGATGTAGAGAGGGATATTCTGAGACAATTTGCAATTGGTTTTCATTTTTCATTATTTGTGGTTTTTGAGTTATTTAGCTTTTTATTCAGCAGCTCTCCAGTTTGAGCACTCTGGTTGCTAGGGTCCAGAGGAGCTTAGTAACTATGCATTGATTTGAATAAGAGACTGGAATATGAACAGGAGAGGCCAGACTAGAAATATTAGTAATAAAAATTAGCAATAACCATATATCTGTAGCCTTACAGAGCATTTGTTTTTAGATGGGGTCAATGACCCCCTTTTGAAAGCTGGAAAGTGTTAGAAGGAAAAGGCAAATAATTAAAAAAACTATAAAAAATAAATGATCAAGATGAATTGAAAAGTTGCTTAGAATTAGCCATTCTATAACATACTAAAAGTTAATTTAAAGGTGAACCACTCCTTTAAGGAAAGATCCATTATCCGGAAAACCCCAGGTCCCGAGTATTCTGGATGTATAAATAAAAGCAGGGGCCTGGCTGCTGATATAAATTGTGACAGTTGCACCAGCTGCAGGTTGCTATAGGTTACCTGCACCCCCGCACACTGACACCCCCATATCATTTTCAGCCTAATTGCATCTCTGCATTTGGAAAATAGGTTGTTAAAATACCAGTAAAATCAAAGAAATTGAAGGGAGTTAAAAAAAAAATAACAAAAAAAGCCTTTTCACCCTCTTTTTTCCGTTTGCAGGTCACATGGTGGAAAACAGCGATTTCCATACGCACAACAGCTGCAGGCGAATTCCGAGGCAAATCTGCACTGACCCAAAAATCCCAGCAAATATAAAATGGGAGCAGTGAAATTCATCGTGATGGGGTCGGACAATAGGTTGGAATTAGTTTCACAGATTTATTGTCTTTGCAAAACAATCAGCTGCGCATTTATCACTTCCAATGATGGAAATTCATATCCACTCTCCCCCGACGCTTCATTTCCATAGATACTTGTTATTATACTTATTATTATTATACTTATTATTAGTATACTTATTATTATTATACTAATTATTATACTTATTATTATTATACTTATTATTATACTTATTATAATACTTATTATTATGATACTTATTATTATACTTATTATTATTATACTTATTATTATTATACTTATTATTTTTATTATTAGTATTATTATTATACTTATTATTGTTATGCTTATTATTATTATTATACTTATTATTATTGTTATTTTGTGCCTTTTCTTCGGCAGCAACTCAGGCAAAACAGAGCCCAGTTTCACAGCACTATCTGGAAACCCGTTATCCAGAAAGCTCCGAATTAAGGGAAGGTCGTCTCCCATAGACTCCATTGTAAATAAATAATTCAACATACAGGTATGGGATCCCAGCACTGCGAAATATGTTGGTGCTATATAAATACATGTTAATAATAATAATCTGAAACCCGTTATCCAGAAAGCTCCAAATTATGGCAAGGTAATCTCTCCCATAGACTCCATTGTAAATAAATAATTCAACATTTTAAAACATACAGGTATGGGATTCATCATCTGGAAACCCGTTATCCAGAAAGCTCCAAATTACGGGAAGGTCGTCTCCCATAGACTCCATTGCAATTAAATAATTCAACATTTTAAAACATATATACAGGTATAAAATCCATTATCTGAAACCCATTATCCAGAAAGCTCCGAATTACAGGAAAGCCGCCTCCCATAGACTCCATTGTAAATGAATAATTCAACATTTTAAAACATACAGGTATGGGATCCATTATCTGAAACCTGTCATCCAAAAATCTCCATAATACGGGAAGGTTGTCCACCACAGACTCCATTTTATACAAATAATCCTAATATTTAAAAATTATTTCCTTTTTCTCTGTAATAATAAAACAGTACCTTGTACTTGATCCCAACTAAGATATAATTAATCCTTATTGGAAGCAAAACCAGCCTATTGGGTTTATTTAATGTTTACATGATTTTCTAGTAGACTTAAGGTATGAAAATCCAAATTACAGATAGATCCGTTATCCAGAAAATCCCAGGTCCCGAGCATTCTGGATAACAGGTCCCATACCTGTATATTGAATGTCTGTTGTGTCACAAAGAAGACCCATATGAGCCATCAATACGCTGTCATTTATTTCCTTATTGATATTTACTATGGAGGTCATTTATTAAGGTTCGAGTTGTGCTTTCCATGAAAATTCAAGTTTTTTTTTCACTAACTTTTCGAGATGTATTATACCCCGACCCTGGAAATAGCTTGAATCAATGGCAGAGGTCCCTTAAACCATTTGAAGATGTTAATAGCCTTCTCGATGTTCGAAGTTTTTTTCAGAGGGTTTTGCCTGAAAACTAGACCAATTCGAGCGATTTGAGGGTTTTTTTTTGCCAAAAATTTAATCAGTTGAAGTTGTCAGGTTTCGAAACTCGAACTCGATGAATCCAGTTTTGTCTTACATAAGAAACCATTAGGGCCGATTCACCAATGGTCGAATATCGAGGGTTAATTAACCCTCGATATTCGACTAGGAATTGAAATCCTTCGAATTCGAATATCGAATTCAAAGGATTTAGCGCAGGAAAAGGATTATTCATTCGATCGAACGATTAAATCCTTCGAATCGAACGATTCGAAGGATTTTAATCCAACGATCGAAGGAATATCCTTCGATCAAAAAAACTTAGGCAAGCCTATGGGGACCTTCCCCATAGGCTAACATTGACTTCGGTAGCTTTTATCTGCCGAACTAGGGGGTCGAATTTTTTTTTAAAGAGACAGTACTTCGACTATCGAATGGTCGAATAGTCGAACAATTTTTAGTTCGAATCCTTCGATAGTCGTAGTCGAAGGTCGAAGTAGCCCATTCGATGGTCGAAGTAGCCCAAAAAACACTTCGAAATTCGAAGTTTCTTTAATTCGAATCATTCACTCGAATTTAGTGAATCGGCCCCTTAGTGTTGTGAGTTCATCGAGGTATAAAAAATTTGACTTTTGATAAATAACCCTCTATATATATATATATATATATATATATATATATATATATATGGACTTACACCATTACATTTTTGCACATAAATTAAGTCCCATTAGTGCTCTGTGTCCTTCATGCCTATACAGGTATGGGATCCGTCATCCGGAAAACAGTTATCCAGAAAGCTCCAAATTACGAAAAGGCCGTCTCCCACAGACTCCATGTTACCCAAATATATACTTGAAAGAATCATTGGCACACCAATATATATATATATATATATATATATATATATTTATATACTATAAAGAATAAAGAATCATATACAAGTCCTTGGAGTGCGCTACCAATTTTTCTCGTTTTTGTATTTTTAATCTCAGGAGCAGCACCCGGGCGGATGATTAAGGAGTTAATTGGAGGAGTGCGGATCTGTTTGGTTTGTATATATATATATATATATATATATATATATATATATATATCCTGAACATATATACATGTCTGTATTCCAGACATCATTATTTATTTTAGCTCTATGGTAAGTTACACGGCAGAAGGGTAAAGTATCCTTTTATGCAACGTCTTAGGGGCAGATTTATTAAAGGGTAGATTTGAAAGTGAAAATTCGAATTAAAAAAATTCGATTTTCAAGCTGATTTTTGTGTACTTCAACTAGGGAATAGTCCAGATTCGATTAGAATTTGAGAAAAATTTTGAATTTTGAAAATTCATCATGTACTGTCTCTTTAAAAATTCAACTTCGAACAATCGAATTGCTGTTTTAGCCTACGGGGGACCTCCTAGAACCCATGTGGAATCAATTGGTGGACTTTGAAAGTCGAAAAACTTCGATTCGAATTTGATCGCATGCGCTGTTACTTCAATTCGTACAATTCGAATTCAACTGAACACGGACCTGTTCGGCCAAAAGAAAAACTTCGACTTCAATTCGGTTGCTCTTTTTGACTTCGAATTTCAACGTTTTTCAAATTCGAAATTCGACCGTTGATAAATATGCCCCTTCGTACTTTCATAACAACAAAAAAACTGGAAACATTAATTAACCCTCGATATTCGACTGCCGAATTGAAATCCTGCGACTTCGAATATCGAAGTCGAAGGATTTAGCATTGAACGAAAATCGTTTGATGGAACGATTAAATCCTTCGAATCGAACGAAGGATTTTAATCCATCGATCGAAGGATATTCCTTCGATCAGAAAATTGTTAAGAAGCCTATGGGGAACTTCCCTATAGGCTAACATTGGCCTCGGTAGGTTTTAGGTGGCGAACTTGGGGGTCGAAGTATTTTTTAATATCGAATGGTCAAATAGTCGAACGATTTTTAGATAGAAACGTTCGTTTCGAAGTCGTAGTCGAAGTAGCCAATTCAATGGTCGAAGTATCCAAAAAAACCATTTGAAATTCGAACTATTTTTCCTCTGTTCCTTCACTTGAGCTAAGTAAATGGGCCCCTAGATATTTGACATTACGGGCAGATTTATCAAAGGTCGAGGTGAATTTTAGTTAAAAACTTCAAATTTCGAGCTATTTTTTGTGTACTTCGGCTAAGGAATAGTCCAACTTCGATTCAAATTTGAAAAAAAAAATTTGAATTCGAAAATCAAAATGTATCATGTACCGTCTCTTTAAAACTTCGACCATTCGCCATCTAAAACCGGTGCGGTTTTAGCTAAGGCGGGACCTCCTAGAACCCATATGGAGTCAATTGGTGGACAGCAATTTGGCAGGTTTTACATGGCAACTGGTTGAATTTTTAAAGAGACAGTACATTTTCGTTGGATTATTTCCTAGTCGAAGTACACAAAAAGGAGTCCGAAATTTAAATTTTTTTCGATTCGAATTTTAACCTCGACCTTTGATAAATCTGCCCCTCAGTGTGTGTCGCGGGTAGGTAAATGGGCCAGCGCCCATCAGATGATATTGTAGAGGCAGTCGTTGGGTTCTCATCTAATTGCCAGTGGGAAATAAAATATAAAAGCTGATTTGCATATGCCCGCTAGACTTCCCGGAGTCTGCCCATTCTTCAGCCATTCGTCACACATTTCAAGGGTCGCACAGGCAGAGACTGGATGTGTTTCCCCCTCTCCAGTGAAGAACTGACAGTTTCACTGATATTTTTGACAAGAACATTTCCCAGACAGTACGAGGGGCCCCACAGCTCTACCAGCAGCAGCAGCAGGTTTTCATGGCCCGTTATAAATCTTGGAAGAAAACCCGTGCAGAATCCTGATGCCTCACTTGGCTCCTGTTTATAAGCAGAACGTGCCGCAGAGTTTTTGTGTCTGGCCTCGGGCAAAGCTTGGCTAATTCAAATAACTGAACCCAATCTAGTCTGGAAGGGTCAGGGACTGAGGATCTCTACAACCAGACAGCAATTTCAATGCCAAACATAAATCAAACACTTTCAGTGGGTTTAAAGTAATTTACTAATACCGGTATGGGATCCATTATCCGGAAACCCGTTATCCAGAAAGCTCAGAATTAAGGGACGGCCTTCTCGCATAGACTCCAAATTTTTAAAAGTGATTTATTTTCTTTTTCTCTGTAATAATAAAACAGTAGCTCGTACTTGATCCCAACTAAGTTGTTGGAAGCAAAACCGGCCTATTGGGTTTATTTAGGGGCAGATTTATCAAGGGTCGAATTTTCGAGTTTAGAGGAGTTTCTAAAAACTGCCATCAACTCCCATAAACTCGGGGGGGGGGGAACGACCAATTGAAATTTCTTTAAAAGGAAAATAGATTTGTTTAAAAAACGGGTGAATAGGATCGAGCTGCAAATTATAATCAAATTCGATTTGAATATTTTAATTGAAAGTCCACCAAACGACTCCAAATTGATTGTAGGAGGTCCCCCATAGGCTAAAACACCAATTCGGCAGGTTTTAGATGATGAATAGTCAAATTCGAATTCTTAAAGGGACAGTTCATGATAAATTTCAAAATTCTAATTTTTTTGAAATTCGAATCGAATTTGGACTACTCCGTAGTCGAATTACACTAAAATAAACTCGAAATTTGAATTCATTCTATTCGACCCTTGATGAATCTGCCCCTCAATATTTACATGATTTTCAAGTAGACTGAAGGTATGAAGATCCAAATTATGGTAAACCCCATTATCCAGAATATTATGTTGTTATGGATAACATGCCCCATACCTGTAAAACCCTATCTATCTGGCTGGTTATATTTTCTGCACAGCTGGTCCTGACCTCTGAAACAATGTAGCAACAGCCAGCTATGGGCCAACAATGACCTTCATAAGTGTAATGGAAGATTTGTTAAAGAGATACTGTCATTGGAAAAAATTTTGTTTTTTTTTAAACACATCAGTAAATAGTGCTGCTCCAGCAGAATTCTGCACTCAAATCAGTTTCTTTAAAGAGCAAACAGATTTTTTCATATTTAATTTTGAAATCTGACATGGAGCTAGACATATTGTCAGTTTCCCAGCTGCCCCCAGTCATGTGACTTGTGCTCCGATAAACTTGATCCACCAACAAGTGCAAAACTGCACTTTTCCACATTAACTAAATGGTAATTGTTGATTGGTTAGTTAGGAAAATCTTGAACTTACTGAAACGCACTGATGATGCAGCCGACATTCTTTAAAAGAGCTGCGGGTTAGTGATGTGCGTGTTGGGAACCCGAGGGTCTGGTGCAGGCATGGGCTCGTGGAGGGACTGCGGTAAGATGCCATAGAAAGTCACAATTTTTTAGTGGGCAGGTGGGGGCTGTTTGGGGCTTTCTGTACTTAAAATGGCAGAGCCTGTTTTGAATCCCAGTCCGGACATGGTCTAGTGAGTTAAGGCCACCAGTTGCTTCCAAAGGCAGGTCATGGGTGGGTGGCAGGCCTTATTCAGCTCCACCCCTTGCTCCCTAACCTCTCTTTATGCCCCAGTATTGATAGGGCATCACTTGTTTATATACTCGTGTGCGTTCTCTCTGCCCCCTGAACTCACACGAGAGTCCTGCAGCCGGTCAGGTACCCGCATGTTACCCCCAAAAAGTGGGCACCCTGCAGAATGAGGGGAGGGTTTTCAGGTGGGGGTATAGATGCAGGTCGCAGGTCTCATCTAAATTTCTTATCTTGCGTAATATTGTCTATATTTTACTTCTTTTAAAGTTTTACAAAACTTGTTTCTGTCCCCGCCCACTTTTGGCTTCCGTTCCCTGAATTTAGAGACCCGCACCTGCCCCGCCCCTTTCGTGACATCACCACAGGCGGGACTGGTGTCGGTCTATAAATAGAGAAGGGCCTGGTTGGGTGCGTTTCGAGGGAAACTTGACCCGCACATCACTAGTGCTGACCCCACCCCTCCAATGACATCAGAGAAGGGGCTGATCAAGTGCAAATATATAAGTAGCACATCGGGCCAGGTCAGGGGCAGGTTCACGACTATAATGAAAAATACTGAAAAAGTATAATGCTTGGGAAAAAAATCTAATTGTTTTGCAACCTTTTAGCAACACTATAAGCAATATAAGCTGCCCTTGTGAGAACGATCCATTTAAAGGGGTAGTTCTCCTTTGAAGTATAATTTAGTATGAAGCAAACAGCGATGCTCTGCAACAGTCTTAAATCGGTCTTCATTTTTTCCTTATTTTGTTTTTTGCTCAGCAGCTCTCTAGCTTGAAATTTTAGTAGCTCTGGGTCACTGGGTCCAATTTACCCTAGCAACCAGGCAGCGGTACGTAGTAGAGGTGGGAAGATGAATAGGAGAGGGCCTGAATAGAAAGGTGACCCCCCCCCCCATTTGACAAATGGAAAGAGCCAGTAGGTGGAAAATAAAAATGATAAAGATGAAAATAAGTTACAGAGGCTAAAAATAGGACACTCTGTAAGATACTAACAGGTAAACTACACATTTAAAGGAGAACTAAACGCTATAAAGGAATATGACTAAAAATGGCATATTTTATTTTATATAGTGAATTTATTGCACCAGCCTAAAGTTTCCGCTTGTCAATAGCAGCAATGATCCAGGACTTCAAACTTGTTAGTGTACCACTTACCCTAGCAACCAGTGATACAGTACCACTTACCCTAGCAACCAGTCAGTGATACAGTACCACTAACCCTAGCAACCAGTCAGTTATACAGTACCACTAACCCTAGCAACCAGTCAGTGATACAGTACCACTAACCCTAGCAACCAGTCAGTTATACAGTACCACTAACCCTAGCAACCAGTCAGTGATACAGTACCACTAACCCTAGCAACCAGTCAGTGATACAGTACCACTAACCCTAGCAACCAGTCAGTGATACAGTATCACTTACCATAGCAACCAGTCAGTTATACAGTACCACTAACCCTAGCAACCAGTCAGTGATACAGTACCACTAACCCTAGCAACCAGTCAGTGATACAGTACCACTAACCCTAGCAACCAGTCAGTGATACAGTACCACTAACCCTAGCAACCAACCCAGAGCTGGCAAAGGGGAGACATACATCCTGGATCCTCCTAAATTTTGGGTCTTAAGGGACTTTCAGTGAGCTACAGACTTTGGAAAGGGAGGGCTGATGATAAGGTGCCTCCCTCTTCTTCCCCCTATACAGCTTTCTGTACTGCTAGTTTTGTCACAGGTTTCCAGATTCCAGTGGAACCGTATGGGGATTGGATAGGCTGGGGGCGGGCAGTACAAACTTCACTCTCTAATCCAAATAAATGCTCAGTGTCCTAATAGCCCGCAGCGCTACTTATACTTTCAGCAATGCGCTTAACTATGAATTACAAGTCTCCGCCTCCTCCTGTCATTCATAAAATCTCCACGCTGCAAGTCTCATCACGCGAGACTTCACGGCAAACGCAATGACGCATCACGTAAGCTGCTTTGTGGGAGTGACGAGTGGAGCGGCGTAACACAGCGTTACGCAATGATCATTGGTTAAGTAGGCCGTGGTTGGTCCGCTTGCTGCTTCTGGTATAGTCGCACCTCTTGTTTGTGAGACAATACAAAAATGGAATCTTGTGTGGAGCTGTATCTGAGTTACTTACCCATTGATCTGTTATTAGGCTTGCCTGGAAGGAAAGGGAGGGGTGATATCATTCCAACTTGCAGTATAGCAGTAAAGAGTGATTGAAGTTTATCAGAGCACAAGTCCACATGACTGGGGCAGCTGAGAAACTAACAATATGTCTAGCCCCATGTCAGATTTCAAAATAAAATATAAATAAAAAAAAATATGCTCTTTTGAGAAACGGTTTTCAGTGCAGAATTCTGCTGGAGCAGCACTATGTTTAGTATGCTATAAAATGGCTAATTCTATGCAACTTTTCAATTGGTCTTAAATTTTTTTCTTTTTTATAGTTTTTAAATGATTCATCTTCTTCTTCTGACTCTTTCCAGGTTTTATATGGGGGTCACTGACCCCATCTAAACAACAAATGTTGTGTAAGGCTACATATTTATTGTTATTGCTACTTTTTATTAATCCTTTTTCTGTTCAGGCCCCTCGAATATTTCAGTCTCTTATCAGTGCTTGGTTGCTAGGGTAGTTCGGATCCTACCAACCTCTTCTATAGCACAGTTGTTATTGTATTATTTTATAGCACAGAGACCTGCCCCGATGAATACAATGCTGTTTGCATCCATCTTTTTGCACTTTGAACTAGGGATGCACCGAATCCAGGATTCGGTTCGGGATTCGGCCTTTTTCAGCAGGATTCGGATTCAGCCAGGGAGGGAAATTGCGTGACTTTTTGTCAGAAAACAAGGAAGTAAAAAATGTTTTCCCCTTCCCACCCCTAATTGCATATGCAAATTAGGGTTCGGATTCGGTTTGGTATTCGGCCGAATCCTTCGTGAAGGATTCGGGGGTTCGGCCGAATCCAAAAAAGTGGATTCGGTGCATCCCTACTTTGAACACTGCGTTGGAGCCCTTAAATGACCCATCATTCTTTATTTGCATTTTGGACTACTATGGGATCCATTATCCAGAAACCCGTTATCCAGAAAGCTCCAAATTACAGAAAGGCTGTCTCCCATAGACTCCATTTTATCCAAATAATCAAAATTTTTAAAAATAATTTCCTTTTTCTCTGTAATAATAAAACAGTAACTTGTACTTGATCCCAACTAAGATATAATTAATCCTTATTGGAGGTAAAACCAGCCTATTGGCTTTATTTAATGTTTACATGATTTTCTTGTAGTCTTAGGGGCAGATTTACCAAAGGTCGAGGTGAATTTTCCAGCTATTTTTTGTGTACTTCGACTAGGGAATAGTCCAAATTCAATTTGAATTTGAAAAAAAAAAAAAAATTGAATCGAATATTAATTAAAATTTATCATGTGCTGTCTCTTTAAAAATTCGACTTCGACCATTCACCATCTAAAATCTGCCGAATTGCTGTTTTAGCCTATGGGGGACCTCCTAGAACCCACTTTGAGTCAATTGGTGGACTTTGAAAAATCAAAGGGTTTATTTGGGATCGGATTCGATCGAATACGCTATTCCTTAGATTTGTACGATTCCAATTCGGCCGAATACGGACCTATTCGATCGAAAATGGACCTATTCCACCAAAAAAAAAAAACTTTGACTTAGTTTCGTTTTGGTCTTTTTGAATTTGAAGTTTTTTTCAATTCGAATTCGACCCTTGATAAATATGCCCCTTAAGGCATTACGATCCAAATTACAGAAAGATCAATTATCCAGAAAACGCCAGGTCCCGAGCATTCTGCATAACAGGTCCAATATCCGTATATATATTTGTTACTATTGTAGGTTGATATTATATTAGTCCTAGTTTCCAAGTGGTGCACTTTATATTGTCCTTGCAGCTGGGAAACCTTTATAAATAGTCCCCGATGTTTTCTTCCTGCAGTATAATCATTCCAGTTAGGATTCTGCTTCTGACGATAACCATTAAACAGGCACGATAAAAGGACATTCATTGCAGGCCCGTAATTGCCTCACACTCCGATGTGTAATCTGAATGTGCAAAAGGTGATAATTTGTAGGTTAAAATGTGTTAAGTAGTTGAAATGCAGTATATTTAACTTAATTAGGCAATCTAATGAAAACGACTCATTGGTGATTAGACCAAAGCCACCTTCTGGACTGAACCTTTGTTTTAAGGATTTAAAAGAGAAAAAAAAAACCATTACAATAGGTCCTGTTCTGTAGTTTCTACCTGAAGCACTGGATCCATTACAGTTTGATAGACAACACTGATATTGTTTTATTGTTTTATATACAGGAGGTCAAGATACAAATATAGATCAGTGCTACATGCTATGGAAAAAAAAAAACAAATAACAGAACCTACTGAAATATTGTTAATATTAAGTGCAGTCACCAAAGTGTTACAGCTCTAATCTGTGTGTGTCTTGAACCATAGAAAGTCTATGTACAGATTTTTCGTAGAGACATTAAAAAGAAGAGACATCACTTCCAGTCTAAGCAGTGATTGGATTTACAGGTCGAACACATGGGAGAGAGAGACGCCGGCAGAACCCATCTCTTTGGGGCATATTTACTTAGCTCGAGTGAAGGAATAGAAGAAAAAAAAAGTTCGAATTTTGAAAGATTTTTTTGACTACTTCGACCATCGAATTGGCTACTTCGACTTCGAATCAAACGATTCAAACTAAAAATTGTTCAAATATTCGACCATTCGATAATCGAAGTACTGTCTCTTTAAAAAAAAACTTCAACCCCCTAGTTCGCCACCTAAAACCTACCGAGGTGCCATGTTAGCCTATGGGGAAGGTCCCCATAGGCTTTGTAACAATAAAAATCGATTGATCGATCGATAAAAATCCATCGAAACGATTCGAAGGATTTCTTTTGATCAAACTATTTGCGGTAAATTCTTCGACTTCGATATTCAAAGTCGAAGGATTTACATCCGACAGTCGGATATCGAGGATTTTTAAGTATGTGAACTGGGTCAGGCCTAGTGTTATACTAGAAAAAACGATCCTATTGGGTTTATGTAATGTTTGAATTAATTTTTAGCAGACTTGGCCTATTTATCAAAGGTTGGATTTTAGTGTTTTTTGAGCTTTTTAGTACTACGTCTAAACTTACAAACGCTTAATTACGAATGTCAGGAGATTTATTAAAAGATCTGAATAAAAGAAGTACGAACGGAAAATTTTGTGCTAAAAAATATGAATACCTCTAACCATTATAGTTTTTACAGCCAATTCCTAGCGGGAAAAAACCCTGAAAACCTCTAAAAGTCCAAATTGATTTAAAGCTGTCCAAAAGGATTAGCGCAGCTCCCATTGACTTCTATAGGACCTCAACAAATTTTACCTGGCAGCGTTTTATCAAGGGTCGAATTTCAAATTTGAAAAACTTCGAAATTCGAATTCAAAAAGACCAACCGAAATTAAGTTTTTTTTGGCCTAATAGGTCAGTTTTTTATCAAATAGGTCCATATTCGAATCATACGAATCAAAATAATAGCACATTCCATCAAATTCTAATCAAAGTTTTCCCAGAAAAACAATTGATTTCAAATGGGTTCTAGGAGGTCCCCCATAGGCTAAAACAGCAATTCGGCCAGTTTTCGAAGTCAAATTTTTTAAAGAGACAGTACATGATAAATTTCGATATTCGATTTTTTTTCAAATTTGAATAAAAATTGGACTATTCCCTGTCGAAGTACACAAAAAATAGCTCGAAATTCTAATTTTTTTCATTCAAAAATTCACCTCGACCTTTGATAAATCTGCCCCTTAATATATCTCAAATTTCTACAGCTTTTTTAAAAAATAAGAAAACCCAGAGATTAGTGGAAACTTTGAAATTCTTAGTAAATAGGCCTCATAATGTATGGAGATCCAAATTACCTAAAGACCCCCTTATCTGGAAAACCACAGGTCCTGAGCATTCTGGATAACAGTTCCCGTACCTGTACTGTTTTTTTATTACAGAGAAAAACAAAATCACTTTTACAAATTTGGATTATTTTGATAAGATGGAGGCTATGGGAGACTGCCTTTCTGGATAGCGGATTTCTGGATAACAGATCCCCCGTACCTGTACTCTGCTACAAGACTGAAGCATGAAAGTAAGAGAAAGCTGACAAAGTTTATAGTCAGTGAGGTACTATATGATGTTGGTTACACTTTAGGGGGGTTATTTACTAAACTGCGAATGCAAAAATCCAGAAAAAGTATTATTTTTTTTTTTACAAATTTTTCGTAATTTATTAAACCACGAGGATGGAAAACTCTGAATCAGAAAATCCGGCATCTCAGACCTGTCGAGGTTGCATATAAGTCAATGGGAGAAGTCTCAATAATTTTTTGATGTGCACTGGGTTTTGTGCAATACCCCGAAGTTTTCGGGCAAAAAAGCATTAGAAATCTGAGTTTTCGGGTGAAAAATCCGAAAAAAACCCACAAAAATCTGATTTTTTTTTTCCCGCAAAGCAAATTTTCGGGAAAATGAAATAATAAATAAGCGTTGAAAAACCCAAGCGGATTTGATTGGAGTTTTGTAGCAGAAAATGTTGAGATAAAATCAGACTTTGATAAATAACCCCCTAGAAGTTGTAGAGCTTGCAACAAACACAAGTAACATTCCCCTCCTTTCCAAATAAACCCCATTAATAACTGGAGCCATTCTGAAAGGAAGATAATGAATCGATGGAAATCATACATCAGTCACAAGTCAACAAGTGATAATAGTTCCATCTCTTACAATAGGAGAATTTCACCAGTTTGGCATCCGAGATGCTTTTGATAAATACCTCCCTAAATGCTCTTTTGAGGAGCAGTCTGTGCTGTCTCGAACATCTCTTACAAAGTGTGCAACAGAATCACATTCCGGCGTGGTGTTTTGTAGCTTATTAGCAAATTCTTTAATTAGTTTTCTTAGTGATAGATAGTTAAAGTAGCAGACAAGTGACAGATTGTTTGTCTTTAATGATTTTCCTGTTTCGGGCCCATTACAAAGCAATTAGAAATCTGACAGCGGTTTCGCTCTGCATTACTGATCATTGAAAGTGATGAGAAATGAGAGGTGATGAATATTAATTGTATATTTTCATACGATTATCATAAATTATTACCTTGTCTAATGTGATGCAGGTGAACGCAAGAGCAAAGGAGTAAAAACGCACTCAGAGATGATAATTTGAAATGGTACACAAGCACCTTTATTCTCGTCAAGCCTGGTGCTACGGATTTTTATTTCTGTCCTAAATAAGCGCTTTTGCTCTTTCATAGTTTGTGCTCGAACAGTCATGCAATTAAGAATCTTAAATACGATATCATTTGTGGATTCGAGTAAGTGATATTGAATTTTCTGGATGCCATTGTAGGATCCATATTTTTTTCGCTTTAAAGGGATCCTGTCATCGGAAAAAAAATGTTTTTTTCAAAACACATCAGTTAATAGTGCTACTCCAGCAGAATTCCGCACTGAAATCCATTTCTCAAAAGAGCAAACAGATTTTTTTATAATCAATTTTGAAATCTGACATGGGGCTAGACATTTTGTCAATTTCCCAGCTGCCCCCAGTCATGTGACTTGTGCCTGCACTTTAGGAGAGAAATGCTTTCTGGCAGGCTGTTTTTCCTTCTCAATGTAACTGAATGTGTCTCAGTGGGACATGGATTTTTACAATTGAGTGTTGTTCTTAGATCTACCAGGCAGCTGTTATCTTGTGTTAGGGAGCTGCTATCTGGTTACCTTCCCATTGTTCTTTTGTTTGGCTGCTGGGGGGGAAAAGGGAGGGGGGTGATATCACTCTAACTTGCAGTACTGCAGTAAAGAGTGATTGAAGTTTATCAGAGCACAAGTCACATGACTTGGGGCAGCTGGGAAATTGACAATATGTCTAGCCCCATGTCAGATTTCAAAATTGAATATAAAAAAATCTGTTTGCTCTTTTGAGAAATGGATTTCAGTGCAGAATTCTGCTGGAGCAGCACTATTACCTGATTCATTTCGGAAATTTTTTTTTTTCCCAGGACAGTATCCCTTTAATGCAGGGATCCCCAACCTTTTGAAACCGTGAGCAACATTCAGAAGTAAAAGGAGTTGGGGAGCAACACTAGTATGAAAAATGTTCTTGGGCTGCCAAATAAGTGCTGTGATTGGCCATTTAGTAGCCCCTATGTGGATTGTCAACCTACATTGAGGCTCTGTTTGGCAGTGCACCTTGTTTTTATACAACCAAAACTTGCCTCCAAGCCCGGAATTCAAAAATTAGCACCTGCTTTGAGGCCACTGGGAGCAACATTCAAGGGGTTGGAGAGCAACATGTTGCTCACGAGCTTCTGGTTGGGGATCACTGCTTTAACGTAATGTGTTCTACGTTCCCAGGAAATACAAACATTTTTTAAACTCGATCATCGAAAAAAGTTGAGGTTGGGCTATTTTTCCTCCCCGCAATTTCTAGCATATTTACAAAAAGACTTACTGATTGTAAAGAAATCACATTTATCGATTTATTCTCAGCATATCAACAAATTTTTAAATTCAGCTTTTTGAGGTTTTTTTAAACTGCTAAATTCCAATAACTCAAGTTTTTGAAAGAATCTTGAATTAGCTGTTTTCGCCACAATTGCCGCAAAAATATTTTAAATGTTTAAAATATAGGGAATCCATTATTTTAGGAATCAGCAAATCCTGAATCCTTTGTAAAAGATTTGTTGAATTCCGAAACGAATCTGAGCCCTAATTTACATATGTAAACTAATTTACATATGTAAATTAGGGAATATGTAGGAATTTACATATGTAAATTAGGGAATATGTAGAAAAGATAATATGTAGGAAAGAGAACCATGCAGTCAAAAAATTCTTGACCCCCTTGTTTGTATGACGAAAAGTCACGTGATTTTTTTGATTCAGTTTCGGTTCCGCCAGGCACTTGGATTCGTCCGAATCCAGCTCAAAAAGGCCAAATCTTGGCCGAATCCCGAACTGAATACTGAATTCAGTGCATCCCTATTAAAATACACCTCCCAGTGACTTCTGCAAAATTGAGCTTAGTAAGTCATGGAAAAAAACATTATCATAATGAAAATCGGATTTATTGATTTATTCTCAAGTCAGTAAAAACTGACTGTATAACTTGGAAGAAAACAGCTTGAATTTTAAAATACATCTCCCGTTGACATTTTAACATTTTTAAAAAAAAAATTCAGCTGCTAATTCTTAAAAACTCAAGTTTTTGAAAGAATTTTGAATTAACTGCTTTCACCAGAACTTTCATAAATCGCCCCAAAAATTTTGAAGGTTTAAAATACACCTCCCAGTGTCTTCTTTAGAAGTGCGCCAGGTAAGTCATGGATAAAAATCTTGATTGTAATAAATCATATTTATCAATTTATTCTCAACATCTGTAAAATCTGTATAACTTGAAAATACCTTGAATCTCTAATATACCCTTCCCAGTGACTTTTATAGACATGCACCAGTTTTGGTGCTAAATCTTGAAAACTTAAGTTTTCGAAACAATTTTGAGTTACCTTATTGGACAAAACTTTCAGGTATCGCCGCAGAAGTTTGAATTTCTTTTAATTTTGCCCCTTCTGTTTTTATCCTGAAATTTTATAATTTTCATTGAATAATAAAATTGCTTAATAAAATAAATTTCCTATTGACTTACATGGAATCAAAACAGGTTTTAGTTGCTGAAATTTTCAGGGTTTTCCATTTGCTAAATCTTAAAAATTACCGAAACCAATCCGAATTGACTGTTTTTGCCAAAATATTCTCAAATTGCAGCAAGAGTGATTCTTTTGATTGGGTTTATTCAAGTACGTAGGTCAATGAGACTTTGATTTGTGGGAAGACCCACTCAGGTTTCATATAGAGCCACAGATTCTCTGGCTAAGAACAGGGCATTGGCTGGGCCATTGTTCTTCAGCTATTCCAAAGTAATTTTCGACTTTTTTTTGTTTTCAGTCGTTGCCCTAAAAGTTGAAGAGAGATTTGAGTAAAATAAAGAAACACAGCCTGTTTTACTCTGGGAAAAAATTGAAACATAACAGTTTCAACTGTGCCATGGTCCAGAAAACATCTCCTATAAACTAAATTCTAATCAAATAATTAAAAAATGTAAAAATGATTTTCTCTATAATAATAAAACAGTACATTGTACATTGATCCCAACTAAGATATAATTAATCTTTATTGGAGGCAAAACCAGCCTATTGGATTCATTTAATGTTTTAATTTTTTAGTAGACTTAAGGAATGGAGATCCAAAATACGGAAAGATACCTTATCTGGAAATCCCGAGCATTCTGGATAATAGGTCCATACCTGTAGTATGAGTTATTCAGTAAACTTAAAGGACAGCTCAAGGGTATGGATATTTTTACAAGGCAATGTATAAATATATAGGAAGCCAAGCATTTACAGTCCCCAGTATCCTTTTTATTGATTTAATAATTGAGGTCTTGCATTTAAATACCACTCACGTATTTTCAGGCAAAAAAAGGAATAAATATTAGGCGTGATTGCCTGACACAGTAACACTTTCCTGAATTCCTAACAGTTATTAGAAGAGTCCAGTGGACCATACAAATGTTGACATGACAATATCACAGAGTGATGAAGTTCCAATGCACAATAAGCCTGACAGAATGATAGATGTAGAAATATGATAATATCGCCGATTGAGATTACAGTAAACATTACAGCGGTGGGAGCAACAGATGAAACGGATTCATGCGCATGATTGATTGGTATTATGGGTAGAGAAAGAGTGTGGACACATTTGAAATATGCTGAAGTTGAATCTGATGTGACTGTACTATATAAACAAACAGCTCTTATTGAATCCATTTTAAATGCATATTTAAGGCTGCTGCCAGACGGGGTTGGTTCTTGGCCTGTGTTGACTTGGTCCACTTTAGGGAAAGACCATGTATCTGGAAAGGGATAGCTTCTAATCATTCTGAGAAACAGACCTCCATACCTGTATCTAATGCATTTATGGAATAGGCATTGGTTTGGGTATTGGTTCCCAAATTGTGGGACTGGCTTCCCCTTAAGGCAGTGATGCCCAACCAGTAGCTCATGAGTAACATGTTGCTCCCCAACCCCTTGGATGTTGCTCCCAGTGGCCTCAAAGCAGGTGCTTATTTTTGAATTCCAGGCTTGAAGGCAAGTTCTGGCTGAAAAAAAAAAAAAAACATCTGTACTGCCACAAACTCATGTAGGCTGCCAATCCACATAGGGGCTACCAATAGCCAATCACAGCCCTTATTTGGCAGTGCACCCCCAGGAACGTATGCTTGTGTTGCTCCCCAACTCTTTTTACATCTGAATGTTGTTCATGGATGGAAAAGGTTGGGGACTCCTGCCTTAAGGGGCCTGGGGGGTCTGCAAGGGTGGGGGGCCAATTAGTGTATGACTTGGGATGAATGCTTATTTGCTTTACAAGATATAGCTGAAAATCCAGCTTGAATGTCAACTACAGTAATATCTGGGGTGAACATTTGCTGTATACAGTATACTGTCCTAGATATCTCTGTAACTATGTCTAATACACTGCGGTTTTCCTTCAACTAAAAAATTATGGTTAGAGTAAGTGGGGTGTCCACACTCCAGTGAGACTCTATGGTTGTGCCTTTCAGCAATTTGCTGTGTGAGTTTCCTAACTAATGCGGGGTTTCAGGCCAAAAAAGCTTCACCCTGATCTCTTTCAGCCCACAACCTTGCATTAGTTACAAAACTATGGGTTTTCTTTCAAAATTGCTCATGCCAAAAAGCAGAATCAATCTTAAATAGGCCCCTATGTGCAAAAGGGAGTTTTTTCCTTCCACTTATCTTTTGTCATCTTCTTGGTAGGTTCAGGAGAGAGAAATGGCTGCACACTGTAGATCAGTATTTGTATGGTTAGTGGGTAAGGTGGGTTAGGTTCAGGTCCGCCTTCCCCCCTCCATCCTGTTTCCCCCCTCCATCCATTTTCCCTTCCCTTTTCCAATGTTCCTTTGCATATTCCTTCCTCCCTTCCTTTCCAGTGTTCCTTTCCAATCTTCCTTCTTTCCTTTCCAACCTTCTTTTCTTCCTTTCCAATATTGCTTACCAACCCTTTCCCATCCTTTCCTAGATCCTTCCCTTGCATTCTAACCTTCCATTTTCCCTTTTTCAACAGTCCTTCCTCCATCTCCAACATTCCTTCCTTCTTTTTCAATATTTTTCACAAACTTTCTTTCCTCCCTTTCCTACATCCCTTACTTACTTTCCAGCCTTCCTTCTTTCCAATCTTCCTTCTTTCCTGTCCTACATACCTTCCTTTTCAATATTGCTTAGCTTCCTTCCTTTCCAACATTCTTCCTTTTATTCCATTGTTGCTTTCCAACCTTTCAACTTTCATTTCCAACCTTCCTTCCTTTTCAGTATTGCTTACCAACCTTCCTTTTTTCTTTCAACCTTCTTTCCTTTTCAAGATTCCTTACTTTCCAGTGGTGCTTTCCAACCTTCCTTCCTCCCTTTCCAACATTACTTCCTTTCTTTCCAACCTTTAATTATCTCCTGCCTGACATTTTGAAGCTTCAAGTGGGTGGCCAAGCCAGGTATAGACCAACCAATTTATCTAGTCAGGAGGATCTTTAAATATCTTTACACTTCCCTTTCATCACCCTACTATATGGCAGCCCCTGACAGTGTAAACTCAATCAAAAGCAATGCCATTTACTTATTATATAGGCAATTACTGTATAAGATGTGGGATGAGAACACCTGGAGGGTAAATATTAGCAAGAGAAACCTTAAATATTTAATTATCAGTTAACTAATGTTTGTTTGGAATATGGCTCAAGGTCATGTTTCATTACGTCTCCTGTGAAATAACATTATAAATGACAGGTCCCTCTCTATGAAACAAAGTGCGATCACATCTCCAGGTAAACGCTCTGATTCTAGCAAAAGATTCTCAAGTCTCAAATGGAAAAAAAGGTGAAAAATTTATTGGAAAAAATAAACAAAAAAATATTTTGTGACAATAAATACAGTAAGGACTGAGGAGAGACCATCACTCATCTCCACTGTGTGCAGCCCTTGATAATTGCTAATTGTTAATTAGCAACTTGCAGAGGGAGCGACGTGTTATAAATAATCTTATGGTGTTATATGTGTTGCAATGTACCCACATTCCAATAGGAGTCATTTGCACAATGTAAATCTTCATTAGGCCATTAATCAGTAAATAAAGCTCCTTTTCTCTCGGGAGAAAAAAGACGATGAAGGAGATAACAGAATATCATAAAATAAACGAGTCTTTATGTGCTGGATTCAATGTTTCACTTTATGCAACTTACATATAGACACAACTGTTCATTCAGTGGGTTATTGTACCTGCACCATTGTTCTTAGTAAAGGCGACATCATATTTTGCCATCTCTGTGTGCAGAATATGAGAATATCGGGTTGTCACTGTTTTTTTACCAACCTATCTTTATTTATATTTTTATTCCCTATTAATAACATTGGCATCAAGCATAAGTTTTACTGGCCAGGTGGAAATCCTACCAACATGCAACTGGGAATGGTTCTGCTACTTCTGAGCATGTCCTGAAAAACATCCAAACATGACATCTGGAGACAGAGGGGGCCTATCCGGCCAGATTGGAAATCTGCCCGTTCAGGCAACTGCCAGATGGGCTGCTCCATTTGATTTTATGTGGGCCGCTTGGGAAACTATAGAAGGGAGCTGAAGCCACTGAACGGAGTCAAGTCAAAACCACAATAGGGAGCTTAAGAAGCCACCGAAGGAAGCCAAAGCCACCGAATATAGTCAAGCCAAAACCACCAATGGGAGCTGAAGAAAAAGAAGCCACCTAAGGGTGCCAAAGCCACCGAAGGGAGTCAAAGCCAACAAAGGTAGTCAAGCCAAAACCACCAAAGGGAGCTGAAGGCACCAAAGGGAGTCAAGTCAAAACCACCAAAGAGAGCAGAAGCACCAAAGGGAGCTGGTTGTGGGTTGAGTTTTTCCTGCCCCAGGCCAATTTTGATCCAGGTTGGCATACATGTAATTCAGTCAGTAAGACAGTATGAACATATGTAAGGATCAGTACAAAGCAAATTTTAGGTATGGCAAAATAATAATATTGGGTTTATTTAATGTTTAAATATTTTTTTAAGAAAACCCCAGGTCCCAAGCAACCATCCTGTATAACATCCCATAATGCTTCTAGGACACATGTTCATATAAGGGATCAGTTCTGTGTATAGTAACCCCAGAAGAATTATTAGGAATGCTTTTTGTTTTACTGTCGCGCCCAATTTTTCATTGCGTTTCAAAAATTTAAAAAACATTGCAAGCTTGCGTTGCGGTAAAAAGCATCATTTTTTTTTTGCATGCCAAAAAGTACATCCGGATATCTAGGATGCCAGCATTAAAGCAAGACAGCAACGCAGTCATGTGACTATAAAATAAAAAATAAATAAATGGCGGGACCTTTATGGAATGAGGTTCATACAAGCTTGGTGGACTGATTTCTGTACAAAGCATTGTTGATATTATTTTAAAAGGCCCTTTGATATTTTATATGTTCAGCCAGATAACCAACTTATCTCTCAGTAGAACATTCTGTAGAAGAAAAAAGTCTTGTTACCTTATATTACAGTTTCCTTTCTTTACCCATACCTTTTTGTGCAGAAGAAGGCTAATCTGAAGCTGACCTTTCTAGTTTAGGCATGCAACATATTGTCTGTATTGCTGCACCGGACAAGTAACAATCATTACCCCTTTTCCGAGGAAGCACAAAGCTCCTTATGATGAGACGTCAGCTCTCGGCAACAGCGATAAACTGTATAGAGGACCACCTTGACTTGGACCTATGCTCTTCTCTTCAATGGGAGCAGGAATCTTCTCAAGATTGCTCATCACTTCAAACGGCTTCAGTAATGGAGTTTCAGATGTGAATCTCAAGAAATCAGGCGCTGTCAATTCCTGCCTCTCATCCCCATCCAAGAGAAACAGGCCTGTCCGCGTTCCTCCGGGTTGTGTTAGGTAATCAAAGCCTTCTCGTGTTGCCTTCAGCAATCACTCTTTTTTTTTTCTCCTTAACAAAAGAATTTACACTTCTTAAGTAAAGTTCGTTTGATTGGGTAAAAAAAAAGAGGGGGGAGAGGAAGAATATAAAAGAGGGTTGCCATTTGGAAGACTTAGGAGTGAGATAGAAGAGCTGTATGATCCAGTTATTTACCCTCACATTAGGGTTTTGTATTCCTCTGAATCCTTAAATATGGCCCACTGTACTCACTTGGCTATAAATTTTGTGGCCTTTTCCGGTGCAGTGTTAGATAACTCTTCAAATCTGTATATCTCTTATTTTGTTTATCCATTCTTGGATCCTTGAAGGATGCGACTGTTTCCAATGTGTTGGGATCAACATTTTTGCTGCGTTTAGTAGATGTGGTTCTATGGTTGATAGGAGGTGCAATATCCGTTTGTTCAGGTTGAATAGTAGGATGTATGCTGGATCATTTGGTATTGTAGATTTGGTTATCTGCTCTGTGAGGTTCCTGACTTGTTGCCAGAAAGGTCGTATTTTGGGGCAGTCCCAGAATATGTGCCTTAAGGTTCCTGCTGTTTGATGGCACCTCCAGCACTGGTCTATTGTAGTTGCCCAGATTTTATGGAGTCTAGTTGGGGTGAGGTACCATCTCATGAGTAGCTTGTAGTTTGTTTCTTTAATTCTGCAGCACCTGGAGCTGTTCAACAGCATGCGAGTTATTGTGCTCGTCTGCGTCTCTTCCAGTTCTGTTTCTAGGTCTCTCAACCTAGAGATTGAGAGATTGTGGTGCTTTTGTTGTTTCTTGTAAAAGTTTGTGTAGTAATGTCAAATTTGGGATAGGGCAAATAGGTCTGTTGTGGATAACTGCATTGTTTGTCCCAACTTTTCTGTGGGGATGAGTTTGCCCCCTTCCATAAAATGTGGCACTTTTCTTTGCAACATTTTACCGTTGTAAGGAGACATTCTAAAAGGGAATGTGAAAACAACAACAAGCTCTTCATCTCATGGAGGCTTCATGCAACAAAGCTGGCATCTAGAACAGGAGGGACTTCTTGACTTTCATACAATCATTGTGTGAGGCATTAAACAGATGTTTTTTTTGTGTGTCAATACCTAAACAGCTCTTTGTCCTTCCTTCTAAAGTTTGATTACTGTGAGATATGGACAATTAAAAACTAGGTAAGGACTATGTGGCCGTATACTGGGAATGAATAATCCAAAAACTTTTGTAAAGGTGGCCATACACTGGACAGTAAAAACTGTCTACTTGTTTCCTCCAGACTGATTAGGAAACTTATTGGTCTGTGTATGGGGCCCAACAATTAGAGATGTACTGTCGGGCCTAAAATCAGTGGGGCCTATGTGTTGCACAGGTTTGGGCTAAAAATTGACCTGCACATGGGGTCCAAGACAAACTATTTGTGCTCTGCTGCTGGGCTCCTTCCTCATTGGTGGGTAGTGGGAAACTATTAAGGTGGCCATACACGGGCAGATTAAAGTTGCTGATATTGGTCCTTTAGACCGGTTCGACAGTTTATCTGCCCATGTGTGGGGGCTCCAGACGGGTCCTCCCGATCGATATCAGGCCAAAAATTGGGCAGGTATCGATCGGTCAAGTTTGATTTTTTTGTATAATCCAGGACTGCATCGGCCCAAACGTTCGGATTCATCCGTTAGTGGGCATATCGGGTTAAGATCCGCTCGTTTGGTGACCTTGGCCACCTTTAGAGTCTGCCCTTTGTGACATCAGTTGAGGGGGTGTGATCAGGTTGGGTTCGGTTGGAAAATTCACTTCTCAGCCTTGGGTCAGGTTCAGGCTGAGCAGGGGCAGGTTTTGGCGAGTGCCAAAAAATTGTAATTTGGGGCATGTCTAACGGATATCTGTCAGTTATCTGGGCAAGCTGGTTATATAAGCAGGGCAAGAACTCTGTGTAGGCAGGAGAGGCACCTGGGGGGGGGGGCACTGGGGAGATACTTCTTCTGCCTACCCCTGGTCTGAGCTCTCTTGCCTCCCTCACCAATTACCACTGCTTAATATCCCCTGCAACATCACCATACATGGGCGTGCATGTTGGGGGGGGCCAATGATCTGTACATAAGGATCACATTGATTGCATAGATAATTGAATCTTCTAAGCTGACGAAACCTATAGACTAGTGGCCCTCAAGTCCCTAGTTTGACATCCCCCACCCCCATGAATAGGATAGGCATGGGATGTTATATGAAAAGGAGGCTGCTGGAATGGAAGTAACGGGTAGGCCAATTCTCATCCCAGGTTTTGATGGTCTAGTTTGGGGGAGTCAAGGGAACACAAATTAGTTTGATTTTGGGGAGCTCGATATCCATATTAAAAACATGCTGCATGGGCTGATGCCTTTAGATTTTCTCTTTTGTTGAATTCTCCTGAAAATAAAATGAAGGAAATAAAATCTGCACCTCTCGGGTCTGCAATTAGGAATGATTTTTGACTCCGCCGTAAAAAAACGAATGTTTACTCGTTTCCAGCTCGCCAAGAGTACAATGTGCTTAATGAAAGAAAAATCTACTGACAGCCACATTTATTGCCCTTCATTAGCGTCGTTGCTTAATTTAATAGAGATCGGAACAGACGCACGACTTCGCCTGCAGGAGGTTAAATGGTGAAAATAAAATAAACTCCAATCACAGATTATTGAATTTGCCGCGTTGATCCTGTGACACCTAACAGACAACACTCATTATTCACATAACACCAGAAATGTAAACGTGCTTTATTCTAAAGCAGGATAATTATTAAACGAGTTGTACATTTTATAAAATCTACATGAATAGCCCGTGGCATTTATATCCGCTTGATTAAGCAATGGGATGGAAGTTTCTACCTCTGATTATTACGGGGGAAATATTCTTCATTTAGGAATGTGATGTATCTGCCATTAATTCCCCCTTGTGGACAGCAAATGACGGGGTCATAGTTGATTGAAGAGCTTTCCAGAGCTTGAACGGGCAGGGCATTAACTTAAATACCCATCATCTTTGCTAAATTTCATGCATGCAAAGGGAGTTCCAGTTTTTTCCCATAAACCTCCATAGAGATTTCACATGATAAACCGAGAGATACGTTTTTCTGAATTGAATTGCATCTCAAAGTGAATCTCATCCATATGTTTTCGCGTGACCTTTTTCTCCCTGCATTGAATCTGGCCCTATGTTTGATATATGGACCTGGACTGAGTTTTCATAATTCAACTACTTGAAAAGAAAAGCTGCCAAATTGGTTGAAAAGGTCATACTTGGAGAATTTTAAGATGTATGGATCCCCTATTGAGAATTAATGAGCAATAATGGCAATTACATAAGGAGACTCTTGCGAAAAACCACAGTAGTGTAGTTGATGGAGCATAATGGCATTACTATAGCACAGAGGTGGGGCAACACAATACCACTGGTATCATTAGTGCATTCCCATATAGGTTTTGAAAAATCGATTTGGGCAGGAGACTGGCACTTAGACTGGCATAACTTAGTTTCATCATTCTTTGATGAAAAACTCATTGCATCACCTCTGTTATAGGTCCCATGTGAACTACTGGTTCTGGTATAGAATGTTTGTGCCAATATGAAGAGCAGTAGCATTACAGGTAGACCTCTTTCCTGTAAGGAAGAGGGATGGAGTAGTAGAGTGCTATTAGATGGCTCTTGTGCATAATATATTTGAAGGGCAAGGAAGATGAAAATGTGTTACACACCTTGTTCCCTAGGACAGTGCTTGCTCTAAAAAAAAAAAAAAAAAAGCACTGGCCCAAAGTATTCTCTCAACATTGTCACCAATGGTCCTTTTGCCTCTCTGTATGATTAGTATATAAACCCTGGATCATGTGCAAGAGTAATGTAGTAAAAAATGGAAAAGTGATCTTGGGAAGCCAAAAAGACCATTGGGAAGAGGTAATAAATGGTGGAACAGCACTGTTAGTAGTCAGGACCGCCATCAGGGAGCACAGGGAGGATAGTGATCACCGGCCTGGTGGATTTCAAATTTTAAAGGGCCCCAGGAAGCCAACAAAGGAAGCCAAAGTGAAGCCAACGAGCCAAAGCTGCTGTTGCCGAGGTGAGGAAGAAAGGGATCCAGACCATCAATGTTTTTTATTTACTTGTACAGGGGACACTAGCCACCAATCTAGGGCAACTGGACTTGCTGAGTAATCATTGAAGATGTTTCACCCCTCATCCGAGCAGCTTCTTCAGCTCAGCTGACAGTAAAGGACTTCTGTTTCATACAAAATTAGACCTTTGTGTTAGGTGCAGACATTTATGAGCTTTAGGGAGGTCTAGACCCCCAAATGCTGCCGTATATTCACAAGTAATCATGAATTCTTCAACAGAAATCCTTCTAATTGTAGCCTCTCCAAACAAAAAAAAAATATCATCTTCTTCCCCTGGTAGGTTGGCTCTAACAGAAGTAAAAAGCCAAATTTCGGAAGAGTGGGTATAGTCCCTTAGCTAGTAATACGATACTTTTCAACGGTTGAGTAGGTTGCACCGCTGTAATTACTGTTGTTCTTTTTTTGAGACCCTTGTTTCCTTGATGTTGCTGAACATATGTAGAAGAACAAAACCAAACAAAATGTTGGTTAAGGCAAGACAAGCACAGGCCAGTATCCATATTACTGTACATTGATTGGGTGGAGATTCATTCTAATTTTTCAAGCTGACCTTTTGGTATCAGCCTAAAATAGAAATGAATTGACCAGGCCCCAGAATTCCTGGTGTGGGTAAAGTTGTGATGATAATTTGCTTAGCTATGGAGCCACTCCTGCTATCTGTCAGCTATCAAGTCATCATTCATGCAAAGTGCACTCATTTGTGGTTCTAATTGCATTGTTATCTTCACGTGAAGCCCAAAAACAATTAGCATAATTTTCCAGGTAATTGAATAAAGGAAAATGTACTTTTATTTGGCATTTATTTTTCTGCAGTGATTCCAACTTTCAGTATAGGAGAGAGAACAGGGAGCTTGGTCTACATAGACAGAACCCTTGTTGGAGTGGTCTTATATTATGGTGCCAACTAGCTCTGGAGTTATAACAAAATGTATTTAGTTGGTATTTATTAATCCATCTTCCTATGTTATAATTGTAGGCTTTTGGAGAATGATTCTCCCTGGATGGTCTACTTGGGACATAGGAAGCCCAGTAGTAGAGTTTGCACCCATGGCCTCGAAATGAAAGAGGTTAGTAATGCCGTATGGAAACTGGGATCTTAAAGTGCAAACCTCATCCTCCTCATTAGGAATCAGGCCGGTGACCCTTAATGAGTTAGAAAAAGAAATATAGCTTTAAGAGTCCAGCCCTATTTTTCTGCTTTACATTTAGATCGCATGGAAGCAATGGTGTAAGAAACAGAACCAGGCCCCCTGAACAATTATTTAGGCCTAACTCCTATGCTCCAAAATTTGCTGCCCCTGCCAACCCTATCTTAGCTTCTTCCTTGTTCTTTGAGATGGGAAGTATCTGGAGAAGGGGAAACATATAGGAGACCTGCAGCCGTCCAGGCACCAGGACCCCCTGTAGGTTATGCCACTATGCCCCCTTTAAATATTTTGGAGGAAGCTTAGACTCCATAAACCTTCATTACTCTCAGCCTTTGAAGCCCCTTGGCTCATTATCTAATATAAAAAAAAAACACAGTAAAATTTTGTAGGTCTCTTCGCTTCCTCTGCAATTTCTATTCATATCCTTCGCCTGTGATTCCTTTTATCCTTCTCAAAGTTTCCTTACTGTTCAGATTTGCCTTCCCTCGGCATGTCAAAGTGTCGGGCACCCTGCGGGGCGCGTGCAGCTTTATCATTCCTATAGCTATTGTGTACACTTGATTAGACAGTAAAATGAATATGAAAATACACTGGATGCATTACTACCTCTTGCTCATTCCTGCCCCGTTCCTTCCCTTTCTTCTTCTCTCTGCCAAGGAAAGAAATAAATGTAAATGCTTTGTCCTGCTCTGTTTGGCAGTCTTACCGTGTGCCGCATTATGCTGTTCTTTTAGTACCCAGAAAAAAAAAGAGAAAAAATTGGCACCCACTGATGTAAATCTCACACCTTCTCTTGCTGGATCAGCAAGCTTAACCTACCAAAATCTGGTGTTCTACACTATTTTATGACTGATAATCAATCTTTTTGTTGCTCAACATTTGTTACAGGGACACAGACTAGAGCAGGTGGCAGATGTGACTCATCTTCAGAGAGAAGGGACTGAAGGTGTGCTTGGGAGATAGGAATCAAATCGTGCATGTCCAACGAAATCCTTTGCGAAAAAAAAAAAAGATTCAGATCTCTCTGGCTCTGGCGCCATCGGTACAAAGTTAATTTGTCAAATTGAAATGTAACTCTTAAAGGAAAACTAAGGTTTAACCAATAAGTTGGCTAGAAATACTATACCTTATGGGGCAAATTCAGTAAACGCCGAAGCGCCTAACGCTAGCGTGAACTCACCAGCGTTGGGCATTTTCGTTAATTCGCCGATTCACTAATGAGCGCTGGCGTAAATTCGCTAGTGTTACTTCGCACCCTTACGGCTGGCGAATTTGCGCAACGGACGTAACTACGCAATTTCACTAACGCGTGAATGATTCTGAACGCTACCTTTTACGCCAGACTTCCTTCTCCACCTCAGACCAGGCGAAGCGCAATAGAGTAGATAGGGATTGCTTCAAAAAAAGTAAAAAAAATTTCTAAGTCCCAAAAAACGCTGGCATTTTTTCATTTTTTATGGGTGATAGGCTGAAAAAGATCGAAAACTTTTTTGGGGCTCCCCTCCTTCCCCCCTACATTTCCTGACTCATGGCAACTTAACTATACAGTGGGCACATGTGTAGGGCAAAATAAAAATGTTATTTGCTGTTTTGAAGGTTTCCCAGGCTTGTGTAGTGCTTCTACATATACCTCCATTGTAACTTCAATTTGGCGCCATATGCAAATTAACCATCGCTAGCGTAACTTCGCTTTGCTTGGCAAATTAACGCTAGTGAAACTTAGCAACCTTACTCTACCCCTGAGCGCAACTTCGGATTTTAGTAAATTTGCTGAGCACTGGCGAAAATACGCCTGGCGAAGTGCGGCGAAGCGCGGCAGAGCTTCTTTACTAGGGAAGACCTTAAGTCTCCAAAGATGCCCTAGTACCTCCCCATCTTCTTTTCTGCTGATTCACTGCACATGCTATGGGCTGCTGTCGCTTACTGAGATTAGGGACCGACGCCTACTAGAATATAAAAATCACATGTAATTGACATTCACATTTCATGGCGGCTCAGAAATCAGTGGATATTGCATCAGAATTGAATAATAAACCCTTTTCAAGGTGAAAGACCTGTTATCTAGAATGCTCGGGTCCCATGGTTTTCCCAATAAAAAGTATTTCCGTAATTTGTAACTTTGTACCCTGTAATATGTTTCACTAGTGCAAAAAACGGTTGCAAAGAAAAAATTGCGAACTTGGCGACCATGTTTGCGCCATTTTTGGCGGATTAAAGACCCTGCAGACTTCCTCACAAAATTTGCGACCAAAATTGCTTTTGCAAACGTTCGCAGTGGATGTAGCTGAATCCATGGGGCTTATTTACAACCCCAAAGTGAAAATATCCAGTGTTTGTCCTGTTTTACCAATATATGTTCAAATTGCTCATCAATGAGAGCCTCATGGGGCCCCCTGTACCTCCTGGGCCCCCCTGCAGCCACAGGGTCTGCTTCCTCTGTAGTTACGCCCCTGCAGAAGGCCATCTTCCATTTTATTATTTTAATAAAATAATTCGGATTTTAAAAAATTGTTTCCTTTTTCTCTGTAAAAATAAAACACTAGCTTGTACTTTATCCCAATTCAGATATAATTAATCCTTATTGGATACAAAACAATCTCATTGGGTTTAATTAATGTTTAAATGAATGTGGACTTAGGGGAAATGTAATGAAAATTCGCAAAGAGCAAATAAAATTGTCTGAAAAACTCCAGGTTTTCTAGATGGAACTTACTAGTCGTTACTTTATAAGTATAAGACATATGAAGCAAGAAATGACGTTTTTCTACCCTGGGAAAGTCTGTAAATTCATATAAGTAACTTTTGATATATGTTGATAATAAGGTAAATGTATTCAAATATAGAATCAGAGCTGAAGGTGGACACGGTGTGATTGGGAACAATGTATTATTATATCTGACAGCTGCGGCAGATTTTGTTCCCAGTTATAGAACTTTCTCGATTGTGACATTTATGGCATGTAAGCATTATCCTGTAACACCACATTTACACTTGGGATTGGTGCAATGCAATTAAAAGCTGAGATTATTCCCGAGAGACCGAACCGCAGCAGCTGTCTTTTACTCTCCTTCCGGGGTGCCGCTATTTTTTAAAGACTTCAACAAAGCTGAAGACCTGAGATGACTTTACAAGTCAAGTGCAGGGTATAAAGCGTCATTTTATGTATTGTACCTATAATGCACATTAACAGCAGGCAAACTCTTATTTGCACCTATATCTGGTGATTGTAATGACGCATGTGTTATGGTTGAAACCGGGTGCAAGTTGTGCCTTACATTATCACAGAAGGGGTTGTGCCATTCTGGAGAACCCAAGAAGCACTGAAGGCAGCACTTTTTTTTAATTGAAGCCTGAGCAAAATGCTTAAAATTCACCCAAAAAGTATCAGTGCATAAAAACAAAACAAATGCAAAAAGAGGGTGCCAATAGACTTGCCTTTGAGAAGGCAGAGTCCCAAAAACTTGTGTGACCTGGCCAAAAGGCATAAAATGATATTTCTAATCAGACCCACCTTCCCCAAAGGCTTGGATCCCTTTATCCCCTACCCCGCAGGCCAAAAATCTGGCAAATGGCCTTCTTCACTGCAAGGCTACAGGGTGCCCCTTTATCCAGATCCCTCCAATCAAAAGACTTCCAAGGCTAGAGCAAAAAAAAAAAGGCCTCCAATGAGATCCAAATACTTTTTCACTGGGGCTGGGTTTTGGGGGGAGGAGCCTAATGGCCACACATTCCCCCCAAATCTGAGCATAATCAGAACAACATATTACAGGGACCCAACACTACTAGAACTACTACCAGGTCCATGGTTCCCTCTCATCAGTAGGTGCAGTTGCGTACCATTCATCAGGGAAGGCCAGATAGACACAACAACATGGATGTACAAGAGTGTGTCTAGATGCAAGCAGCCTTAATGAATTGCCTCAATATGTGCTCTTCATCTAGTCCATTTTAGAGCACCTGCAATTGTACATACCTTTGTGAATGACCCCTAATATAAGATGAGAGTTCTGGAAACAGCATTCTCATTGGTGAATTCCCTTGCATCCGTGATAATCTCTGGTTAGCGGCAGAGGTGCAGAAGAAGGGAGGTTTATGGAGGCTTGGTCTCCCCAAAAATTGCTGTATATTCCTACATAACAAAGTGTTCTCCAATAGATGGTCTTCTATGGGTAGCCTCCGGCAGCATTTTGTTTGTTGAGTTTTATTGCAAGTGTAGTTGTGTTTTAGGCCATTTATGTTGGAGAACTAGGGGGCACAGTTGGACATTTTACAGAAGACTTACAAGCCCATTAAAAGGAATGTAACTCCAACTCGCCAAAGCAGCATCCCATTCTTAATTACATGGGCAAGACGCCCCAATGAGACTCGTCCCCATTAATGGTACATCCGTGATCTTGCTGTTGTTGTCATTGAACATACTGAGAAATACACAACAAAGTAATGACCTTGCAAGGGCGTTCTCAGTTGCATTCACTATTATTTTGATTTTCCTTCTAATAACGGTAGTTTTGTAACAAGCGATTAAAGTATTTCCTAATGTTTGTTTTGCATATTAACTATTCATTCTAGTTACATGGTACAGTGCGTTGATTTTGTACAAATATTTATGCTACCTGCGGCCCTTCGCAACCTTAATCTCAAATGCACAAGTGTCACAACGTATTTTCCCAAACAGTTCACGACAAAGTTCAGGTGGGGGTGACCGAATGTTGATTGACGCCCGAGACAGGGCGTTGGCTAGTCCGACCGAACCTAACTATGAGACATTCCGTGCTTTGGATTTCACGTCTGGATAGTGTTATTGATTATAAAAGTTAACGACAGCTACTGTCATAATAAGTTAGAGATAGCCATTTTTGCCTTGGGCCGTAGGGGATGACGCCCAGCAACAAGCAGAGACAAAAATCTTGAATTCTGAAGGTAGGAAGAGTTTCAACTAGCAGGAATGTGACCAGGGTACAATGTAGTTACCAAACAGAAACAACTGAACTCTTGACAAGTGACATAAAACAAAGTGACATTGGGTTTTATTGCCACCAACACAAATGTAGATTCATATAAGCTTTTTAAAAATTTGCACTTGGTCTGAAGGCCATCGACGTCACTCTTGGTTCAGTGTTCCATTATGTGAACAGAACAAACTGTAAATATGCTTAAATGCAATGTTTTTCAGTGTTGAAGGCTCCATTCTCCAACCCCTGGTCAGATGCCACCAAAGCTTTCTAATCTTGACCACTTTTTGGGGAATATGCCCGTCCCACAGCAGAACAGCTCCAAAAACAATTAACTTTAGTCTCATTCTAAAAAGCAATAGACTTATTAAACAGGTTGGATGGTAACGTGGCAAGTGGATGGGAACCCTACACTTTACACCTTCTATTGACCAGGCATGAAGCAGCCGGTTCATGTCAAGGAACGCCCATAAAAACAAAACCTTACGGTTAAGGTCAAGTCCTATATTTGGAGAGATTGACATCCCCCATTAAGGTATACAGGTCATTTGTACAGTAGTAGCCTTTAATGATACTAGTAAAAATGCTGCATTGTGGGGAAAAATGGCAGATTCTGCAGATTTTTTTGCCCCCATTAGAAAATGAGGCCTTTCCATACCATATGTTAATGAGGTATGCATAAACATTGGAAATCCAAGATTAGCAGCACGATTATATGTGGGATCATTTGGTATTAGGGTCATTCTCTTTGGTACAGGTATGGGATCTATTATATGGAAACCCATTATCCAGAAAGCTCCATATTACAGAATGACCATCTCCTATACCAGGGATCCACAACCTTTTGAGCCCATGATAAACATTCAGAAGAAAAATGAGTTGGGGAGCAACACAAGCTTGAAAAATGTCCTTGGGGTGCTAAATGAGTGCTGTGATTGGCCATTTGGTAGCTCCTATGTGGATTTTCAATCTACATTGAGACTCTGTTTGGCAGTACATCTGGTTATTATACAGCCAAGACTTGCCTCCAAGCCTGGAATTCAAAAATAATCACCTGCTTTGAGGCCACTGGGAGCAACATCCAAGGGGTTGGAGAGCAACATGTTACTCACGAGCTACTGGTTGGGGATCCCTGTCCTGTACACTCTATTTTAATCAAATAACTCAGATTTTTAAAAATGATTTCCTTTTTCTCTGTAATTATAAAACAGTAGCTTGTACTTGATCCCAACTAAGATATCATTAATTCTTATTAGAAGCAAGACAATCCTATTAGGTTTAATTAATGTTTACATGATTTTTAGTAGACAAAGTATGGAGATCCCGTTATCAGGAAAACCCCAGGTCCCAAGCAATACATGCCTGTATTAATTCTTATGCCATTGATTACTAGCAAACATTATGTATAACAGGGGGGTAATTTAATGTCAGATGCTACAGGTCTAGTAGCCCATGGCAACCAATCAGATGCTTTGTTTCTGATTGGTACCCATGGGTTATTAGAGCTGCAGGAAACCTTGAATGTTTTTTGTTTAATTTTTTTCCATATGTCTTTTCCTAAATGTTGGGTGAAGCCCAACAAATTTCTTTTAGTTCCATCATTTATTTGCACTTTATAGTAGAGAAGATTAAAATCCACAACTGCCACTGAAGTCTGAATATTTTTCATGGTGCTTAGAAGGCCAATGATTTCTCCATCAAAGATAACGGCAGGGTAAGGTGAATTTTAATTATGTCTGAATTGTTGTATTACTGTTTATACCCTGAACATCTGTTCCCTTCACAAATGATGATTTATGCTGGCTATCAGAGTAGACAGCTTGGTGCAGCTTATGTCACGGTTAGTGGGAAGCAAGTGGTCGTATTTCTGGGAAAGCGCTCTCGCTGTGCACACTGTAGTGATAACAGAGATCCCTAATCACAGTCCCTGTCTTAGGTATAATGGCAACGCCTTCTGATTTTGTGTGCTAGGCACCCATTTTGTGAAACATAGTAGGGGTTTAAGGAAATCATGGAATTTGGCAGTGGACCGTCAAGTGGAACATCAGCAGGACCTAGGAATAAGTGCCACCTAAACTCTGGCATCACTTAAAGGAGGAGGGACCTTTCACCTGAAAAAAATATTCCAAATCCTATTTTATCATGTTCGACCAAGCAAAATAAGATTAATTATACTATATGCATTATTTGAATCTTGTTCCCTTCAGTCTGGGAATTCATAATTATAGCAAGCAGGCAGGAGCCATTTTGTGGACACTGTTATTAAGACAAGACTTGCATCATCTCAGAATATTGTTTCTGCACCAGAATGGGGGACCTGATGTTCATCCCCATCAGGGCCGCCATCAGGGGGGATAGAGGGGACAAGTGTCCCGGGCCCGGGCTTGAAGGGGGGCCCTGCAGTGCTGCAGTTTAGAAAGAGCCAGGCCCCCCTTGCCAGCGCCGAAGAACTTGCGGCTAGCCGTACAGCCGAAAATGCAGAAGTGCCGAAAAGCCGAAAGGCCAAACTCCCGAAGCTGCGAAAAGACCCGAAGTCACGAAAATAGCCGAAGTCTCGAAGCAGCGAAAAGACCCGAAGTCACGAATACAGCCGGAATTGAAGTCCTGAAGCGGCTAAAAGACTCAAAGTCACGAAAGGAGGCAAAGTTGAAGTCCTGAAGCCACGAGTTCAATTCTACTGAACACCAATTTGTGTTTATTTTTTTTAATCCCCTGGCCATTAAAGTATTATTTTAATATTCTATAGGCCCCTGCCACCAATGTTTTTTTTTTTTAAATATTTTTGGGGCCCCAATTTTTTTTAACTTGTAAGGGGCGCCCTGGCACCATTTTTTTTAACTTGCCCCGAAAATGTTGTTGTACGGGGCCCCGTGATTTCTAATGGCAGCCCTGATTCCCATGCCCTGGCTACACAATTAAATGATTAAGAGAACTGGGGGAATGTAGGGAGAAAAGTGACATCTAGGAAGTGCTGAATGGAAAGTGAAAGTAATTGTCTGCCCCGCCTCTATGCCTAGGCATAGAGGAGGGGCAGGCAATATTTGATTGACAACTGAGATTTTTAAATGAGTTCACAACAATTATGAATGCTTTAATAAAAAAAATAAATGTAATTTATTATACAGCTTTTTATGTCTAGGTGACAGGTCCGCTTTAATATTAACATTCTAGTAAGGGATCATCTTGAGTATGGAGTGTTGAGTGATAAGCTGGAAAGAGTTTGCGATGTGCAACTAAACTGGTAAAAGGAATGAAACAATCAAGCTATGAGGAAAGATAACTTATTCCAGGAACATTAGAGGGCAATATCTGTTGGGACCTTAACAAAGGTCAAGTCCACTTTAGACTCGAGGAATAAAATTTCTACCTGAACATGGTCCTACACCTTGAGGGCAGTGAATGACCTACTGGGAGATGTTAGAATACTTTTAAGAGAGTCTTAGATGTCTGTTCTGACAGGCAAAATATTTAGGTCTATAGGTAGTTTGGTATATTTAAGTGAATGTATGTTGCACAGTAATTGGGAAGACTATAGGACAGAGATCTCCAACTTTTATTTTTACCTAAAAAAAGAGTTGGGGAGCAACACATTCATGAAAAAAGTCCATGGGGGTGCCAAATAAGGGCTGTGATAGGCTATTTCATGGTCCCTATGAGGACTGACATCCTACAGGAGGTTCAGCTTGGCCAAACATCTGGTTTTTATGCAACCAAAACTGGCCTTCAAGCCTGGAATAAAAAAAAAAAAAAGCTCCTGCGTTGAGGCCACTACATCTATGCGGTTAATAAGTAGCATGTTGCTCACAAGCCACTGGTTATGGATCACTGATCTAGGGGAGAGGTATATGTCTGTCAATGCTCTATGACAAGTGTTGTCCAATTTAGGACATGTAGAGGACCACTTATTTTTCACATAGCATGTTCGAGGGCCTGATTGAATTAAAATGATTACAGTGACGTCTATAATTCCTTTGAGCATAAAAGGGCCATACAAATCCTTTTGAGGGTCACATCCGACCCACAGGCCTCCACTTGAACAGCCCTGTTTCATGAGACAGCTCAGATGTAGGGATTAGCAGGGGCGGTGTTCAGTTTGGCTGAAATGTCAGAGCAGGTACTGGAATTGATGATTCATTACCTATGATAAAGGAGTGAGACTAGAAGGGAGCTTTTAGTCAAGGAAGTAGGAAGAGGAGGATGAGGAAAAAAAGGAAAAAACCTAAAGATGGCAGCTCCGTTGAGAAAGCTGATACAATGGGATGGCTCCTGACATGTATACATACTGTATATAATATATATATATGTAATAATGAATAAAATACATATTTATTTAAAGGGGTTGTCAATGAGTCAATTTGTATTATGATATAGAGAGTGATATTCTGAGACAATTTGCAATTGGTTTTCATTTTTTATTTGTGGTTTTTGAGTTATTGATCTTTGAATTCGTCAGCTCTCCAGTTTGTAATTTCAGTAATCTGGTTGCTAGGGTCCAAATGACTCTATCAACCACGCATTAAATTAAATAAGAGACTGGGATATGAACAGGAGAGGGCTTGAATAGAAAGAATAGTAATAACAATAAATTTGTAGCCTTACAGAGCACTTGTTTTTTTTTTAGATGGGGTCAATCAGAAGAAGAAGACAAATAATTCAAAAACTACTGTATATACTCGAGTATAAGCCGAGTTTTTCAGCCCCCAAAATATGCTGAAAAACTCTACCTCGGCTTATACTCAGGTCAAGCGCAAAAACGGTCGCGGGGTCTAAGAATATTCGCCAGCGCCTAAGAATAGTCGGCGGCATCCAAGAATAGTCTCCAAGAATATTCGCCGGCGTCCAAGAATGGTCGCCGGCATCCAAAAACAAGATGCCGGCACCTCCAATGGGAGCAGAAACCCTCAATTTTTTGATTGAAACTTACCACAAGCTGCTGCATTGCTCACCCTAGGCTTATACTCAAGTCAATAAGCTTTCCCAGTTTTTGGAGGTAAAATTAGGTATCTCGGCTTATACTTGGGGATGGCTTATACTAGAGTATATACGGTATAAATAAGAAAAAACAAAGGCCAATTGAAAGGTTGCTCAGAATTAGCCATTCTATAACATACCATAAGTTACCTTCAAGGTGAACCACCCCATTAAATGTGCTCAAAAACAACATCTAATATAGAAGGGGTCTATACATAAAGTGGCTGCAATCATATTAATATAAATATGGCATTATCAAGGTTTTTATCTTCTTAAATTGGCAGCTGAGTGTGTATGTGAGTTTTATGAGTCGGTTATATGATTTTTTTCTAGCCACACTGGGAACATTATAAATCTAGGGAATATCAATAATAATTATGCAGAAATAAGCAGCGTTAGGGTGTAATTTTCTATGTTCGAGCAATCCCTAACTGACAAAGAGACTGTTTGTGCTGTAACAATAGCACCTGGGAGATCAATGAAAGCTCCATGTTCCACAATGGTATTTTAACTAGTTCTAATTATATTGCTGCAATATCTCTATTATTGTAGGTGTGAGTATTTGTGTGTAGGAGTTCTTGTCGCTACTGTTTTAATGCATCGCTGAAGCAATGCTAATGGAAATACTGTAATTTAGCAGCAATATTTATACCCTGCGCAGAACGTATGGATTATCGAGCGCTATGAGATCTCAATACAATGACGAGAATTGTGAAGGCTGTGTTGTCTGAAGGGCAATTTCGTCGGCATGAGCGGCTTCATTAACGTGAAGTTTCTATTGTCGCTTTACAACTTTGCTGCTAAGGTAGAAAGATATATGGAACACGCACACAGTATGGACAATGAGAGAATACATGGTTTATTTACAGTGCCCCCTACAGTGTGCAAAAGAGGTCACAATCGGCCATTTTTGTGCATTTCATTGGGCATGTGAAGAATGGGTGCAGGCCAACACCTGCCCCTTGGATTGAGCTCTAACTGTGTTCGTCACCCTTGATCTAATGGGGGAGATACAATGGGGCAAATTTTCGGCTTTGCCACACTTGCTCAGACATTAATTTGCATATTTATAACAATTTTCATCTCGGCAGAAGAACGATGGCGGACACGGCCAAGCAAATTTTCTCTAGCGTTACTTTCTTTCTAGCGAAACTTTGTTAACACACAAAGGTTTACATCAATTTAAATATGGCGGGTACATACAGGTCATATATACGTCTTTATTAGAGATGTCGGTGAATTTGCTGGAAGTGGCCACTTATTATTACAAATGTCCATGGAAGGAAAATAATAGCAAAAGAGATCCTCTATTGTCCTAGACACCCTAAAACAAATGTGGTGTGAACTTCAAATGGTTGAAAAAATGTATATTTAACAGTTACAACTTTTAAACATAATCCCACATTAAGGGGCCGATTCACTAAATTCGAGTGTAGGGTTCGAATTAAAAAAAATTCAAATTTCGAAGTTTTTTTGGGCTACTTCGACCATCGAATGGGCTACTTCGACCTTCGACTACGAAAATCGAACGATTCGAACTAAAAATCGTTCGACTATTCGACCATTCGATAGTCGAAGTACTGTCTCTTTAAGAAAAACTTCGATCCCCTACTTCAGCAGCTAAAAGCTACCGAAGTCAATGTTAGCCTATGGGGAAGGTCCCCATAGGCTTGCCTGGGATTTTTTGATCGAAGGATTTTCCTTCGATCGTTGGATTAAAATCCTTCGAATCGTTCGATTCGAAGGATTTAATTGTTCGATCGAATGAAAAATCCTTCGATCGATCGATCGCAGGATTTGCGCAAAATCGTTCGACTTCGATATTCGAAGTCGAATGATTTTAGTTCCTAGTCGAATATCGAGGGTTAATTAACCCTCGATATTCGACCCTTCGTGAATCGGCCCCTAAAATATAAAAAAAAACAACAGCGTTTTGGAGTCTTTTTTGGCATACAGGATATGATGTCACTGACATATGATCGAGGAGGATGTAGTTTTATCTTATCTGTTCACCAGGTATTAACTGGCGGGGCAGACTTTGGCTAAAAAGGTAACGGATTGGAAAGTTCACACTGTGATAAATTTGTGGAGTCCGCCTCCACAATATTCAGCAATATTCATTTTTAGGGTTTAGTTCTCCTTGCCCCTCTCCCAGTAGTGTTACCTTTCCTGTGCTAAATTCGAGTAGATCTTATGGATCTATTCATTATTCCCCAATTAATCAAGTCTCAACTGATTTAGTAATAGAATAAAGAAATAACACCTCGAAGGACTTGGGGATTTACAGTCGACGTGCTAAAATAATAAATAATAATGGAATATTCTCAATTTTTTTGATTTTAAATAAAGAAGCGGTTTTGTGGAGTTTATGGCACAATTGTTAACGACGTTAAAGGCCCTGAAATACTTTTGCCGTTTCGAAATGCAGTGACATGTTGTTTTTAAAGATAATTCCCCCATTTATCCGGTGTAATTGGCCGTGCCTTATAGGTATTACGCACATCTGCATTATAGTGGCACTTCTCCTGCTCAGTTTTAAAACACTGGCGCTGAACTCCAGGCGACGAGCGTGACCCCGAGCCGTAGCGTTTCGTCCGGATCATTGGTGGAGCACGTAATGCAGTTGATCGTTGGATAATAAAGACGTGTGCGTTTCCACAGTAGTAATTGCAACAGGGTAATTATATGGAATATGCTTTTACACGGGTGCTGGAAGTCAATAAACACACTAACTTCTAGACAAGCAACATTACAATGTGATATCTTCCAATGCTGCATTTAGAGGCCAACCAGGGTTTGGGGTGGACTTGCGTTCTTTGTCTGTAGCAATGCTCAGGCAACTACTGGTATGGTATCTATTATCCCGGAACCCATTATCCAGAAAGCTCAGAATTACGTGAAGGCCATCTCTCATAGACTCCATTTTTTCCGAATAATGCAAATTTTTAAAAACAATTTCCTTTTTCTGTGTAATAATAAAACAGTAGCTTGTACTTGATGCCAACTAAGATATAATTAATCCTTATTGGAAGCAAAACCAGCCTATTGGGTTTATTTATTGTTTATATGATTTTCTAGTAGACTTAATGGGCACCTGTTCTTATAGAGCCCACACTCTGGTTTGAGGTATCAGTAGTTTTTTTGGTTTTTTTTAAATTGCCCCCCGCCAGCCATAGGACACCTGCATCTTAGTTAGCCAATAAAGGTATCACCTTTATTCCACTTTGTTATTATATATTTCAAAAGGGTTTCACTGTAATATTAATTCACATTAATTCACATTATAGTATAAGGCTTCTTACACCTTACATATGGGATTGTGCAGCATGGCCCATTTTTACTGCAGTTTTCTTGAGCCGGACATTCAGGTTTTTTTAGGAGGGCTGCCTGTAGGGTTGCCACCTTTTCCCCTGGTGGAGACCGGCAAGGGGTCGGGACCATGACGTTGAGGGGGCGGCGCTGTGACATTGAGGAGCGGGGCAGGGAGATCGAAGGGCGGGTCAATGACGCATCGATTGGCCGGTCGCCATGTCAATCATAGGGAATCCTGCCAGATTTTCCTTATTTGGAAAACTGGGAAGGAAGTTTTGACCGGGGCAGGCCTTCAAAATACCTGTCCGGGCTGTCCAGGTCACCCTAGCTGCTTGAGTCAAGACTACCTGGACTTAGGGTTGCCACCTTTTAAAAAAAAATTACTGGCCATGGTGGGGGGCAGAAAAGAAAGGGGCAGGTGTGATGCAAAAAGGGGCCGAGCCCACGAGGGACATCACAAAAGGGGTGGGCCACCGCCCGAAGCCAACGAAAATTTTCATCAGCAGGCAGGGGATTTTGTAAATGGTATTACAAATTACTACATTGCCGGTAAATTTGTAATACCGGCCCCGGGCCCTGGCAGGTGTTTTACCGGCTAGGCCGGGTGGCAACCCTACCTGGACTTCAGGCCCGGACTGGTAATGTGTGGGTTCTGGCAAATGCCAGAGGAGCTGCTGTAAGTTGCCATAGACAGTCACTATTTTTTGGGCTGGTGAAGGACAAAGGGTCTCTGTCGGGGGCTGTTTGGGCTTCTGTGTACCTGAGATGCCTGGGCCTATTTTGATTCTCAGTCCAGGCACTCCTCTAGATTGATGTGACGATCAACCATTAGCCAATCGCCATGTCATAGTCCCGCCCCCATTATGCCATTACCCTTACCTGCGACGTCACAACCATGACCCCTTAACTTCACCTCCCGCCACCTCTGTGAGATAAGTTGGGAGCAGTATATGCTAGGGATGCACCGAATCCAGGATTCGGTTCCAAATTCGGCCATGATTCTGCCTTTTTCAGCAGGATTCGGATTCGGTCAAATCCTTCTGCCATACCAAACCCGAATTTGCATATGCAAATTAGGGGCGGGGAGGGAAATCGTGTGACTTTTTGTCACAAAACAAGTAAGTAAAAAATGGTTTCCCCTTTGCACCCTTAATTTGCATAAGCAATACTGGTTCAGTATTCAGGCAAATCTTTGGTGAAGGATTCAGGGGTTCAGCCGAATCCAAAATAGTGGATTTGGTGCATCCCTAGTTTATGCAGGGCCACATTTATATATATATATATAGGCACCCAAGGGCCTGTACCTATGATGGCATCTTTTAGGGGGCCTGTATTTTGAAAATAAAATTTTAAAAAATGTACAGGGCCCAGTTCAGAGTGGCTAGGGTGGCTCTGAATCTAAATAGATCACTGAGTATATGAGTGACCTCTTGGGTGCCAAGTGTTTACCAAAACTGAAGGGGAATTTAAACCCCAAAATACATTTTGAAAATGCCACCCTCAGCAACTTGCCTCTGAACATTTTTTCAATCACATTAAAGTTAAAGCTGTAGCAGTAGTCGCCTTTTTGCCCTCCTGGATCTGACATTACTAGGCTTCTGTTACATTGTTCCAATATGTGTAAATAACTTTAAAGTGGTGCTTCATTTTGTTTAATTTTTTTGGGGGTTGTTTATTAATGTCCAAATGGTAAAAACTCAAAAAAAATCTAGTTTTTTTTTTTTTGCTATAAAATTTGAACTTTTTAGAAAAAAATTAGAATCTTTATATTATACCCCAAAGCTGCAAAAAGTCTGAATCCAAAAATACTCCATCTTCATCCTGTCGAGGTCCCACACAAGTCAATGGCAGAAATCCTGTTTGCAATTTAAAGATATTATTGTCTTCGCTTTGTTTCTTCAAATAATCCGAACATTTTGGGCTTTTCCGCCGATTTCACAAAAAATGAGGACTTTTTGGGCGTCAAATCTGAAAAAATTGGATTTTTTTGCGCTGTATTCAGATTTTTTTCATGATTTTATTGATATTTTTCTCGAACAAGACCGTTTTTGGGAAATGTATTGATAAATAAGGGGAAAAGGTAATAGTTTTCAGAAAATTTAGATACTTTTTGATAAATAACCCCCTTAGTATGGCTTATTCTAAGCAACTTTTCAATTGGCCTTCATTTTTTCTTTTTTTATAGTTTGAATTATTTGCCTTCTTCTGCTGACCCTTTCCCACTTTCAAATGGGGGTCACTGACCCCATCTAAAAACAATATAAGGCTACAGATGTATTGTTATTGCTATCTATGTTTTTTTTCGTACCATTCCTAATCGTAAATGGAAAAACTGACCTATTCGGGCAAAAAAAAAAAAAAGCTTTGATTTCATTTCGGTTGGTCTTTTTGAATTCGAATTTCCACGTTTTTCAAATTGGAAATTCGACCCCTATGAATTCAGTTTTCCTTAGGACGTGGCTTCACGTTCCCTTTTAATGATGAATTAAAGTGACAAAACGAGTCCATCATTTTTTTTTAATGTAAGGAATCTCGGATTGTTTGTTTGTTTAACGGACCTTTCCAAGGGAATAAAATAACAGTATCTCTCATTGTCCTTGAACGTCTCCTATGTTTGTGCCCAATCTGTGGGCGTGAGGTCAGGCAGCTGGATGGACGTTTGTCTGTCTCCCTCTGTTCCGCTGGACAAAAGTGGATTTACCTCTTCCCCGGTGGACTTGCAAAGCCCCCCGTCATTTCCACTGCATTACACAGAATTACACTGCAATTTCTCTGCTTGGGGCGATTCTCTCAAGAACGATGTTTTTTCGTGGGGCACTTAGCATAACAATGGAGGCGACACTCTTCTTTTCACCAACTCTTTTAAAAGGTTTTGCAACAATAATAAAGTATAAAACTACTTTTTTTTTTTTAAGGGGAACAATGTTCTAATTTTGAGCCTATTTTCTATAGTCCATTTATATTGCTCGATACCTGGCTGGGCTTTAAAGTAGAATGAAATTAAAGGAGCCTCCTTTCAAGCTTGCCCCTTCATGCATCCTGATATTTAATTAACATGGCTCTATACATTGACCTTTTACGCTTGCCTGTTAACTCCAAAGAAGACGCAGCTCATTGGTGGAAGTGTCAAGCAACTTGGAGTGTATTGGAAAACTCCCAAATGTCCCCTGCAAACCGGACCCCATTCAAAACCAGCGAGCGTGTGATGAGTGAAGTGCTTTTGAATATCGCCTTTGGATTCCATGCTGTTTCCCGGCCTGCCCCGAACACGGCGACTCTTATTCGGCCGCACAGTTACCTCTTTACTCTCAATTTAACCCAAAAAATCTGATGAAGCCATTACGGCAAACTTGATTTCATGCAACAAGGGGTAGATATAGTTACAAATGATCAATCACAAGCCGTGAACCAAAGCCGCAGCTTTAACCATTCACACCGTTTTGGTCCACTTGCCCGAGCAGAAGATTGGCCGGCATATTTAATGCACAGTTACATTGTTTAAAGGAAAGGGAAAGACTTGACTAATGCTGGATTTAAAGGACAAGCAAAGTTAAACTAAAGAAGTAGCTAGAAATGTTGTACATGATGTTTTGTGTTTCTGTACCAGCCCAAGGCAACCACAGCCCTTTAGCAGTAAAGATCTGTGTCTCCAAAGATGCCCCAGTAGCTCCCCATCTTCTTTTCTGCTGATTCACTGCACATGCTCTGTGCTGCTGTCACTTACTGAGCTTAGGGACCCACTCACAATATACAGTACACATAAAATAGAAATGTTACAATATAAGGCTGATTAGTAATTAATACAGATAATTACTACATGGCAGCACAGAAACCAGTGCAATTAGCATCAGAATTTAATAATCAGCCCTGTAGCATCAGCTTATATTACAGGGGAAGCTCATTTTCTGCTGGATAATTAGTGACGAGCCCTAAGCTTAGCTTCTCAACAGCCAATCAGAGCCCACTGAGCATGTGAGTGTCACAGACACTTTCCAAGATGGTGACCCCCTGTGATAAGTTTGAAGTCCTGGATCATTGCTGCTATTGACAAGCTGAAACTGTAGCCTGGTGCAATAAGTTCACTATATAAAACATGGCATTTTAAGCAATATTCATTTTTAGGGTTTAGTTCTCCTTTAAGAATCTGCCCCTGGTGGGGGGGGTGGCAGATTGACACACATTATGCCCCTTTTTTGTCCTTGATCCTCACCGTTGGGATCAATGAATATTCACAGGTGTTCCGATGAACCAGGATTTCCTTAAATATAAAATGTTTTTTATGTTCGGTTAGATTGCATGGCATAGTACAGCATACCTCCCAACATTTTGGAAATAGAAAGAGGGACTAAAAGAGTTTTGACCACGCCCATTTGTGGCCACACCCCCTAATTACCATGTTCATGTTACTAAATTTGGCAGGTTATGGAAAGTTTGAACACATTTCTGTGTTTTTTTTGTTACAGTTTTGCTAATGAAGGTGAATTGCCAGCTGCAAGTCACAGTTCCCCCAAGAGACCTGCTTATCTTAAATTATTACTATTGCGTCTTTGCTTATCTTAAATTATTACAATTGCTTCTTTGCTTATCTTAAATTGTTACAATTGCTTCTTTGCTTATCTTAAATTGTTACAAATGTATCTAAGTGCAACTGCCACTTATTCTGGGCTCTCTGCCAAAAGCCAATTAAGTTAGAAACTTTGTTTTTTTTTTTTCTGGCTGTTCAGTGCAAGTCAAGGAGAAAATCAGGACATTTCACTAACAAACCCAGGACTGTGGATTGAGCTGTCAAAATCGAGACTGTCCCGCAAAAAACGGGACAGTTGGGAAGTAATGTACAAATCAGAAGCCTTGTAACCGCTCACACCCCACAGGCAAATGCCGTCAATTTTATGGGATCACTAGAAAAGCGGCTGTGAAAGATGTGCTGGAAGTACAAGGGTTGGGTGTGTGCGTGTGCAATGGAGGGGGGAAAGGAAATCCAAATTGGAAAAGGTATTAAGAATGTGACTGCTAAAGTATCTCTCGTAAGCACCTTAGGGACAATGAGACTTGAGGTGTAACATGTAAACAATAATATACAACAGATGCTGGATTAGAGCGGGTCAAACATAAAGCTACCAAGTCAACCATTAATATCGAGGCTATCAATAAAGGTGGCCATAGACATAACAATTAGAATCTTTCCTGGAAAAGATCTTTCTAGAACAATAGAATTCTACCTGTATCTGACGATTCAGCACTAACAATGGCCGATGTTTGGGTCCCTTCAAAGGCACCCGATAAAATTTTCAGTCCAGCCCGATCGTCGAGCCGACTGATATCCAAGTCTTCTGCCGATATTGGTCGGCTCATTTCCCACCATACACGCACCGAATATCGCACGAAAATTTGTTCCGTAACTTTTAGTATGCTGTAGAACGGCCAGTTATAAGCAACTTTTCAAATGGTCTTCATTATTTTTTTTTTAATAGAGTTTTTGAATTATTTGCCGTCTTCTTCAGTTTCCAAAAAGTTGTTTATATTTGGCCATTCTGTAACATGCTAAAAGTTAACCTAAAGGTGAACAACCCCTGGTTAGCATGTTTTCTGTGCAGTGCAGGAACCCAGTGCACCCAATCACTTTGGGTTTCTGTTATCCAGAAAGCTCAGAATCACAGGAAAGCCTGTCTCCCATTGACTCCATTTTGAGCAAATCATTCTACTTTTTAAAAACGATTTCCTTTTTCTGTGTAATAATAAAACAGTAACTTGTACTTGATCCCAACTAGTGATAGGCGAATTTGCGCCGTTTCGCTTCGCTGGAAAATTCGGGAATTTCGCGCAAAATTCGCAAATTTCGCGCAAATTTATTCGCTGGCGGTGAATCGCGCAAATTTGCCGCAAATTCACGCCTGGCGAATAAATTCGCCCATCACTAATCCCAACTAAGATATAATTAATCCTTATTGGAAGCAAAGCCAGCCTATTGGGTTTATTTAATGTTTTCATGATTTTCTAGTAGATTTATGGTATGGAGATCCAAAACATGGAAGATTCTTTATTGGTGGTCAAAACAATCCTATTGGATTATTTCGATATTTATTATACAGCAACCCTGGAAATAGCTAGAATCTGAAAATACACCATTTAAAACCTGTCCAGGCAGAGGTCCCTTGAACCATTTGAAGATGTTAATAGCCTTCATAATGTTTGAGTATTTTTCAGAGGGTTTTGCCCAAAAATTTGATCGATTCAAGGTTATTTATAGGGAAATTTGAGTTTTTTGGGTTTTGCAACTCGAACTCGCTGAATCGAGTTTTTTCTTAAATAAGAAACCTTTCAAGTTGTGAGTTCATTTGAGTTCATTCGAGGTATAAAAAAAACCTTTAAAATTCGACCTTTGATAAATAACCCTCTTAATGTTTCAATGATTTTTTTAGTAGAATTATGATATGATGGTCCAAATTACGGAAAGATCCGTTATCCGGAAAACCCAACACTCTGGATAACAGTTCCCACACCTTTATATATATTATATATATATTTTAGTGGTGTACATCTTTGAACCTAAGTATTACCCAGTGGCGTAACTATAGAGCAAGCAGACCCTGCAGTTGAAACCTGGGGAATAGGGGGGCCTGGACTGTGGGGTCTGCTTCATTTATAGCTAATGGCGATGGGCGAATTTGTCCTGTTTCGCTTAGCAGAAAAATTTGCAAATTTACAGCGATATTTTTGAAACTGTGAAAAATTCGAGACACTTTTGATGCAGGCGACAATTTGATACACACTGGTTTTGTCCAATTGCAATAAAGTCAATGGGTGCGCGTACACTGTCGTCGGCGTCAAAATTGTTGCTGATATCAAAAAATTTTGACTTTCGCTGCAATTTTGCAAATTTATTCGCTGGCAGGTAAATGCGGAAATTCAAAGCAAATTCGCACCAGGCGAATAAATTCACCCATCACTTATAGCTAATAATAAAAACCCTCCTCCCCAGCCACTCTCTTACCTGTGGCGAGGAAAGGGGATGCAAGTAGGGCAGGAGTGGGCGGAGTAGGGGCGGGGAGTGGGTGGGATGGAGGCAGGATGTGGGCGGGGCAGAGGCAGAAGGGGAAATGGGCAGGATGATGGGGATCGGAGTGCAGGGGGGCCAGCTCATTCTAGTTACACCACTGGAATTATCCCCCAGTGTCGGACTGGTCCACCAGGATACTAGGAAAACTCCCGGTGGGCCCAGGTATCAGTGGCCCTCATGCTGCTAAACATTTGGCCTATTTCATGGCCATTCCCTATTTCTATGAGAAAAAAGAGGCTAAATAGATGGAATAATAGATTATAGTATGTAAAGAAAAGAGACTAGGAGAATAGAGGTTGAGTGAGGAGAGGAAGAATAATAGTACTGAGAGTGGGCCCCTGGTCTAAGGTTTTTGGGTGGGCCCCTGGTGTCCCAGTGCGACACTGTTACCCACTGAGGTGCAGTACCTTGTTTTGTTCCAACCAATTTGCAATTTACTCTCTAATGCACATGTATGCATGTATGTATAGATTTATACTTAGATATATATATATATATATACAGTATGTATATATAATTTCCTGTCTAACTGTCATATCCTGATGCCTTTCCTGATATTATATGCCGTATACTGATACCTGTTGTGCGCCAATTGGAACAAATCCCCCTTCTTTCTAAGCGATGATTAAGCGACGGCGCTGGAGGTTTTGCAAAGGGAAGCAGAACAAATATCTCGCAATGCAACGAGGACAATGCAAGTAAATTTCAGCAAGGTTTGTTCCAACTCATCTGTGATAAATGAGAAGATAAGGCAATCAGTGCACACCATGACACCGTGAGAGCTAGTTAGATGCACTTCACAACTACTCAGGTGTGCTCACGCTGCTTAGGAAGGGGATCCGGAGAGAAATGCGTCCGCTGCGGTGGCCAGGGCTCTGCCGATGCTGATTTAGGATTATATTTGGGTCATGGATACATAGAAGTGCTTCTAACTGCCAACTGGGGTCAAGGGAAAAGCTTTTCTTTCTTCTGCTGGACTAAACCCACCAGCTTCTCCACCAGACATTTCCCGGGACTGGTCGGCCTCAGAAGGTTTCAGACCTGCGGCTTTATATCTGACAAAAAAGAAAAGATTAAAGTAACCAGGTGAGTTGTCAGACTTTCTTTTTACTTTCTTTCTTTTTATGTCTATCTGTGCCGTCCCCTTGTACCAGTCAGGGATTGGCAGAATGTCACAAAGAGGTGTGACATGTGGGTACCGGTGCCACCGATGCTGGTAGGACTCCTTTGCTGCAGGCTGAAATCACAGAGATAATTGTATGTGTCTTGTAGAGGGAGACGCCTTGTCTGAACCCTGTCTCTGCACGCTCAGCCTCGCTCCTTTCAACTTCACCAATGCTGATGGGCAAATCTGTCCCGTTTCGCTGCTCTGAATAATTAGCAAAATGCCAAATAAATTCGCAAAATGCAGAAGATTCGAGAAATGGCGAAAATTCGCAAAACGCATTTTTTGTCTCTGCGCGCTCAGCCTCCGCTCCTTTCAATTTCACCAATAGTGATGGGCGAATCTGTCCCGTTTCGCCGCTCTGAATAATTAGCAAAATGCCAAATAAATTCGCAAAATGGAGAAGATTCGAGAAATGGCGAAAATTCGCAAAACGCATTTTTTGTCTCAGCACGCTCAGCCTCCGCTCCTTTCAATTTCACCAATAGTGATGGGCGAATCTGTCCCGTTTCGCCGCTCCGAATAATTTGCAAAATGGCAAAAAAATTTGAGAAATGGCGAGAATTTGCGAAACACATTGAAGTCAGTGGGTCTGAACCCTGTCTCTGCACGCTCAGCCTCCTCTGCTTTCAATTTCACCAATAGTGATGGGCGAATCTCTCCTGTTTCGCTTCGCCGAATAATTTGCGGAACGGCAAAAAAAAATTTGCGAAATGTCGAAAATTTGCGAAACGCATTGGAGTCAGTGGGTCTGAACCCTGTCTCTGCACGCTCAGCCTCCGCTCCTTTCAACTTCAGTGATGGGCGAATCTGTCCCGTTTTGCTTCGCTGAATAATTTGCGGAACAGCAAATAAATTTGCAAAATGGTAAAAATTCACAAAAACGCATTGAAGTCAGTGGGTGTCAAAATAATTTTGATGTGCGGCAATTTTTTTTGTCGCGGCGGCTTTTTCAAAGGCGATGTGGTTTCTGGAAAACATTGGCGAAACGTGGAAATTTGCTGCCAATCCAAGCCTGGCGAATTTATTCACCTATCACTATTCACCAACTCGTCACCAAGTTGACATTAGCGCTGCCAATTAATATCTCACCTAGATCTCCGTTTATGTATCTGAACTGCTGCAGACAGTGATATCTGAGGTTGGAAGGAACCAACGCAATGTGCAAATGGAATTTCCCTGTGTATATTCCCTGTGTATATTGACCATTTAAATGTTTTGTATGTATGTATACCTTTATTTGCAAAGGCCTGTTAAGGAGCTGTACAGTGAATAAAAGTACAATATATATATATATATATATATATATATATATATATATATAAAAGTAATAAACAGGGAAAACAAATCACATAATAAATATATACAGAATCAAATCAGGACAAAGAGCTTAAGGAGGTCCCTGCCCCGTAGAGCTTACAATCTAAGTGCTAGAAGAAAGTAAAAATACAAATGTTTTCATCTTTACCTTTTGTCATCTGTAATTCTTACTTAACCCTTCCTATCATTTATCATCTCTTTCATAGATTCTTGTGTCCGGCTAATGCTATTTATCATTAAACTACATTTCCAGCAGCCCCGATACCCTAAACCTAACCATGATTGTGGTGTTCGTGAGGGGGAGGGGCTTTATGTGCCACGGCTCCTTTTTTAAACCTCCACGTCTCTTTTTTCCCCCTATCACAATAATTCTTAACCTTTCATCCTTAAAAGGGTGGTCCACTTTAATTTATATGCATTTACTATGTTAAAGAACGGCTAATTCTAAGCAACTTTTCAATTGGGGGTCACTGACCCCATCTAAAAAACAAATACTCTGTACGGCTACAAATGTATTGTTATTGCTACTTTGTATTACTCATCTTTCTATTCAGGCCTCTCCTATTCATATTCCAGTCTCTTATTCAAATAAATGCATGGTTTCTAGGGTAATTTGGACCCTAGCAACTAGACTGCTGAAATTACAAACTGCTGAATAAGAAGCTAAATAACTCAAAAATCACAAATAATAAAAAATGAAAACCAATTGCAAATTGCCTCAGAATATCACTTTCTACATCATATCAAAAGTTCTATCAAAGGTGAACAACCCCTTTAATAGTATATTAATTCCAGGGTGGCGGCTGCAGCTCCAAGGGTTAAAGACAGATCCACAGGGTATAAAGGAGTTCACCCAGAGATTTGTTTTTAGTTGACCATTTAACTTTTTATTCTGCAGCACTATGGTTTGGCATTTTAACTGTTGTTGCTAGGGTCCTGTTTGCCATAGCAACCAGGAGGAGGTTTCGCATGACAGATTAGAACGGAGGGTCTGAACAGAAGATACGTTTTAATACGCCAGGTATGAGCTGCTGGAAAATAATGGTATTTTTTGGCATATAATAAGATATATTCCTTTATAAATACACTGATTAGCTCTTTGTAATGGGCTATTTCTGTGACTGTGATGCATGGGGCTTATTGGGCAGTAAAGTGAGTTTATCCATATATACATTATATACCTTTTATATGGCACTAAAGATGATAAAATTATATTTATTATTATTATTATTATTATGTATTTATATAGCGCCAACATATTTCGCAGCGCTGTAAAGTAAATATGTATACATTAGTGATGGGCGAATTCATGAAACGACGAAAAATTTGCAAAACGCGGCATGACACTCACGTCAATTTTGACCCCAGCGTTAAAGTCAATGGGTGTCTGAATAATGTTGACGAACAACGAATATGATGTGATTGACTTTTCCGAGGCGCGTCCAAAATTTTTTGACGCCTGTGAATTTTCGCAAATTTATTCGCCAGCTGCAAAACGCAGAAATATATTTGCGCCTTGCGAATTTTTTCGCCCATCACTAGTATACATGTTATACATATCCATAAAATATTGATATCAAATAAATACAATAATAATTAGGGATGCACCGAATCCACTATTTTGGAGTCGGACGAACCCCCGAATCCTTCACAAAAGATTTCGCTAAATACCGAACCAAATCCTAATTTGCATATGCAAATTAGGGGTGGGAAGGGGAAAACATTTGTGACAAAAAGTCACGCGATTTCCCTCCCCGCAGGATTCGGTTCGGCCCGGGCAGAAGGATTTGCCAGAATCCCGAATCGAATCCTGGATTCGGTGCATCCCTAATAGTAATAGAAACATAAAGTATATATGATTTATGTATATTTTGGGATATCAATTCGCACATTAGTACGAATAAGAAAATGAAGACCAATTGGCAACTGTCCCACTGAGCTGTTCCAAAGCCAGGCAGACAATATAAATTGCCATATAGAAATTGCTGCCTGCCTTCAGCAGAACCATTGACTTAACCCTGTGAGTGCCAGTAAGCATGAAGGAGCTATAAATAAGGTGGCACTCAGCACTTACAAGGTTAAGTCAGTTAAAGGGCCTGCCCCCGGAGCCGGTTCATCGGCTCTCATGGAGGCTCATTACTGTAAAGATCCCTAAAATAAAGTCACAGAGAAGCAGAAACATGAGAATATAATAAAAATACATTTATTAGTAGAGATGCACCAAATCCAGGATTCGGTTCGGGATTCGGCCAGGATTCGGCCTTTTTCAGCAGGATTCGGATTCGGCCGAATCCTTCTGCCGGGTCGAACCGAATCCGAATCCTAATTTGCATATGCAAATAAGGGGCGGGGAGGGAAATCACGTGACTTTTTGTCACAAAACAAGGAAGTAAAAAATATTTTCCCCTTTCAACCCCTAATTTGCATATGCAAATTAGGGTTCGGATTCGGTTCGGTATTCAGGGGTTCGGCCGAATCCAAAATAGTGGATTCGGTGCATCCCTATTTATTAGAGATAATTAGATGGGTTTGGAACAAATATTTGCATTTATTCAGCAATTCAGCAATCGTATAGCGACTCCACTAGACTGATGCTAAATTTCCCAAGTAATGTTTAAATGGGGGGACATTTTTACAGAATCCTTTTCGGCTGGAATAGTATCTTGTTGGTTTAATCCCCACTGGAGGCACAATGCCGTCGTCGGCATGCTGGGAGTTGTAGTTTAACAACAAGTCAGTGAGCTGCGATGTACACAGATTATTGTACCAGCCCCGCACTATATACTCACTTACTGTATTGTTATTGGCTTATGATTAGCTGGTGAATGCCCTGGGATTGATTTGGAATTTGCATGGCATTATGAGAAAGTAAATCCATGTTGTTGAATTAGAGCTGCCAAACGAAACGAGCCTCAGGCAAGTCGTGGATGCCAAATGCTCAAGCAGCACCTGGCACAGCACCAGCATTCTGCCCTGCGGCCTCTCAGGCTTTTCCTTTCAATCTAGAACTTCCAGTCCCTCTGTCTGTCTTTCTATTATAAACACATTGCAGCATATTAATTGCTTCTTAGCTGTAGGGAGAGGGGGATTAATAAATTCGCCTGACGCAAATGTGCATCAAATTTCCGCGTTTTGACGCAGCAAATAAATTAGCGAAACTCCCATGAAAATTCCCCGGCCACTTTTGACGCGCGTCAAAATCGTCATGCGTCAACACTATACAGACACCCGTTGACTTTAATGCCCGTCAAAATTTACGCGAGCGACTTTTCCGACGAGCATTCAAAATTGACAAAGGTGTCAAATTTTTTCGCAAATTTTTTGCTGTTTTTTTGCTGGAAGTACAAGTCAACTAGGGGCACATTTATTAATGGTCGAATATCGAGGGTTAATTAATCGAATATCGAAGTCGAAGGATTCACCGTTTTTCCTGCGAACGAACCATCGAAGGAAAAATCGTTCGAAGGATTTTAATCCTTCAATCAGAAATTTGTTAGAAAGCCTATGGGGACCTTCCCCGTAGGCTAACATTGATGCTCCGTAGGTTTTAGGTGGCGAAGTAGGGGGTCGATGTTTTTTTTAAAGAGACAGTACTTCAACTATGGAATAGTCGAAACGATTTTTAGTTCGAATCGTTCGATTCGAAGTCGTAGTCAAAGGTCGAAGTAGCCAATTCGATGGTCGAAGTAGCCAAAAAAAACATTCGAAATTCAAAGTATTTCATCTTCTATTCCTTCACTGGAGCTAAGTAAATGTGCCCCCTAGTGTTGCCATCTTTTGGCCCAGTTGAATCCACGGAGGGAGCCAGGCCATGATGCAGTGGGGGAGCAGTGATGGCAGGGGCGGGGCTGTGAGGCAATCAGCGATTGGCCGATTGTCGTGTCAATCATAGGGAATCTTGCCCGGTTTTACTAATTCGGAAAACCCGGGCAAGCCGTTTTGACAGGTGGCAACCCTAAAGGCAATATTACAGCTGTAACCACCAATTGACAGTTGGATGATTTGACTCCTTCCTGCATTAATACCTCGAATCAGAAGACTCTGGGCCTCATTAATAAAGTGCAAAGTGCAAAAAAAAGGATACACAACTGCACGTTTTTTGCACGTTTGCACCCTATTCTGTTTGTGCTCAGGCTGGAACTCCAAGCAGGGTTGCAACAGTTGAAAATCAGAAAGAAGGGCAAAAAGGGGGTTGACCACGCCCACTTTGTGACCACACCCCTAAGTACCGTGTCCGTTTTACAAAATTTGGCAGGTTAGGGAAACTTTGAACACATTTCTGGGGGGTTTTAGGGTCATGTTTTATGTGTTATTACAGTTTTGCTAATGCTGTGCTGTGACTCACTTTAATAGTTACAATTGTATCTTTGCTTATCATAAATGGTTGCAAATGTATCTAAGTGCAGGTGCTGAGAATTCTGGGCTCTCTGCCAAAAAAACCTCTTGTTTAATTAAGTTTTAGAAGCTTTGTATCTTTTTCTGGCGTCAGTGCAGAAAAAGAACTCGACTTAAGTCCAAATCTACAGGGCTTGTGAGAGCCATACAATAATAATTAAAGTATAGTTAAATTATAGTGTTTTTAAAGGAGTGGTTCACCATTAAGTTAACTTTTAGTATGTTAGAGAATGGCTAATAACTAAGCAACTTTTCAACTGGTCTTCGTTTTCTATAGTTTTTTAATGAATTGTCTTTTTCTTCTTCTGACTCTTTCCAGTTTTCAAGTCACTGACCCCATCTAAAAAACAAATGCTCTGTAAGGGTGGTGGCACACGCAGCGACAAATCTTCTCTTCTTCGGGCGACTAATCTCCCCGAAATGTCTTCCAACCGGCTAGAATGTAAATCGCCGGCGGGATGGCACTTGAATCTCTTTGACTTTCCAAAGTTTCCTTGTGAGTCATTTTCGGGCGACCTCGGAAAACAAAGCGATCCAAATGCCATCCCGCTGGTGATTCACACTCTAGACAAATCTCCTCCGTTTCGGGCGACTAATGTACAAGAAATGCCTTCCCGCTGGCTAGAATGTGAATAGCCAGCGGGATGGCATTTGGATCGCTTTGTTCTCCAAAGTCGCCTGAAAATTTCTCACAAGGAAACTTCGGGCGACTCCGGCAAACTAAGCCATCCCCCTGGCGATTCAGATTCTAGCTGGCGGAAAGGCATTTCTGGTAGATTAGTCGCCCGAAAAGGAGGAGATTTATCGCTGGGCGTCTAATCTCCCTGAATAGCAGAGTGTGTCACCACCCTAAGGCTACAAATATATTGTTATTGCTACTTTTTATTACTCACCTTTCTATTCAGATCCTCTCCTATTCGTAGTCCAGTATCTCATTCAAGTGCATGGTTGCTAGGGTAATTTGGAACCTGCCAACCAGATGAAATGACAAAATGGAGAGCTACTGAATAAAAACCTAAATACGGCATAAAGCACAAATAGTAAAAAAATAAAAACAAATTGCAAATTGTCTTCTTTTGCATAGTAAAAGTTAGTTTAAAGGTGAACAACCCCTTTAACTCTTTAGGGTCTGGCCACACGGGCATATTCGGGGAGATTAGTCGCCAGACGACAAATCTCCTATTTATCATGTTGACTAATCTCCCCGATCTGCCTTCCACCGGCTTAAATGAGAATCGTCTAGGGGCAGGCGCTTGGAGCGATTCGTTTTCTGAAGTCGCCCGAAGTTTCCTCGTGAGGCAATTATGGTCAACCTCAGAAAACAAAGTGCTCCAAGTGCCTGCCCCCAAGTAATATTCATTTGACAGATCGGGAAGATTAGTCGCCGCGAAGAAGAGGAGATTTGTCGTCTGGCGACTAATTCCCCAAAACTGCCCGTGTGGCCAGACCCGTTGAGACAAGGGGAACCTCTCCAGCTCACAGACAGTTAAAGAAACCCCAAACTGAAACTTTTGTATTTTCCATTAAGTCGTCTCACACTGATCCCGTAACAAGTTTGTCTCTCTCTCTCGCTCTCTCTGAGCTATATTTATCTGCATCTTCGGCAACTGGTGTTTAATTCGTTTTTTTGGGGCCTAATTCTTTTTGACAACAGCTGATCTCATAATGGGCAGTTGAGGAGAAATTCGAGAGTTATTTTTCTCAGTTTGTAAGTTTGTCGTTTCCTTAAAGCAACAGCGCCACCTACTCAGACTGGTGAATGACAGAGAAGAACTCTGATTGTGTGGGTTTTGCTGAGCAGAATCGTGGCTGTGAGTTGTAGGGAGTGGAGTTGGATTGTAGAAATATTTGACTTTGGTATTTCATAATGAAATAAAATAACACGATTTTGTGACAGCAGATTCATGTACAGGCATCTACTAGTAGATGGAGGATTTAACATATTTATTATCTATATATTAAATGCCTTTGCAACACTGCACTGTACAACGGGAGTATAAAACAATACAGATTACATATACAGGAGGTAAAGAGGGCCCTGTTCTTTAGAGCTTGCAATCTAAAATGTGCGTGGATTTCTAAGCCAAAATCTTCCGTTTGGGGGGGAAAGGCAGGGGGCATATTATTTTTTGCTGAATATTGTCCAGGTTACAAAATGCACTCAAACGAGCTGCTAAATTAGGCCTTAATCCATTATTTGTCATTTAACCTCTTCTGGTCCATAGATTGAGTCCACTATGTTTTTTTGCACTTTGCACCCTGCAAGGAGAAATGACTCCAGGTTGCTGTGTTTGAACCATGAATACCTCACTGCCTGTATTTGGTGGCACTGTATTCATGAGGGGCAGGTAGCACATTGTTTTCCCTTCTCCTGCCTCCTATCCATCCCCTATCCACCCCCCTAACTTATACTGTATGGACTGGGCTACCCTGCACCCACCAGCACTTGCATTTTCACCTAGCACCCAGTTTCCAATTCACCTCTAAGTGCACAACACAGCTAGACCCCTCATGCAGGTGTTTCTTTTTCAAAATGAGCACTAAGGAGAAAAGCCTTCCCACCGTCTAGAAACTAAATCAACGGAGAGATGGCACTCAGATCTCTTTTTCCGAAGTCGCCCGAAGTTGCCTCACAAGGAAACTTTGGGCAACTTCGGAAAACTAAGTGTTCCGAGTGCCATCCCGCCGGCGGTTTCGATTCTAGGCAGGGGGAAGCCTTTTCTGGGAGATTAGTAACTAAATCTCCCTGAATCTTACCATGTGTCTCTACCATAAAAAGCAGCGTCGGAGCGAGTCAAAGGGGGTCAGCATTGCTAGTGCATCAAGCTCAATATCACTCTCTACACTAGTAGAGCTGAATTTCCTTGTTAAAACCCAAACGCCCCTTGTAACTGGCCACTCACTGCCGCATAAGGCAATGTTATCACCTCAATGCCTCAATTCCAGGAGCGGTCCTGGGTAACCGTAATTGACTTAGTAAGCACCCCCCCCATCCATTTTTGGCTGCACCCATACATTTTCTACGTCATACCAATATATGCCCTGATCCCTCTGAAACCTTGCCCACTCTTAGAAAAGGGTGAAAGCCTTTCTATAGGAGTAGTCTGCATCAAAAACACTCTTTGTGTCTAAGAAGGAACGATTGCACTAGTGGCACATTTGGTACAAATTGTAGGGTTATCCCAAGGTTGAAGAACTAGAGAAAGAAGAAATAAGTGGTTTTCACCTGGAACTGGTAAGAAATAAGCTTCAGTGGGGGGGCGGTTATATTTGCACAGGGTAGAAGTGGCATCAATCAATAGACTGTAGTGAGAAATTACTCGGGGGGCTGACAATGGCAGGCGCAGAGACCTCTCGGGAAGGTCTGTGGCTAATCATTGAGACTTCAGCTCAGCATTGGTTTGAGAAAGTACAGTGTTCATGAGCATTATCTCTATTAAAATGCTCCATCCTTGGCAAACACTGTGGCAAATTTCTTGAAAAGCTCCGGTGTAGCGGCAGTGATAATTTGACTCACATATAACTCCTCCTCTCCATATTTGCATCTATGGGCTCTTTTACTTGGAAAATACTCTGCATATATATATATATAGATATTGAATATATCTTGTTTTTATAGTCCTATGAATTAACATTCTTCTTGATGGTATGAAACTAGGCTAATTAAATGGTAATTTCACCCCATATGAAGCAAACACAATGAATTATGCCTTGAGGACCCCACATTGAAACTTGAGTGGGCCTTATACATAAAGAGGATCCCAACCCAAAAAAAATAGTTTGTTGCCTAATGAAAATATCTAATTCTAAGCAGATTTCCAAAATGCAATGGTTTTAAGGTTATTTGTAATGTACGTTTTTTAAGGGTAGAACTTCACAAGCTTTTTTCGTCTGATCGACGCACGGTGACAAAACGCACGCGACAATGGAGACGCAGGCATTTGATTCTAATTGAACTGAATGAAAATTCGTAGGTAAAAACGACATAACGTCCGACACGACGACTGTTGGATCTGGACGCAGAGAGCAGCGACTGTGTAGTTGTTACCTCCGACTTTTCATTCAGTCCGATCAGTGACGTAAATAGATATTACTGGGCCCCACAGCAAATTATTTTTCAGGCCCCCAAAATGTTTAGAGGTTGACTTGTTTCTCCAGTATTTATTGAAATTGTATATGAATTAGGGCCTTGTGGGGCCCCTATACCTCCTGGGCCCCCCTGCAGCCGCAGGGTCTGCTTCCTCTATAGTTACGCCCCTGAGTCCGATTATATCTTGACTCGTGCGACTCCATCCGACTTTCCGCGTGCGTTTTGTCGCGGGGCTTTGATCCGACGAAAAATGCCCGTGGAGTTCTACCCTTAATCTGTTTCTGTTCTCTGGCTTCTGCTTGTCGAAACGACGTGGGAGAAGTCCTCAAGATGTTGATAGTATTCCGGGAAGCGAACGTAATATTTCCCTAAACTTGTAACAGGGAAGATATTGTAACAAATTGTTGTGCAAATGCACTCAACACATTCAGGGACGGCGACTGGTTTCTCTAATTAGCATTCGTGTAATGTAGTTGTGCTGTTGGTAGGGGTGTGGGATGAGGAATGCCATTGTGTTGAGCCTTAGTGTTTGGGGACAAACACTGCTGTGGGGGGAACGTGTGAAAAGGCCTTAGTACTGTCAGTGAATGAGGACGTCTGCGATTTCAAGCAGGGAGCCTGTCATTCATAGGCCTAATACAGCCAAGAAGAGGCCAAATCGGAGCAGAGGGAAATGCACTGCAGTTTTTAATTTCATAATAGTAGCATTTCATTCTGCTTCTTCTTCTTTTTTAAGTGTTTTGACGTGCTACACAATTAGGAGCCCAATCAGCCTCCAGCATATACAAAGTGTATGTTGTGACAGAATCCTTAACAACACTTGCACTGATACAATTCTTATAAACCCATCGCTTCCGGGGATATGAGTTCACAAATTCTTGGAGAGAAATCTGCTGCGTTGTTCTCTTTCCTGCGTTTATATCTCTATATTTTCTAAGTTGAACGGGACTTTTTTTTTATTTCCGTCATTACAATATGAAAATGAAGTAGTGCTCATTTACAAGATACAGTGATGACTTTTTTTTCTAACACTGAGATCCATAAAGGACAATTTTTTGCAGACATTCAAATTATTTATACATTTCATGATAACCATTATACAGTCAAGTGTTTTTGAACTCACATTTGAAAACATTAAGAGGGTTATTTATTAAAGTCCAAATGGCAAAAAAAAAATTTTTTGTTTTTTTTTTACTATATAATCTGCATTTTTAGTGGGAAAAAAACCTTGAATTTCCCGTAATTTATTAAACCCAGAGGCTGCTACAAGTCTGAATCCAAACATACTAAATCTCCAAGCTGTCGGGGTCTTGTATAAGTCAATGACAAAGGTACCATTTCAAATTTGAAAATATGAGTTTCGGCCAAAAATCCGAAATTTTTTAGCAAAAAAACAAACGTTTCAGGCATAAAACCTGAAAAATATGTTCTTTTTTCTCAAAAACTTTTGTTTCCCCCAAACTGATTTTATCACTTTTTTTAAAAAAAAATGGTAAATAAGGTTAAATCGTGGATTCTAGTTTGGCCGGACTTTTTTAATCAGAAAAAATTGGATTTCGATAAATAGCCCCCTCTATGTTCTCTACTAAAATGCAGAAATAACAATGACGTAACTTTCATATGTAATAGCTGGAGATATTCACTTTTCTTTTACATAAAAATAATAAATTAAAAATCAAATCATACATTAAAGAATAAAAAATTAAATTCAGTAATGAAATAATACATTAAGGGGGTTATTTACTAAACTCTGGTCAGGCTTTTTGGGGCAAAATTCTAATTTTTCAGGTATTTTTAAAAACTCGAATTTTTCGAGATTTATTAAAGCCCGATGTATCAAAAAGCCAGAATCCACCATTTCAGACCTGCTGAGGTTGTGTATAAGTCAATGGCAGAGGTCCCTATCCTACTTGGAAGTTTTTGTGGTCTGCACTGGAATTACCCCGAAAAATTTTACTTTTTTTAGTAAAAAATCTAAAAAAAATTCAGGTTTTTCAGAAAAAAAACCCTGAAAAAATGGAGCGATTCGGGAAAAAACCCCAAAACCCAAACTGATTGAATCAAGCTTTTTTTAATGATAAATAAGGTCAAATCAGGTATGGGAGTTAGGTCATGGTTTTTTTATTTAAAAAAGTAGACAAATTCAGATTTTAGTAAGTAGCCCTCCCGAGAAATGAAAATAAAACAAATACAATAATAAAAATAAATACAATAATAAATAAAAAAAAAATATTCAATAATACGTAAAACAAATTGAATATTGTGATAATAGTAATGAATAAAATAAAAAATAAATACAATACTAATAAATAATATAATAAATCATTCTTGAAATATTCTTTAAACATTTTTCCAACAATTAAAAATGCTTGCTTTAATCGTGGTCCCCTGCGCTAAAATACTAAAACTGCATTTTTTAAAAAGAAAATGAATTGTGTAATTGTCCAGAAATTAATATATAGGGAGACCTTAATGAGCAAAAAATACAAACTACGGGCAGACGTTTTTAATGTTGTTGTTTAAATAGAAATTCTTATTGACTGATATTGATAATATAACCCTTTCCATTTTTAAGAGAATTGTTTTCCCCGATTAGATGATAACATTGTGTATAATATTTAAACATGGTTTGTATCATCAGGATTAACATAGGTCTGACTCGAGGCTAAACCAGTTTGTTAAGTTGCGTTTAGGTTTTTATTTCTCAGAACTTGATGCATTTCAGCCCAACTATCTGACTTCGGTGAGTAAATTCCCCCCCTTGTTTTGGATATAGTGGACAACCCTTTCCCATGTTTCTGATACCAATTTGGAAATGTTGACAAGCTGCTCCATGGAGTGGAAGGCTTTGAACAAACAAAAGCCCCTTTAACAGATGGATAGAAACCTGCCCTCAAACAAGCCGCCTTGTACACATCTGAAGTACAGTATTTTTTCTTTTTTTTTTGGAACCTTAAACTTGTGTCGCTTTCAAATGTCATACCTCAAACAGGCCTAACATCAGTTAAATGAAGTGAAAATTGTATTCTTGTCTTGATAGAGATGAAAATGGATTTCTGTTCATGAAATAGATGTAGTTGTCACTTTTTTAAAAAGGTGTCAGCAGTTTGCTTCAGAGAGTGAGGTGACAATTCGGCATGACAGTAAACTTGTGATCTGAGCAATCAATAAAATGCCTCAATAACTTCCGCTTCATTACACTTATAATAAGAGGCTATAGATCTATGGCACATAAAACCCTGATAAGGAGAACACGGAGAGGCTCTCGGTTGCATTTTCAGCGTAGGAACAATAAGAGCAATATTGCCATCTAGAGTCTGTGGATACGTAACTGCTTACTGGTAGCACATTGTACAAGACATATCTTTCAGCGTTAACGTTAAAAACTTAAGTAAGAAAAGGCTTCATGGGGAAGTCATCAGGTTATGAGTGTATTTTGATTTCAACGTTAGCTCTTGGTTTTGGTTAGGGTGCTTACTCGTTTTGAGCATTTCACACTATGCTTAGACTGAAACTCATGTATCACAGAGATTCTCTTTATTTTAGTGGTACTTTTTAAAACTAAGCAGGAAAATGTTGTTTTGTTTAAGAAAATGGCCTTGACCCTATGCCAGTGTTTAAAGATTTTTTATTCCGTTTTTGGAAGCTAAACTAATTCCATGTGTCTCTTTTATGTTTTATGGTGAGCATTTTGAGCTGCAAGTCTGAAGTTAGATAAAATTATATTTTCTCACTGGGCTGAAATTGTTTATTGTGTTGAGGGACCAAAGGTTGGACATTTTGGACAGTACCCTACCACCAGAAGGATCATCTATCTGCAGGGTTCTAAGGTTTGGGGGGCTACAGCCCCAGACATTCACCAATGGGCACAGTGGGATTTTTTTAGTTGAGGGACCAAAGGTTGGAAATCTTGGACAGTACCCTACCATAAGAAGGATCATTAATCTACAGGGTTCTATGGTTTGAGAGGATACAGCCCCAGACATTTACCAATGGGCACAGTGGGATTTTTTTAGTTGAGGGACCAAAGGTTGGACATCTTGGACAGTACCCCACCATCAGAACGATCATTAATCTGCAGGGTTCTAAGGTTTTGGGAGCTACAGCCCCACACATTCACAAATGGGCACAGTGTAACTTTTTTAGTTGAGGGTACAAAGGTTGGAAATCTTGGACAGTACCCCACCACCAGAAGGATCATCAATGTGCAGAAATCTAGGAGTTGGAGAACTACAACCCCAGACATTCACCAATGGCCACAGTCTGACTTTTCATGCACACCTAAAGACTCATGTTGTTATTGCCCATTGTATCTCTATACAGGAGCATTACACCTATTAACTATGGCGTGACTCCGCAGTGAGAACTTAATAACATTATTAATAACATTACTCACTAACATGTAATGTAAAAGATGTCTAGAGTGTAATACAGTTACTGGCACCATGAGTATGTGTCTGGGGTATCATGCTGGTTACCTGGTCGATCAACAATAAGGGGGTTATTTATTATGCTCCGAATATCCGAAATTCGAATAATTCGTAGTTTTCATATTAAACAAAAATAATGAATTTTTTTTGGAATTTATTAAAGCCTTATGGTCTTAAAAGACAGACTCTGAAAATCCAGCATCTCAAAGCTCTCGAGGTCCTGTATAAGTCAATGGGGAAGGTCCCAGTGTCTGCGCTGCTGTCTGTACTGATATCCAATAATTTTGGGGATTTTGGGCCAAAAAGTCCGAAAACTCTGAAAAATATAGTATTCTTTGCGGTACTTTTCTGGGAAAGCGTCGAAGTTATCGGATTTTTGCACGACCCAATTTTTTTGGACTTTTTTAAAGAAAAATAAGGTCCATTCGGGCAGTCGGAGTTGATCGAATTTTTATGTTAGAAATACTTTTCGGACTTTGATAAATAACCCCCTAAATATCTGGAACAACATAGCATTATTGACAAGCGTGATACTTGGCACTGTGTTTCTGGACAATCTTACAGTATAATGATTTGACATTCTGTCAATCAGCAATGCGTGAAACACACCTATACACTCTATTAACTCATTTCATACACCTAATTTGCTTTCTTTTACAGGATAAGTATTGTTTTGTAACAATTATGTGATCCACTTAGCCCAAGGGTACCCAATCAAAGGCCTTAATAACCTTAACAGAGCAGGTATTATGTTAACCCTCAATTAAGAAGAGAACTACCAATAAGAATAGGTGAATCACTAATGAACTCACCTGTCCTGACGAAAAGAGATTTTAAATCTTAGTCTGTTCTACGCCTTGAGGCCAGGAGTTTGAGTTAGCCTGTTTGACATTTGAGGACATTATTTTAAGGTCATTAACTGCTAAATCACTATTCAGAGAGCAAGCAAACCAATTAATTCTCACCCTGTTCAGTCTGCTAATACACCTAGAGCAATGGTGGTTAAATTCATGTTATTACGCATTTCTAATTGTATGTCATTAATAAGGCAGGGTCCAAAATCCAGTGCTGAACTAAAGGAACATTTTGAAGAACAGGGGAATTGGGATGCAAGAGAGAATTATGAGACTCAAGATGTTGATGGAATAACTTTGTATTTTCAAAGAGCTCACAGATTTATTTTGACCAACTACCTAATATAAGGTATAAATTAAATGTATGCTATAAAAAAGGATACATCCCCTCTCTAACGCACACACACTTTCCTCATTACTCTTGTCATGCTGGGTTGGTAGTTGTATGGCCAAATCAATGGCCTTGCTCAAACAATATTTAATTGGGACTTGATCATTGGGCATGGACCTCAAGGGGCTTCTATATAAAAATTTTGATCAGTATGATTTGGCCTTTGTTATAATTGCTTGAATTTATGAATGGGAGATGGGTTTTGACTGCAGTCACCTCTTTGGAGAGGACCATAATGTGCCCACAACAATTTATTGTAGAAGGTAAAGTGAAAGCATGCCAAGACTTTGACTCCAAGAGCCCCTTTATTTATCTGGAGTCATTTTACATAAGGAACATTGATCTATATAGCAGGTGATATTGTTGAGGGTTGTAATGGGGGGATCTCGAAGATTTTGTGGTATGGCGAGGTAGATTATGAGATCATGACCAATGGCAAAGAGTAGGGAACATATTGGGCCACCAAAGCAGTAGGGGGAGTCATTTTGCTTAATGTGTTGCACAGACTTTAATGTTCAAGAGAGTTCTGTTGCAGTAGATAATATAGAATATTTGAGGCAGGAGAATAATATTGAGGGACTGAGCAAAAAAGAGATTTTCTTCCCAGTATAAAAACTTCTAGAAGCAAGGTCAAGCCGCTGTGAACTCTTTCCATACTTTCAATAATGTCCAATGAATTATACAAGAAATATCTCCAGGACTGTAAACACATCATCAAACAAAAACCAGAGCAAGAGACAAGCTGGCAAAGGCAGCGGGGGGCAGTCCAATAGTCCAAATCACATACACCACCTGTGAGGAGATTCCCCCCGAACACTTGTTGCCTACAGCTGTGATTGGAATGGTGGCAGGACTCCATACTGGCACCTAGAGCCATGCAGGTGAGATGGGATAACAGATTACAATTTGGCAGTCAGGCTGAATTATTTGGAGCTTCTGTTGCCTTTCATACATGGCCAGTTCCTTTTTGGATTTTAACAGTTCCAGCTTTTGCCCTTATAAATCCTCTCATTTTAGCTGCTACAGAAATGCTTCTTGAACAGCAATGGAAAATTCTTTTTGTAAGGGATCCTGATTATGTGATTTTGATTATATTATGCAGATCAGTGTGTTTACTATTTTCTACTATAGGAAGAAAATTCACTGTATTATAGGGATGTAGCGAACTGCCGATTTGGTGTTCGCGAACGCCGTTCGCGAACACCGGCAAAAAATGTGAACGTTCGCGGACAGTTCGCGAACTTCGAACACCCACTAAAATCGTTCGATTCGAACGATCGAAGGATTTTAATCATTCGATCGAAGGATTTTCATTCGAATCGAACGATCGAAGCCATTCGATCGAATGCTTTTCATTCGATCGAATGCTTACAATCGTTCGAACGAATGGAAATCGTTTGATTTTTAGCAGTCGAAGGAATTCGAATGGTCAAATGGTCGAACGATTTGTATTCGAATCGAACGCGAACTCAAAATGCGAACGTTCCCAAATGTTCGCGAACATTCGGCGGACGCGAACGGTCGAAGTTCGCGCGAACTAGTTCGCAGCAGAACAGTTCGCTACATCCCTACTGTATTATTGGGATTCAAGGAGACCCACCCTAAACCCAATGGGGACCCATTTTTAGGACCTATATTATATTTTTATATTTATGTTTTTTCCCTAAAGTTTATTCTTGATCCCTAGCATAGTGATGATAAAACTTAAATGGGAAACACTTAATTGCATTAAACTGTGGAAACTTGAGTCCAACAAAGGTCGCTAGGTTTTTGTTTACAGTTTTTTTTTTCACATCGCTATATCTCATAATATTGATTTTTTTTTTTGGAAAACTTGAATTTGCAGAAAATTCTACATTTGTGTATTTTTTTTGCAGTAGTTTCCTCAAATTAGAGGAAAAAATGAGATCTTGAATTTTCATAAATTTGCGCCGTGGTATATTATAGCTTCAGCCCACTATACAAAACACAAGATGGTACTGTTTTCAATTTATGATTCTATAAATTGTGGCTAATAATGACATGAAATATAACTGATCTTTTGTAAGTTTTTCCTTCTAATGTACCTAACATTTCTTGTTACTCCTGTAAGAATAATAAAATAGAAAATAACCTTATCCGGAAACCCCTAGGTCCCAAGCATTGCGGATAGCAAACCCCATACCTGAGATGGTTAGTCTTGCAAATAAACCCCCTATCGAGTATTACAGGAAAATGCTCATATGGTGCCACCAGTAGTGATGGGCGAATTTGTCCCACGAATTTTGACGCCTGCGTTAATTCTGATGTTTGTGTCAATTTTGACGCCGGCGTTAAAGTCAATGGTGGTCCGAATAATGTTGACGCACGACGGTTTTGATGCGAATGATTTTCCAAAATGTTTTGCCGCTGGAAATTCACCGCAAATTTGGGCCTGCAATAGTAAGTCCTGTATTTGCACCGGGGTTCAATGCATTCATTTAACACTAAGGGTCAATTCATCCCACCCCCTACACTGGGCTTTGTGAATGGACAAGAATATCAGTATTTATTTTGCCTCTTTAGAAGCTTATGGAACTAAAGACACATTTACAAGGGGGTAAAATGCTGATCATATTACTCCTCTCTGTGGCTATGGAATCCTGTGTTTTTGGTAACAATGTGGATGCCTGAGGTCTGAATAATAAAACAATTGGACGCTCCAGGAGGGGGTCATCTACTGTCACTCCAGCCCTTCCTCAGTATGTTTGTGCCAAGCCCTCCTCTTCCTCTCATGTACTGATACACATTTGCCCCTCTCAGGGACATAATGGTGGGACCTACTAACCTGCACAAGGATAGACCCCTATCTTTATTATTCATATCCATTGAGCTAAACACACACACACCAATCACAGTGGTAAAGAAAATAAGGGGCTCATCAAGAACTAATGGCAACCCAGGGGCCGAGCTATAAAGCTTAGATATGATTGGGTACCCCACTATAAGCAGTAGTGTACCCAACCGTCAAGCACCACCCATAGAATCTGAAGTACTAAATGATCTGCCAGGAAAGACCGAGGGGCTGATTTATAAACCCTCAGTAAAAGGATTTAGTTTTTGCAATGTATTTTCCACACTGGAATTTCAACATGGAAAATATTTGTCAGAATCCTTCCTCCCTATATGCAAAAATTCAGAGAATTGATAGTGCTCAATACTAAACAGTAAACAATGCTGACTGCTGCCAGGCCAAAGGCTCACATTATATACATGTAATATAAAGTAAAAAAAAAAACATAAAATTAAGACCAATTGCAAATTGTATTAGGCTACCACTGTCTAGATCAGTGCTGTTTAACTTTCTATATGTAGTGAGACAATTATATGTCATACAGCTTGTTGGAGGGCCAGAAAGAGTTAAAAGGATAGAATAGAATGAAGTCTATGGAGTCTCTGAGCTGACTGAAGAGCCATAAAAATCCTTTGGAGGGCCACATCAGGCCAACGGGCCTCCAGTTGTTCACTCCTGGTCTAGATTATACTAGAAGTTTATTGAAATCAAAATACTTTAGAAACTAGATTTATTATACTAGTTATACTTATTATAAATTTGAGTGAAAACACAAATCATACAAATCTTTTGGATTGGACGCCCCAATTGCTAGATTTTTTTGGGGTTATCGCCTTAAAATCCTACATTTTTCGCATTATCATCTCTACATGACCTTGACAGGTTTGAGATGGTGGATTTTCAGATTCACACTTTTTGCAGCTTCAGGGTATAATAAATCTCAAAAAAAAAATATTTTTTCCCACAATAAAAATCGATCTTTACTAAATAACCCCCATAACATGCCAATTGTTAGCTTCTGTTTCTTGTTTTTAGTCCCAACTATATAATGTGCCCATTCCAAGCTTGCGGTTCCATGTATTCTAGTCAGTGCTAGCTTTATGTTCCACTTACATTTGTAGCTTCTACAGTATACATTATGTACCAACAACCAGTTTTTGGTTCCTCTAACGTAATGGACCAATTACTATCTTTTGTTACACAAACCTAATGTACCAGTGTTGTCTAATCCTTGTGTGGGAACTAAAGTCTACGTACCCATAGCCTTTGGTTCCACATACTTAATGATCTGCTTGCTAGCATGATGTTTCAAAAACTTAATATACCCATGGTAGCTATTGGTTCTACATATTTAATGATAGCTTCTGGCTCCTTTAAAATTAATGTACCAATTGCTAGCTTTTGGCTCCACAGACATTACCAGTTGCTGTCTTCTGGTTCCCCATGCATTATGCACTAACTACAAGCCACTGGAACCCAGGACACAATGTACAGTTGTTGGTTTTAGATGGAACACATTTTATCTAGAAATTTACTAAATGGCTTCTGCCCCCCCACCATCCACAAGCTTCTGATTCTCCTTTTTTTCAAGGTCCGAGGGGGGCGGGGCATGCGTGCAGTGCTTAAGTTCGCCGCATCAAATTCGGACTAGCTGGCCCAGTTCAAGTATCTCAGCAGCCCGGCAGTGGGCTGTGGGTCGGTGGTTGAGGTCCCCTGACATATATCATGTACCATCTCCAAGCTTCTGATCCTCCATATATCATGTACCATCTCCAAGCTTCTGATCCTCCATATATCATTTACCATCTCCAAGCTTCTGATCCTTCATATATAATGTACCATCTCCTAGCTTCTGATTCTCCATATATTAAGTACTCTTTCCTTACTTCTATTTCTCCATATATTAAGTACCATCTCCTAACTTCTAATTCCCCATATATATAATGTAACATTTTTTAGTTTCTGGTTCCCCATGTTTTATTATGTACCAAGCCCAACTCCAAACTTCTGGGTCTTTAACAGTGCATAACAGTCACTTAATGCTGTCTTGTTCCTGTTTTAGTTTATAACCATTTTCTGCTACCAATAATTGGTTCTATTCCATCGTAAATTATTTTTTCCTTTTAGCTCTGTTTGATGCATCTGAAGGTCACTTTTTACTGTCTCCCCAGCATCCAGCTTCCAAAATTCTTATGTACTGGTTGAATACCTAGTTGATGGAAAGCAGTATTGGCTTACTTGCACATGATAGATGTGGGGTATGCACCATATTTTGGTCTCTAAAAGAATGTATTTTCTACATATTGACATACGTATATTTCTTCTTTAAAATAACATTTCTTTGATCAAGGCACAAGCAAATGTTTACCCTGTATTTTGTAGGGCCCCAGATGGTCTTAAACCTCATTTTCTACACTCTCAGCCATGAAGATGACATTACATGTAAAACACAAAACCTGAGCTCAGCACACAATATGTGTTTTTTTTTTAATCTGAAACCTTACAGATGAATAACAGGAGATACTTCTCCATGCTCTTAGAGAGATAAAATGTTTTACATGATTAAATTCTATGTTTTATCAGAATCTGGGTTTCCTTCACGTGCATTTTCACGAGGCCGGATTAAGGTATATATGGACTGGAAATGACATTAATTTTGACCCTGATCATCTGCTTCCTGTCACTTCCTATTATTTTCTACTCGTTCATCAATCCTGGGGGGAAATCAAAGTCTGTGTTTCATTCTTTGGAGTCTAACTAATTCTCTCTGATAGATGCTCTACACTTTCCATTTTGGTCCCTGTATATTGCCTACAAACCAATTAACCTTTTGGTTAATGTTATAATTATATTAGGATATTTATGAAAAATAGATGTTATTTTTTAATAAGAAGATTTACAATATAATGTGTAAAAATTAACTAATTTGATTGATGGTGAAAATCTAAAAATGTAAAAAAAAAAGAATAATATGATAACATGTGTAAGTAAAATAAACCTTGGTTTAAATGTTGTCAGTAATGTTTATACACTTAATTAAATGTTACACTGAGTTTTATTTAGTAGGGGTATCACTACAGGTACACATTTTATGGGAAATTTAGGGGGGGGCAGGGGAAAGTTAGAATTATTGGCAAGTCTTTTTAACCTATTCCTAACGTGAAATTTAAAAATGTTTTTGTCACTGGTAGGGTCAAGAATGGCAACCAAATTATATTTTAAATCTAGATGTTAATTCTTATTTTTATTATTTTTTAAAATGTTTATAGTATTTAAATGCAATATTATTTAAAAAAATAATACAAATAATGAAATTATATTATTTATTTTTCTATATAAAAGATTGTTTTTTTATGCACTCTCATGTTCATTCAAACAATTGGTTGGTTGCTATGTGGAAACCTGGAAAAAAGAAATCCCAGCTCCATGGGGGATTAAGATTATGTGAGGTATCTACCTGTCTGATCTATGGCAATATATGGACAATCTATAACTCCTGCTTATTTTACATAAACAAAGAAGCATTCTGACCTTGGTGAAATGTGGTGACTCTGCTCATTTCAGGTCAATAATATCACTTTGCCATTATTCAGGTAAAGAATAAACATTCTTACTCCAATTCACCACTACCCCAGGTTTCCGTACCACAAAAGCCATCTGGTGTATATAGAGCATGCTCTCATAGATTAAGTCCAATCATTTATTGAATTCTATCCACAATATTCTCTTAATAAGTATATTCTAAGTATTACATATAATTAATATACGGTGTCTGGACCACCATCAGGGAGGTAAAGGCTAACTGAGCAGAAGGTTGGCCGGCTGGCTGGGTAGGAGGATCATTATATTAGATCAGTAATCCCCAACCAATGGCACATGAGCAACATTTTGCTCACCAAACCCTTGGATGTTGCTCCCAGTGGCCTCAAGGCAGGTGCTTATTTTGAATTCTAGGCTTGGAGGCAAGTTTTGGCTGTATAAAAACCAGATGTACATGTACTGCCAACCAGTCTCATGTAGTCCACATAGTGGTTACCACATTGCCAATCACAGCCCTTTTTTGGCACCCACAAGAACTTATATATGCATGTGTTGCTCCCCAACTCTTTTTACATTTGAATGTGGGGACCCCTGATATAGATCATAGAATACCAAAGCTCTGCTTGAAATGAAAAAAAAAGGTGTGAGGTTGTCAAAAACTGTTGACATTCCTACATCTCATATCAAGATACAAGTCATCCTTTATTCTCAATTTTTTCTAGTTATAGTTGACTTGCCAAGCTGGAGAAGGTACTTCACTGAAACTGCATTTTAAACTACCTTTTTACTCAATGAAAAGGTTAAAATAGCAATCGGGATAATTATCTCAGTGATGTTCTAACATTAGGAGATATCTGTGATAGCTGCAAGCTACCTGGTTTAAGTATACACTGAAAATATGAATTCTCCATGTATAGAACCCAAAGTGACATTTTCTTTCAGAGTCAACAAAAATGTAGGTCAGTCATTCTTGGCTCTGTGTAATTCTAAGAGGCAAGTTATCTAGATATTGTGTATTAGCCTTGGAATATGATCTATGCTCGGAGGCAGAAGTAGGTGGCCTGTGGAGAGGTTGAAGGGCATGAGTGGGGGAGCAAGGAAGAGCAGCATCTTAATGGAGTAATGTTCATATCAGTCATTCTTGGGAAAAACCTTAGCATTCCAAGTTAGTGGAAGAAAAGTCACATTTTATGGATCATATACAATTTTCAAATGTATTCAAATTCAGTTTTGTTCCCGTCTTGAGTTCACCTGGGATATAGTAATATCAAAATATTCCAAAAACTGTTTAGAAAACCCCAAATAATGGCTGCCATGGCTAAGGCTCATGTTGATATTGATTGAGCTGGTTTGAAAATATCACCTGCTGGGTCCCCCCATTAGACATGAGATCATAACACTGCCTGAGATCAAAAACCAGTTCAATTTGGCCTACACCTTGGGTTTTTCGTATTATTTATTATTTCAAATCTATCCATAGGGGAATGATATTCTCAACTCATTTATGGAACTGTCTGTAGCAGGAACAGGAACTCTTGGTTTTCAACTAATCTGTACCAACAGACCCTATACCCAATTTAAGGTTTGTATATTTATAAACTTATTCTAGTGTCATATTTTCGTAAAGATAGTTTTCCTATCAATGTGAATGGCCAATGTTCAACCTATGGTTGTGGAATACACAGACGTAAAGGCTTTCACTCACTGGACCCAGAAACTATGTTTATGTCTATGTACTATAAAAGGAACTGCAAGCAACTGTTAGTGACAGCTCTCCAAATGACAATGACTATTATCTTCCTTTGGACTTGGAAGAGCCTACAGAGAAAAAGCAACACAAAATTCCATAAGTCTCTGGAATGAATTGAAGCCGGAGAGTCTGCTGCCTGTCACACGTGAATGTCACAGACTGAGCTATGTTTAAATTCCTTTGGCATCTAGTAATTAACTAGTCGTGAAATACACGTCGATATCCTGCGATGTGTAAAATTTCATTTTCAAGAATCCTTTGTTTTAAGCAAGTTGACAGCTACCTTTTTTCTTTCTTTTTTTTTAGGTTTGCAAATTATCTTAGGAAGAATAAGCTTAGCCCCACCACCAAGCATGGGGGCTCATTAAGTTTACTTTATTTGAATTTGATGGGGGAAACTTTGATTTTTTTCATGCCGATGGTAAGAAGGGTATAAATGTATTTATTGATTAAAGCAATCAAATGTTTGGGGTATCATTAAACCTTGAGGCTCTATGTACATCTGACTTCACAGAATATGGTCTGTATTCACTGCGTATTCCCTCGGAAATACTGTAGTTGGGTTACAGTTCATTCACATACTATAGGGCCAAACGGATGTGGACAATTATTGAAATTTGAAGCAAAAATTGGACAGTAGGTCCTCTTCTGTTTCTGTCCAACAAACCCACTACGTAGTAATGTTCTTAATGATTTGGTTTGCTTGATTGGCCTTCACTGAGACCTAACCTCATGCCAACCCATCTGTATGGTGACTGATGCTCTTGTGGCTGAATGGAAAAGACAAACTGTTGCATTGTGCTGGTCCAAAATTGCAGGCTGTTGCAACACAATAGCTACACATGCCTATTACAGCCACAACAGTTTAGAAAAGCAATATGGCGCTGCTGAACCCTTCTATGATGCTCAAGGAATACTTGGAAAAATGTTGGTTGGGTTACTTACAGCGCTGTAATGGGGGAAAGAAATATAAAAAGTGTTAATATCAGACACGAAGTATGTAGATTCTTATACCTTTTCATCGCATGTTCACTAAAAATTCCATTTTTTAAATGATATCCTGCCTGCTCTTTCACAATCCATTAATTCCTGGATCGGCATCAGAAGGAATGTCAGAGTGGAGAGAGATTCTTGTAAGACACAGATGTCAGGATCAAAAGTCAGAGACATTCTCTGAACAGCAGGGAAGCCTTCTTGTTAGCCCTAATCGCAACAATTAGTATGTGCTATTTGACATTCCTTGCCTACATTTCTGCCATTGTAAAGAGAGGGTTTTTTTTTTTTTTTAAGTCGAACAGAAAAAAAAATACTCCTTTCCCCAAAAAAGGATATGTGAAATGTTTGTTAAGAATCTAGTAAATGACCTTTCATGGAAGCAATTGTACTTGCATAGGCTTAATGTGTTTTCTAATAATGGCTTTGTTTTAGGATTGAATTGAGAAGATCAAAAGTGGTACCTGTACTGGATAGATGGAAACCTCTCTTGCTCCAAGAAGGTATCGCATTTAGCTTGCATTGAAGAGCAACTGGGTTGGAACCATTATGTATAACTACATGGATCTGGATTGGTGGCTGCTAATGTATAGTTCCAAAAACAGGTTGAGGGCCTCGTTTGGCATGGAACCACATGTGAAGCCCACCCAACCAGAATATAACCTCGCAGTGTGGAGATATAACAATAATTTTTAGAATAATGGTAGATTTCTTAAATTGATCAACTGGTTTGCCCTCCAAAAGAATATATATATTCCTCATCTGCTTGGAGAAATCCCTGCCACTTCAGAATAGGTAGAGATTCCTTAAAGGAAAACTATACCCCCCAAACAATGTAGGTCTCTATAAAAAAAATATTGCATAAAACAGCTCACATGTAAAACCCTGCTTCATGTAAATAAACCATTTTCATAATAATATACTTTTCTAGTAGTATGTGCCATTGGGTAATCATAAATAGAAAACTGCCATTTTAGAAAAATAAGGGCTGCCCCTTGGGATTGTACGATTCACTGTGTATACAAACAAACAAAACTATACTTGTTAGGTCACATGAGCCAATTAACAGACAGAGTTCTGTCTTTTGCTTCAACACTTCTTCATGTTACAGTTACAGCTGCAATATTTCTGGTCAGGTGATCTCTGAGGCAGCACACAGACCATCATGAAATGGGGGTTCAAGGCAAGAGATGTAAAGGGGCAATATTTATTCCAGTTGGTAAGATTCTTTAATATACCACTAAATATGATCTAAACTATCTGTTGCATAAGTATTCATTTTGGGGGTATAGTTTTCTTTTAAAGGGATTCGGTCATGATTTTTATGGTATAATTTTTATCTCTAAATGACACTGTTTACACTGCAAATAATTCACTCTACAATATAAAATTTAATTCCTGAACCAGCAAGTGTATTTTTTAGTTATAATATTGGTGTGTAGGTGCATTTAAGGTCATTTTGCCTGGTCAAGTGCTTTCAGAAAGAGCCAGCACTTTAGGATGGAACTGCTTTCTGGCAGGCTGTTGTTTCTCCTACTCAATGTAACTGAATGTGTCTCAGTGGGACCTGGAGTTTACTATTGAGTGCTGTTCTTAGATCTACCAGGCAGCTGTTATCTTGTGTTAGGGAGTTGTTATCTGATTACCTTCCCATTGTTCTGTCGTTAGGCTGCTGGGGGGGAGGTGATATCATTCCAACTTTCACAAGTCACATGACTGGGGGCAGCTGGGAAGCTGACAATATGTCTAGCCCCATGTTAGATTTCAAAATTAAATGTAAAAAAATCTGTTTGCTCTTTTGAGAAACGGATTTCAGAGCAGAATTCTGCTGGAGCAGCGCTATTAAGTGATGCGTTTCGAAAAAAACATATTTTCCCATGACAGTGTCCCTTTAAAGGGAACTACAACTTTGCCCACCCTCCCAGGAACATACAGTGCCCTTCCAAATTGAGAAATCCCTGACTCTTCAGAATAGGGGAAGGTTTTGTAAAGGGATTTACAACTTTGCCCTTTTGAGCAAACAGATTCCCCTTCTGCATGGAGGAATCCCTACCATTTCAGGGTTTTTGGGGATTTCTTCACTGGATTTACAGTTTGACCCACCTACCCAGGAATGTATATATTTTTTTAGAGAAATCCCTGCCATTTCAGAGTCAGTGGAGATTTTAAAATGATTAATAACAGAAAATATTGGGGTCAAACCATGCTTCTTTATAGTACAGCTCCTTGCCTTAAGGTGTATTGATCCCTACAAAATTTTTAGGAAAAACTGGGATAAAAACGCTTACCGTTACAGGATTTGGGGAAGTCCATGCCTTATGCTGCCGGTAGATCAAGGAAATTAGATTTTAGTGATTTTGCTTGGGTGCCATTGCCCCTAAGTCATTCAAGCATCTGAAACATTTCATTGGCTTCAGAGAAAACCTGCAGCTGAACGCCGCACAGCAGTGCATTATGGAGATCCTCTAGCACCCAAAAGGTTAATTAAAAGCCACTTTTGTGTCATTAACTAATACACTTCTATTACACAGTGTGTGACGTTTGCAAGCAAAATCAAACAGAAACCCTTAAAAAGCCTCCCCCCCACATCTGAAAGCCCCAGATACAGATTGTTGACAGTCAAAGCTGATGGCTTCGCAATTTGGAACGTTCTCAATAGATAATCTCACAATCGTTGAGAAGCCGAGATTACATATGACATGCGATCGAGGTATTCCCTGCCATCTTTTGTGCAGAGCTTTGTGCTGCCGTGGGGGAATATATCATATAGAACATCAAACAACACAGAGTAGGGCTATGTAATATACAAAGCATTTCAGCTTGTTGTGGCTAAAAAATACACTGGATGTCCGAGGCTAAAATGGATAAGCTTTGCCCTTTTTTAGACCCAATTAGTTTGGGAATTTAAAGGTACCGGTAATGTGTAGCTCAATGGGACCAGCATGGAGAGCAGCCCTTTGCTGTGAGCTCAATACGGAAAGCTTTCAGCGTGTGCTGGAGCAGAAGTCACTAGGGATGTGCCATTGAGTGCTGTGTATACTGGAGTGTTGCTATTTGCTCAACCACTCAAGCTTAATTAGTTAACAGGGTCCTTCTGTGTACTGAGAGCACTTCACGAAATTGTAAGGGGTTTCTGTACTTTTTCAAGAGCTCCGAGAACAATTATTTAGCCCCTTTCTTTCCTCATTGAAGGTAAACATGAAACTCAGAGAAGAAAAAACCAATGCAACCAATAGGACATTACAGACCAAACTTCATTGAGACCCTAGTCCCAATATTATTATTCTAAGCGGACTTCACCCAGCCTATCCTTTATTTAACTAAATCGTCATTTTAACTACATCTCTCTCAAGGCAGTGACCAACCTCAACCAATTACCAATAAGGTTTGCTCAATCTAATATAACTTTTAAGATGAAACCAAATATCTGATTGGTTGCTACGGGTAACCACACTGGTGCAATGTAGTAGCAATCTAAATTACACCATAATCTATTGTTCAAAAAGGTTCCATGATTGGACAGTATTTGCAGTATAATAATGGTCTAACGGAAGCTGAGACTGTTCCCCCAGAGCCATAGTTTGGGAACCTTTGTCATAATTATGTTTTTTTCACAAAGGTTATTCCTCCAAACATATAGGCACCATCTCTCCTTACTATACCTGCTATCCCACAGTCACACTCCCTTCCCAGAGACTATTACCCACTGTTACTATAGGCACCATCTCTCCCTACTATACCTGTTATCCCACAGTCACACTCCCTTCCCAGAGACTATTATCCACTGTTACTATAGGCACCATCTCTCCCTACTATACCTGCTATCCCACAGTCACACTCCCTTCCCAGAGACTATTATCCACTGTTACTATAGACACCATCTCTCCCTACTATACCTGCTATCCCACAGTCACACTCCCTTCCCAGAGACTATTATCCACTGTTACTATAGGCACCATCTCTCCCTACTATACCTGCTATCCCACAGTCACACTCCCTTCCCACAGACTATTATCCACTGTTACTATAGACACCATCTCTCCCTACTATACCTGCTATCCCACAGTCACACTCCCTTCCCAGAGACTATTATCCCACTGTTACTATAGGCACCATCTCTCCCTACTATACCTGCTATCCCACAGTCACACTCCCTTCCCAGAGACTATTATCCCACTGTTACTATAGGCACCATCTCTCCCTACTATACCTGCTAGTCAGAGCCACAGAATGCATCCCTAACCTCAAACAGTTAAGGGGCAAATTCACTAAGCGCCGAAGCGCCTAACGCTAGCGTCAATTCTCAATTCACTGGCGTAAATTCGCTAGTGTTACTTCGCACCCTTACGCCTTTCGCTACGGACATAACTATGCAAATTCACTAACGCGCGCAGTGTACTGAACGCTATCTTTTACGCTAGACTTCCTTCGCCACCTCAGACCAGGCGAAGCGCAATAGAGTAGATAGGGATTGCTTCAAAAAAAGTTCAAATTTTTTCTAAGTTCCAAAAAACGCTGGCGTTTTTTCTATATTATGGGTGATAGGCTGAAAAAGATCGAAAATTTTTTTGGGGCTCCCCTCCTTCCCCCCTACATTTCCTGACTCATAGCAACTTAACTAGACAGTGGGCACATGTGTAGGGCAAAAAAAAAATTTTTATTTGATGTTTTGAATGTTTCCCAGGCATTTGTAGTGATTCTACGTATTCCTCCATTGAAATTTGAATTTGGCGCCGTATGCAAATTAACCATCGCTAGCGTAACTTCACTTTGCTTAGCGAATCAACGCTAGCGCAACTTCGCAACCTTACGCTACCCCTTCGGATTTTAGTGACTTTGCGGAGCACTGGCGAAACTACGCCTGGCGAAGTTTGGCGAAGTGCGGCTAAGTTACGCCTGGCGCAACTACGAATCTTAGTGAATTTGCCCCTTAGTGCACCATATGCAAATAACCTGTGCTAAATCTGCCTCTGATTTTCCAGTTGTAAGAGATTCTGTGCAATAGTGGACAGTAGAGCATAAAACAACAACAAGATAAAAGATTGCAGTTAGGCAGAAGAGTAAATCGTTTAAGACATCTCAGTCGCTATTATAAACCTATGGAATTGATTCACACATATTGATTTTGCACTAGACAAATAACTGCCAGGGCCAGATTCATCCAAACAGTTGTGTTTACTTTGGACAGGTTTATGTAGCATTTACCATTGTCCAAGTCTATTACACAGCTTGGCTTACATCCTAAGAAGAACATTTTGAGCATGTGTTTTTTCCTCATCATTAGGTTCCCAGTGAGAAGCCTTCAGTCTAACTATTCTCTCTCTGGTGCTATCTTCAACATTGCCTTCCCACTGTTTGTGATGTATAAGCCAGAAACCAATAATGAGCATTGATAGGTTGGTTCTATGCTGTTTGGGACAACATGTGCCAACTCTGAGTACAAAAACCAGCAGTGAAGCCTCAGAATTCCCCCAACGCATTTCATTCTTCCCTAGTGAAACAGAAGGCAATTGGAATTTCTGCTTTATGTTGGGCATAATGTTTGGAAAATGTAGGTTAATTGATATAAGAGGAGCTGATAATTTTACTTTTTATTATTGTGCCCCCAAGAGTAAATAATCCCTGGCACCGTGTATAGAATAGATATTTCGGATGGCATTTAGGAACTCTATTATACAAAGTTCTAGCTGAGAGTATTCAAGATCATAAATGCAGCTGTACATAAACGCAAATCCAATGCTAGAAAATGTTTTAGCATCATCATGTATGATATATTAGGACTCATTAGTAATGAGGAGAAAATTCTCATTTTGCGGGCGATTATTAAACCTGCGTTGCTGCGTTTTCTTTGGGAATGACTGTTGAGTTCACCAGATTAGGAAATCCAGACAGGACTCTGAATTGAATGGCCAATCACTGATCGCCACGTCATAACCCCCTGATGTCATAGACCCACCCCTGAACTGTCATCCAACACTAGGGATGTAGCAAACGTCGGAAAAAAAGTTCGCGAACATATTCGCGAACTTGCGTCAAAAATGCGAACGGTTCGCGAACGTCGCGAACCCCATAGACTTCAATGGGAAGGCGAATTTTAAAAGCTAGAAAAGACATTTCTGGCCAGAAAAATGATTTTAAAGTTGTTTAAAGGGTGCAACGACCTGGACAGTGGCATGCCAGAGGGGGATCAAGGGCAAAAATGTATCTGAAAAATACATTGTTGACACAGCGCTGCGTTTTGTGCTGTAAAGGGCAGAAATCACACTACGTCACTCAGGTGATGTTTCTGGACACGGAATGTGAAAAAGCTCACACAGCTAGGTGGCACTTGGTTAAAGACTGGGCAAACAAATTGAAACAATGCCTGCAAGGTCAACGTATACACTACAGCAGTTTGATACAGAATATATTATTGCTGCTTGAACAACGTCACTCGGGTGGTGTTTCTGGAGACGGTATTATTATTGATATTTAGACAGAATGTGAACAAGCTCACACAGCTAGGTGGCAGTTGTTTGAAGAACACACTGGGCAAATAATGCCTGCAAGTGCACTACTATTGGTGCACTACTATGAAGAACAGCAAACAGCACTGGACACGTTAAAGAACAGTAAGATAAGTAAAATAAAAAAAAAAATATATGTATATTAAAAAAAAAAATTACTCTGGTTGGTTCTGAACTACTAGGAGCAGCACAGTAGCACAGCAGTCCCACTCCCCAACACAGCTAGACTAATAGCACTGGGCTCTTATAGTAGCAAAGTAAAAAAACAAAAAAGAAAATAAAAGCAGTCCTTACAAGGACTATTGGGTTATTACAGCAGTCAGCAGATGAGATCAGAAGCAGTGCCCACAGCAGCTACATACAGAGCACTGCAGTAGAAGGTAGATTACTACTAGTCAGCAAAGCTAACTAACCTAAACTCACTGTCCCTCAAATCCCTGCAGAGTTCTGTCCCTACAATACAGAGCAGTATCAAGTAGATTACTAGCCAGCAAAGTTACTATCAACTGTCCCTCAAATCACTAACAGCTCTCTCCCTACACTAGCTCTTGCAAGCACACACAGGCAGAATGAAAAAACGCTGCAGGGCTTCAGTTTATATATGGAAGGGGAGTGGTCCAGGGGGTGTGGGGTGGTCCAGGAGGGAGAGCTTCCTGATTGGCTGCCATGTATCTGCTGGTCTGGGGTGAGAGGTAAAAAATAAGCGCCAGCTAAGGCGAACCCAAATTGGCGAACGTCGCGCGACGTTCACGAACATTCGTGGACGCGAACGGTCGATGTTCGCGCGAACTAGTTCGCGGGCGAACAGTCCGCGACATCCCTATCCACCACTCCCCTGACATCAACTCCCAAGTCTAAGGGGATTATTTATCAAAGTCCGAATTTATCTCAATATTTTCTGCTACAAACTCCGATCAAATTTGCTTGGTTTTTTTGCACTTATTTATTATTATATTTTCCCGAAAATTTGCTTTGCGAGAAAAAAAAATCAGATTTTTGCGATTTTTCTGATTTCTCATCCGATTTTCAGGATTTTATTTTAGATTTTTGCCAGAAAACCCTGAAAACTTTGTGGTGTTGCGAAGAAACCCATCAAACATCAAAAAATTATTGGGACTTCTCCCATTGACTTATATGCAACCTCGACAGGTCTGAGATGCCAGATTTTCAGATTCTGACTTTTCCATCCTCGGGGTTTAATAAATTCCGAAAAATTTGTGATTTTCTAAAAGTCCGATTTTATTAAATCTTTTTAGATTATAAGCTCTTTGAGCATTTTTATTCTGTAACCCTTGTTTCTTAAATTATTTTCATATAAAGTGCTCCTTAAATTGCTAGTGCTATATATATATATATGAGCAGAGTGCTTGAAACGTTAGAACTTCTCTAAATAAACCATTTTTTGTTTGAGCAAGCTCCTGTAAGTGCGGTATTTTTTCTTTTGCATAATTTTCTTTACCTACACCCGGGAAAGTTGGCCTACAGTTAAGGGTAGTGCTCCTCCTTGTTCCTTTATATATATAAAATAGGGATGCACCGAATCCAGGATTCAGTTCGGGATTCAGCCAGGATTTGGCCTTTTTCAGCAGGATTCGGATTCAGCCAAATCCTTCTGCTTGGCCGAACCGAATCCAAATTTGTATATGTAAATTAGGGTGGGGAGGGAAATCGCGTGACTTTTTGCCACAAAACAAGGAAGTAAAACGTTTTTTCTCCTTCCCACCCCTAATTTGCATATTCAAATTAGGATTCGGTTCAGTATTCGGTCTAATCTTTCACGAAGGATTTGGGGGTTCGGCCGAATCCAAAATAGTGGATTCAGAGCATCCCTAATATGAAATAATAGAAAAATTAATGCACATAAGAGACAGGGAATTTCAATGGGGAGCTAAGACAATATAAAATATTTCTCGATTTTTGATTAATCTATACCAAGAAAGTCCATTCATAGTTTTCCAAAATTTTCAAAATGATTTCCTTTTCCTCTGTAATAATAAAACAGTAGCTTGTACTTGATCCCAACTAAGATATAATTAATCCTTATTGGAAGCAAAACCAGCCTATTGGGTTTATTCCATGTTTAAATTAATTTCTAGTAGACTTAAGGCATGAAGACCCAAATTACGGAAAGATCAATTTTCCGGAAAACCCCAGGTCCCGAGCATTCTGGATAGGAAAAATTGCCTTTATAGCTAAAATAACAGAAATGAATGGGTTCTCCGGAATAACTGCAGGTTATGAAAACAAACCTTTCAAGCTTTGTAGATAAGAGGAAAAACAAACCTGGGGAAATGTCCCACAGACATAACAAGTAGACTATTCAGGGCTCATGACTGTTGGCAGTGGATTAGGAAGTCCACAAGAGTTAGGAGAGTGCTAAAAAAAACAAGGGGTGGGATAGACTCTTGTTATATATTGTGACACCGGGCACAGTGTTTAAACGAATTCTCTGCAAATCGACATGAGCCCCAGGCTAAAGGTAGTAAAGACAATGAAGAGGTGTGATGGCTACGTGCAAAGAGAAGTGTGAGGCCTCGTTGACAAGCCATGATGGGATCTGACAGCTGAGCTAAACCGACAGTAAGATAAAAAAAAAAAGAAGACAGTAAAATTAGTGATGTTGAGGGAAACCAAGAGATTAATGACTATGTAAATATCTATTTTCTTCAAAGAAAGGCAAAGCTACATAGGAGAACCAAGACAAGGTTAACAAACGGTTGTTTTCCTAATAGACAATAAATGGGAAGTACCATTATGGCACCAACAAATAAATACCTGGCTACCCAATCCTGGGATGCCACTGATCCCACTTGGAATAGCGAGTCATTGCTAAATTAAATTATATTATATTTATTTTTACAGACATAGGGGCAAAAGGTGGAGGTGAATTTTCAAATTCAAATTTCGTGCTATTATTTTGTGTACTTCGATTAGGGAATAGTCCAAATTCGATTCGAATTTGAAAAAAAATTGAAAATTAGAATATCGAAATTTATCATGAAGGGGCATTTTTATTAAGGGTCAAATTTTGAATTCGAACCGTATGAATCGAAGGAATAGCGAATTTGATCGAATTCGATCGAATTCGATTCTAAGTTTCCCCCCCAAAAAACTTTGATTTTTCAGTCTACCAATTAACTTCAAATATATTCTAGCAGGTCCCCCATAGGCTAAAACAGCAATTCGGCAGGTTTTAGATGGCAAATGGTCGCAGTCGAATTTTAAAGAGACAGTTCACGATAAATTTTGATATTCGAATTTTCGATTTATTTACAAATTCAAATAGAATTTGGACAATTCCCTAGTCGAAACCTGTTACATAATATGAGATGGAACTTGCGAGAAATTGTTCAGTAGGCTCCACGGTTTAACAAGTGACTAATTTTTATGTATACTGTGATGATGACCCCAACCAATATCTTTGGATCATGGATTTCTGTCTGTTTGTTGATGCCCAGTTCATTGAGAAGACACAATTTTGTCTGTTTGGTCCACGGCCAATATCAGATACCAACAAGTATTGGCCAGTGTATGCAGAGGCAGGCCAGGTGGGCCCGGCACCCTAGGCATCCCAGCTTGCCCCCTCCCTTTCCCCAATGCCCGTGAATGCACTGTAAAGCTGTCTCACGCGTGGTAACACTATTCGATAGCGCATATGCGGAAACGCACAGTAACGCAACTCGCTAAGCGTTACAGGTGAGTCCGGTCTAGGGGTAGGCTGAAGGGTACTTCCCCAGTGCCCCCTAATTGTTGTGCCCTAGGCAGCTGCCCCTTCTGCCTACCACTAGTTCTGGCCCTGAGTGTTTGGCACCTTAAATCTTGGTTTAGATCAGTGATCCCCAACCAGTAGCTCGCGAGAAACATGTTTCTCTCCAACCCCTTGGATGTTGCTCCCATTGGCCTTGTAAAAAAAACTCAACCTTGTGGTCTAGGGGGGTGACGGGGTCGCCCGCCTTGTGGTCCTGCTTCGTTGCCTGCTGCTTGCTACTAGGGCGCACGGTGCACACTTCCTGGTTTTATAGGCTTTGACACTGGCGTGATGACGTCATTGCGCAATGGTGCGAGATTCAAACCGATTTAAAGGGAATTCTATCTGCAGTATGTTGCCCGTTGTTGGGTTCATCTTTTGAGAGTTCCTGGGTGCTATCCTGAGTTATCCTGTATTCTGATCTGTATCTTGACCATTCTGATTGTTCTCCCGGCTTGGACCCTTGCTCTCACTTGAATTCTGCCCTCACCGACCCGGCCTTGAACTGTGACCTTCTGCCCAAAGACTTTGTTTAACGATCGTGCCCCTCTGCTCATCCAGAACCCTTAGCTTGGAGACCAGGGAGCCTAGCATTGGTTCTGGATTCTGGGTGCCGATCATGAGAGGCATCAAAGCAGGTGCTTATTTTTGAATTCCTGGCTTGGAGGCAAGTTTTGGTTGCATAAAAACAGTGTCAGACTGACCCACCGGGATACCTGGAAAAACTCCCGGTGGGTCCAGTTGTCAGTGGGCCCTCATGCTGCTAAACATTTAGCCTATTTCATGGCCATTCCCTATTTCTATGAGAATAAAGAGGCTAAATAGATGAAATAATAGATTATATTATATAAAGAAAAGAGACTAGGAGACTAGAGGTTGAGTGATGAGAGGAAGAATAATAGTTCTGAGAGTCTAAAGTTTTTGGGTGGGCCCCTGATCTAAGGTTTTTTGATGGGCCCCTGGTGTCCCAGTCCGACACTGCATAAAAACCAGATGCACTGCCAAACAGAGTCTCAATGTAGGTTGACAATCCACATAGGGGCTACCAAATGGCCAATCACAGCACTTATTTGTCACCCCAAGAACATTTTTCATGCATCTCCTTTTACTTCTGAATGTTGCTCAGGGGTTCAAAAGGTTCGAGATCCCTGGTTTAGATTATATGGTTAGCTTGTAGCTTGGAAAGATTTTGGGGCAGATTTACTAAAGGACAAAGTGGATAACGCTAGCGACTTTTCGCCAGAAATCATGCTACATATATTTTAGGGTGGTCTCAGGTCTAGGGCATTTGAGGAGCGTTTATGTCTTTATTAAGCTCCCTTGGATATTTGTAATAAAAGTGCCCACTTCAAACATTTACATCAACATCTCTAAAAAAGTATATGACTTTTATATGCCTTCCCTAGTCAAACTGACCTAAGCGTAAGATTACTGGCGAATTTTCGCTAGGCACAAACGAACGATAGCGAATCTTTGCTATGAAATGCTCGCACTGAAGAAGTATCGCTAGCGAAAAATTCACCAGCGCTCAGCGCCCAGGATGCAACCTCGCATTTTAGTGAATTAGGGTAGTGGTAACGAATTTGCGCCTGACCAAGCGGTGCAAAGTTTGCGAGGCAGTCGCTGGCGTCAATTCGCCCTTTAGTGAATCTGCCCCTATGTTTTTTAACCAGGCAAACTATGGGGTATATTTATCAAAGAGTGAAGTTAGACATCACCACAGTCTGCTAAATTTTTAAAGGCGTATTTATCAAATGGTGAACTTTCACTTTCACCCTTTCATACATAGGCCTTTAAAATGCCATAGAAATGAATGGAGAGAGGCTAGCGGACTGTGGTGATCTCTAACTTCACTCTTTGATACATATACCCCTCTGTGTAGAGAGAGACAGCAAAAAAAAAAAACAATGGTGTGTTAAACTGGAATGGTTCCACCCTGGGTGGGTAGAGACCTGTACTAAACTCCTACTGTACTCTCAGAAGAGGCACATTGTTTCTGGTGGGAATATTCAGCTCCTAATAATCTCAAAAATGGATTTTCCAAATGTCACGTCTACAGCTCAACGTGGGAAGTCCCATGATAATGATGACTATTGACCAAGCAGGTCGACCACAGGTTTCAGAGCTGTTGACTACTGGATATTATTAATCACATTACATGTGAAATCCAAAATTAAAATAAACAACACTTTTTTGACATGATTTTTATGAATCTATGTGACTTTATTCCGATACAGGAGACTTGACAAAGCAAATCATAATTGTTCTTAAGTTTCAAGCAGAATTTCGCGATTTTGTGAGAACTGTGACGCAATGACATGAAAAACCATATTCTCTGCGAATAAAATCAAAAGAAAACGAAAGCGGAATTAAGAGCTAGGCATCTGTTTCTTAAACCCACTGGTAACATATCTGAACATTTCAGGACCAACTAACAATTAGGGGGTTATTTATCAAAGACCGAATTCATCTCAATATTTTCTGCTACAAACTCCGGTTTATTGCACTTATTTTACCGAATTTTGCTTTGTGTAAAGATTTTTTCTTATTTTAATTTAATTTTCACAATTGTTTCCGGATTTTTTCCCCCAAAAACTCTGAAAACTTCGGGGTCTTGCACAAAACCCAGCGCACATAAAAAAAATCATTGGGGCTTATATGCAACCTCGACAGGTCTGAGATGCCGGATTTTCTAATTCTGACTTTTCCATCCTCGAAGTTTAATAAATTCTGAAAAAATTGTGATTTTATTTTAAAAAAAAAATTTAAATGCAATTTGCAATTGGAGTTTAGTAAATAACCCCCTTAGACAAATGTTTGATTTAGAAGATAGATTTTAGTCCATTTGAAGAAAAGAGAATAATGAACTGATGAATTCTGCATGTTTCAATTAACGGAAATTTGAGTTTTTTTTAAAAGCCAGTAAAAAAGCAAATTTCTAACATTTTAAATGAACCGGAAAAAAAATAAAACAAGACAGAAAGTGTCTGTCCCAATTAAACCTCCCCTCAAAAGACCCCATTGAATTGGACTTTAGATCTTCAAGATATCAAAGCGTTTTGTGATTGAAATTTTCCAAATACGGCGGAGGAGGAGGATCGTAGAAAGGGATTAAGGCTCTCTGCTGCTTGTGTTCTACTACAGAGAGAGACAATAAGGATGTTTAGTGAGCACCTGCTATGGTGTCAATAGACAGGCTGTGAACTAAAATCACACTAAGCATGAAGTGACTGATGATGGGGTGCAGGTTATCACGCTGACACTATTCACAATCTTAAAGAGAGATCTGCTATTATACACTAGAGTTTATATAAAATATGCAGTGTCAAAATGAAATTACACCTGGTATTCTTGTAAAATCGCTTGTCTTTTAATGCAGCAACCCTTTTTTTTTTTTTCTTCGCGCGGCAAACGATTCCATTGTTAATTCCCACGGAGCCTTCATTTACTTATGTATTTAATGGCTAATGTGTTCTGTCTCAATGCGGTGTTGGTTTCCAGCCAGTTATGTGGCAGTACAGTGTTTTGTGCGGCTCACAATCTAGATGCCCACGGAGATGGGAAGTTCCATGGAGGCAGGAATGAGAAATGAAGGGCTGTTCTATCGCCCTAAATAGAATTATAAAAAAAAAATCTACATTATACAATATTATGCATGGTATGCTACGTTCTGATTGAAATGCCTACATTTGTTTGCTTTGGAATGAATTTAAGTTCATTTTATTGTTGTTCTAGGCTAATTTTTGAGGTTAATGTTGATAAAGCCTATAGCCCATACCTCTCTCTCTTTCTCTCTCTCTCTCTCTCTTTCTCCCTCTCTCGCTCTCTCTCTCTCTTTCTCTCTCTCTATATATATATAACAAACAAGGGAAAGTTGTGCTCACCACTAATTTTTAAAACCATTAGGCGGGGGTGCAATGAGCCTCTGCACTCAACCCATTATCAATATATTTAAGACAGAGACATTTTGTGCTACTGCTACTGAAAAATGCCTTACCCTTTAAACAAAACAGGGATTGTTTGTCCATATATTGCAATATATTTAAGCTGGCCAACTACGTCAAAGTCATCCCATATCTGGCCAGTCCTATGCTCAATTTTATCTGATTCATTAAGAATTCTATTGCTTCATTATACATTTTACAAAGGGACTAAGTTTTATATATATATATATATATATATATATATATATATATATATATATATATATATATATATATATATATATAATATATATATATAAATATATATATATATATATATATATATATATATATATATAAATATATATATACAGGTATGGGACTTGTTATCCAGAATGCTTGGGACTTGGAGTCGTCCGGAAAATGGATCTTCCTGTAATTTGGATCTTCATTCCTTATGGGGCAGATTTATCAGGGGTTGAATTGAAAATTCAATTTTTTTTAATTCAAATTTTTAGTTTATTTTAGTGTAATTTGACTAGGGAATAGTCCGAATTCAATTCGAGTTTAAAAAAAATTCAAAATTAGAATTTTGAAATTTATCATGTGCTGTCCCTTTAAGAATTCAAATTAGACTATTTGCCATCTAAAACCTGTCTAATTGGTGTTTTAGCCTATGGGGGACCTCCTACAATCCACTTGGAGTCATTTGGTGAACTTTTGAAAATCACATTTAAAAAAAAAAAAAAAAATATATATATATATATATATATTTATTTGGTGAAAAAACTTGATTTGAATTTGATTTGAGTTTGTAGGTCAATCCTATTCACTCAAATTTAAATATTTTTTTGAATTTTTAACTAAATTTCGATTGGTCGTTTCTTTCCAGAATTTCAAGTTTATGGGAGTTTTTATGAACTCCCATAAACTCCAAATTCGACCCTTGATAAATATGCCCCAAAGTGTAAACATTTAATAAACCCAATAGGCTGGTTTTGCTTCCAATAAGGATAAATTATATCTTAGTTGGGATCAAGTACAAGCTACTGTTTTATTATTACAGAGAAAAAGGAAATTATTTTTCAAAATTGGAATTACTTGATTATAATGGAGCCTATGGGAGATGACCTTTCCATAATTTGGAGCTTTCTGGATAAGGGGTTTCTGCATAACAGATCCCTTACCTGTATAAAAATATTTATATAAAGTTTGTAGCTGCGATTCATAGGCATAAAAAACTGTTGAAAATTCTTCTTTATATTCTCTACCGAATTCTTACCAAACATTTCTTGAATTTTTTTTTCCTTATTATCGTTTTGCCGATTTATTAAGCCACGATTGGTTTTTAATGCCAAAAATCCAAAAAGTCATTAAAAAAAGGGTACAGCTTTTTCAGGAATTATGCGACAAATCTGCGACAATTCTGGATACGAAAATACCCCAGCTAAAACTTGTCGAAAACATGCAGAAGTCAATGGCAGCTGTCCTTGTTACAACTCAATAATAAAGGCGCACTCGTCGGTGAACTTCTTTGGATAGATTCAACGTATGAAAGGGACTGTATAAAATATTTTCCTTTATTGGTGAAACTCATTAAAATCACAAAATCCAGAAGTACAAGGCAGGGGAGTGCATGTCCCTTTCATACGTTGAATTATCCAAAGAAGTTCACCGACGAGTGCGCCTTTATTATTGAGTTTGATTTATCCACGTGACCAGAGTGGAACGTTTGGGAACCTGGATAGAGCGCTCACCTGGCCTCATTACGGATCTTGTTCGTGTACCATTCCGAGTTCCTTGTTACAACTGTATGATCTTTCTTTTATTCATGGTTTTAGAGGTTTTCAGGTGTTTTTGACTCTGACTTTTGTTCGATGATACGAAAAAATCATAGCTATTGTGCGGAAAAACTCTAAAAAAGTTGCGGGTTTTGCGACTTTTCCCTTTTGTGTTTTTTCAGTTTGGATTTTTAAAATAAATTTCATGACATTCATGGTCACTGAGTTTAGTTGTGATTTCAAAAACCTCTAAAACAACTAAAATGAGACTGTTGTTAAATAAAAAAAAAAATCGACCAGTGGGAGAAAAGCATGTTGTTCATCAAGAATGAATACAATTTATTGAGTAAGGACCTTGAGTAATTGAAGCCTTAAGTGTGTGAAAGTGCTAGAGAACTTCATTTGTAAGCTGTCCTGAGAGCATGGACTGATGAACAAATTTTGTTTAAATGTGTCAGCCCTGGGTAAGATCCACCTCAGTGTCAGACTATGAACTTCTCCATGGTATGCCCAGGAATCCATGGCTCTGATGGACAACTTCGGAAAACGAAGCTCTCCGAGTGCCGTCCTGCCGGCGATTTCGATTTTGCCCGGCGGGAAGGCTTTTTAGGGAGATTAGTTGCCCGAAGAAGAAGAGCCGATTAGTTGCCGGGTAACTAAACTTCCCTAAATCTTCGCGTCTGTCTCTGCTCTTAGGGGTTTTTTTATCAAAGGTCAAATTTCAAATTTATGTAATTTTTACTCTAATAAAGTCAAACATATACTCACAACTCAAATCGGAGGTTATTTATGGAAAATACTCGAACGTCTAATATTCGGTACAATAGTTTCCTCGGAAAAAAACCTAGAATGGTTCAACGTCCTCTGCCATTGACTTGTAAATGAACTTGGCAGGTTTTAGGTGGTGAATATTCAAATTAGAACTGTTTCCATGGTCGAGGTGTGATAAATCTTACATTCGAATTTACATTCGAGTTGGTGCCTTTAAATTCGAATTTCTGAGTTTTGACACACAAAAAAAAATGTGAAAATTCGAATTTACCATTTGAACCTTAATTAAGCTGCCCCTTAGGGGCTATTTTTTGTGTACTTCGACTAGGGAATAGTCCAAATTCAATTTGAAAAAAAATGTAAAAATTTGAATATCGAAATTCATGTACTGTCATGTACTGTCTTATAAAAAAAAAATTGACTTCGACCATTTGCCATTAGGGATGGGCGAATTTGACCCATTTCGTTTCACCAAAAATTTGCCACCGGCGAAATGTCACCGACGCCCATTAAAGTCTATTGGCATCCAAAAAATTTTGTCGCGCGGCGGAATTTTTTTGACGCACAGCTTTTTTTTTTTGATGCACGACGCCATACAAGTCTATGGGCATCATTGTTGCGGCGAAAAAAATTCGCCCATCCCTATTTGCCATCTAAAACCTGCCGAATTGCTGTTGCAGGACCTGCTAGAACCTATGTGGAGTCAATTGGTGAACTTTCCCAAAAAAAAACTTCGAATGTGCTAACCTTCGATTTGTACAATTTGAATTTGGCGAATACGAACTTATTTGATCGAAAAAGGACCTATTCGACCCAAAAGAAAACTTTGACTTAATTTCAGTTGGTCTTTTTTTATTAGAATTTTAAAGTTTTTTCAATTCAAAATTCGACCCTTGATAAATTTTTTTTAATATGTATGTATTTAATATGTATTTCTGTTTCGTTTGAAAGATGCTAGGCTGTATCTGGTTTCTTAGTATCTGACCTGGAAGTAGTGGTGCCTACAGCAGCTACTTTTACAAACATGTTAAGCCCTCTGATAAAACATATACAAGGACTTCTGCTTGATTAACCAGAAACAGGGTAAAAAGGCCAACAATGGCATGGGAGAGGAAGCCAAGGGAAAGGACTGGTTGAGCTGAAGGGCCGTGAGAGTTAAACAAGGTCAAGCCAAGGAGACAGGCGATACTAATGTAGAACGGAACATACTGATGAATTACAGTTAAGGTGGCAGATTAAAGCTGCCGATATCGGTCCTTTAGACCGATTTGGCAGCTTATCTGACCATGTGTGGGGGCTCCCGTCCGATAGGGCAGATATAGATCGGTCAAGTTTGATCCAGGACTGCATCGGCTAGTGAATGAGGTCCTGTGACTCGTCTGCACCCATTCCCAGCATTGTAATCCGACTGTTCAGGCCCAGGGCCGAACGTTCGGATTCACCCGATATCACCCAGCTGTTAGTGGGCATATCGGGTTAAAATCCACAAATTTGGCGACCTCGGATCTAATAGTGTATGGCCACCTTAAGTAGATGGCAACCCAGAACAGGAAAGGTCCTTAGGTTCAGTCAAAGTTGCCGGGAACCAAAAACAAACATCAAAAAAGTGTGTTCAATAAGGGAAGTGTAGTACAGGTATAGGATGCATTATCCAGAAACCCATTATCCCGAAAGCTCTGACTTACAGAAAGGCCATCTCCCATTTTGTCCAAATAATCCAAATTTCTAAAAATAATTTCCTTTTTCTCTGTAATAATAAAACAGTAGCTTGTACTTGATCCAAACTAAGATATAATTAATCCTTATTGGAAGCAAAATCGGCCTATTTGGTTTATTTATTGTTTATATGATTTTCTAGCAGTCTTTGGGCAGGAATACACGGGCGATTGTGCCGCGATCTGAGGCGCTGCGCAAAATCGCAGGCGTCACGTCGGATGCGACGGAGACAAGGTAAGTAATGGCATTGTTGGATCATGTCGCATTGTTGATGCGGCGCCACACGACTGTTGGATGCAGACAATTGAATTACTTACCTTATCTGACGTGACGCCTGCGATTTTCTGCAGCCTGGCGGATCGTGGCGGAATCGGCCGTGTAGTCCTGCCCTTAAGGTATGAAGTTCCAAATTAAGGAAAGATCTGTTATCCGGAAAACCCCAGGTCTGGAGCATTCTGCATAAGTATCTAAAAATTCCCTAATGTATTAATGACCCTATTGAAGACGCTAGAACTTTTTCAAATTTGTAAAAACTCGGGTGAATGCGATCGACCCGCAAATTCGAATCAAATTTTATTCGAGTTTTTTTCTATGAAAAAAACTTTGATTTTCAGGAAGGCTGCAAACAACTCCAAATTGATCTCAGGACGTTCCACATAGGCTAAAACAGTAATTTGCCAGGTTTAAGGTAGCGAATAGTCAAATTCGAATTCTTAAAGGGCCAGTACATGAGTTTCACTTCAACCCTTGATAAATCTGCCCCTAAGCTCTGTTTGTGTGTGGCTGATGTTCATTATGAATGTGTTTTGTCAGTGTAAAGATGTTTAACAAACCTTTCTGAATAATATGACACCCATAAAAAAAATATTTGTTCCTGGGTATTGCCATATGTTTTAGGTGGAAAGGTGAGATTATCACAAGCCTTGGAATGTGCTGATTGTCAAATGTAACAAACGCGGTCAGGTTCGTCAAAAATCCTAATGGGGAGCTGATCATTTTTTAGGTTAAATCGGTTGTAAAGTGCGTATCAGCATACCTCCCAACTGTCCCTTTTTCGGAGGGACAGTCCCTCTTTTGACAGCTCAACCCGCAGTCCCTCATTTGTACTGGAAAGTCCCTCTTTTCTCTGCACTGAACAGCCAGAAAAAGAAACAAAGTTTCTCACTTAATTGGCTTTTAGCAGAGAGCCCAGAACAACTAACAGGTGCAAATAAGAGACTTTGTAATAATTTTGAGACACAAAAACACAGTTTAGATAAGGAGAAATATTTTCAAACTTTCATAACCTGCCAAATTTTGTAAAACAAACATGGAAATTAGGGGGTGTGGCCACAGAAAGGGGTGTGGTCAAAAAATTGCTGTGCTGCGTGCGGGAAAAATTTTTGTCCCTCTTTTTGCTTCCAAAATGTTGGGAGGTATTGTATCAGGCCCGGCCCCTGTGAAATCTATTTTGGGGAAATATGTTACAAGTGAGAAGGCAGTTCAATACACTTTTCAATCACTATGCAAATTATATGTAACGTCTACTAAATTGTTGGCCTCCTGTTTTTATACAGTCAGCGAGTGAAGCTCTGGAAGTAATTGAACTGTCCCTTTGCTTTTTGCAATGTACTTTGTTTGCAGTGAATAGTGATGGGCGAATTTGGAGCGTTTTGCTTCGACAAAAAAACAGTGAAATTCACGAAACGGCGAAAAATTTGACGCCGGTGTCTGCCAGTCCGTTTTTTTTGGATGCCGGCGAATTTTTTCGCCCGCGGGAATTCGTCCGTGAATTTGCCCCATGCGAATAAATTCGCCCATCACTAGCAGTGACGGGTCAGACAGCTCTGTTTAAACTCTTTGTAATTTTGTAAGATGAGCAAGATCAGTTCATTAATTTCCTCAGTAATATATGTATGAAAGTATATATTTCACTAGCCACAGCTACCAAGCTGGCAGTTACTCCAAGGCATGCTATGGGCAACTTTTAGCAGCCAGCCTCTATGGGACCTGAAATCATGGCAGACACTTAAGGTATTATAATATTGCCTTTCTATCAATCCAGTGGGAGCAAGCTTTGCTTTTCCTGGTGGATGGTGGTCAGCAGAATACCTATAGGCTTCTGGGATTTCTCTATACAAGCTATGAGCAAACATAGGCGGGGGGTTACCTACTGCTGCTTTGCCATTATCCTGATCATGCCCCCAAGGATGCCAGACTACACCCTCTGCTCTGCCAAAGCACACACACATGCACTGCTGGTTCCCACTAATAGGATTATCACATTGACAAAGGAACCAAGGGAGGTGATGCAAAAGCCTCTCTCAGATATCACTAGTATACTCACTTCATATTTCCATTATTTCCAATTGTGCTGCATTAGGCATGTTTTCAGGTAATTCTTTCTTTCTGTCTTTGTTTTCTATATATTTGTTCTATTTATTAAAGGGATACTAATGAGTCTCTATTACACATATAACGCTGCTGCCTGGCTGGTATTTTTCAAATGCATTAATCATGCTCACCTTACATGGCCTGATACTTAGATTTATCAAAGGTCGAGGTGAATTTTCAAATTTAAAAAATTCTAATTTCGAGTTATTTTTGTGTACTTCGACTAGGGAATAGTCCAAATTTTATTTGAATTTTAAAAAAATTCTAATTTTGAAATTTATCATGTACTTTTAAGAATTCAAATTCGACTATTCGCCATCTAAAACCTGCCGAATTGGTGTTTTAGCCTATGGGGGACCTCCTAGAATCAATTTGGAGTCATTTAGTGGACTTTTGAAAAAATATAATTTTATAAAAAATATTTTGAGTTTATGGGAGTTGATGGGATCCTATAGGGGTATATGGTTGCAGATAGGTCACTTTACATGAATTTTTGGGGCTGTTGGCTCCCTCTAGTTGGCTGGGCTATAGTAGATTTCTAAGGGTGGGACCTGTGTCCAATTGTTGCAAGACTGCATCTGTCCTTTTGCTTTTTCCACTTCGACCCTCTGTGTGTGGGAGGCCAAACTGGCCACATGTTCACTCATGTGTTTACTTGAACAAGTACATGGGTCCTTTATACTCACAGCCAATTTATGAAATTAACAGGGTATGTTTGTTTGCCAAGGTGCAGAGATGTAATGTATCAGTGGAGCCATCATTTATTTTTACATAGCCGTAGTGAGTGTTAAGCACGACTATCTAGCAGCACTGGGGTTTGAGGGTTTCATTTTGGCCAGGACTCTGTCTGCATAAAATTTGTATGTTCACCCTGTTCCTGTATTGGATTCACGGGGTACTTGGGTTTTACTCCCAAACTCCAAAAAGCAGATTATTTAATAAATAGAAGAAAAAAAAAAGTTGAGCACACCTTCTCAAAAAGTAAAACCACTGTTTATTAGTTCATTAAAAACACTATTGGCTTCTGTGGAATAAAAAGCCTTGCTGGGCTACTATGAAAATTATTGAATAAAATTGATCTGTGTGTAATCAGAGTGGGAACTGTTGAAATGCAGACTGATAGGTAGACAGATAAAAAGGGTTTATAGTGAAATTAATCATGATTGATGCAAAGAGAGAGACAGAGAGATTGATAGATAGAAAGAGAGAGAGAGAGAGAGAGATGGAGAGAGATGGAGAGATGGATAGATAGATAGATAGATGATAGATAGATAGATAGATAGATAGATAGATAGATAGATAGATAGATAGATAGATAGATAGATAGACTGATAAGAGATAGATAGATAGACAGACAGACAGACAGATAGATGATAGATAGATAGCTCGATCGATAGATGATAGAGAGAGAGAGAGAGATGGAGAGTTAAAGAGATCGATAGATAGTAAGATAGATAGATAGATAGATAGATAGATAGATAGATAGATAGATAGATAGATAGATAGATAGATAGATAGATGATAGAGAGAGAGAGAGAGAGAGAGAGAGAGATGGAGAGATAGATAGATAGATAGATAGATAGATAGATAAGAGATAGATAGATAGACAGACAGACAGACAGATTGATAGATAGATAGATAGATAGCTCGATCGATAGATGATAGAGAGAGAGAGAGAGAGAGAGAGAGAGAGATGGAGAGTTAAAGAGATCGATAGATAGTAAGATAGATAGATAGATAGATAGATAGATAGATAGATAGATAGATAGATAGATAGATAGATAGATAGATAGATGATAGATCGATCGATCAATAGATAGATGATAGAGAGAGAGAGAGAGAGAGAGAGAGAGAGAGAGAGAGAGAGAGATGGATAGATAGATAGATAGATAGATAGATAGATAGATAGACTGATTAGAGATAGATAGACAGACAGACAGACAGACAGACAGACAGACAGACAGACAGACAGATAGATAGATAGATAGATAGATAGATAGATAGATAGCTCGATCGATAGATGGATAGATAGATGCATAAATACAGTAAGTATATATAAATTATTTACATTTACTGATTAGGTTTGCTGGCTTGTATATATTCACTAGACCATAAACTTCTGGGGAACTGCTCTTCAGACATGACTCTCAGTATGTTTGTGTGGGTGTTTGTCCTTACAAAGCTCTTACCTATTTGGACACACTGGGCTTTGACTTATCTCTGCCGTGGAAACGTTCCAATAATCCATGAATGAAAACACTGAATCTGCCTAATGCACAGAAATCATTCCCACGTAACCTCATCACATTATCAGAGGCCGCAGACTGTCGCTGCTGTTGCAAAATAAGTCAACACGTAACAAAACAGGGACAACACTCCCCCCAACAACAACAACAAAACAGCATTTTAGTCAAAGAAGCAATTCAGCGGCGCGGATCGATTTGGCAACTTCACAGCTGCTTCTAATAAGTGGGATGGAAGAATCGTTTGTATGGGCCTGGAATTACTTTTCGATTGCCGGGGCCACAGTGTTGCTCCTCTTATTTTGCTACGCCACCTTTTCTGATCAATACTGAATCAGCCGGCAGATAGTAATTAGGTTTCGAGAGAGCCATTCAAACAAAGATCTGTGTTGACTGCAACAGACAGAGCCAAGGAAAAGGTCAGGCAAAATCAGCAGCCGGCTAAAAGGTGATGGGTAAAGAAAGAGACCCCTTGCCTGAGAACTACTTAGCTCTCTTTTAATTACTGTAATTTTCAACAAAAGTCAGAGAGTGAGATGATGAAGAGCAGCACTTTCCTCCCTGCTGTTTCTGATGAAGCTTGATATGCCTCGAAATTACGCATTGACTCTTCGTTTCATTTCTCCCAGTGTTTAGTGCTAATAACCTGTAGGGCCTCTTTTTATTTTTTTCCTTTGTACCTCTCAGTCCTGGTGTCACTGCAGTAATTACACTGTGTGAAATCTGTACTGCAATCACAGCTGCCAACTTGTAGCTCTACAGACTGGGTCAGGCTTTTTTGCAGTGGCAAAATAAAAAAAAGGGCTAATAGCCGGGGGAACAAGGAGACGAGATCAGCCCCCCTTCCCCTCGCTGCCGTAATACTATCTAATACAATTCATTGCTTCAAAAACTTTCTACAAACAGTCCTGGGAAGCTCGGGGAAAAAAAAAACAATGGCTGTAATCAGTGATGGGCGAATTTATCCCGTTCGCGAAATGGCGAAAAATTTTCAGGGCAAAAACGCGAAATCTGAAATTTTCGGGAAAAAATTGTGAAAATCTGACAGTTTCTTTCTTTTCAAGGGTTTTTATTAGCATTTTTAAAAAACAGAGAGAACAAAGAGCAGCAAAGCAATAGCTTACCATAACATTAGCCAATTACATAATAATAAGAAATATTATTATGTTAACAAAACATCAAGTAAGGACATTAACAAAATTATATAAAAGAAGATCTCTCTATTAACAAACATAACAGAATATTTGCCCAAATAAATAACAAAATGATCACACCCTCAATCAATCTTAGACTTACAAGGAGCCAAGGAAGAGGAGTTTTCATCTGACGTATACAAAAATTTTTCTATGTAAATTCTATCTTCAGACTTCAGAATATTCAAAAAGGGGAGAGTTAAAGAAAAATTTCTCTTAGACCTAAATTACCATACCTAAAACCTATTGCTTCATCAATGCACAGAGATTTCAGGTAGGACAAGATGACCTTTAAGTCTGGGATCGGACATTTTCATGAAAAAAAATAGTGAAAATCTGACATTTTCACGAAAAATAGTGAAAATCGGAAATTGACGCCCGTGTCCAAGCTGACGCTGGTGTTGAAGGGAATGGGCGTCCGAATAGTGTTGAAGCTCGCTGATTTTGAAGCGAGCGACTTTTCAGACATGCCGGCGGCGAAACATGGAAGTTCACCGCAAATTTGTGCCAGCCCATCACTAGCTGTAATGTTGCCCCATGGTGCACACCCATACCTTGGATAAATACATTAAGGCTAGTGATGGGCGAATTTATTTGGCAGGCGCGAATTCGCTGTTAATTTACACGATTCGCCGCCAGTGAATAAATTCGCGAAACGCCCACGAAAATTCGCCCGAAAAAATTTGCCGACGTCAAAAAAATGCCATTTTGTGAATTTTACACCTTTTCGCAAAATTCACACATTTTCTGGCGAAGCGAAACGGCGCAAATTTGCCCATCACTAATTAAGGCTCTTCCAAAACTGAAATGTAGAATGTAGGGAAAAAAACTATTCCCCTAAAACGGGGTTTCATAAAGGGGATGCAAACCTTAACCCCATAACTCTACCATTCAATAGTAGGGATGCACCGAATCCAGGATTCGGTTCGGGATTCGGCCAGGATTCGGCCTTTTTCAGCAGGATTCGGATTCGGCCGAATCCTTCTGCCCGGCCGAACCGAATCCGAATCCTAATTTGCATATGCAAATTAGGGGCGGGGAGGGAAATCGCGTGACTTTTTGTCACAAAACAAGGAAGTAAAAAATATTTCCCCCTTTCAACCCCTAATTTGCATATGCAAATTAGGGTTCGGATTCGGTTCGGTATTCGGCCGAATCTTTCACGAAGGATTCGGGGGTTCGGCCGAATCCAAAATAGTGGATTCGGTGCATCCCTATTCAATAGTCATCCCAAATATAATTTCATAATTATATGAGGATTCACCAATGACACCCATCTCTACTGCTCTTCTATGCCAGCTATAATATAACACATTACAAGATCTTATTATGGGCTCCTTTATCCGGAAACCTGTTATCCAGAAAGCTCTGAACTACAGGTCTGGACTGCGATTCAAAATAGGCCCTGGCATTTCAAAGAGGCCCAACCAGCCCATACAAAGGCCCAAACAGCCTCCCACCAGCCCAACAAATAGTGACTGTCAATGGCAACTTACAGCAGGCCCTCTGGCATTTGCCCGAACCCACAGATTGCCAGTCCAGGCCTGCCCATAGACTCTTTATATCCAAATTTTATTTTTCTCTGTAATAGTAATAAATAGCTTGTACTTGATCCCAACTAAGATATAATTAATCCTTATTGGAAGCAAAGTCAGCTTATTGGGTTTATTTAGGGTTGAGTTGGGTTTTCCAGGCAAATTCGAGTTTCTGGGGTTATTTTTTGGTCAACGATCACATTTTCAAAAAAAATTGAATTTTTCAAGATTTATTATACCCCGACCCTGGAAATAGCTTGAATCTGAAAATACACCATCTAAAATCTGTCAAGGTCATGTAGAAGTCAATGGCAGAGGTCCCTTGAACAATTTCAAGATGTTAATTAGTGATGCTGGAAAATTCGCAAAACAGCCAAAATTAGAAAGTTCACGAAAAAAAATTCTACCGGTTTCACAAAACATTTGTGAAATTCTATTGTTTTCACAAAAAAAGAGAGCAATTCAAAAGTTTTCACAAAAAAATCGAGCTATTTGAAACTTTTCATGAAAACAATCGAGCAATTTGAACGTTTTCACGTAGAAATTTTGAAAATCGGAAATTCGCACCGGCAAATTTTCACTGGCGAATTCTCGAGGGAGATTCGCGAATTTGTTCTCAAATTAGTGCCAGGCGAATTTATTCGCCCATCACTAATGTTAATAGCCTTCATGATTTTTTTCAGAGGGTTTTGCCCTTGAACATGAATCCCATATCAGTGTTCCGTATGCTCCAGTGCTCATTGGGTATAATAGGCTAGTAGAACATGGCCAAGATGGTCTACCCCTGACTCTCTTGGTTCTTGTAGAAACCTGGCAACATTCCTGATCTACACAATATAACATTATCAAGTTTAGAATAAATAATCAAACTGACCAATCACATTCAGCTTTGACTAAACTTTTTATACTTTGGTCTAGCTACAAATATAAGGACAATGTTGGACTTCTACCGTCACCCAAAGCTTGGTCTGATGGTGCGGTGATCCATTTGTAATGGTATGAGTGAGAGGCCACAAGCCAAAGCTCCATCCACTGTAAAACATCTTAATTCCACATCGCAGCGATCACAGAACAGGTTTTTTATGGAAGTTTTTTCTTCCTAGTTATCAAAGTCAGGCATGAATCATTGTATAGAAGAGGCTGCATGCATGAGCACTTTCCAATCAAGTGTTTTGTGCATTTCACACAGCACTAAAGGTGCATTGACTTTTAGAGATATGTTAACTACACTTTCATACCCCATTCCCACCTTTTAATCGTGCAATTTCATGGGCCTTCCTTCCATGCACTTCACAAGTTATATTATACGTCTTAATGAATATTTCAAATATTTTCCTATAAATAAACTGCTGCTCTCTGACAACATGGCTCATACTGTATGTTTTTATCATTCCTTTGAATTTATGCAGAAACTTACTTGAGAAATATCTACCGATGTTTAAGATCAGTCAGATAAATAGAGTTTCTCTGCTCTAAGGGGCCTATTTAATAAAGTTTAGAATTGAGTGAAAAGATCAAAAGAGTTTTTGTTCTTGGTATTCTCATTTCCAACCTGTTTTTTTTGTTAATTTGTTGTGTCCAAGTGAAATTTGGTTGAAATGTTTTTCCACTGGTCAAAATTTTTACCTAGGGACCATCAAATAGGCCAAAATTAGTTTCAAATTGAAAAAAATTCACAAATTCGACCATTCAAAAATTGAAGTACTGTCTCTTTAAAAAACTTCGGCACCTTAAACCTGCCGAATTGCTGTTTAGCCTATGGGGGACCTCCTAGAACCTCTCTGAGTCTTTGGCTAAGTTTTTAGAAAACAAAGGTTTTTTTTGTACGATCCTTCGAATCATTTGATTCGAAGGATCAAACGATTTTTACTTCTCTCGTAAACGCCCGTTTACGATTGAAAAAATACTTTGATTATCGAAGTATCAAATTCGATGGTCAAATTTCGAAGTTTTTTAACTTCAAAATTCTTCCCTTAGTAAATATGCCCCCTAATGTTGTACCAAGTGTAAAAAGGGAATAAGTGAGCTTTGTTGCCCCCTTAAATTCTGCTTCTGCTTAGATCTGGGATGATTTCTTTCTAGTCAATCTACAATTCATTATTTGGAAGAAACAAAAAAAGATTTTTTTTAAACAAAAATTTCAACTTGAATAATTTAAAAAAAAATGCTTCTCTGTCGGTTATTTAGGGGGTTATTTACTAAACTCCGAAAGCAAAAATCACAAAAAATTCTTGATTTTTTTTTATTATAAAATCAGACTTTTTGAAAAAATCACGAATTTTTCAGAATTTTTTAAACCCCCGAAGATGGAAAAGTCCGAATCTGAAAATACGGCATCTCAGACCTGTCGGGGTTGCATATAAGTCAATGGGAGAAGTCCCAATGATTTTTTTGATGTGCGCTGGGTTTTTGGCAATAACCCAAAGTTTTCTGGCAAGATTCTGCGTTTTTGGGTGAAAAATCAGAAAAGATCGTGAAAATTGGATGAAAAATCAGAAAAAATCAAGAAACAAAGACAAAATTTTCAGCAAAGTATATTAATAAAAAAGCGGAAAAAAACCTGCGCGGATTTGGTCGTGGTTTTTTTTCAGAAAATAAGAGATAAATTCGAACTTTGATAAATAACCCCCTTAATGTATGAAGATCCAAATTACGGAAATATCCGTTATCTGGAAAACCCCAAGTGTCGAGCATTCTGGATAACAGGTCCCATACCTGTACCAATATAACCATTTTTGAAACAATTCGATTTTTATCACTGTTATTCACTTTTTTTGATTTCATCAAACAAGAACATTTTATATTCGGTCCATAGTAAATCATTTAAAGCTTTTATGGAGAAATCAATAAAACCAGCCAAAAAGCAAGTGAACAACAGTCCTGTTTATTAATCTTATTCTATACATAGTCTGACATGATAATTAGTTTATTAGTAATTCATTTAATTTAAAACCCTTTTTTAGTTTCTACATATGATTTACTTTTATATTGCCCGAGGGCATTGGTTGTTTGGAAGTCTGATGTCATGACTATTGTCATCCTTTTCCTTTCTTTCAGTATTTTAAACCAGATAATAAAGTAACTTCTATCATATATTTGGTATAGTTTTTGAATTATTGGCCTCCTTCCAGCCTTACAAAGGGGGGTCACTGACCCCTGCAGCCAAAAAACTATTTATTTATTACTATTTAGTATATACGTTTTATTACTTATCTTTCTACTTAGATCCTATCCAAATCATACTCCAGTCACTTATTAAAACCACTCCCTGGTTTCTAGGGTATTTTGGACGCAAGTAACCAGATAGTTGCTGAAATTGGAAACTGGAGAGCTTCTGAACAAAAAGCTAAATAACCACAAATAATGAAAAGGAAGACCTATTGTAAATTGTCTCGGAATATAACTCTGTACATCATACTAAGGGGCTATTTATCAAATCTGATTTTATCTCAACATTTTCTGCTGCAAACTCCGATCTAATCCGCTCAGGTTTTTTTACGCTTATTTATTATTAAATTTTCCTGAAAATTTGCTTTGCGGAAAAAAAATCAGATTTTCACGATCTTTCAGATTTTTCAACCGAAAACTCAGATTTCTTATGTTTTTTGCCAGAAAACTTTGGGGTATTGCACAAAACCCAGCGCTCATCAAAAAATCTTTGGGACTTCTCCCATTGACTTATATGCAACCTCGACAGGTCAGAGATGCCGAATTTTCAGGTTCAGACCTTTACATCCTCGGGGTTTAGTAAATTCCGAAAAATTTGTGCTTTTTTAAAAGTCCGATTTTATAAAAAAAAAACAAGAATTTTTCGTGATTTTGCATTCAGAGTTTAGTAAGTAACCTCCTAAAAGATCTGTTATCTTTAAACCCCGGGTGCCGAGAATTCTAGATAACAGGTCCCATACCTGTACCATTACAACCATTTAGAAACAAATCGATTTTTATCACTGTTAAACACTTTTTCCGATTTCATCAAACAAGAACATTTTACATTTGGTCCATAGTAAATCGTTTTTTGGAGAAATCAAATAAATTTGCTTTGGGGGGAAAAAATCATTTTTTTTCTGATTTTTCAACTGAAAACTCATTTTTTCGGATATGTGACCTGAAAACTCAGAATTCTTGTGTTTTTTGCCTGAAAACTTCATTGTATTGCACGAAAGCCAGCACACATCAAAAAATCATTGGGATTTTTATGCAATCTCGACAGGTCTGAGATGCTGAATCTTCTGGCTCAGGCTTTTTCATCCTCTGGGTTTAGTAAATTCCAAAGAATTTGTGATTTTGTAAAAGTCTGATTTTAAGAATTTTTTGTTATTTTTGCATTCAGAGTTTAGTAAATAACCCCCGAAAAGGTAATTTTAATGTGAACAACCCCTTTAAGGTGGAATCATACAACACAATATGGTTGGACAATCTGTTAAAATTGTACAGGTATGGGATCCATTTTCCAGAAACCCGTTATCCAGAAAGCTCCAAATTATGGAATGCCCATCTCCCCAAGACTCTATTTTATCCAAATAATCCAAATTTTTAAAAAATGATTTCCTTTTTCTCTGTAATAATAAAACAATACCTTGTACTTGATCCCAACTAAGATATAATTAATCCTTATTAGAAGCAAAACCAGCCTATTGGCTTTATTTAATGTTTACATGATTATCTAGTAGACTTAAGGTACGAAGATCCAAATTACGGAAAGATCCATTATCTGGAAAACCCCAGGTCCCGAGCATTCTGGATAACAGGTCCCATACCTGTGTGGGGCTGCATTTACATCTCTCAGAACTGAAAATCCTATCAACCCATGAGCTCCCTTGGGGCCTCTGAACAGAAAGCGCCTAGACTTCTTCTTTGTAGTTTCCATGTATATGTAAGTTTATCTGTTCATACATTGAGTTAGTAACTGGAATGATTGCTTCTTAAGGACCCACATAGGTGACTGTATCAAGCAGAGTGGCTCAGAAATATTGACCACACCAATCACCAATAAAACTGGCCAAACTATGAAAGATAAAAAAGTTGGAAAGGCTTGTTTCCAGAATCATTCGTCTTAGATCCTCTTTACGTTCCCATACATTTTCCAATAAAATACAAAGGCGAACTTCCCCGGTTCTTGGACAAAGTAGAATTCATTTCGGAAAGGATGCAAGGACAGCTCCATAAAAACAAACGTCTTCAGCTCGACAATAACAAACAAAGAGTTATTGACTTGTTTAGATACAGGGTCTCCTTTCACTTATGAACACAGACTCCCACAATCTGGACAAATGATTGATTTACTTGTTGGGGAAAAAAAGGAAAACTCTTGCGCCAAACTGTTGTACTGCAAACCACACCAACCTCCCATTTGTCCCCTTGTTGAAAAGGACCTTATTAAAATGCACTTTTTCAAGATACCTGCAGCTGGCCTTTAGAGTGAGCTTCGTATATATAAATAACTAATTTGTGCCATTCTTTTGTCTCTGGCCAGCCCATTGGTGAATTCTGTTGACAAACAAGAAGGTTTTCTTTTTTTAACGGTGCATAAATCACACATAGAACACAATTTAGAATATTAGGAATTATTTGTTAGTCTCTGAAAAGTTATAAAGAATCTCACATAATCCCCATGTTTGTAGGGAATAATGTAAAGGGTAATTTGCCCCATGTATTTGTTGCATTTTCTTCTTTAAAGGGAAAGTAAAGTCAAAAATAGAATAAGGCTAGATAAGCTGTATTTTGTATACTAAACGTAAACATGAACTTACTGCACCACAAGCCTAATCAAACAAATGATTTATGCTTTCAAAGTTGGCTACAGGGGGTCACCATCTTGTAACTTTGTTATACATCTTTGCAAGACCAAGACTGTGCACATGCTCAGTGTGGTCTGGGCTGCTTAGGGATTATTATATATTATCAAAACAGGGAAACAAACAAAGCTGATTGAGTTTTGCATGCCTGGGAAGTAAGGCGCGGGCTCCCCCTGCTGTTCATAAGTATGATTGTTTCCCTGCAGAGCAGTTAGGGACCGTCTGACAATTCCTATCCACAGCAGTAAATGAACGAAGAATTTCACTGCATACAGTCAGGTTTCATATACATGCCCTTTAAAGACAGTGAAATACTGGGACATTTACCAAATATCAGTAGAGAAAAGGGCAATTCATAAATACAGGTATGGGATTCGTTATACGGAACCCATTATCCAGAAATCTCCGAACTACAGAAAGGCCATCTCCCACAGACTCCATTTTATCCAAATAATCCAATTTTTTTTTTAAATGATTTCCTTTTTCTCTGTATTACTAAAACAGTAGCTTGCACTTGATCCCAACTAAGATATAATTAATCCTTATTGGAGGCAAAACCAGCCTATTGGATGTATTTAATATTTACACGATTCTCTAGCAGACTTAGGGGCCGATTCACGAAGGGTCGAATTTCGAAGTTAAAAATACTTCGAAATTCGACCCTCGAATTGAAATCCTTCGACTTCGAATATCGAAGTCGAAGGATTTAGCGCTAATCCTGCGATCGAACGATCGAAGGATTTTCCGTTCGATCGAACGATTAAATCCTTCGAATCGAACGATTCGAAGGATTTTAATCAAACGATCGAAGGAAAATCCTTCGATCAAAAAAAGCTTAGCAAGCCTATGGGGACCTTCCCCATAGGCTAACATTGACTTCGGTAGGTTTTATCTGCCGAAGTAGGGGGTCGAAGTTTTTTTTAAAGGGCAAGTACTTCGACTATCGAATAGTCGAATAGTCGAACGATTTTTACTTCGAATCGTTCGAATCGAAGTCGAAGGTCGAATTCGAAGGTCGAAGTAGCCCATTCGATGGTCGAAGTACCCAAAAAATACTTCGAAATTCGAAGTATTTTTCATTCGAACCCTTCACCCGAGCTGAGTGAATCGGCCCCTTAAGGTATGAAGATCCAAATTACGGAAAGATCCCTTATCCGGAAAACCCCAGGTCCCGACCATTCTGGATAACAGGTCCCTTAGCTGTACAGGGTGTCACATAACACAATCATATCAAACAGATACTAGTAATGGGCTAATCTGTCCTGTTTTTCCCTCAAAAATTGCAAAAAGGTGAATATTTGTGAAATATACAGTCGATGGGCGTTTTTCATGACTTTTTCCAATCTGCTGTGACTTTTTTAACTCACAATACATTTGAGTCTATGGGCGTTTTTTTTCGCCGCAAAATCTAGTGAAATTTTTAGTTGATCACTAGATATAACAACATCGGTACAGCAATAAATTCAAAATCCTATAACTCAACAATTATTCCAATGATTCAGTTCTAGTGTCTTCAGCAGATTGAATTTATTTAAGCCTAGGAGAAAGCACTGTGCTCATATTTACATTACTCTTCGTATTTTGTTTCTGATGTGTAGGACCATGCTTCAAGAAATGCATGAGGGTGCCCGTGTTTTGGTTAGCAATATGGACAGTTTCCATACAGTAATGAAACCATTCCAGTCAACATTTTAGATTTTCTTGAGACATTCTTGAAGTTTGGAGTGAATATGGTTGGAACTCCCCAAAAGGGCTCATGTCTATACCCACAAGTTATTATCATCCCTAATAAATCTCGCTCTTGTTTCAGTTACACTTTAACAACTGTACCATATATTGAAAAAAATCATCTAAAGCCATTAAACAACAGAAGATACAAGCATGAAGGAAGGCACCAAGACAGCCTCCATAATGTAGGGACCCACCCATCTCCTTTATGTGAACTGGAAACTTTTCATCTGTCAGTGGTTGAATGATGGGGTCAGCTTAGAAATCGAATTCCACTTGGTCAAGCTGTGTTACGATTGGTATCCCAAACCCAGAACAAACCCCAAGGTCCCAGTTGCGGCTCAGTCTTCTGCCTGTAACAACCACCTTTTGCTTCGGGAGGAGCCCTCCGCTACTCGGGTGCTGCCAGGTCTTAATGTGAGAGGACTAGGGAGAGAGTTCTTGCCAGGCAATGGGAACCGCTCGTTGTATGGGAACAGAGAACAAAAAAGCATAATCCTGGGGCACAGACCAAACAGTAACGGCAGTACAGATTCAACAAGTAATAGAATAGTTGGGGTTACAAGCTGGGTCAAAGCACGTCAATATTGCAGTACCAGGCAGGAATTCAAGTAGTCAAAACGGGCAATGGTCAGGACAGGCAGCAGACTAGACGAAAAACCAGGAACAAACAGGATCAGGGAATAAGTCACACACAATAGAAAGCACAGAGGAACTTCAGAAAAGACCTTTACAATGAATATTTGCCCAAGGCCCCTTTAATTATTTGAATTTTGCGCCACAGCAAGATGGCGTCACATTGGCATGCAAGGAAAATGATGCGCCGGGTGTCCCCGCCACGGGCACCCCACTAGACCACCAGGTACTCTCTTTACAAGTTGTAGGTGCTTTTCAATAAGGCATGAACACCAGTTGGAGTTGCCTTTTGTTCTTTTATGTATAAAAACACACCCGGGCCACCCTGCATGTTCGGTGAGTGCTTTTCCTCAATAAGCTGTGATTGAGTTAATTGCGGGATTGAATACATGTGCAGGACCCGGGGTTTTTTCGTACACCTGGGTCCCTAAAAGTTTAAGGGTGAGCTCAAATGAGTTAAAAGATTGTTCTCACCTTTTCTTTGAAGTTTCACCTATTGCGCATTCAAAGAATATTTTTCTTTTCCCGTGGTTAATGATTTGAAATAGGACTACTTGAGCCGAAATTTTTCTTTTTCTGTTTTATGTATAACCAACTGATTTAGAACTAACCTCTAGCCCAAGGTTCCCCAACCTTTTTTACCCGTGAGCCACATTCCGATGTAAAAAGAGTTGGGGAGCAACACAAGCATGAGAAATGGTACCAAATAAGAGCTGTGATTGGTTATTTGGTAGCCCATATGTGGACTGGCAGCCTACAGGAGGTTTGGCAATACACCCATTTTTTGCAACCAAAACTTATCTCCAAACCAGGAATTCAATTATAAGCACCTGCTTTGAGACCACTGAGAGCAACATCCAAGTGGTTGGTGAACAACATGTTGCTCACTAGCCACTGGTTAGGGATCACTACTCTAGCCAATCCAAAGGTACCCAAAGTCTCCAAACAGATGTCCATAAAATACAACACACACAAAATACACAATCTTGGAGCTCAAGTGAGCTCAACTTCTTTGATTTAGCTCACTGGTTATTGAAGTGAAGTCTTTAATGTCAAAACTAGAGTCTTGAACCCCAGTTGATCTACAATAAGCAGCCAGAACATTCTGCAGCTATCGATTCCAACATATGGGCTTTACTCCAGAAAGAGAGGGGAGAGCCAGCTTGTTGGATATATGCCTACTTGATCTTGTTTCAGAATTAAAACTAGATTGTTCTTTATTGGTAAAAAAATGATTTACTCTTTCTTGAACCTCGTCACCGTTACTAGTGGTTCTACAAGACTTTAAACAAGCCCAGGTCCAGAATACTTTTATACCGCACTTCAGGCTGTTCCAACATACAAAATCACACCCCCATTTTCAGATATAGAAGAGCCCTAAGGGTTTTTTGGCCCCCGGTATCACTGCATTGCTCAGTGTGCTGTTCAACTGAATGCTTTATATCATTATCAGTTCTACTAGGACAACCAAGGGTTCCTTAATTAAGATTCGAGTCTTTTTGTCACATTAGCATTAAAAAAACGACTCTCCTGATGCTTTTTTCCTAGTGTTACAACATTTTTTTTTTCTGATGCTCCACAAGAGTTAGGATGTGGAATCAACAGACGTTATGTGGGTATCTCTGAATGTAAAACGAGATAATTACTTCTTCTGCTTCAGGCAACATTGTAAGCTTTGGAATCTTGCTTCATAAGTATTCATTGTGTTTTCCACCTTGTAATTCAGTTAGCAATATTTTATTCTATATAGAATGGTGCTGCTTCAGTGCTAATCAGATGATCGGCTCGTTTTTTTTTTGTTTTTTTTTTCATCTTCTTCTTTTCATTTTGCAGCCAGAGCATTTCATGAATGGCCTGACACATAAAATCACTCAAAAAGAAATACCTTTCCCCGACAGAAGAAGAACTTTATCACATGAAGTGGTGAGATGGTGATCAATTCAACTTCCATTTGCTGCATTACCAACTCAACCAAATTATGAGAATTGTTCAATGACATTTAAAGACCTATCTTCAAGTTCATTACTCTATTCTGATATGCAAGGACTGATTTTTTTTTTTGTCCCCTCTCCCCACTTGTCAGAAAATCAATATTAACTGGGAACCTTCTCCGAACGTGTATTTATGACTTACCTAAAGCTGAAGAACATTAGCAAAGTAGAAGGAGTAGATAAAAAGGAATGTATGAAATTCTTTCAGGATGACAAGAGCCCGTTCTTGGTAAAAGGTCTTCTTCTACTTGCTATGTTGATTTAAACAGAAGTGTTTCTAATATTCATTCCTTTCAAGAGATCCCAATTAATTTGCACGGGGAGGGGGGTTACTGCTATTATGTAAAAATAGATAGTCATGAATCCCCCTTATATACAGGATAGAGTGGGTTAAACCTAGTGGATTTCTTCTGGAGCTCACGCTGGCAAGTTGACAGCACAGGTTTATAAATGAAATAATCGCACAAGATTGTCCCCGGCAAAAGTGAGATATTATTTCATGCAGATTTCAGAAATGTAGGAACCACTTTTATTTTAGGTAAAAGCAGTATTTGCCAATTTCGGTCCATTAGCATCAGGAGCTGAAGATGAAGAGAAATTCACCAGCTAATGAATAATACATGTACTTAATGCCTTTTTTTTTCTGTAAACACGAAACTGTTATCTTGAATATGTTTTTCTTATTATTATCTCGCAATCATGTGTATTTATGTACTATCAGCGCTGTCGTCGGCATTGTCTCCCTCGCACGTGATTCGATGGGCGCGACTGAGGAACAACTGCCCACCCATGAAGATAATGCTAATCTTGCTTTGTACAATAGCCGGCTAAGGGGCATTAGGATATTGGATATTGTTGGCTTCCAGGGTTTCCAAGGGACAGAAGAATTATATTTCACTTTTGTCTTTTATTTATATATATATATATATATATATATATATATATGTTCCAGTTCCAATAAATGAAGGCTGTGCACCCTATGGAAGCATTCAACTTGTCCTTTATGTAAAATTCATAGGGGATTATTTACTAAACTCTGAATGCAAAAATCCAGAAAAAAATTGTGATTTTTAAGTATAAAATTTATTAAACCCCCGAGGATGGAAAAGTCTGAATCTGAAAATCCGGTATCTCAGACCTGCCGAGGTTGCATATAAGTCAATGGGAGAAGTCCCAATGGTTTTTTGATGTGCGCTGGGTTTCGTGCAATACCCCCAAAAAAATCTGAGTTTCCGGGTGAAAAAAATGGAAAAAATCGTGAAATTCTGTTTTTTTCCTGCAAAGCCAATTTCAGGAAAATCTAGTAATATATACGCCGACAAAACGTGTGCAGATTACATCTGAGTTGTGGCTTGAGATAAATAGAGACTTTGATAAATAACCCCTTAGACAGTGTTCATTTGTAGTGATGGGTGAATTTATTCGCCGGGCACAAATTTGCAGTGAATTCGCCACTGTCTAATAAATTCACAAAACTGCTGCTCGAGATGCCGCCGGCGATTTGCAAATTTTTCGGGACAAATTCACCCATCACTATTCATTTGGTCATGATACTTCATTTTATTGTTTGTAGAGTCTACACACCAATTATTGAATGATACAATGCAATAATTCACCTCTAGTAACAAACCCCAGATTGGCTTGAATAGCCTTCTGAAGGTAGATGGATAGTGCTGGGTTCACCTTTGTACTGTTAGGGGCAAATTCATCAAGGGTCGAATATCGAGGGTTAATTAACGTTCGATATTCGACTGGGAATTAAAATCCTATCGAAGTCGAAGGATTTTGCGCAAAAAGTTTGATCGAACGATCGAAGGAATAATCGTTCGATCGTTGGATTAAATCCTTCAAATCGAACGATTCGAAGGATTTTAATCCAACGATCGAAGGATTATCCTTCGACCAAAAAAACTTAGCCAAGCCTATGGGGACCTTCCCCATAGCCTAACATTGGGTTCGGTATCTTTTAGGTGGCGAACTAGGGAAGTTTTTTCTTAAAGAGACAGTAATTCGACTATCGAATGGTCGAATAGTTGAACGATTTTTAGTTTGAATCCTTCGATTCGAAGTCGTAGTCGAAGGTCAAGTAGCCCATTTGATGGTGAATGGGCCCCTAACTGTGAACTTTGAGGTAGGACATGATGCATTCACTGGAAATTCAGGAGAAGGAGGGTTGAACCAGTAGGGGATTGAAGGTAAATTGAGCTGCTTCTCTACTGGTCATAAGAACCAGTAGAGAAGTTTTGTGCTTTATGATGGAATAAAAAACTTTGGCTTATTGCAGACTTTAGTTGCTACTGCCATTATTTAACACAAAGGGCAAATTCACTAAAGGTCGAATTTTCGCTTGCAAAGACTTCCGTTAATTCGCTACCACTATGCTAATTCACTAAAACGTGAATTTGCATCTTGGCAGCTGAATGCTGGAGAAGTTTCACTAGCATTAATTCATCTGCACGAGCATTTCATAACGAACTTTCGCTTCATTATTACTCTTGCACTTAGGGGGTTATTTATCAAAGTCCGATTTCATCTCAACATTTTCTGCTACAAACTCCAATCAAATTCGTTCGGAGTTTTTACGCTTATTTATTATTGAATTTTTTGCTTTGCGGGAAAAAATTAGATTTTATCAGATTTTTCACTTGAAAACTCTATTTCTTATGCTTTTTTACCCGAAAACTTTGTGGTATTGCACAAAACCCAGCGCACATCAGAAAATCATTGGGACTTCTCACATTGACTTATATGCAAGATCGACAGGTCTGAGATGCCCGATTTTCTGATTCAGAATTTTCCATTCTCAGGGTTTAATAAATTCTGAAAATTTAGTGATTTTGTAAAAGTCCAATTTTATAAAAAAAACCCTGGCGAAAGAGGTAAGCCTAAGGCTTTCTAAGTAATTTCTGATCGAAGGAAAATCCTTTGATCGATGGATTAAAATCCTTCAAATTGTTTGATTCAAAGTATTTAATCAATTTTTCCTTCGATCGTTCGATCGAACGAATTGCGGTAAATCCTTCGAAGTCGAAGGATTTAACTTCGATGGTCATTTATTATTTACTAATCTCTGAATGCAGAAAATCTGAAAAATTGGTGGGGGTGTTTTGTATAAAATCGCAAATTTTTCAAAATTTATTATACCTCGAGGATGGAAAAAGTGTAAATCCAACCTGCCGCAGTTGCATATAAGTCAATGGGAACAGTCCCAAAGATTTTTTAATCTGCGCTGGGTTTCGTGCAGTAATCCAAAGTTTTCGAGCAAAACTGGTGGAGATTCCAAAAAATTTGTAAAACTCAAATTGTTTTTTTCACGCGAACAAAATTTTAGGGAAAGTGTATTGATAAATACTGAGAAAAAAACCCGTATGGATTTGGTCTTTTTTTTCAGATAATTTTGAGATAAATTCGGACTTCGATAAATGGGCCTCCCGATGTCCTATTCCCTTTTAGCCATGCTCAAGCTTACACACAGGTATATGTGTTTTTCCAGAGATATGACTTTAAGCTATAATGCTGGGGGTTGCAATAAAATCTTTAGGGTCACATTCTGGATGTTTAAATGTAAAAAAAAATGTTAAAAGACATAATATAGCTGTTTTGTTTGCCTTAATCTCCATTCCCTTCTCCACCTCTTTGATATTAGGGCCTACTAATGTCCTCTCTGAGCTACACTACAACCAGCCTTATAGATCCCCACTGCTAATAAAGAACTCTAGCGTTCACCTTGGACTCAAGCCCAACAGCAGCAAATAAGCGTGGGAAGCCTGTCGTTTAGAATGGAAAGATATTCCAGTAAAGTTGTTACCCTTTCTTTCTCCCCTTCCATCACTATAGTGTGTTTTCACAAGTCCCTTCTAAGTCCCATTCTCAAGTAATCAACTCATTTACCTCCGATCCACCCAATTCCTGTAGAACGTTGCCTTCCATGCTGTGTTTTTTAACTAAAGAAAGAACAGTAAAAAATCGGCAGAATTTTCTCTGCCGCACAATGAAAGTGTGAATTTTTTTTCTTGCTTTCCAGCGTATGGATACGTAAGCCTCCCTTTGTGCGGAGAGTGGATAGGGTCACATAATGTTTGAAGGGAGAGTCTTTATGTCTCTGAGGCTTGCAGGTTTCCACATGGGTGCTCCTACACACAAACAGATTGAATTATGAACAGACCTATTAATGGTGGGATCACAACAGGTCAAGTTTTGTCTCCCTTTTAAAAACCTTCCATTCAGAACTTATCTTGGAAAAGGGGAGAAAGAGGAGGATTGTAAGAGGGGGAAAAAGATTCATGAATATTTTTTAATCTACACAATTTGAGAAGAAAGACGCAAGGGTAAAATCAAGGTTAGAAGATCCATATGCAAGTATTTATAAAATGTTGGAGAAACCCAATACACATTTGCAAGGGGCTATGATAAGATTAATACAATCAGTTTGTGTGTGTGTGTATATTTAAATATTTGAGAAAAAAACTCTTAAAATCACCTGCAAATCTGGAGAAATGAAAATGAATTCCAGCTTGAGGTGGAGGTGCTTCTATTAGCACATATACTGTAGATGTGCTTTTGTAAGTATACATTAAGGGAGTTATTTATCAAAGTCCGAATTTTTCTCAATATTTTCTAAAAAAAAAACTCAGAACAAATCCGCACGGGTTTTTTCGGCGTATTTATTAATCCAAAAAAATCATGAAAAATACGAATTTTTTGGAATTTCCACCCAAAAACTTTTTAAAATCTTTGCCGAACAACCCTGAAAATTTCGGATTATTGCATGAAACCCAGCGCAGGTCAAAATATCTTTGGGACTTTTCCCATTGAATTATATGCAACCTCAGCAGGTCTGAGATGCCGGATTTTCAGATTCTGACTTTTTCCATTCTTGGGGTATAATAAATTCGGAAAAATTCGGATTTTTTACAAAAAAACATGAATTTTTCAGGTTTTCTGGCATTCAGAGTTTAGTAAATAAGCACCTAAGGGTATTTTAAGTTGGATATGCTAATAGATGTAGCGTTTGGTCCAGTTCTGGTAACCTGATGTAACCAATCACCAGGAGGCAATTAACAGTCTTGCCATAATTGATGGTGATTATTATTTTCACCCACAATTTCCGCAAATTCTGCAACCTCAAGTGATCAGTGTTGAAATTCCCAATTCATTGGTTATATTATAAGTATTACAAAGGCGGTTATGGGAACCCTGAAGCTAGCGCTAGGGTCCCTCTGTGTTAATAAACACCCTGCGCTCGACTGTTCCAAACAGATAGTCATGATAGTAATTGAACTCTATTTCTATAAAATCATGAATGCCTTGTAATTTATTTAAAAACATCTGAGTATAAAATGCATGTAAAAAAATAAAACACTGAGGGGCAGATTTATCAAAGGTTGAGGTGAATTTTCAAATTAAAAAAATTTAAATTTCGAGCCATTTTTGTGTACCTCGACTAGGGAATAGTCCAAATTCAACTTGAATTTGAAAATTTTTTTGAAAATTCAAATATCGAACTTTATCATGTACTGTCTCTTTAAAAATTGGATTCCAACCATTTGCCATCTAAAACCTGCCAAATTGCTGTTTTAGAATATGGGGAACCTCCTAGAGTCAATGGAGTCAATTGGTGGACTTTGAAAAATCCAAGTTTTTTTGGGAAAACTGTGATTCGAATTCGGTCAAATTTGCCATTCCTTCGATTCGTACGATTCGAATTCGATGGAATACGGACCTATTTGGCCACAAAAAACTTTGACTTAATTTCGGTTGGTCTGAATTAGAATTATGAAGTTTTTCAAATTTGAAATTCGACCATTGATAAATATGCTCTTAAAGATTCTGAAACCTTGAAAACCCTATTCTTAGAAAAAATCGGAAAACTTTTTAAAACTCTGAATGACTCAAAAAAGGTCCAGTGGGATCAGCGTAGCTCCCATTGACTTCTATAGGACTGCTTTTACTTTCAGAAGTTTAGCAAAAGAGTGTTTTGTTGTTTTTACACTTAGGGGCCGATTCACGAAGGGTCGAATATCGAGGGTTAATTAACCCTCGATATTCGACTGGGAATTTAAATCCTTCGAATTCGAATATCGAATTCGAAGGATTTAGCGCTAAAAATTCGATCGATCGATCAAAGGATTTTTCATTCGATCGAACGATTCGAAGGATTTTAATAAAACGATCGAATGAATATCCTTTGATGAAAAAAACTTTAGCAAGCCTATGGGGACCTTCCCCATAGGCTAACATTGAGTTCGGTAGCTTTTAGCTGCCGAACTAGGGGATCGAATTTTTTTTTAAAGAGACTGTACTTCGACTATCGAATGGTCGAATAGTCGAACGATTTTTAATTCTAATCGTTCGAATCGTTCGAATTCGATCGAATTCAATCGAATTTAACCAATTCGATGGTCGAAGTACCCAAAAAATACTTCGAAATTCGAATTTTTTTTTATTCGAACCCTTCACTCGAATTTCGTGAATCGGCCCCTTAATACATCCTGAATATTTAGAGTATTTAAAGGGATACTGTAATGGGAAAAAATCAATTTCTCAAAAGATCGAACAGATTTTTGTTATATTAAATTTTGAAATCTGACATGGGGCTAGACATATTGTCAATTTCCCAGCTGCTCAAAGTCATGTGACTTGTGCTCTGATAAACTTTAATCACTCTTTACTGCTGTACTGCAAGTTGGAGTGATATACCCTCCCTTTCCCCCCCCCAGCAGCCCAACAAAAGAACAATGGGAAGGTAACCAGATAACAGCTCCCTAACACAAGATAACAGCTGCCTGGTAGATCTAAGAACAGCACTCAATAGTAAAAACCCATGTCTCACTGAGACACATTCAGTTGAGAAGGAAAAACAGTGCAGGCACAAGTCACATGACCAGGGGCAGCTGGGAAATTGACAAAATGTCTAGCCCCATGTCAGATTTCAAAATTGAATATAAAAAAAACTGTTTGCTCTTTGGAGAAATGGATTTCAATGCAGAATTCTGCTGGAGCAGCACTATTAACTGCTGCGTTTTGAAAAAGACATGTTTTCCGATGACAGGATCCCTTTAAAAACACACCAATTTTTTGTTTTTTTGTGAAAAAAATAGAAATTCAAATGCTATTAAATAGGCCCCTTAGATCCAAAGAGCAAGGGGTCTCCCATTAATCTGTGCTGAATGGATATAGTTAGCATGAGGCCTGGATAAATCCAAAGATACCACCATATAAAGGTTTAAAATGCTCTTAATGTAATAGGTGATTGCAAGGAAGCAGCTAGCAAGGCTTGCAAAGGTCACCTCTCCATGTGCCCCACACTTCCAGGCAGAACAAGAGCAACGTTCCACTTAAGTCGAGCAGCACAATAATGACCATCCAGCCAGGGTTATTCTTCCGAAGGGCCTGCACTTAAAGGTGAGTACTTGTAATGGATCTGCTCTTGTAGAAGTAATTTGAGAACATGGCTTACATGCTGACATCCTCTGCCAAACAGCCTGATCTGCTACACCTGCCTTTCATCCAATTGCAACATCTACCCTGCGTTATTAATATGTAGGAACATCCTCACTTTCACCAGGCTTCCATCGGTCTGTTTCTTTCAGAAACGAAGAGCAAAACTAATTATAATGACTGTAATTATACAATATAATAATAATATCAACTGGAATACTTTCTAAAGATATATGGAGTCACTGGGTAGTTTGTGCTGATGGACAAATTCATGCTTGGTCAGGTTCGCCTTTCTATGTTGGTGTCCATGTAGACATCATCTTCTAGAATTCAAATTTAATTCAATGGGCCACTGTCTCTCTCCCTTTCTCATATACTCGTTGCTTCTAAATACCAAGAACAAAGCACGTCCCTCACCCCAGAATAGAGAGGAAAGAACTGGCCAATGACCAATCTACGAATCCTGGGTAAGCTTTGAGTTCTTTGTGTAACCACCTTCACAAACCCAGTGCTTACAGAAACCAGTGTTTGGTTTTTAATGTTTGAACTTGATGGTGTCATAGAGGCTATCAAGACAGAAGGTACCATCATTTGAATGATAGGAGTTTCATGATTAAAATGCTATCACAAAGTCTTTGACCTGGAAACAACAATGTTTCAAACCACCTGGTGTTTTATCAAGCTCTCAGTGGGTCAATCCAAAAGTGTGTTTGGTCATTCGTCTATAGATGTGCCTTTTTTTTTTTGACCAGCAAATTTTACCTTGAATCACCAACTTCTATAAAATGGTTTCATGCTGGTTTTATTTTAAAAGAGAAAATGGATAAATTGGCATGGTTATCTACAATGCCACTAGAGCAATTATGATAAGGCAGCCATGATGATATTAGAAAAGTAAGTTTGAGATTGTCATGGTAAACATTTCTTGGATGGATAAACCACTTGCAGGGCTAGGACTACCTGTTGACTAGCTATTGAGGTAGGCCGCTCTGGAAACCCTGGAGCTTAGGCCAGAAATACAAGGCTTTGGATTGATGAATTCATTCAATGAATGGCATCAATACATGACTGCATTTGTGAGTCCCAGTTGCGACCGCAGAGGTAGATAAGTCCTAAGCTAGTTTCCTTATTGAACCAGGAACTATGACATATTCATATTTTCACGGGATTTTTCTGTTTGACTTTCTGAATGTGCAGGTAGGGCCATAGTGTGAGGCTCAGTCCTGCAACACTTGTGTGTCCACAGTTTGCTGTTTTTGTTGCATAAAAAAACTTTTTCAAGTAACACTTAAGTTCTTGTTGTTATAACAGTGCCATTAAAGGGGGAATGTCAGATAAATCTGCATGTAGAACCAAGACTTATCAATGCTTCCGAGATATGGTTCCAATGTGAAGTAGACAATTTAAATTTAAAATGTGTGTGCAGTTGTTCCCATAACAAAATGAGAATATATATATATATATATATATATATATATATATATATATATATATATATATATATATATATATATATATATATATATATCCTTGATAAAGGCCCCAAAGAGGGCCAAAATGTTGGATGCACGAGTGATGTTTCAATAAAATAATTTTTCACAAGAATTCGGAGTGCTGGTCCACATTCAAAATTATACAGTCTTCTTGACCATAACACTCATATAAGCGTTGGAGGAAGAGTGCAGGTACTTATTGGACATTTATATATATATATATATATATATATATATATATATATATATATATATATATATATATATATATATATATATATATATATATATATATATTACAAACAAAAAACGCACTCCTAGGGCTTAATCAGTGAAAAATCAAAGAAGGTTTATTACCAACGTTTCGGCACTGATACTGGGGCCATCATCTTGATTTCTTTGATTTTTCACTGATCAAGCCCTAGGAGTGCAGTTTTTTCGTAATATTATGTATTGATGTTGGACCAGCACCCAGACAGATGCCATTTTTGTTTTGAGTGCACCAGAGCGAGCTGATATATATATATATATAGATATGCCTTCATGGCAAACATTGAGATCTTTCCAAAACTAGGATCATTTCATATTTGCTGGATAGAATGGAGTGGAGGGGGTGTATGTTTGTTGTTACAGTAGTTATAATATTGATTTAACCAGCACTATAATATCATTACTTAATTATGTTCTGCTAAATCTTTATCTGCTTCTCAGGAACTCTGTCGGATTCATTTTCTATAATATCAATGTTTTCTGCACGTTGTTGTTTAGCAAGAGCTATCAGAGCACTGATAAAGCCTTTCCCACTTATATAATAGGAAGAGATAGATAGACAGCTGATTGACTGAAAGGATTTTGAAAGAGACGGGGGAGAGAGTGTGAGTGAGAGGCATAAAGATAGACAGATAGAATGATAGATAAATATAAAGAAAGAAAGAAAGAGAGAAAGAGAGAGAGAGAGAGATGTAGATGATAGATAGATGAAAGAAAGAAAGAAAGAAAGAAAGAAAGAAAGAAAGAAAGAAAGAAAGAAAGAAAGAAAGAAAGAAAGAAAGAAAGAAAGAATAGATATAGATAGATAGATAGATGATAGATAGATAGATAGATAGATGATAGATAGATAGATAGATAGATAGATAGATAGATAGATAGATAGATAGATAGATAGACAGACAGAAAGATAGATGATAGATAGATAGATAGATAGATAGATAGAAAGAGAGAGAGAGAGAAAGAAAGAAAGAAAGAAAGAAAGAAAGAAAGAAAGAAAGAAAGAAAGAAAGAAAGAAAGAAAGAAAGAAAGAAAGATAGCTGGCCTAGCTGGTAAAAACCATACCTGATGCCAATGTTATAAATAGGAAGAAAGACTGAAAATATAGAGACAATGTAGCAAACCTGGATACTGTGCACCTTGTTTATTCCATACAATACAAACACAAAGCCTGTAATTATCCAATATTTGGAGAATCATTTCTAGTGGAATACACACATTAAACCCTTTCGTCCAAGTTAATAACAGTCTCTCCAGTCTATACATACAATTGACGGCAATAAGGGCAGTGCCAATGAAACTTTAGTTCTCTTTCATGTCATTTAATACATTTTCCCTACAGTACATTTCCTGGTGTGTAGATCACCCAAGTTATTTCTCTAATTCATTGATAAATCATTAAAATATCCTCCCTGCCTTTAAAAAAACAAGATTTTCCTGCCTGTTTCTGGTCCAGGGAAGCCTTGGTCCTTAGCGTGAGTTCATTCTGAGCAGTGTCATTATCCCCCCTCCTGTCCCTGATGTATCTCACATGAGCGACTGCATCTACAAACATGATCTTTGGGTGTTTCCACAAGTCATTGTTTGTTTTCTGCCCCCCCCCCCCCCAAATAACAGGCAATCTGGAAGCTACCGGGCCAGCAAGCAAATAAGGAGTTTAGTGAGCGTGCTAATATGTCTTCAGTTATCTGTGAAAAGCAAGTCATCTGTGTTTACATGGAACGCATGCATCTGACTTCCATATAAATGCTAGCTATTAACCTCGTGAGGACCCCATGGGTGATAGCCGGCTCTTCGTGGCATGGAGAGGTTTAGAGTGCCCCCTGCTACAACCAAAGGAGTGAAAACTATACCGACAACTCATCTTTCCAGAGAGAAGCTGCTCTTAATAAGTTGTTTGCTGTTTTACTGGCCATGATCTACTTTAACATTGCTGGAGTGCAACCAAGTTGAGTAGAACATCAATAAGCCTGCAGACACCAGATCCATCTTATTTGCCAATTCAACTATTTAAAATGCATGGAAGCTATAAAGTGCCAAGAAAGTATTCATCTCTGACCAACCCCCCCTCTAGTGTTGTCAAGTTAATGGTTTGGGGGGTAAGTGTGGGGGTAGTGGAGCACATACCTGAAGTCTGACCTATGAGCCATAAGCCTTATACTATATAAGATTCCAGTTTTGGAAATTGGGATGTTTTAGACTACGGGTCCACAACCTTTTTCACACTCAGATTGGTTCCTGGGTGGTGCCAAATAAGGGCTATGTTTGGCTATTGGTAGCCCCTATGTGAACCGACAGTCTACAGGAGGCTCTTGTTGGCAGTACACCTGGTTTTTATACAACCTAAACTTGCCTCCAAGCCAAAAATTAAAAAAAATAAGCACCTGCTTTGAGGCCACTGGGAGCAACATCCAAGGGGTTGGAGAGCAACATGTTGCTCACGAGTTACTGGTTGGGGATCACTGTTTAGACCATATCCCCTAATCCACCTAGATCCTTTTTAACTTTCAGACCCTTTTTGGGTCAAAATATGGTGGGAGATCGCCAACCTTTTTTACCCATGACCCTCATTCAAATGTTAAAAAGCTTTGGGGAGCAACACAAGCATCAAAACAGTTCTTGGGGGGCCAAATTAGTGCTGTGATCGGCTATTTGGCAGTCCCTATATGGACTGGCAGCCTACTGTTTGGCCATAAACCTGGTTTTTATGCAACCAAAACTTGCCTCCAAGCCAAGAATTTGAAAATAAACACCTGCTTTGAGGCCACTGGAGGCAACATCCAGAGGGTTGGTGAGTAACATGTTACTTGCTAGTCACTGGTTGGGGATCACTGAAATATGGAGACAGTCCGGCACAGGGAGTATAAATTAGAGGGAGTAATTTTCAGTATATGAGTCACCTTGATATGAAACTTGCCAAGCATAGTATAATCACTGATTTAGGAAACTAAGAGATGAAATAACAGGTGTCTAACCTGCAACAACCAATCAGAACGTAGCATTTTTCTGGTCAGGACAGCGATCCTCAATCACTGGTTCACAACATGTTGCTCGACCAATCCCTTGGACGTCGCTCCCAGTGGCCTCAAAGCAGGTGCTTATTTTTGAATTCCTGGTTTGGAGATAACTTTTGGTTTCATAAAAAACAGATGTACTGCCAAACAGAGCCTCCTGTAGGCTGCCAGTCCAAATAGGGCCCTTCAAATAAATAGGGATGCACCGAATCCAGGATTCGGTTCGGGATTTGGCCAGGATTCAGCTTTTTTCAGCAGGAATCGGCCGAATCCTTCTTCCCGGCCGAACCGAATCCTAATTTGCATATGCAAATTAGGGGCGGGATGGAGATTGTGTGACTTTTTGTCAGAAAACAAGGAAGTAAAAAATGTTTTCCCCTTCCCACCCTTAATTTGCATATGCAAATTAGGGTTCCGATTCAGTTCGGTACAGAGCATTTCTTTGGTGAAGGATTAGGGTTTCGGCCGAATCCAAAAAAGTGGATTCGGTGCATCCCTACAAATAACCAATCACAAACCTTACTTGGCACCCCAGGAACTTTTTTCATGCTTGTGTTGCTCCCCAAATCTTTTACATTTGAATGTGACTCCTGGGTAAAAAATATTGGGGATTGCAAAAGTCATAGGCTCAAATTCAGATGGTTTTTAAACCTTAAATGCTCAAATTCCTACAAAAGGTGTAAAGTAATAAATGTTGCCAAGTTTGCACCAGGGTCTGGGGTCTGGTAATTCACAGCAGCCCTTCAAATGTTTGTGTCCAAACAGGTGACCAGTCAACGCTACCTACTTGTTGGTTGCTAGGGGATACAAGACTGGTGGAAAATGTTGCCACTTATCTCCATAGTGCCCAGTGCTGCAGACCAGCGGAAATAAGGCATTTGTGTGATGAGTTGCTCCTTATTGATTTCTGCTTCGTTTCGTACGACAAACCTTGACAAGCCCATTAGCAAGTGTTTTTAGTTTTTTTTAGATTGTAGTGCATAATGCACAAAACAGACAGATTCAATTTAAAAAAAAAAAAAAAGACAAAAATATATCCCTTTTTACAAAGGGCCTGATGCCGTGTTCATCCACTGAGTGTCTGCTCTTGAATAACTGTCAAATCAGCTTCCAGCCTCGGTGCCGAGGGGTCAGAGCTCAATCATAATCCTGTTGCACCCCCTGCTGGTAAAAAGCCTGCACTCATTCCCTTTCTCTGGACTGAGATAAACATTGCAATCATTTCACACTTCCCTTAACATTGTATATGAATTTAATTAGCATGTGTTTGGGCTCCGCTGGTAATAGAGCAAAAAGCCCGAGTGCTTTAGGTTTCTAGATTTTAGGTTTTTAAGGTGTAAGTTGATTTTGTTTGATAATACGTGTTTTTCAGCTTTAGGGGTTTGTAGGCAACCCTGGCCCCAAATCTTTTTAGGGCCCAAGAGCACCAGATATAAGCAGACGGAAAGTAAATACTTTCAACTGCACCTTAGTGATTTAAATGAGAACAGGGAGTTGTAGTTCAGTAACAGCTGCTGTATGTACTGTATCATAAATAAAGGTAAAGGACCTGTTATCTAGAATGCTTGGGACCTAGGGTTTTCCAGGATAAAAGATCTTCCGTTAATCTGGATCAGCATCGAAAAAATTTGACTATTTACTATAAAATCCAAATTTTTCGTTTATTACTATTTACTATAGATTCAGAATTTTTCGTTTTTACTATTTTTCTATAAAATCCGAATTTTTAGTGGGAAATTTTTTTCGAGATTTATTATACCCCGAGGATAGAAAAAGTCAGAATCCGAAAATCCAGCCTCTCAGACCTGCCGAGGTTGTGATTTGTATAGTCAATGGGAGAAGTCCTTATCCTATTGAAAAGTTGCTGTGGTCTGAGCTGAAATTAGTAGGGATGCACCGAATCCAGGATTCGGTTCGGGATTCGGCCAGGATTCGGCCTTTTTCAGCAGGATTCGGATTCGGCCGAATCCTTCTGCCCGGCCGAACCGAATCTGAATCCTAATTTGCATATGCAAATTAGGGGCAGGGAGGGAAATTGCGTGACTTTTTGTCAGAAAACAAGGAAGTAAAAAATGTTTTCCCCTTCCCACCCCTAATTTGCATATGCAAATTAGGGTTCGCATTCGGTTCGGTATTCGGCCGAATCCTTTGTGAAGGATTCGGGGGTTCGGCCGAATCCAAAAAAGTGGATTCGGTGCATCCCTAGGAATTAGTCCAAAAATCCGACTATTTCAGATTGTTCGGGCAAAAATCCTAAAAATTTGGATGAAAAAAACGAATGGGCTACTTCGACCATCGAATGGGCTACTTCGACCTTCGACTACGACCTTCGACTTCGAATCGAACGATTCGAACTAAAAATCGTTCGACTATTCGACTATTCGATAGTCAAAGTACTTTCCCTTTAAAAAAAACTTTGACCCCCTACTTCGGCAGATAAAACCTACCGAAGTCAATGTTAGCCTATGGGGAAGGTCCCCATAGGCTTGCTAAGCTTTTTTTGATCGAAGGATATTCATTCGATCGTTTGATTAAAATCCTTCGATCGTTCGATCGAACGTTTATTCGAAGTCGAAGGATTTCAATTTGAGGGTCGAATTTCGAAGTATTTTTAACTTCGAAATTCGACCCTTAGTGAATCTGCCCCCGAGTTTGTACCCCATCCGATTAAATTGTGCTTGTTTAATAATAAATAAGGTGGATTCTAGACTTTTTTTATATAAATACATTTAAATATATTTGATAAATAAGTGTACCAAAAACAAATTAAAAATTAAATAAACCCAATAGGCTGGTTTTGCTTCCAATAAGGATTAATTATATCTTAGTTGGGATCAAGTACAAGCTACTGTTTTATTATTACAGAGAGAAAAAAAACATTCTTTAAAAAATTGAATTATTTTAATTATCATAGAGTCTATGGGACATGGCCTTCTTGTAATTCGGAGCTTTCTGGATAATGAGTCCGATACCTGTATTTTATTACGACAGACAAAAGGAAATCATTTTTAAAAATGTGAATTAGATGATAAACATAGAGTCTATAGCAGGTAGCCTTCTTTTAATTCAGAGTTTTCCAGATAACTGATCCTTTACCTGTAACGTGTTAAACCCTGGGACCCACCACAACAGGGGCAGTTCTACAGTTTCTTTAAACACTTCAACTCCCTGTACCCTAATTCAATGCTTAGGCCTAAGGATTTGGGTTCCCTTTGGGGAATCGTACAGGACACCTTAAAGGGGTTGTTCACCTTTAAATTAACTTTTAGTATGATGTAGAGAGTGATATTCTGAGACAATTTGCAATTGGTTTTCATTTTTTATTATTTGTGGTTTTACGAGATATTTAGCGTTTTATTCAGCAGTTCTCCAGTTTGCTATTCCAGCCATCTGGTTGCTAGGCTCCAAATGACCCTAGTAACCAAGCATTGATTTAAACAAGAGGCCTGAATAGAAAGATGAGTAATAAAAGTAGCGATAACAATAATTCTGTAGCCTTACAGAGCATTTGTTTTCAGATGGGGTCAGTGACCCCCATTTGAAAACTGGAAAGCACCAGAAGAAGTTTCATATTTCAAAAACTATAAAAAAAGAAATAATGAAGACCAATTGAAAAGTTGCTTAAAATTGGCTTAACTTAAAGGTGAACCGCCCTTTTAATAACTGCTGTACATATTACACCTACCTCTCCACTCCACCACTATTTCATTCAGATTTAGGGGCTTGAGGTTGTTCATTGGTGTAACTCTGCAGATTGGGGTCACAGCTGGTTTTATAGGGGATGAGCAGGGCACATTAGAGTATTGCCTAAAAAGATTCCCAAAATTGAAAAAAAAAATAGCCAAAAATGATGCGAGCATAGGACTTTCCACAGTCCTCAAAATTTTACGTATGACATTCTGTTTTTCCAGAAACGGGACAATTTTGGCCATGCTCTGATCTGCCCTGGCCACAGACAGTTTTTCTGAAGCCCTGTAAACTTTCCTGTAAGCCCTGCCCATTTGGGGGTCAATAATTTGGGACTATCCCCCAGAAAAGGGGTATTGCAATATAGCAATTTTCTCTATCACTTATTGCTAAGCCGCCATATTGGATTTTTTGCCAAGTCTTTGTATGACCGTAAATAACTGGCCATTCAAATACTTGCTTTCATCATTGTAACTGCACCACATGGTTAATTGGTTGCTGTGGGTTACTGGACCTGGATTAACCTTTGCTTTTAGTATTCCATTGTCTCTTCAATGTCTCTTGCACCAATCTCTAGACACAGCATAGATTTTACGGCTTATTCTTGTGTAATGAAGCTTTATATATATTAGAGATAATTTGTCATGGTGATTGATTTATTCAAAAATGGGGTCCAATCATATTCAGGAGAAGCACATCCCCCCAATATTGCAGGGGGCTCATTCCATAAAGACGCTTGTGAATTCAGTACATCTCAGGGCCGGTATAAAGACAAAGTCGTAGGCTCTAGTTCCCCTTTACAAACACAACAACACTTTTGCAGAGTGATTTCGGGGAAAGAACGCTCACCCCACCCAGGGGACAGATATTAAAATTCCAATAAAATAGCAGCAGTCCTGTTGGAGGCAGTTCTGTTTGGGAATATGACAAGGCGCTCCCTGACTCAGACCTTAATGCCTTGTCATACTTCTTGACGGCTGCCTATCAACACAGCAAGAGGGATTTTTTCATGTCTGAATAGTCACCTTAATGATAGCAGATGGAAACGCCACGGGGGGTCTCAGCCCATCACACTGTCATTGCCACAGGCGGACCTGACCCGTTTTCCCCTCCTTTATTTTTCTTCCTTTTTAAGAGAGAAATGGATGGTAATTGAAAAAAGCTTCGTAAAGCGCTCTGCTCCCCTCTAGTTTTTCCTTTTATTAACCAACCATAGCAAATGAATGTATACATCTTTAATCCTGCTCCTTCTGCTTTTCGCTCTCTTTAAAATACATTTATTGGGCGTTTATTTCTCCAGGCAGCACTTTCCTATTTCCGTACACAATATGAGACCAAGCTGCGACGCATTCCGCACCGTCATGTGATCAATAATGCTGGTCTATGGTTTCTAATATATAATAATAATAATAATAATATAGGGTTAGCTAAATCAGCCTTATAAAGGGATTGTGCTTGTGAAGTGTATAGATTTATTTATCTTTCTGCTTTATTACAGAAAAGTATAGGACTGCATTGCGGGAACAAAAAGAAACACGTAATTTACTCACTTTATTGCAACAATGACATTTCATACAGAAGGAGCACCGTTTGAGGCGCGGGGAGGCCCATTTATCAAAGTCCCAATTTATCTCAATATTTTCTAAAATCTACTCCGACCAAATCCGCATGGGTTTTTTCTCCTTATATATCAATACAGTTTCCCGAAAATGTTCTTTGCGTGAAAAAAACACCCATTTCGGATTTCCCTTCAGATTATTGCCCGAAAACCTGGATTATTGCATGAAACCCGGTGCAGATCAATACAACTTACTGTATATACAACCTTAGCAGGTCTGAGATGCTGGATCTTCCGATTCTGCCTTTTTCCATCCTCAAGGTATAATAAATCTCGAAAAAATTCGTGTTTTTTTTTTTCCACTAAAAATTCAGATTTTATAGTAAAACATTTTCGGCTTTTGGCATTCAGAGTTTTATAAATAACCCCTTAGTCTCAAATGTATATATATTTAGAGAGAGAGAGAGGTGTGATTATAATTTGGAATATATGCAGACAGACAGAAGTGGACCTCCCGGCACTCTAAGAAATCCACAGGGCCATGGATATGGAAGGCAATTTTTATTGAAAAAAAAATAAAATATAAACATCTCCGTAGGCCCTACGCATTTCGTGCTCAGTAGGCACTTAGTCATGGGCCCTGCCTGTTATATTACTTCCATACCTGTGTCCCTGTGGATTTTCTAGAGTGCCGGGAGGCCCACTTCTGTCTGTCTGCATATAAAACCACTCCCCAAGCTTAGGGTTTTTATGTTTTTACTGAAAACTTTACAGCTGAATATTAACATAACTTAGACTAACATGCCAGCCAATAATATTACACTCATGAAGAACCAAAATTCCCTCCAGTCTACTGGACAAATGTCCTGCTGAAGAGCTTGAGACTAAGAACTAAAGCACTGCGTATCTAGACAGCGCTATATAAATAAATGATGATGATGATGTTGATGATGATGATGATGATGATAAGAACATCTTAGTCTGATTAAGAGTCTATGGTCTGGGGTTGGTGCACCTGGACCACTAATTCCACTTGGTGAGTTATCTACCCTGGATACCTGTAGCATCTCTTTCTTCTTTATAAAACTATTACTTGGGAAGGCTACTTTGAGGAACTAGCAATTAAAACATATCCCCCTTAGCCCCATTCTATTGGCACTCAAGGTCTTGCTGGCCTACAGGATAGCATGTAGAAAATGGACATAAATATAGAGGTGTAAGGTAAATACTAGCCATAAATGTATCTGCCCATCAATAGATGTACATTTGGATATATTGGTCTGAGCCAACATAGAAGTCAGGGATAGTGGGACCCTCTGCTCCTTAAGGGCCAATAATGCTGCTAGATCTTATTGAGAAGATCATGGGTCTTGTGTAGGATTTTCTTGTCCTTCTACTTCATAAAACTCTTCTACCACATAAACCTGACCTGCAACTGTGTTCTTCAGCTTTTTTTTTTTTTTTTTTGAAAGCGCCAAATTTTGGAACCTCATACTTTCCAGGCAATAGGCATCAGGGCTTCTAGGGGTGTAACAATTCTGTAGATGCAGTACAATATTTAATAGGGACGTTTGTTTAGTCACATTACAGTATGTCCATGCACCGACCTCCCAGCATTCATAATGTGTCACTTTTGGCCATACGTAGTGATGGGCGAATTTATTCGCCAGGCGCGAATTCGCTGCGAATTTGCGCGATTCGCCGCCAGCGAATAAATTCGTGAAACGCCCGCGAAAATTCTCGGAAAAAAAATCGTGTCAAAATTTTTTTTTCGAAAAAACGGACGCTGGCGTCAAAAACGGGCGCCGGCGTCAAAAACGCGAATTTTTCGCCTTTTCGCGAATTTCGTGCGAAATTCGTGAATTTTTCGGCGAAACGCCACAAATTCGCCCATCACTGGCCATACGGTGATCTTACCAAAACGTCGACAAGTTACAAATATGGACCAGCAGTGGCCCATTCTGGAGCAAGTACTGGGTCATCAGTTGACATGGAAATGTAGAGATCACCCTACACAATCTACAAAAGAACAATGTGTAAACCTGGGGTATGTGGCCAATGTATACTAATGCCTAGCTGACCATAACTGGGCATATAACCGCTTACTCTGCCATTGTCTGTGGTCACAAATCCTAATACCCAAAATCAATGCAGGATTTTGAGCCTTTAATAAGATCAATTAACATAGGTGTCTTAGCAATTTGTGGTTAATAGTGTCCTTTACTGCAACACAGAAAGAAACAGGTACCGGTATGGCATCTGTTATCCGGAAACCTGTTATCCAGAAAGCTCCAAATTACGGGAATGCTGTCTCCCATAGACTCCATTTTATCCAAATAATCCAATTTTTTTTCTCTCTGTAATAAGAAAACAGTATCTTGTACTTGATCCCAACTAAGATATAATTAATCCTTATTGGAAACAAAACCAGACTATTGGGTTTATTAAATGTTTATATGATTTTCTAGTAGACTTAAGGTAATAAGATCCAAATTACGTTATCCAGAAAACCCCAGGTCCCAAGCAATCTGGTTAATAGGTCCCATACCTGTATAACAAGATTCCTGCTCTTTTTTCTTTTCTTGTGTATATTGTTTGTGAATACATTTTGCTGCCAACCCACACACACACACACACACACTCATATATATATATATATATATATATATATAAAATAATATACTCAGGTACACAAAAAATGTGTTTCTTTAACACTTTTAACATGACTGCTCCAGCGTTGCTTCAATTCTCAGTGAGGGTCAGTCATTACAGGCAAGGCTGGATGTTATGATTACATTTCATCTCAGGGGACTGGGTTGCATTATAGCGAGAGCCATGTGAAATTAGTTTTCCTCCAGCAACAGCGCAGGGATTCGATAGGCTGCTGATTACAGTGGCGCAATGGTGAAAGACCCTTGTTGAGCAGCCCACAATGTCCAGGGACTGTACTGCTGCATAGGAATAAAGAAAATGTCGGAGCAATCCATGAATAATGCTTTAAAGGGAAGATATAACCTTATTTATATTTTATATTTTCTTATATGTATACTTATTTACCCTTAAGGTGACAGTAAAGAATAAAGATGGGCATATTCTCTAAGATCTGCTTATATGGCAAGGTCACAAGATGATTGGGTTTTTATCCAACATGCTGGGCCGGGTTGGGAAAATTCAAGCGCTTGCCTACGGGACTAGTTGAGAAACTGGTCAAAACGACTTCAACACCGTCCAAGTCAGACAGGGCTTTCTAACCTCCCCAGCAGGTATCAGGCCGTGCAGGTTGTCAGTATGGCCCTAAACACATACATGAATTGGACCTGTTATCCGGAAAGCTCGGGACCTTGGGTTTTCCAGATAACGGATCTTTCCGTAATTTGGATCTCCATGACTTAAGCAACCCAAATGCATGTAAGAGACCTGGTGGTAATAATTGCAGTAGCAAAAATATTTATAAAGTAAAAGTGATTTATTAGGACATAGTTGCCTAACGCATTTCTTGCCAAGCGAGCACTAACTCACAGGCTAGTTGTGATGTACTAGTCAATCAGGAACCTTGAAGGCAGTGGGTACACTCATGGACTTATAAAAAATACATTCAGTGTCAAGTACAGTAATGAATGGGGTTGACTTACCCAGAAAAAAGGGGGGTCCAGCTGCTCAAGCCCCAGCCCTTCAGCTCGGGGAGGCAATTTGTTGCAAATAGATAATAGTAAAGGGCTGGCAAATACCAGACCACACTCCATAAATTGATGTAGTAAAAAAGATTTTTTTGTAGAAAAAACATCACGGCAACGCCTTACGCGTTTCATGCCTTATGCCTTCATGGGCTAAACAAACACTGAAACATTCAGTCATATTTAAATGAAAAAGGACCAACTCAGATGCACAAGGAAACCCCTGTGGATTCACCAATGCCCTTTTGTTGCCCCGGGCTTTCTGCTGCGGAACCAACAAGGAATTGGTGCGTTTGGTAGTAACAAGTTCGTAAAGAGGTACTGGCAAGGATTAGGCAAAAACGTAGTCACACAACAGGCAAGAGGGTCGAGGAAGACAGCAGGAATTAAAGTCAAAACAGACAGAAGTCAAAAATCAGGAAATTCCAATAGTAAATAACGCTTCAGCAGGATCTGTGAACAGAAGCCAGCTTGGGCAGTGCCAAAATGGAGAAAGGTCTTTGTAAAGGAGAATTGGCGCTAAAAATCTTGCAGCAAAAAATCACGTCATGACACTCAGCGCCAATCGCGAGCGAACCGATGCCTGCATCATTTGCGGACGGCTGGGGCACATGACGTGACTGGAAGCGCGCGTTTGCGCCTCAGTAGCCGGAGAGAGGCGTGCCGGGAAATAGGGGGGGGGAAATCTCCCGACGAGTCTTAAGCTGGCCATAGATGTTGAGATTTTTAAAAGATCAGATCCTGATCATGAGACCACGATCTTCTCAGAACAATCGTACGAATTGTCCATCAACTAAAAAGACCAATTTGCCAGGAAAACAAAAGGGAGCTGCCTGCTTGGCCCTGCAAACATAGATAGATTGCACTGGGACCGACGTAGATTTTTTGACCTGGCCGATCAATTTCCTGACAGATGTCGGCCGAAAAATCATAAGATGTACAATCATTCGAATCTCCACTAACCGCACGATAATTTCGAAGGATCGGTCAGGCTTCCCTAAAATTGGTTGCTCAGCAAGAAGAATCGTCACATCTATGGGGAGCTTTACACTAGTGGTCATATCCCTGTACAAGAATTTAATAGGGGTAATGACCAATCAAAAGGAGTTACATCACACAAAGCCTTATGCAATCAGAAAGGACTGCATCTCTATGACTTAAGTCTACTAGAAAATCATGTACATAACCAATAAACCCAATAGGATTGTTTTGCCTCCAATAAGGATTAATTATACCTTACAGTCCAAGATACTGTTCTATTATTACACCACCTTATTTTTTAAAAATGTGGATTATTTGCATAAAATAGAGTCTATGAGAACCTGTAATTCGGAGCTTTCTGGATAATGTTTTTTTGATGATGGATCCTATATCTGTACTAATAAGCTGCCTACTCAATCTCGCTGGACTGAGTTGGAAGCTTTTACTGACCTGTGTATGGTCACCTTAAAGGGGTGGTTCGCCTTTAAGTTAACTTTTAGTACAGGGCTGGATTTCAATAGAGGGTGCCCCAAGGCCCACTGCTGTTCGGCGCCCCTGTCCCCTCCCCTTTATTCGTGCAAATTTTCATCATCTATGGGGAAATTGAAAAAAATATTGTATCTCCAGCGCATCCCCAGTGTTTTTGAACCAAAGTGGGTGTGGTTGGGCATCATGCCGCCCCCCTAAAATCCTGCCGCCCTAGGCCCGGGCCTAGGTGGCCTTTCCACAAATCCGGGCCTGTTTTAGTATGTTATACAGTGGCCAATTGTAAACAACTTTTCACTTGACCTTCATTATCATAAAAAAGAGAATAATTGAAAAGGCCCCACCCAATTCTTTTTGCCGAGGGGCCCGGCCCTTTGTAGTTATACCCATGATAGTGGAAGTTGCCACCTTCTGCAACTACAACAGTGAAACTCTAGTGGCAATAAATATGGTCATTGTGCTGTTAGAATAAATGAAGGGAACCCTTGAATTGTCTTCATCCTGGATCTGGTAGTAATGCCCATGTTCCTCAAGTGGCTTGTCTTCATGAAGCGAATTAGATTGCTAATGCCACTATTAATGGCAATAAATTCATATGAAAAGCGGACGCTAATTTGCTAGTGTTGGGTGCATCATGCTTACTGGGTGCATGCAATTATGCTGGAATCTAAAGGAAAATGCTGCATTGTGGGTAACAATATAGAGATTTCAGTTCCATTAGTGCTTCGTAAAGGAGCTCTGGTTCCTCATAAGTATATCTCTCCAGAGAATGTTCAATGAGTTATGCCGCCATACTTTACTGTATATGCTATAGTTATACAATGAAAACATTGTGATATTATAATGTTAAATAATCATCATTCAACATACCCAATGGCTTTGCAACATTCTTGCCAGAAGGGAGGACAATCTATGAGTACAGAATGGGTCTAGGGTGTGACCATGGGGGGTCCTTCTGGTTTGGAATGGTTCTGTTCCACTTTTCCAGTTGGCAGATTTTAGTATATGAACCACACCAGGGTTTTGATTGACAGAATGGAGTCCTGGGGGTTTATAGGAAACTCTAATGTCCCATGTTGGTTCTCCGCCTTCTGGTGACCCTCATGGTCATATTATAAATGGAAGGATCGTGCTAAGTGCAGCAGGGATCCTAGTGGGTCCTAGGAAATGGGATTAAATTATAATCAGAGAAGCACTTTCCTGAGACTGGTTTATATCCAAACCATAGAGGAATTGACTGTTTCATGAATATTTTATCTCTAATTAACAAGGACAAATCCATACATCTCCAATTTACATATCACTTCCCAAAGTTCCTAGGCTCAGATTAACATCGGGTTTTCTTAGGCTTGATCCGTAAATAATGGTCAACATTACCTCTAATTTCAGTTATCCTGCGTGTGCACACATTAACGGCACATTTACTAAAAAAAAACTTGGGTTGTTTTGCCCTGCAATGCACCATTCAGTCACAGAATTTGTGTTATTGCACCCTAGATACAGTAGGTGCAAAGATGTTAGCAAATTGGTGCAAGGGAAAGGGCAGCAAGTGGGCAGGGCATGAGTGTATATCTGTCAATTGCACGGCATCAGAGTGGTGAAACACTGAACATTAAAGTTATTGGGGCACCCTAGAGACTTAAATCCCCCATTATACCCCAGGCTGCCATGCTTCTTTTTTAAAAAATGCACCAGCCCAGGGTTCTTTCCAACAGAGCGATGTCCTACCCTCGATGTCCCTGGTAGTGTATGGACTGGCCTGAAACCCACAAGACCCAACTATTTACTTCTTTGGTGCATTACAGGTAGATGATGGGCCTAACTGCTCCCAAGACCCTTACCACCCATGATGTCCTACTCCACATCCCAGCATCCTTTGGCATGCCCCCCCTGCACAGCCCAGGCTGGTGCTTTCATTTATAAACCACACCACCCCTCTGGGGAGGTCAGAGATTGAAGGGTTTGGAGCAATATGACGGGATGACTTGGGCTACACTTGAAAAAGGTTGGACGCAGGTCAACAATTTGTCAACCTGTGCATCACCCCGGTCAGGCTAGTCATTTTTATAATGCCCCAAGCTCGAAATATAGGTATGGGACCTATCATTCAGAATACTCAGAACCTAGGTTTTTTCAGATAAGGGAACTTTCTGTATTTTTGATCACCACACAGTAATTGGGGGCCGGAACTAGGGGTAGGCACATGCCTAGGGCACAAAGGTAGAGGGACACCAGGCACGTACTTCTTCCGATGCCTTCCCCATGCGAATGTGCGTGTCCTCTGCACATTCACGGCGCGGTGGGAGGCGGCTTAGTCGGCTGGGTTGCCTAGGGCATCTGCCGACTTAGCCCGGTACTGACAGTAATCCATTTAAACATTAAGGGGGGTATTAATTAAGGTTCGAGTTGTGTTTTCCAAGAAAATTCGAGTTTTGAGATAATCATGTTTGGTCAAAACTTGATTTTTAAAAAAACTTGTTTTTTTTTTTAATAAAAAACTCAAATTTTTCAAGATTTATTATACCCCAATTCTGGAAATAGCTTGAATCCAAAAATACACCATCTAAAACCTGTCAAGGTCACGTAGGAGTCAATGGCAGAGTTCCCTTGAACCATTTGAAGATGTTAAAAGCCTTCATGATGTTGGAGTTTTTTTGCCCGATCAATTTGAACGATTACATTTTATTCCCGCGGAAAACTTGATTAATTCGTGTTTTCAGGTTTACGAAACTCGAGCTCGCTGAATCGAGTTTTTTCCATTCAATTTTTTTCATAAATAAGTTGCGAGTTCATTCGACGTATAAAAAAAACGCCAACATTCCACCTTTGATAAACAACACCCTAAATAAACCCATTAGGATTGTTTTGCTTCCAATAAGAATTAATATTATCTTAGTAGGGATCAAGTATAATACACTGTTTTATTATTACAGAGAAAAAGGAAAGCAATGTTAAAGATTTGAATTATTTGATTATGGAGTCTATAAGAGACGGCCTTCCTGTTATTCTAAATTTTCTGTATAATGGATTCTGTACCTGGGAGCTGGGAAGAAAATGGCAGTGGGGTGCCCTGCGGGTTGAATGTAAACAATATTAGTTCTCCTTTAAAACCAGGTGTGGTCAATTGTTCAGTGCAGGGAGGATCCTTTGTGCCTGAGCATGCAGTTTCTTATAGAATAATGTCCATTTTATTATTATTATTATTATTATTATTATTATTATTATTATTATTATCATATATTCACAACCTGCAAATTGCACCTGTTGTTTCTATAGAAGTGCACTACTAGTGTTGAAGCTTGAAAGCCTGAAGCTTTTTAAAGTGATACCTCTGTAAAAACCAGGAATGTGCCGATATCACTTTAAATCACTTTTGATTTGCAAGAAATAACATTATTAATAATTCATAATAAATATTCATGAATTATAAAACGACCTACACACCCTCCTGTATCTAAAAGCACCCGGTCTGTGGCCCCTCGTCTTGGCTAGAAAACCCCCATGGTGACTACTAAAACATTATAATTGACATCCAGGCTGCATTATTTTATATGTAATAACCATTTGTAAATGTAATGAGTGGTGGTAGACTGCAGTCCAGAGCATTAGAGACTCATTCTATAATACATGAGGGAGGGTGAATAATTGAATGTACTTATTCCTTTAATTAATACACAGAGCTATGCATGTTTTATAAATAAGAATATAAGCAAGCTGCAGTACATGGACTTCAATCCATTGCTGTTAGGTCTCATAAGCCTTTCATCTGCAGATCTTGAATAGCAAAAACATTTAATAGGATAAAAAAAAAATATTTTCAGCCCTCCAATCAGCGTTTTGTTATCACTACCTTTAAATAAATGAGTAGAAAATGAACATTTACAGCGTCATAGAATATCAACTAGAAGATGCTGGTACTGGCGTGCGGTGTTGAACCCTTAATGGACGCCATGTCTTTAGGTGTGGGTTTTAACTGGGTATGATTAATTCATGATGGCGGGCTCCCTAGACTTCCAAATGGACGGGCCTAATGTATTTATAGGATTACTGCCTAGCGATGGGCGAATTTGACCCGTTTCGTTTGGCAAAAAATGTCGCCGACGCCCATTTTTTTTTCGCACTACGCCATACAAGTCTATGGGCGTAATTTCCTCACCACAACACGGCGAAAAAATTCACCCATCCCTACACTATCCTTGGTGTTAATGACACATTAAGGCAGAATATCCTATAGAAAGAGATGACCTACAAGCTTTAGTGGCACATCAGGCTTGACACTAAAAAGAGAGAAGTGCTTGAAAAGGGCTGCTGAGCTCCTTTATTCTGGTGCCAGTGTTCTATCAAAGAGTCTGCCAACATCCCAGCAACCCCCATTTAGATGTAGAACCTTTAAAGTGCTCTTCACTAAGTGGTCCTCATTCAAGCCTTTAATGATAGAGCTTTGACTCAATCAGTACCGTATATACTGAGTAAAAGCCGAGTTTTTCAGCCCCCAAAATATGCTGAAAAACTCTACCTCGGCTTATACTCGGATCAAGCGCAAAAACGGTCGCCAGCATCTAAGAATAGACGCCAGCGTCTAAGAATAGTCACCGGCGCCTAAGAATAGTCGCCGGCGTCCAAGAATAGTCTTCAAGAATATTCGCCGGCGTCCAAGAATGGTCACCGGCATCCAAAAACGAGAAGCCGGCACCTCCAATAGGAGCAGAAACCCTTAATTTTTTGATTGAAACTTACCAGAAGCTGCTGCATTTCTCACCATAGGCTTATACTCAAGTCAATAAGCTTTCCCAGTTTTTGGAGGTAAAATTAGGTACGTCTGCTTATACTCGGGACGGCTTATACTCGAGTATATACGGTAGGTGTTGCCTTGGAGGCTTCTGCTTAGAAAACTAATAAAAAGAACATCTCCTGCATATATTTATCAATTTCACATTCTCACCAAAACAGCTTGGGTCTCAGAAGTCCTGAGATCGATTCAAACCAACGGGCCGATCAGCAACTGTCATACATCTATCTACTTACACAAGACTACTCAAGAATAGAACTCAAGAATAACTCGAGAAAGTTTCATGTTCAATGTAAGAAATCATAAATACCTACGATTGAGAAAATGTGAATAAAGGTACTCTCACTCTTGAACGTTCTCATTCTTTGAATTGAGTTATTTGAGGATTTTAATGCATGTGCCCATTAGTTAGAAGAGTTCATGAGTGACACATGTAGTGGGACATAATCTGGACCATGACAAAATTTAAGGTGATATTTTGAAATTCAATGCTGAGAAGTCATCTAAAGTGAGGAACCCATCTTGCTGTTCTATTGTTTATATTTTAAATTACAATTGTGACTTTCTTAATGAACATCTTAATGAAAAAACGAATCTCAGTTTTCCATAAGTGAGGAGCTTCAATAGGAGAGTGTCTTTTAGTGGCTGAATTATCATAAAAAATGGGGGATGCTGGGACCTGCCAAATATATATTGTTTTCTAAACCCTTATTTGCTCTCTCATTCCCCTTTAACAGGGAAACCATATTCAAAAAAAATTCTAAATGCATTTTCTCTGCAAAAAAAAAAAACAGTTAATTCCGCCTCAATTTTTCCAATTTGCGTTAATTTTAGCCGCAGCAGGAAACGTCCATAAAATGATGTTCCATAAATAAAAACATACCAAGGAATATTTTAACCAGTGGTCCGGATCAAACTGTCATTCTTCAAATACCTCCAACAGGGCAGGTTTGACAAGACCACAGGCCGATACATTAGCTGCTCAGACACGTTGACAGGCCGGCTTGTGCAAATGACAGATCTACCTGTGACCAAGTGTGGGAATCTTTTTAACTTTCCGTTGGTGGTACATCTATTGAACTAGTCAGAGTAGGGACAGCTTGCCTTAACCCAACATCTCAGCAGGGTGCATGCTACAGTAAAGGTGAAATCCTCCAGCAAATGCCCCCTAAAAACTCCAGGCACCTGTTGTTAAAATGTTTCTATGGCTCGGCAAATTGCTGTACCTAACTGAGTCTTTGTCGCAGCTTTGTACTGAAGTGGGCAAGCCTCGAGCTTCATAATGCAAGAAAGTGCCGCTGGAGCAGAAGAGAATCGATCATTGTCACATACGCACACAGTGTATTCTATCCATTGCTGAGGGAGAGCGACATGTTTCCAGGTGACATATTAACCCATATTTCTCCCAACAACACAATCTTGGGTGCTTGCTCCTTAATCATTGAGATCTGCTCTATATAACCAAGCCTCCGTTTATGAGACAGGTCCCTCAACATGGTGTTGTAATAGAATTAGGGTCTATCCAACAAATTATGCTCACCATCCACCATGATGCACTTCACCGCTTCCGACTCTTTGCCATGCCTTGCAGTGCCGTTGCTTGCTCATTTAAAGAATTGCCAGCAGGCGTAAGAATAACATATGGCCTGCCGCCAGCAATGGCACATCAAGAAAGAGAACGATTAGAAGAGAAGGCAGTGGCAATGGAAACTATTCATGCACAGGTACTACAAGGCCTTGAAATATATCAAAACCAAAGCAACATAGCCAACCCTCTACTCTCACCATAACCTAGACTTGACTAGCTACAAATAAATGCTGTGCTGATCACAAAAAATAGTTTACTGTATTGACTTATCCAACAACCATAGGGCTGCTGGGTTGGGTAGGCTTTGAACTCTGTGGGTTGTAGTGGGAGGTATTTCCAGATATAAAAGAAAAGAATCTAGAACCAATCAAGAAGTGAGTCTTCCTCCTTTACTTTATTTAACCATGTTGCACCACCCCAGCCCCCAACTTGTTATGTGAAGGGGAAGAAATTAGTCCTTCACATAAGGAGCAATCATGTATACCAAAAATGAACTACACAAGGTGTGATGTATAAAATCTGGACAGGACTTGATGGTGAGGATGCAGAGGTAGGACAGGCAGGAGCGGATAGAGCAGGCACAAGAACATGACTGAGGCAGGACCAGACAAGGCAAGGCTAGAACAAGAAGAGCAAGAGCTAGAGGCAAGCCAGAGGTGGGCCAATGCTCAGACAAGGACGTGAGGTAGAACAAGGGTTTAAATAGGCCACAGTCGGCTCTGATTGGCTGACTCTACATGACCAATAAAGCTGCTGAGATACGGAGTCGAGAACTGGTAGGGAAAAGCCAAGTTTGTTGGCTCCTTTTCCTGTTTACCTTTCTATTCCTTTATAAGCCATTGGGACAAAGTGGTAGTATTACAATCAAATATTGGGTCCGATTAAATCGAGCTTGTGTTGGTAGTGGACAAAGCATTTATCAACAGGGTCCCTTGTGTCCTTTCTTCCCACCTATTTGGCTTTGAGGGTAAGAGGATAATACAGTCATACTATTTTTCTTACAATTTAGTGTAATGTAGTCATTGAAAGTGGGTGTCTGGTCTTGTTCGGGCCCTCTCCTATTCATCTTCCACAATATATTCAAAATCTACAGAGAAAATCAAAAAGTTGCTAATTGGCTCAAATTGCCACTGTCTACATCATTCTAAAGCTTCCATTCAACGTCTATTATATATATTATATAAGATATCCCACAATTTCATCTGCACCTCTCTTAAAGTAATGATCTGGTGCTTGATGTGTGAATCAGAGGAGATATTATTGTCAGGTGGCATTAGCATATCAAAACCGATTTTCAGCTTGATTTGCCAATATATATTTATTTTGGGCAGGATTGTACACACGCAGCTGTACAGAAATTTATGCCATGGCCCAATGCTCATCAGATGTTTCAGTGCTCCATTAAAGCTTGCTGCTGAATGTTGTTGAGTTTTAAATACAGGGAAGTCACTATCCATGAACAACATGGTTTCATACAGATGGATTGATAGTGGAAATTCGTAAATATAGCCAATTATGAATGTAATTTTGGATGTAAATCGCCATGTTCTTTATCCAAAAATCAGGGTTTTCCCCCTAATTCCAGTGTAATTGCTGCTGCAATTGCATCCGATGTGTCTCAATTGTTTTTTGCATTTTGCCGCAAATCGGATGCATCGTTGTATTTTCAGAGTAGGGGTTGCGTCACTTTCAGTGCACAAGTTCAAAATGGCTTGGCATCAGATTCATTGGGCACTGCTATGGGTGTCCTAGAGCTAGCACCAGGTCCAAGGGGGCAGTAGCTCCAGGGACCCTCAGTGTCAATACTGTAGGCATAGTTGTGCCCTATTCATCAGAAAAGACAGGATGGACACATTGATCATGTGGATGTTTGGACACTTATGAATTGTATCAATATGCACATCAAGCCTAAGGAGGTGCATTCGGAATCACAAGGATCTTGGGGTAAATGCCAATAAAAGCACATGGGACGTTTATTTTTAGCAATCATACATTTGGCTATTAAGGATGTGATCCTTCTGCTTTTGTCCATCTACAACAGTGATCTCCAACCATTGGCTTGTGAGCAACATGTTGCTCTCCAACCTCTCCCAGTGGCCTCAAAAGCAGGTGCTTATTCTTCAATTCCTGACTTGGAGACAAGTTTTGGTGCAGAAAAACCAGGTGTACTGTCAAATAAAGCCTCATGTAGGCTGCCAGTCATCATCGGGGCGACTAAATATCTTATTTGGTACCCCATGAACATTTTTCATGCTTCCCCAACTCTTTTTACATTTGAATGTGGCTCAGGGATAAAAAAAAAAAAAAAAAAAGGTTGGGGACCCTTTATTTACAACCTCCTACACCCTATGACCACATGTGGGAAGCATGGGGTCTAGCTGAAGTTCAACAACAACTTCAGGGTCCTAGGTAGTAACCAATTGCTCAATGACTGATTTGTCTTTACACCAAACAGCATGGGTATCCAAATATTCACATTTACACATTACTGTAATAATAAACTTGTCATCTCCTGAGACCAAAATTTGGACATCTCCAGTATCATGGAAACAAGAGTTCAGATTGTGCTCCAGCTTCCCCCTACAAATCCAACCAAGTCCAGATATTCTAAACTAGAGCCTGCACCATCTGAAATGTGCAAACATGTATCTAAAATCAAATACATGAATGCTAATGGAATGAGTAACCCATACATTTATTTCCATTGTAAATATATGCCTGGGGGGCAAACCTACTACAAGACAGAGTATTAATTAAAACACACACACAAACAAGTGTGATAAATTCATCCAAAAATTGAGAAATCACAGCCCAAAGCCCTATTTTTCCTCTGAGTATTCCCCTAACAAAACCTCTATTTTTCTACATATGGGATAAACCTGTTTCTAAAACTCTGCAGCCGTATAGATTTAACATAAGTAAAATAACCCAGAACCTTAGCATGAGACAAATGCCTTTGTTGGAACAGACAATAGTGGCAATTCGGTGCCAAACAGAGTTCTTCATGAATGGAAGCCGTAAGCAGACTAAAACCTTACAGGTCAATGGATACAGATAACATCCAAAGATCGGATACAAATAATTGATTCTGACTGGATTGTGTTTGCTAAGTGAGGGCTAAAATCCAATCTCACTATTGGGTTTGGATTTCAAGGGTTCAAGAATCCTGCAATTGATCTAAAGCTGATACATTTAAATTGTTTGGGGAGAGAAATATGTCTCTGTTGGGGAGTTCTGCCCTTTCTTGGGCATTAAGTCTCCCCATTTGCATTACAGAGGGGATGGAAATCTTCATTAGCTGAAAAGAATGGATTTTTTTTTAATAGATTGCTCTAACGCTACTGTTTTTGGCACAGCCGGCGAATTATATTTGGGACAAAAAAATCCATTATGTCTTGGTTTTTTTTTCTTTAATCTCTTCTCATAATTGTCTTTGTAAAAAAGCCGTGCAGCTGAAATTCGTATTAAAGGCTTAATCCCTTCAATTTAACAAATATATGCTTGTGCTGGGATAAATCAGATAAATATCTGTATAGTAATACAACCACGCAGTGGAGCTGAATATCCAACTAGAAACTGAAAGTTAAGAACATCAGTCTGAGTCTCCTAATGAATTTCTTTTAATTAGATTTATTTGCTGGAATAAGAGCGAGGGCTCCCTCCCCATTATGAGTATGGAATATTCCACGTTTCTGAAAGAAAAGGTGTGGTGTTTCCATAAAATAGAGACTTTCATGGATTTTCTAATAAATGGTGTAAAGCTGGGAACCATAGTGGGAACCATAACCAACCCCCAAGAAGGGGGGTTCCCACGTGCCCTTTTGGGCCCCCCATGTCAGCCGCAAAGACACCTTAGAGTAGACCCTGCATCTCAGTCACAACCCTCCTCCCTGCAGGTACCTTCTCCTTGCTCACAGCCATGACCAGGGCCAGGGAGATTGGTTGGGGTCAGCAGCAATAACGGGTCTGAGTCAGCAGGATCCAGTCCGACCCTGGTGATAGCTCCAGGGTTCCTTCAGCGGATTTTGTCAATAGACTCACCAGATTTACAGCCAGTGAATCAGATGCAAACTCCATTTTGAACGCGCACTCCAGCAGTGACGTAACCAAATGCTACATGCAACTCATTTGCAGTTAGGCACAATTATGCTGGAATTATAGGAGAAAACATTGCATTATGGCCAAGAAACATTGTGATTTATGTCGAGTTGCAGTTTGCACACTGCACTTGCAATTGTCAATGGATAAAGAACTGTAGGGCCAGTGTCGGACTGAGCTGACAGGACACCAGGAAAAAACATGGAGGGCCCCGCTGGCCCAGAGCTGCTTCCCTCCCAATCGTGGGCGCAAAGGAGATAACAAGTTACGCACAGTGGAGGGAGAGGGTGTACTGTGAGGGTATTCTTTGGAGGACTGGCCTCACAACTGGGGTCAGGGCTGGGGATCTCCTGAGGTGGCAGCCCCAGTACAACACTGCATAGGGATCATTTATATCTGCAAGAGCCGTTGTGCTCCTCTACTTGCATGTCGGTATAGTTTTTTTGTTGCCAATTAGTCCTACTCACCTTCTATTCAATATCGGGGGCTGCTGTGCCGACTGACACAGGGGAACCCTGGAGCTACCACCACCTCCTAACCAGGTGGTTGCTCCATGGTTCCCTTCGCTCCTTGTTAGGGTTGCCACCTGGCCAGTGACCAGTAAAAATTATACTTGACCCCAATGTTATTAATAGGGAAAAAATCTTAATATATAGGAAGGGCGGTATTTTTTTTCCAAAAATGGTGGCAACCCTACTCCCTGTGTCAACAGACACAATGCACTTGCATCTAAAGAATCACGTGGAGACACAACTCGCACACCAGAAGTGACGCCAGATAGGCTTCAGTGCACTTGCGTTCGATTTGTGATGAAATGTGTGCTCAGTTGCATTATTTTTGGCAAATTGGATGCAATTGCGTCAAGGCATCACCACCCTTTTCGACTGCAATGGCACTGGGATTGTGGAAAAACTCTGGGGGAAAAAACATGTGATCGAAATTGCACTTTGCTCTCTGAACTGCATGTAAATGAGCCCTTATATGTTATAATAATATCACAAGCTCTTTGTTCCTGCTAAAAAATGCAATGCCGTGTAAGAGTCAGGCATTATAAAATACGGATATAAGAGCAGTATTTTGATTGCTGCTACTTGTGGTGGTCTCTCCCCATTCACAAACCTGCTTTTTTTTAATTGGTTAATGAAAGTAGACCTGTGGCTCATTTAAGTGACCGGGAAATAATCCATGGGGCAGCAGTAGTCTGATAACTGTTATGTAAGTAAGTAGCAGCAATCAAAACAAGCCGTGTCCTACAGCACTAAGCAATTTAGTCCAATGCAAAGCGACGTCGCCCATCAAATTTACATTTGAGTGTGTAGTGTTTTGCTGTAAATCTCTAGAGAAATCTCTGCTACATCTGCATAACTAATTCCCAAACAAAAGCAGCAGCTAATGCAGGCCAATCTGGCCAATTCTGGCACCCTTGTGTCCAGCTCCAAACAAGTCACTTAATCAGGGAAATCAGCAGGACATCTCATGGATTTAGTAAATACAAGTTCTGCCTCCTATATGTATGATCGCTAGGAGAATGGCTACAAAGCTTCCCTGCCTGATCCTGTCTGCTGACTGATAAATAAGTGGATCTGTGACCTGTATTGACAAATGAGTTTGCAGGAATACGCTGGGTCAAAAGACTTGGACATTCCCTTTCTCATAAACAGAGATCAGGGATAGTTTTAGAGGGCAGGGAATGCTTTTCCTCTGGGCCTCAAGCATCATGGGGAGTATGAAATACATATTGTGTAACAACTGTCAGATATTGTTAGTGTATAAATCAAGGAAGTTCATCCTGAAGCCCTCCAGCAGTTATCCCAGCAGCCCAATGACCCACTTCAAGAGAAAGGGGGGCATTTGCCTTCTATAAAACTAGTAGCAGGTGGCCCATACTTAACTTGCAGGAGCAAGAGAATTCTCCTTTAAGGATCCTTTCTAGCAAAGCTACTGGTGGACTTTTATAGTAAGTCCCCTGTTATTATTGAAACGGGCTGTATAATTTGTTGGTGCCATATAGTTTTAAAAATAACAATGATATAATCAAACATTAATACGCTATTTGGGTGGTTAATGCTGGATAATGTGTTTTAATGCTTTCAGCTTGAGGTACAAAGTAGAACCAGAAGAAGAACCATAGTGCTTCCATCATGCTTCAATTTTTGGAAATATATAGGAGTGTGCAGGGAGTTGTAGCCCGGTAACATTTGGGTAGAGTAACATCACTATGGAAGGTTTATGTCTTCTTTAACTGTTCTGGGTTCAAGGTTAATCTAAGGGAATTGTAATTGGGGGCTCATTGAAAACAGTGCCCTTCTTCTCTGTTCTGGGATGGGTCAATACCCATAACTGTCCTGCACCAAGTCACTGGTTGGGAGTTGTAGTCCAGCACCATCAATGAAACCGTTCCCCAGCTCTACTGTGTTTATATCCATTCTTGCAGGAGGCAAAGTTGTATCCCCTTCTTGTGCAATTGTCTTGCGTAGCGCAGTTGTTTTACAATGGTTCTGGTTCATCGCTGCTTTTTTCTCAGCACATAGATATCTGAAGGAAAATCATGTGTTAGGACGACGGCAAGTGACACGTTAGGGGACCTTAATGATTACCCTGTGAAACACATTCAGGCGAATGCACAAAAGAAATATCAGAGGCTTCCTTGCTTTGCAATGAGCTGTAAAATTCCGCTGCTCCTGTGAAAAGGATTAGCGGCAATGATCGTTGCTCCATCACCAACTTGAACAGAACAGTCAACTTTCAGAAGCTCTTAATATCCTGATTATTCAGCTATAATGACCTTTTTATTGGGACTGTGTGTTTCATTTTCTGGTTCTTTTAACATATTTAAAGTCCACTTTCCCCTTTCAAGCTAGGATGATTCTTGGTTGAGATACCCTCAGATGCCCTTAGCAGTTGGGCAACCACTGAAATGAATATGGAAAATGGGCAACTATTAACATACTTAACATCCACTTCTTTCTTTCAGGCTAGGATGATCCTGGGTTGAGCAGCCTTAGATCTTCTTAGCAGTTGGGCAACCCATTGAAATGATTATGGAAGACGATTATGGGGCTTTATAGATTAACACTCCAATAAAAGAAACTTCTCGGCAAAAAGGTATTCTTCAATTTGTGAAAGTTACAAGAGTGCAATTTAGCTGCATCCATGGATACAAACTACCTGGTCATTCATAGAACTCTAGCCAAATCATAGACAACCTAGAGGGCCTAGACCCAAAGGATTCAAGGAATCTACAAAGGCCACAAAAATTATTTTATTTATGTCTCTTGCAGATTTCTAGTGCCCACATCTGTGTGTCTTTTTCCAAAAAAATCTAAAAATGACTATAGTACAACATTTAGTCGGTTATTCATTAAAGTCCGATTGCTTAAAAACCTGAATTTTTAGTGGGAAAAAAAACTTTTCTAGATTTATTTTACCCCTCGGCAGCAAAAAGTCCAAAACTGAAAATAATCCATCTTTAACCTGTCAAGGTCAATGGCAGAGGTCCTATTTGCGATTTGAAGATACATGGTCTGCGCTGGGTTTCATATGATAATCTGAACATTTTGGGCTTTTCAGCCGATTCCTCTGATTTTTACAAAGTATTTGGACTTTTTGCGTGTCAAATCCGACAAAGTCTGATTTTTTTTCGCAAGACAATCATAAAAAGTTGCGGTTTTCCTTAGCCAATCCGAGGAAATTGTTTTGTTTTTTTCCCAATCCGATGTTTTTGTGGTTTTTAATAATAAAAAAGGGTAGATCATGGATTTTGGTTAGACTTTTTTTTTTTTTTTTTTTAAAACATGAGAAAAATTCGGATTTTAATAAATAATCCCTTAAATGTGTGTGCGCTGGGAACGTTAGGAACTGGTAACACACCTATATAATAGGATGCTTTCATATAGTAAGAAATAAAACAAAAACAAACCACCACTTGCTCCAAGCCCTATCATCTTCCCATAAATCATCAAACACCCTATCACTTCCTATAATATTATTCTGTTTTCATGGTTCCTCTGTTTTCCTTCCTGAAAGGCTCACCCAGATTGGTAATGACCTACCGAGGGCTGAATTGAAGAGTAATGGGTAGGGATGTAGCGAACTGTTCGCCTGCGAACTTGTTCGCGCGAACTTCGACCGTTCGCGTCCGCCTAATGTTCGCGAACGTTTGGGAACGTTCGCATTTTGAGTTCCCGACCATTCGACCGCTAAAATCGAACGATTTCCATTCGTTCGAACGATTTCCATTCGTTCGAACGATTAAAATCCTTCGAACGTTCAATTCGAATGAAAATCCTTCGATCGAACGATGAAAATCCTTCGAACGTTCGAATCGAATGAAAAATCCTTCGAACGTTCGAATCGAACGATTTTAGCGGGTGTTCGAAGTTCGAACTGTTCGCGAACTGTTCACATTTTTGCCGGTGTTCGCGAACGGCGTTCGCGAACACCAAAACGGCAGTTCGCTACATCCCTAGTAATGGGGGAACTGGGCGTATTCTTAAAGAGGCTGGATCTCATCAGGATAAGGGCAACATCTCATCAACAGAGGTCAATGTGTGGTATCTTCATCATTGGAAGATCACAGCCAGAACTCCAGAAACAGAACATCTCAACACACAATTGCGTTACCACATATTTCATTTGCTTAACAGTCTTTTTGCTTACAGGTAACAATTGTCAAAATACATTGAAGAGTATGTCCTAGCGCCCATGTTGCCACTGTATGAATTACTTAGCAAAAATGCTTAACAGTCAAACAATAGGTGCATATCAGTTGAAACAGAAGATCGTAACATAAATAGCAAATGCATGAAGACACTAGGAGCCATTGACAACTGCAGGAACTCCTGCTGTTATCCTCTTAGGGTGTCCTCCATATTCCTCAACGTGTTGACCCTCTTTCTGTCCCAGAAGCCTTCCAACATCTGACTCAGCACTGGCATGCTCTGGGCATGAAAGGATATAGAGGATATAGTGCATTGTAGGGGCTAAGATTTAGAAGAAATATGAATTGATGGTTGTAACTTAAAACAAAATAAATGCAAAAATCAGTTTTTAAGAGACTGGCAACTTAGGCACAGTATTTTTATTCTGATTTATAAATATATACTGCTCACACATACTATGAAATGGCGGCATTTTATGCTGAAGACCCTGCAGACTGATGTCAATCATCTTGATCAGCAGCCTCCTCAACCATTGGTTTGCCCGTGGTTGCCCGAAGGTGGCTCAGGGGAACCGATGCATCTGACAGTGGCGTTGGCGAGGAAGCTCAAAGACAACCATCCTGAGGCCTCAGCTCAAAGGTAAGCCACTGACAGAATGGATATTTATTGTTCAATGACATTAGATGTTTTCCTTCAGTTTTATGTTACACTGAATTCCTCAGATACTATTGAAATATCTCAAATGCCTTCTGGCTCGCAAGCAAACATGGTATTCATTTTTCTTAGTCTTCTGGGGGTTTTTTTGAATAAAAATTATAAGAAAGTTGAATATTTATAAAAGTGTGTGCTTTGATTTAGTTTTATGTTCTAATTCTTTTTTTTTACATTTATTTTTGCTGTTTGATTCCACATTTAATTATGTCTTGGCATGTTAGATTGTTCCATTTCCATCTTTAGAGAGAAATGGTGTTTGGGTATCAGGGTACAAATCCATCAGCACAAAGAGTCAGGGGGATTACACCTGTTGTCTTCATTGTGAATATCCCTGTATGTGTCCCCCCAATATGTCACCATTGGGAGGGTTTTGTTCAAGTATAATGCAATCATGGCAGGGGGGCAGTTGATAGTTCTAATTTGAGCTACTAATGGGGAGGGAGTGAGCTCAAGTCTCAAACGGGAGGGTGGGATTGACTGGATAGGGAGGTTTAAGAAGGGGTGGGAGTTTGTAGATGAGAGGAGAGAGTGTTCAGGCTGCAGACCAATGGTACATGTGAAACTTTTTGGGCCGGCTGTGCCATACACAGTGATATCATTTGGTTTTGCGAGGTCACCAAACTAGAAGACCTCTGCCAATTTGGCCATACAAAGGATGGGCCAAATCGGACTGATCTGATTGTTGGTCCTTGATGGAAACATACAGAGGGCCTAAGAGGACCCATTGGATGAGGACCGTAACCTCTATATAAATAAACTCTATTCATACATAAGGTGAATTTTCTTTAGGGTACACAGGTAAAATGCTAATTCTGGCAGAATAATTTTTGGGCGTTTACCATTCTCTATAGGGTTGGGTGGTGAAAACCATTATTATTTGTATACCCAATAAACAAAGCCTCCATTGTCCATTTAAAAATACAGCTTATTCAATTCAATATGCTGGGGAACTCTAATGGTATTGTTTTTCCCAATGTTTTTTTATGAAGCATTTTCTGATCCATTTTTTAAATATAGTCATCAAAGATTCTAAATCCTTTCAAGCGTTACTTCCAGCCCTCTCCCCTGCCCTCACCTGTTGCTGCTCAGGTTGCGTTGGGTTTAACTGAAAATGTCTTTATTTTATGCTTGATGGACTGATCTGGGTAAAATCTAACTTCAGCTTGGGTGTGACAACTATTTTGTACTACAGATTTTTCATTTGAATATCGAGTTGATAAACTAGGATGATGCTACTGGAGCAGAATGTGGGGAAATACATGGAGAAGGTCATTAATTGCCAGCTGTTGTCAGTGGCAGTCCCCACTTTCGTCTGTAAAATAGGGGTGTCTTCTATCAAGCTGTGGGTGGGGTTATGGTCAGAACAAGGTGGGGCTTGTATGGTTATAAATTAATGGAGATGTGCAGACAATCTGGAAATGTAGTATGGTGGATGGTTTTAACAGCCCTTATTTAAATGCAAGATTTAATTAAGTCTTGGTCATAGTCTAGTCCAGTGTCCTTCAAAATTTCAAACATTTAATTTTTTAATGACAAAAATCCTACTAGGGGTTCCTTTTTCAGTAAAATTTATGCACGTTGTGTGTCAACTGCCACTTGTGTGACTAGACATGGATTAGTCAATACAGAGCGTAATCCATGTGCCCTTTACTTTAAATTAAAGGATATAACAAGCCACCTTGGCGTTTCATGATCTCTATATAAAGCACTTGGCATTCAGCCATGTACCTTTAATTTTGTGTTGCCTTTTCCATGTAACTCTTTTGTGACTTCTAATATCCCTATATCATTCATAGGGGAACATTATTCCCTATATAATACGGTAGTTGTTAAATTTCAAGGAGTTTGGAACCAAGAGGTCATAAGTATAAAGGGCAAAAATAAAGCAAAATCCCTCAAAATTGATTAGTGATATGTGGTGACCCATGGGCTGAACACTAGTTGGGCAGGTTCGGGTTGAAATTTGGCCAACCATTGCGGTTATGTTTGGGTGGGGGTCCAATTGGGTAAGTCCACTCCTCTACTGCTCCAGAAGATTCCCTGTCTTGGAACAAGAGGCATGTACAGAAGTAGCGTATAGAGTGGGAAGACAATGAGCACTGGTTGGGTGCAGATTCTACTATGGCAACATTAGGGTTAGGATTGGGTGCAGGTTAAGGGTTTGCAGGTTAGGGTCAGATGTGGGTTGTAGTGACGTGCGGGTCAGCCCGCCCCTGACCCTAACCCTCCCTCTCCCAACCCGACCCCGGCCGCTCTATTTATAGAACCTCGCCCACCCAGTGGTGACATCATGAAAGTGGAGGGACATGGCAGGCGCGAGTTTATAAATTCAAAGAACAAGAGCCGTGTGAGGTCACAGGCAGGGAGAGTAGAAGGGAGCGCTTGACCTGAACCCGTCCGAAACCCAGAGATTTTTTTTTGGCCCATCCCCCATATCACTAGTGGGTAGGGATGTAGCGAACGTCGGAAAAAAAGTTCGCGAACATATTCGCGAACTTGCGCAAAAATGCGAGCGGTTCGCGAACGGTTCGCGAACCCCATAGACTTCAATGGGAAGGCGAACTTTAACATCTAAAAAAGACATTTCTGGCCAGAAAAATGATTTTAAAGTTGTTTAAAGGGTGCAACGACCTGGACAGTGGCATGCCAGAGGGGGATCAAGGGCAAAAATTTATCTGAAAAATCTGCCTGTGTGTGCTTGGAAGAGATAGTGTAGGGGGAGAGCTGTTAGTGATTTCAGGGACAGATGATAGTAAGTTTGCTGGCTAGTAATCTGCTTGATACTGCTCTGTATTGGAGGGACAGAAGTCTGCAGGGATTTGAGGGACATTTTAGCTTAGGTAGCTTTGCTGGCTAGTAATCTACTGTTCTCTTTAAACAACTGCCATACATTGACCTTGTAGGCATTGTTTGCCCAGTTTTTTTGGACGCAGCCACTGAAGCACAGTTGCCAGAAAAAATATGCCATATAAATGCTGAAAATAGTCATTTTTCGCCATACGTTGACCTTGTAGACATTGTTTGCCCAGTTTTTTTGGACGCAGCCACTGAAGCACAGTTGCCAGAAAAAATATGCCATATAAATGCTGAAAATAGTCATTTTTCGCCATACGTTGACCTTGTAGACATTGTTTGCCCAGTTTTTTTGGTTGCAGCCACTGAAGCACAGTTGCCAGAAAAAATATGCCATATAAATGCTGAAAATAGTCATTTTTTGCCATATACGTTGAGTCAACGTATGGCAAAAAATGACTATTTTCAGCATTTATGTGGCATATTTTTTCTGGCCTCTGTGCTTCATTGGCTGCGGCCAAAAAAACTGGGCAAACAATGCCTACAAGGTCAACGTCGTTGACCTTGTAGGCATTGTTTGCCCAGTTTTTTTGGCCGCAGCCACTGAAGCACAGAGGCCAGAAAAAATATGCCATATAAATGCTGAAAATAGTAATTTTTTTGGTCGCAGCCACTGAAGCACAGTTGCCAGAAAAATTATGCCATATAAATGCTGAAAATATAAATTTTTTTGGTTGCAGCCACTGAAGCACAGAGGCCAGAAAAATTATGCCATATAAATGCAGAAAATATGCATTTTTTTGGTCGCAGCCACTGAAGCACAGTTGACAGAAAAATTATGCCATATAAATGCTGAAAATATAATTTTTTTTGGTTGCAGCCACTGAAGCACAGAGGCTAGAAAAATTATGCCATATAAATGGACAAAATATGCATTTTTTTGGTTGCAGCCACTGAAGCACAGAGGCCAGAAAAATTATGCCATATAAATGCAGAAAATATGAATTTTTTTGGTTGCAGCCACTGAAGCACAGAGGCCAGAAAAATTATGCCATATAAATGCAGAAAATATGCATTTTTTTGGACGCAGCCACTGAAGCACAGTTGCCAGAAAAAATATGCCATATAAATGCTGAAAATAGTCATTTTTCGCCATACGTTGACCTTGTAGACATTGTTTGCCCAGTTTTTTTGGTTGCAGCCACTGAGGCCAGAAAAAATTAAACCAGTAGGGTTTGCACCCTAGTTTGTAACGGTGGCGGAGGGAGGAGGACGCTAAAGGACAGCTGTGTGTGGAGTCATGAGGCTTGAAGAGAAGGACAGCTGCATAGAAGTCAGAACAAGTCTTCCGGCGTGCAGTAACCCTCCGAGATCCACCCCTCATTCATTTTAATAAAGGTCAGGTAATCGACACTTTTGTGACCTAGGCGAGTTCTCTTCTCAGTTACAATCCCTCCTGCTGCACTGAAGGTCCTTTCTGAGAGCACACTTGAGGCTGGGCAAGACAAGAGGTTCATGGCAAATTGTGACAGCTCTGGCCACAGATCAAGCCTGCGCACCCAGTAGTCCAGGGGTTCATCGCTCCTCAGAGTGTCGATATCTGCAGTTAATGCCAGGTAGTCCGCTACCTGCCGGTCGAGGCGTTCTTTGAGGGTGGATCCAGAAGGGTTGTGGCGCTGCCTTGGACAGAAAAACATTTGCATGTCTGATGTTACAGACCGGCCAAAGGGCTTTGTCCTTGCAGGTGTGCTCGTGGCAGGATTACTGGCACCTCTGCCCCTGGAATGTTGATGAGTTCCTGAAGTGACATCACCCTTAAAAGCATTGTACAACATGTTTTGCAGGCTGGTTTGTAAATGCCGCATCTTTTCGGACTTGTGGTATGTTGGTAACATTTCTGCCACTTTATGCTTGTACCGAGGGTCTAGTAGCGTTGCGACCCAGTACAGGTCCTTCTCCTTAAGCCTCTTGATACGGGGGTCCTTCAACAGGCATGACAGCATGAAAGACCCCATTCTCACAAGGTTGGATGCAGAGCTATCCATCTCCGCTTCCTCATTATCAAGGACTGCATCATCCACGGTCTCCTCCCCCCAGCCACGTACAAGACCAGGGGTCCCCAAAAGGTCACCACTAGCCCCCTGGGAAGCCTGCTCCTGTTGGTCCTCCTCCTCCACAAAGCCACCTTCCTCCTCTGACTCCACTTCTGGCACCTCTCCCTGCGTTGCAGCAGGTGCCTGGGTTCGTTCTGGTGATTCCGACCATAAATCGTGCGCTTCCAGCTCCTCGTCACGCTGGTCTACAGCCTCATCTGTCACTCGTCGCACGGCACGCTCCAGGAAGAAAGCGAAGGGTATTAGGTCGCTGATGGTGCCTTCGGTGCGACTGACCATATTTGTCACCTCTTCAAAAGGTCGCATGAGCCTGCAGGCATCGCGCATAAGCACCCAGTAACGGGGGAAAAAAATCCCCAGCTCTGCAGATCCAGTCCTACCACCCAGTTCAAAAAGGTACTCGTTGACGGCCCTTTGTTGTTGCAGCAGACGTTCCAACATAAGGAGCGTTGAATTCCAGCGAGTCTGGCTGTCAGAAATCAAACGCCTGACTGGCATGTTGTAGCGCTGCTGAATGTCAGCAAGGCGTGCCATGGCTGTGTAGGAACGTCTGAAATGGGCCGACACCTTTCTGGACTGGGTGAGAACGTCCTGGAATCCTGGGTACTTGGAGACAAAACGTTGGACTATTAAATTTAACACATGTGCCATGCAGGGCACATGTGTTAAATTTCCCAGTCTCAACGCTGCCAACAGATTGCTTCCATTGTCACACACCACTTTTCCGATCTGCAGTTGGTGTGGGGTCAGCCACCGATCGGCCTGTGACTGCAGAGATGACAGGAGTACAGATCCGGTATGGTTTTTGCTTTCCAGGCACGTCATCCCCAAGACAGCGTGACAACGGCGTACCTGGCACGTCGAATAGCCTAGGGGGAGCTGGGGGTGCACAGGTGTGGAGGAGGAGAAGGAGGACCCAGCAGCAGAGTAAGAAGAAGAAGAGGAAGAAGACGAGGTAGAGAGCGATGGAGGAGTAGAGGTGGTGGCAGAACCGCGTGCAATCCGTGGCGGTGACACCAACTCCACTGTTGTTGTTGTTGTTGAGCTACCCATTCCCTGCTTCCCATTCCCAGCCATTACCAAGTTCACCCAGTGGGCAGTGTAGGTGACATACCTGCCCTGACCATGCTTGGAGGACCATGCGTCAGTAGTCATATGGACCTTTGGCCCAACACTAAGTGACAGAGATGCGGTAACTTGGCTCTGCACATGTTGGTACAGGTGTGGTATTCCCTTTTTAGAAAAAAAATTGCGGCTGGGTACCTTCCACTGCGGTGTCCCAATTGCTACAAATTTGCGGAAGGCCTCAGAGTCCACCAGCTGGTATGGTAAAAGCTGGCGGGCTAAGAGTGCAGACAAGCCAGCTGTCAGACGCCGGGCAAGGGGGTGACAGTCAGACATTGGCTTCTTACGCTCAAACATGGCCTTCACAGAAACTTGGCTGGTGGCAGATGACTGGGAATGGGAACAGGTGGTCAAGGTGGAAGGCGGAGTGGAGGGTGGTTCAGATGGGTCAAGGAGAGCAGAGGTAGAGCAGTAAGATGCTGGACCAGAAGGAGTGTGGCTTTTAGTTTGCCTGTTGCCTTTGAGGTGTTGCTCCCAAAGTGCTTTGTGCTTGCCGCTCATGTGCCTTCGCATAGAAGTTGTACCTATGTGGCTGTTGGGCTTACCAAGGCTCAGTTTCTGACTGCACTCATTGCAAATTACAATGCTTTTGTCAGAGGCACACACATTAAAAAAATCCCACACTGCTGACTTTTTGGAAGTGTGCGATCTGGCGGTAACAGTAGAAGTTGGCGGCATTGGCGGCAATGGCGGGTGCGTTGGCTGGCTGAACACAGGTGCCGATACATGTTGTTGCCCTACTGATCCCTGCGGGCTGTCCTCCCTGCTTCTTCTAAGTCTTATTCTCCTACTGCCTCTCTGACTCTCCGTCTCTCCATCTGAACTACCCTCCTCTTGCTCTCTTCTACTAGGCACCCACAAAACATCAATCTCCTCATCATCATTCTCCTCAGATGCATCAATTTCTTCTGACACATCACAGAAGGAAGCAGCAGCGGGGACCTCCTCCTCATCACTCATCATTATGTCCATCTCTGTCGTGTTCTCTGCCAGAATTAAATCTGGTGTAACGTCCTCATCTCCTTCATCTTCTTCTGCCAATAATGGTTGCGCATTACTCAGTTCAAGAAACTCATGGGAAAATAACTCCTCTGACTCCAGTGAAGAAGGGGCACCGGTGGTGGAGGAAGTGTTACGTGGGGTGGCCATAGCAGTGGAGGATGAGGAGGATGTTGTGGTAAAGTTAGAAACGGTAGAGGATGGGGTGTGCTGTGTAAGCCAGTCAACTACCTCTTCAGCATTTTGGGAGTTCAGGGTCATTGGCTTTTTAAAACTGGGCAATTTGCTAGGGCCACAGGATTGCATAGCAGCACGGCCCCTAGCACGGCCTCTGCGTGGCGGCCTGCCTTTGCCTGGCATTATTTTTAAAAAAACAACAACAACAAAAACTCAGTTGGTTTTTCTGGAAACGATAATACACACAGCTAGATGGCAGTTTGAAGAAAACAGTGTGCAAATAATGCCTACAAGATCAACGTATACACTACTACAGCGGTGGATACGGATTACGTAAAATATATGAATGCTGCTTGAAAAAAAGTAACTCAAGTGGTTTTTCTAGAGACGATAATATTATCAATATTTAGACAAAATGTGAACAAGCTCACACAGCTAGATGGCGGTTTGAAGAAAACACTGTGCAAATAATGCCTACAAGGTCAACGTATACACAGCGGTGGATACGGATTACGTAAAATATAAGAATGCTGCTTGAAAAAAAGTCACTCCGGTGTTTTTTCTGGAGACGGTAATATTATGGATATTTAGACAGAATGTGAACACGGTCACACAGCTAGATAGCAGTTGGTTGAATAACACACTGGGCAAAAAATGCCTACAGGGCAAATAATGCCTACAAGGTCAACGTATACACAGCGGTGGATACGGATTACGTAAAATATAAGAATGCTGCTTGAAAAAAAGTCACTCCGGTGTTTTTTCTGGAGACGGTAATATTATGGATATTTAGACAGAATGTGAACACGGGCACACAGCTAGATAGCAGTTGGTTGAATAACACACTGGGCAAAAAATGCCTACAGGGCAAATAATGCCTAAAAGGTCAACTTATACACTACTACAGCGATGTATACGGATTACGTAAAATTTATTATGGCTGCTTGAAAAAAGTCACTCCGGTGTTTTTTCTGGAGACGGTAATATTATGGATATTTAGACAGAATGTGAACACGGTCACACAGCTAGATAGCAGTTGGTTGAATAACACACTGGGCAAAAAATGCCTACAGGGCAAATAATGCCTACAAGGTCAACGTATACACAGCGGTGGATACGGATTACGTAAAATATAAGAATGCTGCTTGAAAAAAAGTCACTCCGGTGTTTTTTCTGGAGACGGTAATATTATGGATATTTAGACAGAATGTGAACACGGGCACACAGCTAGATAGCAGTTGGTTGAATAACACACTGGGCAAAAAATGCCTACAGGGCAAATAATGCCTACAAGGTCAACGTATACACAGCGGTGGATACGGATTACGTAAAATATAAGAATGCTGCTTGAAAAAAAGTCACTCCGGTGTTTTTTCTGGAGACGGTAATATTATGGATATTTAGACAGAATGTGAACACGGGCACACAGCTAGATAGCAGTTGGTTGAATAACACACTGGGCAAAAAATGCCTACAGGGCAAATAATGCCTACAAGGTCAACGTATACACAGCGGTGGATACGGATTACGTAAAATATAAGAATGCTGCTTGAAAAAAAGTCACTCCGGTGTTTTTTCTGGAGACGGTAATATTATGGATATTTAGACAGAATGTGAACACGGGCACACAGCTAGATAGCAGTTGGTTGAATAACACACTGGGCAAAAAATGCCTACAGGGCAAATAATGCCTAAAAGGTCAACGTATACACTACTACAGCGATGGATACGGATTACGTAAAATTTATTATGGCTGCTTGAAAAAAGTCACTCCGGTGTTTTTTCTGGAGACGGTAATATTATGGATATTTAGACAGAATGTGAACACGGTCACACAGCTAGATAGCAGTTGGTTGAATAACACACTGGGCAAAAAATGCCTACAGGGCAAATAATGCCTAAAAGGTCAACTTATACACTACTACAGCGATGGATACGGATTACGTAAAATTTATTATGGCTGCTTGAAAAAAGTCACTCCGGTGTTTTTTCTGGAGACGGTAATATTATGGATATTTAGACAGAATGTGAACACGGTCACACAGCTAGATAGCAGTTGGTTGAATAACACACTGGGCAAAAAATGCCTACAGGGCAAATAATGCCTAAAAGGTCAACTTATACACTACTACAGCGGTAGTAAAATAAAAAAAAGTTAAATAAAAAAAGAATGAATATTAAAAAAAAAAAATTAAAGTTGGTGCTGCTGAACTACTAGGAGCAGCAGATTAGCACACCAGTCCCACTCCCCAACACTGCTAGACTAATAGCACTGGGCTCTTATAGTAGTAGTAGTAGTAGTAGTAGTAGTAGTAAAACAACAAAAAAATAAATAAAAGCAGTCCTTACAAGGACTATTGCTATTGCAGCAGTCAGCAGATGAGATCAGAAGCAGGACAGCTGCCCACTGCAGCTACATACAGAGCACTGCAGTAGAAGGTAGATTACTAGCCAGCAAAGCTACCTAAGCTTAAATGTCCCTCAAACCCCTGCAGACTTCTGTCCCTCCAATAACAGAGCAGTATCAAAACGATTACTAGCCAGCAAACTTTCAACTGTCCCTGAAATCACTAACAGGCAGCAGCTCTCTCCCTACACTATCTCTTTAGCACACACAGGCAGAGTGAAAAAAAGCTGCAGGGCTTCGGTTTTTATAGGGAAGGGGAGTGGTCCAGGGGAGAGCTTCCTGATTGGCTGCCATGTACCTGCTGGTCTGGGGTGAGAGGGCAAAAAAAAGCGCCAACAATGGCGAACCCAAAATGGCGAACGTCGCGCGACGTTCGCGAACTTCCGGCGAGCGCGAACACCCGATGTTCGCGCGAACAAGTTCGCCGGCGAACAGTTCGCGCCATCTCTACTAGTGGGTCGATTTCTTCATGCCCTGCGCATCACTAGTAATAATAAAGGAAGATTATTTCATACTTACCGAAATCTTCCTTTCCTAGACGTACTCCATGTCATCACGTTATGGGATAGCCCCTCCTCCCTGCTCCCATTAGAAGGAACCTCCCCAAGCCTTTAAAAGGCCAACCACACCCACCTACCGGCGTCTTTGTAACAAGCTCTTAAATTACCGGAAAAGAATGGGCGGGTGTGATGACATGGAGTACGTCTAGGAAAGGAAGATTTCGGTAAGTATGAAATAATCTTCCTTTTTCCCTAGCCGTACTCCATGTCATCACGTTATGGGACATAGCAAGTTAACGTTATCCCATGGGAGGGAATATGCTTTAAGAAGAAACTGTAATAAGGAAAGGAGTATCTCTGACTAGATAGTCCACCATCATGCAAAGTCCTTACTTTAATATAGAGAGTCCAGGTGAAAACCCCAGAATAAGTTCACCAGGCTAAGAATAGGGCTATAATATAGCCTATACTAAAGAGAAAAAGAGAGAGCGCGAGAGAGAGAGAGATGTTAGCCCACTGAGAGTGAGGAACAAGTTAGCTCACTAACCACCACTTCACCCTCCAGAAGAGAGAGAGAGAGGAAGACAGTCCTGTAAAAAGGTGAATTCAGCAAGCTGAAATACTTACTCTCCTACTCACCAAAAGCATTCATCACATGTATGCCTAATTTCAGTGCACATTGTAAGGTACCTGTAAGAAACACTTGTTAGGAGTAAGAACCCAAAACGGACACAAAATAGGAATGATCTGCTTAGGATATATCCCTATATGTAGGATATCCAATGTACCCTGAGGTACCCAAGTCCAGTACCTAAATATCTTCATATCAGAATGCGTGTTAATCAGGACTGTTCTAACAGAAAACAGATCCTAAAGATCGGACAAGGGCACCTGAGAAAACAGTTGGGATTAGAATTCCTTACACTGTGTAAGGTCCTATGATGAGGCAGACTCAATTAACTGTAAAGAGTTGAGCAACTACAGTACCTAAGAAAGAACCCCTGTTGGTTGACCCAACCTAGTACTCTGAGAGGTATAACTGAATACCCCTAAGGTTACAGATCCAGTAACCACCGTGCAACTAAAGGACTAATTCCAAGATCTATGGAGGCAGATTATATGCCCTGGATAAATGTTTACAGTCACCCACAAACCTGTGTTCTTTCTACCCATAAGGGACCCATTTCTATGTGGAATCAACTATACTACATATTTAATCGTTGAGGCTGACCTTGGAACTGGAGGAACCCTATGGATGTTCCAGTAAGTGTCAGAAGGGCCTCTGATCTCCTAGAGTCATTCTGGATCATATGTATCAGGAGTGGCACAGGAATGTGAATCCGAGAATAAACTAGGATAATAGGAGTGTTGTATCTGGAGGGGACATTGAGCTCTGTGCAAATGTTTCAGACACAATTTTCAGCAGGTGTAAATGTAATACCTCTAATATAGGGAACAATGTGACAGACATGGTCAAAACAGATAAAAACAATACTTCCAAACCTCCCCTTTGACGCTAGACAAACCTGTAGGACAGATACATAAAATATCCTTAATTCATTCTCAATGAAATTAATGACTGGAAGTGGTAAGAGATTAGACTCTACTGTAATGACTGCAACCGTCCCACTTAAGGGAAGACTCTGATCCTGCTCAGAAGAGCCAAGTACATTCTCGGCCGAAGCAATAGGACAGGTAGCAACTGTAGTATGTAACTGTGAGGAGGAAAGATCCAAAACTGCTGGTGTTCCTAGAGGGCACAGACCTAGAGACGAAAAATAAATTACCGCTCCTAGGATGCCTCCATCTGCTGTCCAATCAGATACCTATCTGGTGTGGAAGAACAGCTGGCCCTGTATTCTAAAAAAGAAAAACCCACTAACTAGGGGATTGAGAAATTGAAGAAAAAAAAAAATAAATAAATAAATAAATAAATAAATAAAATAAATGGACCCAAAATAAGGGCCTTCTGGACACAGAGCCTTAAGTCACAAAGCAGTCTTGTTTTGTTGATAGTATAAGGTAGTATAAGCAGAATATCCCTATCCTGGGCCAGACTTGAACAGAGGTCAACCCTAAGGACTAACAAGAGACTTTGAGGACTCCTATAGCCTGAAAACCCTTGGTTTGAAATATACACCCAGTGGCCTGATACGTATGTGTACCCTGTCTCTATAGACCCCCTGTATTGGCAGATAAAATGTCCCATCTATCCTGACATTAAGAATATCAGTAGAAATAGTATAGGAATAACACTGGGTAGTGGCTCCCCTCTCTAATTTGTAGGAGGCACCAGGGATTCACCCTAGAAAACGGTAGAGATACATCTGGGGATCCTTCAGCCAAGCATAAAGAACTGTATACCTTGTTCTTCCTTAAACCTATGAATATGGAATTTCCACAGGTTGCACCCCTAGAAACTAGCCAGATGTCCTGGCTGCTATAGTGAAATATATGGATGAGGAGTTCAAGTACTGATTGTTCCAGGAATCTGTTGCATAAAAATATAGGTTTATTGAGCCAACGTTTCTGGTTCCAAAAAAGAACCCATCCCAAGGACACAAATCATATATAGATATCTGTGCAAACATATATACACACTCATATACATGCCTTAGTATTAAAATATATGCACCTGCCTATGGCCCTCTTATAGATGCAAACATATATGTTGCTTGGTCGACCAGTTGTATTATGGAGCTTATCCATTAATTGAGCATTTGTTCTGAAGGCAGTCTGCCGGATGTGGGCCATGGTGCAAACATATATTAAAATATGTGATAATAATATGTACCTCGGTTAGTGTCCTAAGCTCCTGGTAGAGCACAGTACCCGACCCCAGAACTCGAGCTGCGTGGATATCTGGTCCTCCATTCGTTCAGGCAGTGATCGGTGATACAAGGCTGCTGAATCTGGAAAAATTTACCTTAAATGGTCCCAAAAGTAGTACATACCTGTGGTTATTGTTAACCCAGCAATCCTTATGACAGACAGGTTTCAGAACTCCTGTAGTGTTTATCAAGACAAAGTTAAGCTTACCTGCCATCGGGAAAAAATATTGCCTAGTGCTTAATTTATTAAGCCCTATTTTATCCCAGGAGCAATGCCATGGAATGAAAAGACCTTCATATGAAGGTACTCATCTGGATTAAACCTGAATGTACCCCAGAAACAATTACAACCCCATGTAATGCATAGTTTAGGTTAGCTGCAGTCAGAGCAAACCTATATCAGACCTACATAGCTACCCAGTCCAGTGATCTACATTTATTAGAGCTACTGGTTCAAGGTGAGCAATACTTAGAGCATATCATACTGCAGAGAATAGGAGCCTACAGATATGATCACGGCAACATGTAATACATAAAATATTAGCTACTGTTTAGGGCAAGCGTAAATCTGGTCCTAGCCGTTCCCGGGCCTGTGCTTTACATACCTTAGGGCTACCTATTCTAGGTGAGCCATAGCCAGGGTATATACTGCGGAAGAAAATATAAGCACAGATTCAATCACAGTAACATGAATACATGGTTTATATTAGCTGCTGCTTAGGGCAAGCATATCTCAGGGCCTAGGAACTCAAAAGGCCTGATCCATTAGGGCTACTTGTTCCATGAGAGAAATAGCCAAATCGTAAACTGCAGAAAACATGTAATACATAGTTAGGTTAGCTGCTGCTTATAGCAAGCATGTGTCAGAGCCTAGCAGCAAGACAGATCTGTGCTCTACATCTCGCAGGGCTACATGTTCTTTGTGAGCAATAGCCAGAGCATAAGCTGTATAACAAAATAGTAGCACAGGTACAATCACAGCAACATGAAATACATAGTTAGATTACCTGTTGCTTCGAGCAAGCATGTCTCAGGGCCTAGCAGCCAGCCAGACCTGTGCTCTACATCCTGTAGGGCCACGCTTTACCTGTGAGCAATAGCCAGAGCTTAAGCTGTAGAACCAAATAGGAGCACAGGTACAATCACAGCAATATGAAATACCTAGTTAGGTTAGCTGCTGCTTCGAGCAAGTATGTCTCAGGGCCTAGCAGCCAGCCAGACCTGTGCTCTACATCCTGTAGGGCCATGTTTTACCTGTGAGCAATAGCCAGAGCTTAAGCTGTAGAACAAAATAGGAGCAAAGGCACAATCACAGAAACATGAGGTCCATAGTTTAGCTGCTGCATAGAGCAAGCTTATATCGGGCACTAGCCTTCAGCCAGACCTTTGCTCGACCTCCATTATGGGTACCTGTTCTATGTGAGTAATAGCCAAAACATAGAATGCCGAACAAAAATAGCGCAATACATATTATGGATAATCTGATGTTAATAGCAAGTATATATCAGAGCCTAGCAGCCCCCCCAGCCCAGGATCCATATTCAATAGGGCTACTGGTGTCCTATTTGTAAATGGCCTGAATTCAGCACCCAGCCTGACAGTATACAATACTTGTCAGCATAAGAGAGTGTTAGCCCAATTATCTATTTGTATAAGGGCTACTGCTTTCAGGCAGGAAACAATCATAACCAGGCACAGTGCAGATAAGCGTATGAATATATAGCAAGCAGTTAGTTAGACTTTAGTCACTGCAGAACAGCATATGGAGACACTTCTTACCTGCTGCTCATTATGCAAGGCTGGAAGCTGACCCCTTAATGCCACAAATTCCAGGACACTATTGTTAACAGGAAAACAGGCCTCAAAAGTTTACTGACAACAGCAGGACTTACCTGAGACTGCAGCTTCCTTGCTTGCTGAGTTAGAGAGTGGGCGGGGCCATCTCCACTTGCTTTAGCTGGACCTGATTATACTCAGCTGGTGTCTGCACTCAGTGGGGGGTTGATTATACTCAGCTGGTGTCTGTATAGGCAGGAACCCAAAGCAACTGCGTAGGTTATACTGAGGCAAATTGGATAATTAGTGTTGGTGCTTCCTGCACAGGCCCAAGTTTGCTATAATATGAGGCCTATAGCGAAACTTTTTTATATTTTTTATTTTTTATTGTTATTTTAACTACCTCCGCCTTAGGAAAGTCTGTTGAGGAAGGCAGTTGGCCATGACCTGCCCCCATAAAAACAAAAATAAAACAAAGGTAACAGTGGGCAGTAAGGTTCAGGCCCCTAAACTAATTAGCCTAAACTAACTGCCACCTCCCTCGCCCAGCCGTAAAAATGGGGTGTAGGGGCCACATACACCACTGCCGTCGGACGCCCTTGGGGCAGGCCGAGAGGGCACACGGATGGGGGGACAAGCACCTGCCACCCAATGCTCTTGATAGCAATACAGGAAGGCAACTGAAATACAGGCAGACAAGGAGTAGCAAACATTGCACCTCAGTGCCTTACCGGATTCAGGAGCTGAAGTTCAGAAGGCTCCAGGTCTGAGGTAGTGTGCTGGGGGGAAAAAAGGTCCCATGGACCAAAACCCCTGTCCCTAGGACGCCTTTTGGGCAGGCCTAATGCTTTCCTAGGCTTAAAAAGAGAAAAAATTGCTTCTAATGATTGAGGCATTTGTTCAGAGAACAAAGCCAAGAGCATAAGAGAAGGAAAAAAAAAGACGCCGGTAGGTGGGTGTGGTTGGCCTTTTAAAGGCTTGGGGAGGTTCCTTCTAATGGGAGCAGGGAGGAGGGGCTATCCCATAACGTGATGACATGGAGTACGGCTAGGGAAATATATTTTACTATACTACTATATCTCTTCTTCATGTTGGTGTATGTCCATATGTCCAGTTTGATCAGTGTATGATGAGGGATAACATAATAACAAAATCCTTTATCTTATAATAGGACAGTGGCAGTCACCTTAGATGCTCAGTGCTCTGTACAACTCAACCTGTGACCTTGTTGGTTTAACTTTAATACAGAGGAATTAAAACACAAACATCATGAATATCCTGTAAATGATATCCTTATAAGTGGTGCTTAGTGATGTCATCAGTTATGATCGGTGCTCGGTGATGTCATTTGTGTCATGTGATTCACTTGTGTAAATAAAGTACCCCCTGCTGTAAAATATGAGGATATTAGAAGTCGCATTGGAGTTCCATGACCTGGCCTTTGACCCCATGCCTTTATATGATCATGAAACTCCTCAGTGACTTAGAATATATTTTACAATATTATTCACTCTATAATACACAATAGAATTGTATAATACTGTCATGGTTTAGTTCAATTATCCTTCGTTGCCCATGAAGGCGTGATGTAACACTGTGTACAACACCTTTCAGTCCAAGGCACACGCATTTGTATATATTGGATTATTAGACTTTACCTTGACCATGACTGAATTTGGGAAATGGTAGCAGCCAACAAGCCTCCTGACCCAGCCTGTCACCCAGTGACCTGTGAGGGGGAAATAATGAACTGTTAGTGGCTGTCATCCTAACACTTTCTGACAGCTTGGCTATGGGCACATCTGTGTTAGTTGCATGGAAAGGCCTTTGTTGTTTTCCCACTAGTGACTCTGCAGACCGCTGTGGGGTTCGCTGGATGCCCGGCTCCTATTCGTTGCCCTCCCTTATTCAGCGCAGAGAGCAGCTGCCACTGATGAAGCTGACATTTATTTTAATGATTTCCTTGGCATTTAGTGTTTCATTAAAATAAAGAACGCAAATACAAAAAAAACACAAATCTTGTCTGGGGTGTCGTGGAATTTTTGTTATAACCAGAAGTTGCTGTTATTGTAAAACTGCCTTGCCTTGGATTTTAGTGGAGACAGGAGCAGAGGGGAACAATAAATCTCAAAAAGGTCCATTTCAACTTTCAAAAATGAGATAATTCCAAGATAATGTAGAAGATTTAAGGGATACTGTCATGGGAAAAAAAAATTTCAAAATGAATCAGTTAATAGTGCTGCTCCAGCAGAATTCTGCACTGAAATCCATTTCTCAAAAGAGCAAACAGATTTTTTTATATTCAATTTTGAAATCTGACATGGGGCTAGACATTTTGTCAATTTCCCAGCTGCCCCATGTCATGTGACTTGTGCCTGCACTTTAGGAGAGAAATGCTTTCTGGCAGGCTGCTGTTTTTCCTTCTCAATGTAACTGAATGTGTCTCAGTGGGACATGGGTTTTTACTATTGAGTGTTGTTCTTAGATCTACCAGGCAGCTGTTATCTTGTCTTAGGGAGCTGTTATCTGGTTACCTTCCCATTGTTGTTTTGGCTGGCTGCTGGGGAGGAAAAGGGAGGGGGTGATATCACTCCAACTTGCAGTACAGCAGTAAAGAGTGATTGAAGTTTATCAGAGCACAAGTCACATGACCATGGGCAGCTTGGAAATTGACAATATGTCTAACCCCATGTCAGAGAGAGACAGTACGTTAGAGGGTATACTTTTTATGTCTTTTAAATTATTGATTTAAATAAAGTATATTTTTTTACTCATTAGCATGCCTTGGAGAAATTTTTGAGTTTAAAAAACATTCAGGAGTCACAAATCAGGAATAGTAAAATATCCTGTACCCAGGAGTATGTCTGAGGCTGACCAGGATATTATAATGTATTAATAAGGGTTATTTATACGGAGAACTGTAGTCTAACAAAATAAGTGCTGGTTTCTAGTGATGGGCACAAATTTGCAGCGAATAAATTCGCGAATTTCACAATTTGAATTACTAGATTTTTTCGTGAAAGCGTTCGAATTGCTCGATTTTTTAGTGGAAACATTCGAATTGCATGATTTTTTTCGTGAAAACGTTCGAACTGCTCGATTTTTTAGGGAAAACATTCGAATTGCTAGATTTTTAAGTGAAAACGTTCGAATTGCTCAATTTTAGTGAAAACGTTTGAATTGCTAGATTTTTCTGTGAAATCGTTCAAATTGCTCGCATTTTTTGTGAAAAGGTTCAAATTGCTAGATTTTTTTGTGAAAAAATTCAAATTGCACGATTTGTTTGTGAAAAGGTTCGAATTTCACTTTTTTTTCATGAAAACTTTCGAATTTTACTTTTTTTTCCGTGAACTTTCTGATTTCACGATTTTCTGCCAATTCGCGAATTTTGGAGGAAATTCACAAATTTTCCGGCAAAAAAAGGGAGAAATTCGCCCATCACTACTGGTTTCTCAAAACACAACTGAAGACTAAAAGTAAAAGAATATTAATATTCTTTTATATAATATACATTCTGAAATTTACCAGCGCAGAGATTCATCAGCTCTAATGACCCAACTCCAATGACCCAAGCCTTCAAAGTTGTCCACAGCAGTTGTCCATCCCATCTTTTAGGGATTTTAGGGATCTTTTCTTAGGCCATCTTTTAAGAGTCAGTGGCACTGCACATGCTCAGTGGACTCCTGCCTACCAGAGATCATCGTAACATTAGCATAGAAAGGGGGTACATTTGTCATAAAAGATGATAATACAGGGCTGATTATTAACTTAAGGTGCCCATACACTGAGAGATCCGCTCGTTTGGCAATGTCACCTTGAGGTGGGCAATATCGGGCTGATCCGATCGTGGGCCCAATGATCGGATCCTAAGGGTGCCTAAACGGGCGGTCAGATTGCGGGACCACATCAACGAATAGATGCGGCTGTGATCCGACGGGATTTTTTGTCCCATCCGATCGAAATCTGGCCGACTTTCGGCCAGATCTCGATCGGTGAAGCCCGTTGGGGGGCCCCATACACGGGCCAATAAGCTGCCGACATGGTCTGTCAGCAGCTTTTATCGGCCCGTGTATGGCCACTTTAAGTCTGACAAAGGATGAGCTGGTTTCTATGCTTATAAAGTGAAAAAGTGATCCCAGATTCTGGAATCCCCTGAGCCAAGATCAAAGAAGGTAACATGTTATCAAATAAAATGACTATATACTGACTGGTGATGTGTGGGTCAGCCTGAAACCTGCTGGTCAATAGGATAGTATCACTAACTTGAATGAGGATTTTTGCTCCACAGCTACAGTATATACTGTATATATCAGGGCCTGAGTGCCACCGCTTCCCCAGTACTAGTTTTGCCCGTGCCCCTAGTTATCTGTCAGTCACTGCGCTGCTGATGGGAGACACCAGAGATGATTTCCTGATGTGGAACAGTGTTTGACAACGTTCTACTCAAGTGATTCTGCAGCAGCTGGGCTGTTGGATAAATAGGATTTGTGGTAAATAACCTGCGTCCTTCAATGGATTCTCTCGGCCTGGAGGCGCAACTGATACCCTGCCTAACTTCCCCGACATTAGGGCTGATATGGTTCACTCAACATATATATATATACATATATCAGATAAAACTCCCTGAAATTCTTTCCATTTCTATTGCATATTGTGATTAATTCTGTTTGAAATGCAAAACATGAAGTGCTTTATCATCATCTTAATTCTGACTACAATGTTCCCCATGGTGTGATTTTGAAGCTGAATGGGGAAGAGGTTACAAAAAATTCCTTTAAAGGCAAATCAAACACAAGGAGCAGACAGCAATGCAACGGTGCAATAGACAGCGGCGTAACTAGATATCACTGGGCCTCAGGTTGACTAGTTTTACTAATATTTATTTAAAATGAATTTTATATAAATTAGGACCTCATGAGTCATTTCAGCTTTTTATTCAGCAGCTTGGATATGAATAGGAGAAGACCTGAATAGAACGATGAGTAATAAAAAGTAGCAGTAACGATACATTTGTAGCCTTACAGAGCATTTGTTCTTTAGATGGGGTCAGTGACCCCATTTGAAAAGTGGAAAGTATCAGAAGAAGGCAAATAATTTAAAAACTATAAAAAATGAAGGCCAATTGAAAAGTCACTTAAAAGACATTCTATAACATACTAAGGGTTAACGTAAAGGTGAACCACCCCTTTAAGCTTCAATAAGCTCCGTCTTCTATTCCATTACCCTCGGGATTGATGGCCAGAAGAAGTTTGTGTGTTTCATATCAGGTATGGGACCTGTTATCCAGAATGTTTGGGACCTGGGTTTTTTTTTCAGATAAGGGATCTTTCTGTTATTTAGATCTCCATACCTTCTTTAAAATAATTTAGCCATGATATAAACCCAATAGGATTGTTTTGCCTTTAATCAATTATATGAATTATATCTTAGTTGGGATCAAATACACGGTACTGTTTTATTATTACAGAATAAAGGAAATCATTTTTAAAAATTTGAGTTATCCGGAAAGCCGTTATTCCTCTGAATTATGGAATGGCCATCTACATTGACTCAATTTTATCCAAAATAAACCAAATTTGTAAAAATGGATTTCCTTTTTCTGTGTAATAATAAAACAGTAGCATGTACTTGATCCCAATTAAGATATAATTAATCCTTATTGGAAGCAAAACAAACCTATCGGGTTTATTTAAGATTTACATGTTTTTCTAGTAGACTTAAGGCATGATTAATAAAGTAAAGGTCCATTATCCGGAAAACAGTTGGTCCCCAGCATTCTGGATAACAGGTCCCATACCTGTATTTGATTATATAGGAGAAGGCCTTCCCTTAATTTGGAGCCGGGTTTCTGGATAATGAATACAAAGCAAATGTATTACCCTTGAGGAACACTGCTCCCTTCTGGGGAACAACTACTTTTTTCGTATATCTTAAAATCTTTTACTGAGCCACACCCATCCACAGGGGGATACCTATTGCCATTTTCATGCACCCCCATTCCAGTATTTCTGTTTATAGAAGAAAAGAGAATAACCTATACTACTTAATGAAACCGATAAATTTTAGATCCCATGACTTTCAAAAACCTAGGGGTCAATTTATCAACGCTGACCCTATAAGACATGATGCCAACACTATAAATTCTAGGTTTTTCTGTTTATTTTGGTGCTGAGTTCATTCATCAAGGGACTGTATAATGTTTTCTTTTCATTGTAATCTAGTCCGGCTCCTGTTTATTATTCAATCTCTCTGCAGGTTCTTCTCATCTCAAGATTTCCTTTATCTTTCTATTACTTTCCTAATCTCATCAAATCCTAAGGCTGGAGCAGCCCTTTCATTTGAGCCCACTCTCCCCAAAGACCTGTGTTGGCAGGAGGCACTGTCACATTACCAAAGGGTCTCCCCTAACAGTTTCAAAGCCTAAACTCTAACAATCTTTCTGTGCGGAACTGGTCCCCCAATGACATGACACTTGCACTAACAGAATGGAAAGGAGAGTGATTTTTATAAAGTGACATGCAGGGTGGGACTATGATGTTTGTTGCTTAAAAAAAAAAAATTTGGAGGAACTTTTCACAGCTGTTTATGGGATAAGACCATAAAATGTTATGATTATTCATGTTATTAATTCTATTAAATCAGACTTATTACTGTATTTTCTCCTAGTGAACAATATAAATAATACATACATACATGTTTGACCTTTGGAATGCTTGACTAAAACCAAAGCCGATCTGTCAATACTGCCATGGATGTGCAAATTAGCATGGGCAACCATAAAAACAACATTCTGGGTCCCTTTGCCAAAGGAGACTCCCAACCTGTGGCCAATATTCTATAAAATAAAACATTCTATATTCTATTTTCCCCACACAGTGCCACCTTAATAGGGTGGAATGCTGCTCTCTGAGCCACTGGAAAGCATTGAGACCCCCTCCTCCATAACCTGCAAGTTCCCTCCTTCTAACCTTTAGCCCTCCTCACCAATCCACAATCCCTGCCCTACAGCCTGCAGCATTAACTTAATAAAATTCTTTCTTGTCTACCTCCCACTAAGCAACCCATTTATTCCCTTCTATCTCCCCAACTTGCTGGCCCAGTCAAGGCTTCATCCCCCATCCTACACTCCCAGTTAGTGATCCGTTCCTACCATAGCCACTCCACCCTCTGTAGGCTTTGAAAACTCCACCTATATACTGGTATATCCTATTATCTAGTCATAATATCAGGTTATTTGCAAGCATTGACATCTTCATGTAGACTGGTGTAAGGGAAAGTTGAAGGCCAACAACATCCAAAACATTTAAGTTGCGTAGTTGTGCTTTCCAGCAGGAGATTGGTGCATCATGTGCATGTTGGTGGTGGATACAGCTTAGCAGGCACCAGCAATTATGCTGGAATTCTAGGGAAAACACTGAATTGTGGGTAAAAAGCATGGTGATATGCATCTGAACTGAAGTCTTCATCTTACGTATTGAACTGTGTGTCTAGCCATAGGAAAATCAGATGGCATGCAATTCTAAAACCAATTAGCTTCTAAGGTGACTCTTCTTATCGAGCTATGGTTGGCCAGTTCTATCAAACTAAGAAAAAGGATGGGTCAACCATATGGCCGCCTTAATGACCAACACTTTTATACCTTGAGAGTTTATAGAACATATAAAACTAAGAATACTGTACATGGTAGTACTGTGCCAGATCTTTTCAGTGAAGGGGCAGTGAAGACCAATTTAAAAAATATCAAGGCAGAAGAACTGGGCCCTACAAGCACATCTCAGGGTGAGCAGAGTAGATCACTTCATGTATCTTGCGTACTGTCAAGCAAGTGGCCAGATCTTGAAGTTGGTGTTTCAGTAATAAGTTTTTTTTCTGCCAATATCAATTCGAAGTGCGTCGTTGAAGTTAAATACCCTTAAAATCCCATGAATTGATCTTCTACAGCACTTTTCCACTTGAGAGAGGTGATCAGCCAGGCATACATGCGCAGAACAGCGGAGGTCAAGGTGATCAGCGTGGGGTGGGATGGTCCTTACACATGCACTCCGTTCCCGACAGGGCTCAGCTTCAGCGATGGCTAGTGAAGCGCGCATGGCATGCTCAGTGGCATTTCCAAATGCAACCCAGCTGGAGGCCTCATATATTGCATCAGTAGCAAACACCGAGAGAGGGAGAAAAAAAAGGAAATACATAATTTTGTCATAGAAGTAGATCATAATCTTCCATTCTGCCCCCTACCCCTCCTTTAAAATCATCACCACCAGACTAATAGCTTTAATAGACAGAGATTTTATGCACGTTTCATTCACAGCAGTATCTCCAATGTGTAAGGGGAAAAAAGGGGCCCTTAATTTATGTCTACCGACTGCATTTTGCCCTTTTTTCTTGTAGAATGTCAACGTTCTAATGGCGCCTCTATTATTCTCAAAGGTAGCAAATGAGGCTTTATGGTAGAAAAGTAATTGATTTTCACTGAGTTAAAATGTAAATAGTCAGAAAAAAATCTGCTGAAGGATACACGGGTCAAAACCGGCAAACAGGAAAACATTCCAATTTAAGAAAAGAAAATGTTTATTTTATTAAAAATTTTAAAATAATGGTTTGTATACATAAACAATTTTTAAATAAATGGCATTTTAAGGGAATTGTAATGAAAGAAGGACTTTTCTATGTTTTTATTTTATTGTTGCATTTCTTTATCTGCTTTTCTTAGGGCCAATGGCACAAAGGGAATTAAAGGTATATTGGTCAATATTTGCTCATCAGTTTTGCCCTTTCTTGACCAAACTGGCAGACTATCAGGCTGTGTATGTAACAACTACTTTTTTTCAATTGACAGCTAGATTTGTTTAGCTATTGTTGAGCCTAGATGAGGCATCTAGGCAGCCAAAGGCCCATCTAATTATGTGTGCAACATGTAAACAACTACACTGAACAGACCAAGCATGGTCCTGTAGACCAAATGTTTAGCCAAATATAGACCAAAAAGGCAACATTGTGGCTAAGGAAGTAGCATTTTCACCTGCAACGCTGGGTTCCTGAGTTGAATTTTGGCTTGGGCAAGGAGTATGTTCTCCTTGTTTCTATATTTCCTGGGTGCTCCATTTAACTCCAACTCTACAAACACATACAGACTTTGGTTTCCACTAGAACTCTATAAAAACATGCAGGTTTGGATTTTCACTAGATACTCTGGAGACGGACAACATGGTGGCTCAGGGGGTAGCACTACTATCTTGCAGCAGTGGGGTTGAGTTCAGTTCTGGCCTGGGCTCTGCAAGTTTGTATGTTCTCCCGGTGTCTGGGCTTGCTCTGGGAACTCAATTTTTCTCCACACTTACATACAGGCATTTAGTTGGCTCCTGATAAAATTGAGCCTCATGTGTGTGTGAATGTGATAGGAACCTTAGACGGTAAGGTCCACTGGGGCAGGGACCTATGTATCTGTAAAGTGTATGTCCAGGTAATGTGGCCTTATAGGTTTCTCTAGTCATGAGCAGTCAACATTGCTTGCACTGGGACAGCTATGAGGAGATATTCACAGGAGACATCTAAGAACATAAAGGCATGGCCACTCACTATTGATACTCTACATTAGGCAACCCTTTTAAGCATGAGTCAAAAATGTGGAAAGTTTTGCAGAGCCCCACATACATGGAAGCAGTTCCTGAGCTTGCTAAATAGGGGTCATGATTGAATATTTGGTAGACTTCCAGCCTATAGAAGGAAATGTACGTCAGTGAACCACTGGTTGAGGATCACTGCTCTAATATCTATGGGATCTGGAGCATTTGACTGCCTTCTGGTGGAAAAGGTGATGGTCAAAAGGTCCTTATCACTCTGTAACTGCTCCTGATGATGATGGTGCTACCCATTGAGCCTCCATGTTGCCCTTTAGTTGCCTTCCTCCAAAGTTCATGGTGGAAATCCACGTCTGTATGTTTTTTGTAGATTTGAAGGAGATCAGAGTACCCAGAGGAAATTTAACATGAGTATATTATATTTGGCTGATCTAAGCATTTGGTCTACAGGCTTACACTCAGTTGGTTCTATGGTGTATACATAAGTAGGTGGAGCTTTGTGTACAGCAGCCAAAGGAATGTCCCCTCTGCAACCATAGGGGCAGATTTTAATATCTTTATCTTATATCTCTGGGCCAAGCAATGTACCTGGGGAGAAACTAAGACCAGCAAATGTAAGCTTGGCAGTCACATCCTACATAACATAGGCTGAAACCAAACAATAATTCACAAATGTTCATTTAAAGTCCTCTTGGAAAGAACACTGCTTGTTAAATGACCTAAAAATAATTAGAAACGCTATTTAGCAATAGACGGCATTTCAGGTACGGTTCTGAGTGATTTGCATTCAGGTGAGGTTTAGGGGTCTGAAATTTAAATCTAAATGCTTTTACCTCACCATACTATTTTGCAGTTTGACACCAATTTTCGGCACAGCTTGATTCAGCAAAATCTCAAATTAGCTCATAGCGAATCTGAGTTAAGCTATTTTCTGCTGTCTGCAAGGAATCTCTGATGGCAGCTCAAATGGAAGGTTTTTTTAGGAGATACTTTTAGATACAGGAAAGCATCAATAACTTCTCAAAGGAATTATTAGACCCAGAAGCCATAAATAACATGTAAAATATATACTTATGATGTACAAGAGTCGTTCATATCCTGTACAACATATATATAGTGGATAATGCTTGTGGTCTAGTGTCTTTATAGGGTCAAGTAACGTCTCAGTGACTTCTAATTCTGAGGGACCCTGGATAGAACCCCTATATCACCCACTCTAGTGTAGGTTGGGGCAGAAGTGCTGCTTGTATGAGTGAGTGGGGGTGGTGGCCTGTAGTTCTGGGTTAAGAGAGACTCTGGGGCAGTGATCCCCAACCAGTAGTTAGTGAGCAACATGTTGTTCTCCAAACCCTTGGATGTTGCTCCCAGTGGCCTCAAAGCTGGTGCTTATTTTTGAATTCCAAGCCTGGAGGCAAGTTTAGGTTGTATAAAAACCAGATGCACTGCCAAACAGAGCCTCAATGTTGGCTGACAATCAACATAGGGGCTACCAAATGGCCAATCACAGCACTTATTTGGCACCCCAAGAACAGTTTTCCTGCTAGTGTTGCTCCCCAACTCCTTTTACTTCTGAATGTTGCTCACGGGTTCAAAAGGTTGGGTATCCCTGCTCTGGGGTGTGTAAGCTGTTCCATGGGTGGCCCTTCAAAGACAGCACTGTGCAGGTGAGAGGAAGACAGTAGCAGCATAGGTTGTGGGCAGTTTGGGTAGTGAGTGAGAAGAGAAAGGGCAAAGAAGTCGATTGGTGTGGCATATGGTTGGAAAGCAGCAACAGGGAGGTGGTAGAGGCCACACAATTGTTTGGATACTAAATTCTGGATACCATTATAAATAGGGTTTAATGAAATTGTCACTAAGATGGTGCTCAGTAATTTGTGTCACATGACTCACTAAAATTTGTGTATTATAAAAGTTAATGTCCCCCCTGTTGCAAAATAGGGGGAATTTCGTCAAATCAGAATCCCATGACTTGTATGACTTAGCATGGAACTCCTCATTGACTTCTAATATCCCTATATTTTACAAAATGAGTTACATTACCCCTATATAAGCAGAGCTGGAAGAAATGTACAATAAATACAGTATAATTAAGTGACATTTCCTCTCCTGTGTCCTTTTGTATCTGGGGGAACCCACCTGGAAATTCCAATCAGTTGTTAAGCCCAAGGAATCCGAACGGTGTTGGACACAAATCTGGGTCATTGCTTTCTCATCTTGTTTAATTTCAAAGGCTCAAGAGTTGCTTGTCCTATTCCTGTAAGTCTCTCTCATGTTAGATTTTATAAAGCTACCAAGACAAAGAAGCCCCAATTCATGGGAGAAGCAAACACAGTCTCATGGAACATTTTTAAAGAATTTAGAAAAATGGAGGTTGGAACATCATGGAGCCACAATTAGCTCCGGGGAAAGATTCCAGCCATGATCACACAGCTGATGTAATTGTTCTACCTTTTTCACTTATGTTTGTTCTGAAATTGGAAAGTCGGATCCACCAAAAGCCTTGGTGAAAGTTGTTCACCATTTAGAAAAATGGAGGCTGGAACATTCCGGAGCCACAATTAGTTCCAGGGCAAGATACCAGCCATGATGACACAAGTAATGATGTTCCTGTACCTTTTTTACTCATGTTTGTTTGTTGTGTTATTGTTCTGAAGTCAGATCCACGAAGAACCTTTGTGGAAGTTGTTGTTGACCATAGTCGTCCTCCTGAAGAGCATAGAGAGCATGATCACCAATGACCCTGATTTCAATAGAATTGTAAATGGGGCTGTCAGAAATGCCTGGGACCTTATATCTACTCAACATTAGGAAAATAAAAATGTTTACTGAAAATTAGCTTTGTTTAATAGATTCTAACATAATCCCTAAAGTTTACTTCCCCTTAAATCTAGATGTTTTATGCCTACAAATTTTCTTTTCTACAATGCTTACTTCTTTAGGGCTCCCAAACAAAGAATAGCATTGAGGAAAAGTTGCTAACCGTCAAGAATCGGATGTGCCAGTGAAATAAAAATGCTATCTTAAAGGGCTAGATGGGAAACAGAAAGTGTGTAGCTTCGTTCGTGCAGGCCTCGTCAGGAGATACAGCTCCGATATGATTTCTGTCAGATAAAATCTGCTTGAAATATCTCTGTCTCTACTTTTCAACACAGTATGGCTTGTCTGCTTTCTAACCTTAGGTGATGAAGCCTGCTGCCTTGTCAAATAACATTTGAGTTCTCTCACTACCTGCTGCCGACTGTTGCACAGACTTAGTACAGCGATAGAGCTAGCCCCACGGCTAACCAAGATCTGTCTCTTCTCGTAATTAGCTGCAGTCTGTAAATAGAGGAGCTTAGATTTATTGCTGTGCAGTAGTTTAGAATGTGTGTTTGTACATAGAGTGACCAACTTCATGACAGGTGCACAGTATCTCTCTCTCTCGTTGCTAAATCATGAGACTCTTTGGGCGCAACAATGGCACCACTATTTTTTACACTATTTTTTGCATTTTTGTTTGCAGCTTTGAGTTATATCATTTTCTTCTTTACCTCTCCAGTTCTGCTGGTTGCCCGGGTCCTCCTTACCATAGCAACCATGCAATGGTTAGAGAGACAGTGGGATAGTATTTAAAATCTCATATTCATACTAAAACAACAGAAAACTAGACAAGCATAAATGTTGCCAACTAGGTTATTTAATTAAACCATTTCTAATCTAATTGGCAGACCACTACTCTATAAGCAAACATTCTGGATTCTCACAACTAGGGCTACTATTAGAAAGCATGGGACAGTGTGTTACTTGGAAGGGCCCCTGGGGTAAGGGCAGTGGGTTCTACCACTAAGTATAATGGGGTCACAACTCTTGCAAAAATGCTCCGCCAACTTTTTGAACCCATTGGAGTCAAAATAATTTTGACGCGCGTCAAATTCAACACCCACGACAATTTTTATACATGCGCCTATTTTGTCCAAATGCATTAAAGTCAATGGGTGTCCGAATAATTTTGGCGCGCGCGACTATTCTGAGTAGAATTTATTTGCTGGCGCCGAAACGCAGAAATTCACAGCGAATTCGGGCCTGCCAAATTTATTCACCCATCACTACCACCAACCTAACCACAACCTTGATTCTCCACAGCCACCCCAAGTTACTCCCCAAAATACTCCCCACTCCCCACAACCCTCCATAAGTAAATATACCCTGCAAGCCCAGACCCTTTTGTAGCCCAGGAATCAGACTTTCGACTATGTCCATGACCCCTGCTGCAATGGGTCCCTGAAAGGACTCCCAGACAGGTCCGGATTTGTGGAAAAGCCACCTAGGCCCGGCCCTAGGGCAGCAGGATTTTAGGGGGGCGGCATGCAGCCCAACCACACTCAGATTGGTTCAAAAACATTGGGGATGCACCGGAGATACAATCATTTTTTAAATTTCCTGTAAGCCAATCCCCATTGCTCCTGTCCCCCTGGAGGGGACAAGGGTGATGAACGGTAGTGGGCCTAGGCGTGCCAACTATGTATATCCGGCCCTACTCCCAGATGGTGGCCCTGATCACAACATTTAAAGAGCAACAATTTGTCCACCCACACATGACCAATCGGCTACATAAATTGAAAAACTTGTGAGCAGACACGTAGTTGTGCTGATCGTCTAGAAGCCCATAGCAACATGGTCCTCTTTGTATGGCATTTTTTATAATAATATTGTTGTGTCCATTTAAAATAATGGATTTCTGGTCCAATAGGCAATATGGCTGATTTTGACCATACCACCAACCATCTGGGCACCTATAGCAGTTTTGACACGGTTCATGGATCCTACTGTATCACAACCAATCAAATATGCTGATGCCCTTTCTTGATGGCTAAATGGGTAATCAGCAGTTAAAGAAGCTGCAATTCTTCCCCATGTCCTGTTGGATCCCCAGATTTGGCCTGAATACTTGAAATAATACAATTTTGACACCCTCGTTGACGGTCAGATCACCAACGTTGTCCAGTATGGCCACCATTTATGGACTTGTCTTCTTACAATATATTCTAGTTGGTTTATAATTGCAAGAATGCAAAAATTCACATAATGGAAAACATTTAGCAAAACGCTACTTATAAAAAAAACTACTTTCATCATTTTTTCCCAGAAACTTGCAGTCATATATATATATTTTAAATTTAACAAAATAGAAATAATCAACTACAAAAAAATGAAACGTGTGCATGTTTTTCCTTGTTTTGGTGCCGTATGAGAAACAAATGTTGAACCCCGGCCATCTCTCGCCTGTTCCTGTTACATTAGAAAAGTTCAAGCCCTGCTCTTACCATTCTCCAACACAGCTGTAGAGTATTTTAAAGCCTATTTTTTAAATAAGCGATGCTCAATTTGTCTTTGATGATCCGAATGATTCAGGTGAGATGGGAGCACCGTCGGGCCCTGATTTGCATAAAAATTAATCACGGAAAAAAATGTAAATTGATAAAAATTTTGCCTGGCTTTTTCCCCCATGTTCGAAAAAAGCCACGGACTGCTCCTAGAAGCAATCATCTCAGCATGGAGCCACATTGGATGCTGTACAAATGATCACATTTGTGTTGAATACTCGCTCATTTAAATGTCAGCCTTGAATGGGTGGAACATCACATGAGAAAGAGAGAGAGAGAAAAAAAAACACCAGGAAAAAAAGAAATAAATAAATACGCAGCAGCTGAACGCTATGAAATCCGTGGGTACCGCACAGAAGAAGTACATGATCTAATGTGAAGAAAATACACATTAATTATGCGGGATTTTCTTCTTTCTTTCTTCCTTTTTTTTTCAAATTGATAATTGTTTTAGTATTTAGCCAGAAAAGTCTCCCAATTTATTTGGAATCAAACAAAAAAAACAGCAGAATGGGACACGTCATTAGATCTTTTTCACGATTTAAAGGGCTGCAATTAATCTGAAAGGGTTTCCTTAAACGTAGGAACAAGCAAAACGAGGGGGGCGGGGGTCTTTGTGTCGTTATTGCCATTAACCTTTTTCACTGCGGCCGGCGCATTCACCGACTCTCGATAGGCCGCTTATTTGCTGTGATTAACTTACCGCCGGGACTTAATATAATTATTATGTCTGTTATTTATCTGGGTTTTGCAAGCGAATCATCCGCACACTGTACAACTGGTCTTGGTAAATGATGTAAGAATAACAGCAACGTTATAGCGGAAACTGGCAAACTTTGTGTTTTTGTGCATCCCAATGAAAAAAAAAGGGGCTTTATGGATAACAAATTAAATACTGAACTGCCATGCAGCTTGTGGGCTTCTTTATGTGACGACATGTATAAATAAATAATAGTCCCATGTACACGTGCACACACACACATTTAATTAAAATATATATAAATGATATGACAACATTTATAAATAAATACTATTCACATGAACACATAGGGGGTTATTTATCAAGGTCCGAATTTAACTCAATATCGGCTGCTTCAAACTCCGATCTAACCCGCTGGGGTTTTTAACGATTATTTATTATTAAATTTTCCCGAAAATTACCTTTGCGGGAAAAGCTCGGATTTTCACAATTTCTTCGTGAATTTTCCCCCGAAAACATCGTGAAATTGCCCGAAACCCCAGACACAACCAAAAATCAATGGGACTGTTCCCATTGACTTTTATGCAACCTCGACAGGTTTGAGATGCCGTGTTTTTATATTCGGGATTTTTAGCCCTCGGGGTTTAATAAATTCCGAAAAATTCCCGATTTTTTTTAAGCCTATTATAACACAAAAAAATCACAAATCTTTCAGATTCCGGAGAATTTCGGGTATTTGGAGCTTAGTAAATAAGCCCCATACTGTATACACACACACACATGTATATATATATATATATATATATATATATATATATATATATATATATATATATATATATATATATATATACACATACTGTTTATTTAAAATCTACTTAAAAACATATGCTTTTTGTATATAATAAATTACTGAATATGCAATGCAGCATGCAGGCTTCTCTTTTTATTAAACTCCGAATTTATCTGGTCGGGCTTTTTGGAGCAAAACTCAAATTTTTCCCGTTTATTTTAAAAAACTGAAATTTTTTGAGATTTATTAAAGCTTCATGCTGCAAAAAGCCAGAATCCGAAAATCGAGCGATTCGGGTTTTCGCTCGATTTTATCGGGCTTTTACCCGAACTGAGCTTTGTTACTAATAAATAAATAAATTCGGATTTTAGTAAATAACTCCCTATATGTGCCTGTTTTTCAGTGGGTGAAAACATGGAAAAATACAGATTAACAAATGTTTTCCAGTTTTAAGGAATATTTTCTTGTTTAATGGGTTATTAACCCCATAATAGTATTCATGGATTTTCTGTTACAGAGTTTCACTGGGTCCAGCATCTGCATTTGCGTAATGGTCTGTGTTTGAAGCCTCGGAACAGCCTGGCAGTCCATACATTAACTATATAGAATTTAATATTACACTAGGCAATAAACAGGGAGATTGCATGTTGCACTTGGGCATTATTATCCTGGAAAATCTTGGTTTAATTGGACAAATATTTTTAAAACTTGAACCTGTTTACATTGTATGAGGCCCACATAATTCCTAAAGGCAGCCCTTTTTGATTAAAATTGGGACTATATTGGACTCCTAAAATGTTCCTGCAATGACCAAGTAGCAGACGGCCTAAAGATATGTATGCTGGTATTATACAGGTATTCATACTATAAAGAGGTTATTTATTAAAGTCCAAATGCCAAAAAAAAAGACACATTCATGCTTTTTAACTATAGAATCCAAATTTTTAGAGGAAAAAAACTCTATTTTTATCAGGATTTATTACACTCCAAGGATGGAAAAAGTCAGAATCCGAAAATCCGGCGTCTCAGACCTGCCGAGGTTGTACATACAATTTGAGAAGTCCTGAAGATATCCTGATCTGAGCTGGGTTTCGTGCAATAATCCAAAGATTTTGGGGGGGAAAACTCGGGTGGAAAATCTAAAAAAATTCTAGGATTAATTTTTTTAGGGTTTTTTTCCCGCACAACAAATTTTCAGGAGAATGCATTGATAAATAAGGGGGAAAAACCAGTGCTTATTTTTCAGATAAATAAATTATTCATTAATTTCAGAAATAATGAGATAAATTCAGACTTTAATTAATGGTCTACTAGAAAATCATGTAAACATTAAATAAACCCAATAGGCTGGTTTTGCTTCCAATAAGGATTAATTATATCTTAGTTTGGATCAAGTACAAGCTACTGTTTTATTATTACAGAGAAAAAGGAAATTATTTTTAAAATGTAGTTTATTTGGATAAAAGGAAGTCTTTGGGAGTCGGCCTTTCTGTAATTCAAAGCTTTCTAGATATCGGGTTTCCAGATAACGGATCCCATATCTATCAGTGTCAGAATAGAATGGTTATCCTATGGCTTGGGGGATAACAATGGGCTGAACACCAGGAGCAATATGAATTTCAGTTCTACTGACTGAGCAATAGAGACTATTTTATTTCTTTTAATTCTATACCTGTATAATAGCTGAAAGCACAGGATTGATTTGGATGTTATCAGTTCTACCTCTGTTCCTTTTCATGCTGGCTCCCACAATCTGCTTGGTGGCTAATAACACAGATGAATTATTGGCACAGAGATTTCCAGCAATAAGAGCGGCTCCATATCTCCCCCCCACCCATCGTTAAATCCGAACCATAATGTTTCTGTCTCAACAGAATCAAACATACACCAGACAGATTTGCTTTTTGGAGTGGTGGGAACTCGAGAATTTGGGAGCAGGAGCATTTGAAGGGGAAAAAAAATTCAAACTCTTCTTTCGCGTGAGTCATTGGCTCCATCTAGTGATGTGGGAAAAGAATTGCCATTGGCTGCAAGAGGGGACTGAGAACATTTTCCGTTATTATGGTCATATTACAATAATTGCCAGATAACAATCGACAGTTGTACAAATGGAAGGAGTGCGTTCAATTGACATTTTTGAAATGACATAACCGGGTTAACAAGAATTGTCACTATTACTGGCTGTTCTTTGGGCCTTGGTCATGATTTCCCCCCTATGTTGGGTGTTGGTGCCCCCGTGTAGAAGGGTCCAAGTCACTGGATGATCACTGTTGTCTGTATCTAACACTTGATTTGTCCAGGCTTTAAGTCAGGGCTGGAACTAGGGGTAGGCAGAAGGGGCACATGAGTGGTGGTCATCGTTTAAAAGGGTTAGTTTAGGGTGTCCGTCCAGCTTGTCCTGCCACAATGTTAATCACCCCCTGAATGGACACTCGAGGGTTGGAACTAGTGGTCAGCCACAAAGGCGAGTCTAGGGCGCAACTAGGAGGAGGAAAATCTTACAAAAAAAAATTGTAGGCGTCACTTGTTACCCCCATCCGAATAGATGCACCAGAGAAAGCACATGAATGACCCCCAAGAGCATCCTGAACTTCATCTCCTAATCAGTATTTCTACTTCTGTACCTTCCAATTAAGAGTTGCCGACCCAGAACCAAAGTGGTCCGAGGGAATGCTGGATATGCTTAGTGTGCCGCTAGTCCGGCCTACGTTCTACCCTGTCCAGCTCTACTGCTTCAGAAGATCCCAGAGGAATTCTGGTGACAATTCGATGTATTTTTTTAGAGTAGGTACATTAGGTTTCAGGGGCAAATTCGTGACAGTGTGAGACTTGTTACTGCAGAAGACTGGGGCGGGGGGGCATTAATCAGGGAGAATTTGGACAAATATGGGGGAGTTTTGCTTCTGCTGGGAGTTTTGTTTCTGTTAATATCTCATCCAATACTGCAAGGTGTAGGTTGTTTGGCAGGAGAGCAAGTAATTAAAGAAGGAAGAAGGAAGCAGGAAAGTCAATACCCTTCCCTTGGGCCCCAGTACCCCTTGGCCCTGCTCTATCTCACTCTTGTTTTTGCATCATTAGGATCAACCACAGCTACAGGGTATGACTATGCCCAGGCTAGAATGGCTCCCCTTATAGTCCGAATATGTTGTGCTAATTTTTATAGCCCACAAAAACACTTCAGTGTTTGCATTGTGGGTAGAAAACGCTTCAGCCAGTGCACTTTTTGGAGGTTGAATTAGGGTTGCCACCTTTAACCTAGAGACAGACAGGAGCAGGCTGTATGATGTCAGGGGTGGAGCTGATGACATCATAGACAGAGGCGGTGATGTTGGGGCAGACCATTGATGTGAGATGGTAGGGTTATGATGCTATATGCGTGATTGGCTGAATTTTCAGACAATCAAGCAGCGGTTTCTCTGATTTTAGACCACCGAAACCACGGAAAGGTCATTTTGAACCAGACAGTCCCTATGATAACCGGACAGTGGAGCCAAAACTGAACAGGTGTCAGCTCTTCTTTGATCTATTTAGGAAAAGATGCCCTTTAAAATTTTCTGAGAGGTTTAACTGCCATGACATGCCATTAAATTCTGGCGTTCATAAATCTGAACTGGAAAGGGCAAGGTGGATCTTATATTTGTCAGCCTGTGATGTCAGAAAGTGACCGATATAAAGTCAAATCTGTATATTGCTTGTATATATTAGTGGCAGTAGTTAATGGTGTCTCTCTTTTGTCCCTATAGTTGTTGTTGAAACCAGAGAACCCAGAATTAGAACAATGCAGACCCCTATACTTGGAACATTTGGGCATCGCTTATCACCCTGCCTCCCATGTACAACGTATGTTTTCTGCAAATTAATATTTTACATGATCTGCCAAACGCTTTCCTTAAGGATATCAGCTTTCAGCTTGGATAATGCTCATCATCTGTTATGTATTGTGCGCTGCTACAGACAGGGAAGTGCCTGTATACATAATAATGACAATAATGCTCACAAACAACAGACGGGGCTGATTAATTGCCTGACACCAAAGGAATTGTCAGAGATGCTCTATATGTCGCTGGTATAACAATCCATAATGCTGACACAAATAAGGTCTCTATACTCTATTTACATTAATTAAGCAAACATCGTACATCACTGATTCGCAAATGAAATCTCGCGCAGGGTAAATCTGAAAGCTGTGAGTCATATATATATATAAATATTTAATTATTGTATTTGTTTAGCAATTTGTTCTTGTTTGGGTGATCCGTTACGGAAAGCAATGATCAGAACAATGAATAAAGGAATGAGGATAAATCTGTTAAGTGGACAAAGGCGTAAACACCATTTATTTTGGGGAAGGATATGGATCATTGAGCTCTCTCTATATAACGATCAGTAGCAATATTGCATTTCTATGAACACTTAAAGGGCAGGTAAAGGCAAAAAAATCAAATCCCATTTTACTTTCTTTAATGAAAAAGAAACCTATCTCCAATAAACTTTAATTAAAAAATTTGCACAGTTTTTAAAAGAAACCCGACTGTATGCAGTGAAATTCTTCCTTCATTTACTGCTGTGCAGTAGCGATCCTAGAGGGGGGCGGGCCCTGATGCGTGACGCGCAGCCGGCCCCACCCCCCTCTGTACGGCCGCATTTTCAGCGGCTAACGGACTGCCGGGGGGCCCTGAGGGGGTGCCGGCCCTGGCCCGCTCACACCCCTGGTAGATAGGAATTGTCAGACGGTCCCTAACTGCTCAGCAGGGAAACAATCATACTTATGAACAGCAGGGGGAGCCCCCACCTTACTTCCCAGCCATGCAGAACCCAAGCAGCTTTGTTTGTTTCCCTGTTTTGATCATTTAAGCAGACCACACTGAGCATGTGCGTAGTCTTGGTCTTGCCAAGATGTATAAAAAAGTTACAAGATGGTGACCCCCTGTGGTCAACTTTGAAAGCATAAATCATTTGTTTGATTAGGCTTGTGGTGCAGTTAGTTCATGTTTATGTTTAGTATACAAAATACAGCATTTCGAGCCTTAATGTATTTTAGAGTTTACTTTCCCTTTAAGGGCAACACTAGAACTGCCTAGTGATTATAAATAGGGAAGGACACCGTGGGCCCCCGCAGACCAGAAGCTGTAAGCAGTGGGATAGTAAGTATAGTGGAGCAAGATGGCAATAGAAACACTTAAGGGTAGAGTCTTGCACCAGGTCAGGTACCCGCAAAAAACCCATAAACTAGCTGGGTTTCTGGCAAAAAGTTCCCAATATCCTGGCTGAACGGGCAATCTGAGGGTAACCTGGCTTGGTACCCGACAAAGGTGCAGACTTCAGCCCTCCCATCCTCCCCTGCAGTTGTGGTTGAGTTTTTGTATTTCTGTGACATCACTTCTAGTCCAAAGTGACGTCACTTCCGGTTTTGTGTGAACCCGGGTCAGAAGGTAAGTTGGCCTATTGCGGGTTGGGTAACAGATCAGTGGAGGAGAATTGTGGGTCACAGGTATGGGTTGGGTAGGGGAATAAGAAAATGGACCCACGCAGGACTCTACTTTAGGGCTCATAACCATAACCAGATATAAGGACCACACAAGTGGTGTTTGTGCCTGGTGCCAGTACAGAACAGTTGAGCTCTGCACATTCTCATGGGCATTAAGAACAGTGTTCAAGAAAATCCACTGCCCACTGGTGCTCGTTCCTTTGTAAATCTTGAATGAGTGGATGGAGGAATAGGCATGTGAGAAGATGTCCATGTCTTCTGCACATGTGTCGGGCCCATACCTCCTGTAAGCTGCGCAGCACCACATTCACAGATAGATTCAACTTTTTGTGGTCCATTCAATGAGCAGTAGGCCCTATTCCTGGGAAAGGCAGGTACATCATGGGCAAAAAATATCAACCTTGGCTCCTACCCGGTTATAGACAAGTGATTTTCTATCAACATTACTATCAACTTTCAAAATTACCCAACCTAAAGCCCCTCAGTTGTTAAACTCTTGGAGCTATTGGTGGGTTCTAGGACTACTTGGGGGCTGGGCCAATTGTTAGTGACCAAAGTCACTAAACAGAGCTGCAGAGCCATGTGTCATCATCTTCCCTGTGTTTTAGGGAGTCTCTTGAGCTGGGCACATGCTCACTAAAAGCGCTGTACTGCTATGTGCTCAGCCCAAATCTACACAAAGGACACATCTGAAGACCACAGAGCTCAGGAAAGATGGTATAGCCGCACTCTTTTCTAAATACAAACTGACCTGGAGGTTAGTGGCTTAGTTCCCTGAGGGGATGTCTAATAGATGTGTCCTACACATTACTTTGGCTTCTATGCACTTGAGGCATGCATCTAAACCAACTGAGCCATGCAACATGAGGATTTTATAGCTAATCTAAAAAGCATTATAATCAACCCTAATTAACTATACCAAGAGGGAGGTCATGATCCAGCCTTGGCACTTTTAAGAACACATTACAGCTCATTTATGAGTGCAGCCACAGTGGACTAAAAAGACAATTCATCATATTTTCTACCCATAATGCAGCATTTTCCACCACAATTTCACACAGCTCACAAAGTGACTGACTTCCAATGTTCAGGGTGGTGGTAGTTCCGGTATTCTCCTGGGTCAGTAGGAGCCCGCGCAAGTAATCTATCAGACCAACTGGAATTAAGAATAAACCATAAAAATATATATAAACGCATGCATTAATAGTTAGAAAAATCCCATTTATTTATACAAATTAAAAACCATTTCACCCTACAAAAAAACATGTTTACCCAATGAATGTAACGCGTTAGGCCTTTTTGTGATATATAATTTTTTTTAATAACAAATATATATACTCATGCATTTATTGTTAAAAAAATCACATTTATTCATACAAATTAATAACCATTTCACCCCCACAAAAAAACGCGTTTCATGCTTACCCAGCATCTGGGTAAGCATGAAACGCGTTAGGCCTTTTTGTGGGATATAATGTTTTTAATTTGTTTAAATAAATGTGATTTTTTTTAACTATAAATGCATGAGTATATATATATATATATATATATATATATATATATATATATATATTGTGGTTTAGTAATTGCATCTTTTGGTCACTAGAGGTTTCTCATGCATAACTTAGGTATAAAGCTCTGCTTTCCAGCCAATTCTTTATTATTTTGTGGAATTAAGAATAGAGTGTTGTTTTATTTAGAATTGTGTCACTATAACCAACTATTTAAAAGAACACAGGAATAAAAGTTAGGAATGCTCTCATGTTTGTGGAAATTGTTATTTCTGTTATTACTAGAAAAATGGTGTTACTGGTCCATTAAAAGGCATTTGAAGTCAAAATAGGGATTGGGGGGAAAGAGTGCATTTGCTCATAAAGTGCCTACCCTCTAATAAAGATCTAAATGAAGCAGACGGATGCCTTACACCAATGAAGCCTGTTAAGGGGTTACATGAGATGATGGGGGTACATTTGTGTACAGGAATGAGACCTGTTATCCAGAATGCTAGGGACCAGGGTCGGACTAGGTTGGTGGGGCCCAGGCTTTCATGGGCCCCGGTGCCCCAGACTTGCTCCCTACTCAAAACATTGCTACCTCCCCCCCCCGGCCGCATGAAGCAATTGGTAAGCACAAGGGGGGACCAGAGGGGGGTTGTGGCTGGGATGGGGGGGTAGAAGGGGGTTGTGTTTGGGGGCAGAGGGTGCTTTGTGACTGGAGGGCCCGGGGGCTAGTGGGACTCTTAGTCTGACACTGCTTGGGACCTGGGGTTTTCTGGATAAGGGGTCTTTCCATAATTTGGATCTCCATACATTAAGTTTACTAAGAAATAATTTAAACATTAAATAAACCCAATGAATTAAGCTTTGCACCCACCCCCCTACCCTTGCACCCACCCTTGCACCCACCCTCTTACCCTTGCAACAACCACCCACCCCTTTGCTCCCACCCACAATGGATTTTCCTCTTGAGACTGCCACAACTACAAGTGGCAACTGTATTCCACTGTGATGTCACTCAAAGCAATGATGTGTGTTTATTGACTTTGGTTGAGTATCATGTGATGCACTGTCAACATGAATATTAAAAAATGACTTGGTTTTACCCCCAATGCAGTAATACCATTTCTCTATGCACATTGTGTGTTATAACTACAGAATCTTATCAACATGAGTCATGCCTCAGTCCCTACTTCAAGTACTTGTGCATTAGAGTAGTTGGGACATTATATCTAGATATCTTCAACCCTGAGCTATTAGCTGGAATTGTGAACATCCATTCAACTGAGAGAGAGGTGGCCTTATCAGTCCACTAAAAACGACATTGAGGCTTCTTGATTTTTGTTAAAGGGATACTGTCATGGGAAAAAATTTTTTTTCAAAATTGACCAGTTAATAGTGCTGCTCCAGCAGAATTCTGCACTGAAATCCATTTCTCAAAAGAGCAAACAGATTTTTTTATATTCAATTTTGAAATCTAACATGGGGCTAGACATTTTGTCAATTTCCCAGCTGCCCCTGGTCATGTGACTTGTGCCTGCACTTTAGGAGAGAAATGCTTTCTGGCAGGCTGCTGTTTTTCCTTCTCAATGTAACTGAATGTGTCTCAGTGGGACATGGGTTTTTACTATTGAGTGTTGTTCTTAGATCTACCAGGCAGCTGTTATCTTGTGTTAGGGAGCTGCTATCTGGTTACCTTCCCATTGTTCTTTTGTTTGGCTGCTGGGGGGAAAAAGGGAGGGGGTGATATCACTCCAACTTGCAGTACAGCAGTAAAGAGTGATTGAAGTTTATCAGAGCACAAGTCACATGACTTGGGGCAGCTGGGAAATTAACAAAATGTCTAGCCCCATGTCAAATTTCAAAATTGAATATAAAAAAATCTGTTTGCTCTTTTGAGAAATGGATTTCAGTGCATAATTCTGCTGGACCAGCACTATTAACTGATTCATTTTGGAAATTTTTGTTTTTCCCATGACAGTATCCCTTTAAGCAGTTGAGTCGGTCCACCAAGAACTGCCTTTTTGCTTCTTTGACTTTTGTATTTGATGTCACAAATTTGAATGATTATGACAAGTCATCCTCATCGCGAGGGATGGTCATTATCCAGCAAAGTACAACTGAATTGCAGAATGAGCCCTTTAAATCTTCTAGATCTTGTGGCTTCAGAAAAGAAATTAAATAGTGAAATATCACTAAGACAGTCAACAGAAAAAGTCTTCACACTTTTTTGATCAAGCCTGGTCTAGCATCAGGTCCAGAGCCTCCCCGGTTCATAACAATGTTGCTGACATTTGAAAACATTATGGTATCAGTAACTCAGCTACAGTTTCAAGAATATTAAGTACAATTACATATGTTTTTACTCCCCAAATCTCATCCCTCGATTTAGATTTCCAGGGGAATCATTGAGAGCATCATCATAGATATCACCCCTACTAGACTGAGCCCCCAGTAGAGGATCAATGTGTAGATTATCCTGAAGAAGGTGCCTCAGAGTTAATACATCTATACACCATGATTTATTTACTTTTCCACTTCATTTTTCTTGTGATTTTCTGTCTATTATATGGTAACATTTGTGTCTCTTAGCAATACTTTTGTTTAGTGTTTGGCCACAAGATGGCACAATATTCCACACAATGTGCATTTCTCTTGCCCTTACTGGATGTTTTCTGGAAAGCCCAGAGGTCAATGGACATGGAGTTTGTCTCATAAGAGTCTGTCTTTCTAAAAATAATTTGTCTTTGTGGTTGATAAAATTTTGTTGATAAAATCTGAGCCAACATGAGACGAGCAGTGATTTCAAGGGAACACAGATTTTCCATAACATTGTTGCTCCATCCAGATGTTGCTGGACTACCGCTCCTGGCATATTCCAAGATATAAACGCATGATGTGAGCTATAGTCTAACAACGGTAGGACTGGGTTCTTAAAGGAAAACTATTCTATAAAGCCTCTCCAGGAAGGATCCACTATTGAGAATCCTGAATTGTACATTGGTCTCCCTGACCATTGCTCATACCAATAGAAATGAAAGGGGACATATATTCACCCGCATAATAGTATAAAATTGCTTAAAGTGCTCCTTCCATCCTTGTCTTTTAGATTTACACTACTCATATCATTATTGTGTAACAGTAACACCCAGGTTGAGGGATAGAACTGGGAGAAGCTTCTGGAGACTCTTACTGCATCAGTAAATTAAGCTTTGCATCCCCCCTCCCCCCTACCCTTGCACCCTCTCCCCTACTCTTTCACCCAACCCCTGCCTTTGCACCCACCCTCTCACCCTCCTACCCTTACCCCAGCCCCCTACCCTTGCACCCTCCCTCCCACCTCCCTACCCTTGCACCCTCCCGCCCCCCTACCCTTGCACCCATCCTCCTGCCCCCTTACCCTTGCACCTGCCCACCCTCCCACCTCTTTACCCTTGTACCCACTCCCTTAGCCCTTGCACCCACCCTCCAACCTCCTACCCTTACACCCACCCCCCTACCCTTGTACCCACCCTCTCACCACTCTACCATTGCACCCACCCATCCACACCACTACCATTGCACCCACCCTCTCACCACCCTACCATTGCACCCACCCTTTCACCCCCTACCCTTACACCAACTCTACCACTCCCTACCCTTTTGGGGCCTTATGTTAGCAGGGTCCACCATCAAGGGGTGGGGAAGGGCCCTTTTAAATAACCTGTATAGGGCCCCATGATTTCTGATGGTGGCAATGGTTAAAGCAAAGCAAACATGCCCAGAATCCCTTGGCTGGTATATCCCACTACTGCCTTTCTGTTCCCCATCTGAGACTACGGACCTGGGCAGCAATAGCAACAAGCAAGAATGTCCTCAGTTTAACCATTTAAAGGAATTAGTCTGCAATGGAACTGGCTTTGCTGTTTGCAGTTGACAGTTTAGAACATACATTCATCTCTGATAAATAGCTACTCATATATAGAGATGGCGCGAACTGTTCGCCGGCGAACTTGTTCGCGCGAACATCGGGTGTTCGCGCTCGCCGGAAGTTCGCGAACGTCGCGCGACGTTCGCCATTTTGGGTTCGCCATTGTTGGCGCTTTTTTTTGCCCTCTCACCCCAGACCAGCAGGTACATGGCAGCCAATCAGGAAGCTCTCCCCTGGACCACTCCCCTTCCCTATAAAAACCGAAGCCCTGCAGCGTTTTTTCACTCTGCCTGTGTGTGCTGAAGAGATAGTGTAGGGAGAGAGCTGCTGCCTGTTAGTGATTTCAGGGACAGTTGAAAGTTTGCTGGCTAGTAATCGTTTTGATACTGCTCTGTTATTGGAGGGACAGAAGTCTGCAGGGGTTTGAGGGACATTTAAGCTTAGGTAGCTTTGCTGGCTAGTAATCTACCTTCTACTGCAGTGCTCTGTATGTAGCTGCAGTGGGCAGCTGTCCTGCTTCTGATCTCATCTGCTGACTGCTGCAATAACAGTAGTCCTTGTAAGGACTGCTTTTATTTATTTTTTTGTTCCAATACAGAGCAGTATCAAGCAGATTACTAGCCAGCAAACTTACTATCATCTGTCCCTGAAATCACTAACAGCTCTCCCCCTACACTATCTCTTCCAAGCACACACAGGCAGATTTTTCAGATACATTTTTGCCCTTGATCCCCCTCTGGCATGCCACTGTCCAGGTCGTTGCACCCTTTAAACAACTTTAAAATCATTTTTCTGGCCAGAAATGTCTTTTTTAGATGTTAAAGTTCGCCTTCCCATTGAAGTCTATGGGGTTCGCGAACCGTTCGCGAACCGCTCGCATTTTTGCGCAAGTTCGCGAATATGTTCGCGAACTTTTTTTCCGACGTTCGCTACATCCCTACTCATATACTCCGATATACATTTATATTCGATTGCGATTCCTATGACTCGGGATAGTTAACCTTTTGTAAGAGAATAAAACTTTGAAACCATTACTAAGGAAGATATTTTACATTTCAGCCATTGGGCGGCGCTGTTTCCCTGCCTGCTGGCAGCATTCCATAACATAGACGTGTTCTATCATTGCAGCCATTCATCTTCTTGTTTCCCCTATCTGGAAGGTTATTGCGTTTCGGCAATCAAATCATAACCTGATGAAATGTAATTTCCAGGGCTGTGAGATTTACAAGATATTTTCATTTCAAACGCTGCAGCCTTGTAATGCAATAAATAATATAGGGGGGTATTGCAAGGAGCCAGGATTTGTTTTATTCCCAAAATTCTTCCCTGTATGTTGGGTCAGTGTGAGAAATCCCTTGCGACTCCCAGCAGGGTGCCAGCTGTAAATCCTGTGCTGCTGGAAAGTGAGTGGGCCAGAAAAATAAACTGATGGAAATTAAAAGTACAATATGGAGCTGTTTTAACCCATTCCTTGCTGGAGCTTCTATCTTTAAAACTGTGATTTTGGGTCACTGATAAGTAAAAATCCTTAAAGCTATTGTAAACCATCGAAAGACTAAAAGCATGCATGCTTCTTTCCAGGTCTCTGAATCCGCTGACTTCTGCTACATTGATTCAAAAGTCAGAACCACCAATGCAGAAAATAGGAAGGACAGACAGATACTATTGCTCCCTGCTGCCTCTATGAAATACACCAGTGGTGAGTATATTGGACCTAGTGGGTTCATTAACCCTGCAGCTCAGTCAACCCCCAGTCTGTTGCTATACCCTGTGGGAAGGAGGTTTCCCAATTGCCCCATGGGTAGTTTGACTGGCTACTGCCCCTAGGGATAGGATGTTAAAGCAAAACAGTGGTGTTTTGGCAATAAAAGGGTTGTTCACCTTTAAATTAACTCTTAGTATGATGTAGAGAGTGAAATTCTGAGACAATTTGCAATTGGTTTTATTTTATTATTATTTGTGGTTTTTCAGTTATTTAGCTTTTTATTCGGCAGCTCTCCAGTTCGTAATTTCAGGAGTCTAGTTGCTAAGGTTCAAATTACCCTAGCAACCATGCCTCGATTTGAATAAGAAACTGGAATATGAATAGGAGAGGCTTGAATAGAAAAATGAGTAATAAAAAGCAGCAATAACAATACATTTGTAGCCTTAAAGACTATTTGTTTTTAGATGGGACAGTGACTCCCGTTTGAAAGCTGGAAAGAGTCAGAAAAAGAAGGGAAATAATTCACAAACTATAAAAAAAAGAAAAAATGAAAAGTTGCTTAGAATTGGCCATTCTATAATATACTAAACGTCAACTTAAAGGAGAACTAAACCATAAAAATGAATAGGGCTAAAAATGCCATATTTTATATAGTGAACTTATTGCACCAGCCTAAGGTTTCAGCTTGTCAGTAGCAGCAATGATCCAGGACTTCAAACTTGTCACAGGGGGTCACCATCTTGGAAAGTGTCTGTGACACTCACATGCTCAGTGGGCTCTGATTGGCTGTTGAGAAGCTAAGCTTAGGGCTTGTCACTAATTATCCAGCAGAAAATGAGCTTCCCCTGTAATATAAGCTGATGCTACAGGGCTGATTATTAAATTCTGATGCCAATTGCACTGGTTTCTGTGCTGCCATGTAGTAATTATCTGTATTAATTACTAATCAGCCTTATATTGTGACATTTCTATTCTATGTGTACTGTATATTGTGAGTGGGTCCCTAAGCTCAGTAAGTGACAGCAGCACAGAGCATGTGCAGTGAATCAGCAGAAAAGAAGATGGGGAGCTACTGGGGCATCTTTGGAGACACACATCTTTACTGCTAAAGGGCTGTGGTTGCCTTGGGCTGGTACAGAAGCACAAAACATAATGTACAACATTTCTAGCTACTTCTTTAGTTGAGAAGCATGGGGTTGCCACCTGTCCAGTTTTTACCCAGACAACCTGGTTTTCGGGAGGGCTGTCCGGGTCAAAACTGATTTTCAGGTTTTCCAGATTAGGAAAAACACATAGAATTTCCTGAGATTGACCCAACAAACGGCCAATCGGCAATTGCCACGTCATAGCTGAAGTCACTGACCCGCCCCACGAACATCACTGACCCAACCTCTGCGACGTCACGTCACCAATATCAAACATTGATTAGTGATGGGCGAATCTGTGGCATTTCGCTTCACTGAAAAATTTGAAAATTTACCAAAAAATTCGAGAAATGGCGAAAAATTCGCAAAATGCATTGAAGTCAATGGGTGCAACTATTTTGACGCGCAACTATTTTATTTTGTTGCAGCAGATTTTTTGCCAGTGAATTTTTGCCGCAGTTGCTGCAAGTCCCAGTTTCCCAAATAGCTTACCTTAAATTGTAACAATTGTTTCTTTGCTTACTTTAAATTGTTACAAAAGTGCACCTCCCAAGTATTCTGGGCTCTCTGCCAAAAAGACAATTACTTTATTGAAACTTTGGGGCAAATTCACTAAGATGCGAAGCACCGAACTCTAGCGTTAATTCGCTAGCGTTTGGCATTTTCGCTACTGCGCAAATTCACTAACGAACGCTGGCGTAGTTTCGCTAGTGTTACTGCGCACACCTTACGCCAGGGGAATTTTCACTAGCGACGAAACTACGCAAATTCACTAACTTGCGCAGTGTACTGAACGCTACCTTTTACGCTAGACTTCCTTCGCCACCTCTGACCTGGCGAAGCGCAATAGAGTAGATAGGGATTGTTTCAAGGCATTTGTAGTGCAGATACGTGTTCCTCCTAGGGATGCACCGAATCCAGGATTCGGTTCGGGATTCGGCCAGGATTCGGCCTTTTTCAGCAGGATTCGGATTCGGCCGAATCCTTCTGCCCGGCCGAACCGAATCCGAATCCTAATTTGCATATGCAAATTAGGGGCAGGGAGGGGAATTGCATAACTTTTTGTCAGAAAACAAGGAAGTAAAAAATGTTTTCCCCTTCCCACCCCTAATTTGCATATGCAAATTAGGGTTCGGATTCGGTTCGGTATTCGGCCGAATCCTTCGTGAAGGATTCGGGGGTTCGGCCGAATCCAAAAAAGTGGATTCGGTGCATCCCTAGTTCCTCCATTGAAATTTGAATTTCGCGCCGTATGCAAATTAGCCTTCGCTAGCGTAACTTCGCTTTATATAGCGAATCAACGCTAGCGCAACTTCGAAACCTTACGCTACCCCTGTGCGCAACTTCGGATTTTAGTGAATTTGCGGAGCGCTGGCGAAACTAAGCCTGGCGAAGTGCGGCGAAGTTGCGCCTGGCGCAACTTCGCATCTTAGTGAATTTGCCCCTTAGTATCTTTTTCTGGCTGTTTAGTGCTTGAGATCAAAGTGAAAGTCGGGACATTTCAGTAACAAACCTGGGAGCGTGGATTGAGCTGTCAACATCGGGACTGTCCTGCAAAAACGGGACTGTTGTCACAAAACAAGGTAGTATAACATGTTTTCCCCTTCGCAACCCTAAATTTGCATATTCGGAAATGGTTTGGTATTCCGCCAAATCTTTCAAGGATTCAGGGTTCAGCCAAATCCATAATAGGGGATTCGGTGCATCCCTAATTGTTGGTTTGTGCGCTGCTCAGTCTGAACATGCCCCTACTGGAAAAAGGTGTCAATCAAATCAGCTGTAACAAAAAAAAACGCTTGCGGATCAATGCTCCCAACCCCGGGTTCCTTTTTGTTAAATTTTTCTGGTCGAAATAAGTAAAGACTTTTTTTCCCTTCCCTCTATAACACTTATAAAATGATATCTTACATCCATGGGAAAGAAATTAGATTTCATAGCCGGTGCCAGACCTTGAATATAAATTCCTGCCTGGAAGCGATGAATTTAAAAATGTTATTACTTAATATGTGCACTTTATTACTCTGCCTCTCTAATGGGCCTGACTCTTGACTGAGCTTCATCTCTCTTTTGTACAGGAGCGAAAGTGCCTGTTCTGACTGTCAGCCCGGGCAGCGGCGGAGGAGAGGAGGAAGGAAATGAATTGACATTTCACAAGTGTTTGACCTAAATGGATTATATGGTTATGTACAATTATTACTGAGAATTCAATATGGTTTTATTCAGGTTAAACCTTTCCCTCTCTCTCAGTAAGAATAACACAGAAGCTGCTGGAGGAATTTGCACCAAAAAGGCACGATGATGTATTACCCTGAGCGGCCGCGTTGCTTTTTCTTTTAATGTCAGAGCAGAAGCCGCCGGTTTTATCGGAACAAATAAATGTTGTAGGTGGTGCAGTAATAAATATATAATGCAGAGGCGACGGCTTGTGACTCCGTGAAGCTCCGAGTGCTCAGGGGTTTTATGAAGACAAAGAGATGCGGGAAGGTCCACCAATAACTAGTGATGGGCAAATAAATTCGCCTGGCACAAATTTGCGGCAAATTTCCGAGTTTTGCCGTTGGCGACAAATCTCCTTGCGAAAATTCGCTAGTGAAAATTCGCCAGCATCAATTTCCGATATTTTCGTAAAAACTTTCGAATTGCTAAATTTTTTTGTGAAAATGTTCGAATTGCTCGGATTTTATTAGTGAAAATGTTCTAATAGCTCTATTTTAGTGAAATAATTTGAATAGCTCGATTTTCCTGTGAAAACGTTCGAATTTCGTGGGTTTTTTTAACTTCCGATTTTACTATCCTTCGCAAATTTTTCACCGTTTCACGAATTTTGCGGTAAATTTTTCAGTGAAGCGAAAAGGGAGAAATTTGCCCATCGCTACCAATAATATTTGTCTCTGTGCTGTTATGTATCAGGGGCAAATCGCAGCTGGGTTTTTAAAGGATTATTATATATCAGATTCAGAGTTGCCGCCTTATCTCTATTCAGTAGGAATGCACCGAATCCAGGATTCGGTCTGGGATTCCGCCACTATTCGGCCTTTTTTAAAAGGATTCGAATTCAGCCGAATCCTTCTGCCCGGCCGAACCCAAATCAGAATCCTAATTTACATATGCAAATTAGGAGTGGGGAGGGAAATCATGTGACTTTTTGTCACGAAGCACGGAAGTAAAAAATGTTTCCCCCTTCCCACCCCTAATTTGCATATGCAAATTAGAATTTGGTACGTTATTCGGCGAATCTTTAACAAAGGATTTCGGGGGTTCGGACGAATCCAAAATAGTGGATCGGTGCATCCCTACTATTCAGTAATATTTCCTCCAGTACAGGTATGGGACCTGTTATCTAGAATGCTCGGGACCTTGGGTTTTTATCCAGATAACGTATTTTTCCATAATTTGGATCTTCATACCTTATGTCTAATAGAAAATCATATACGCATTAAATAAACCCAATAGTTGGGATCAAGTACAAGCTACTGTTTTATTATTACAGAGAAAAAGGAAATCATTTTTAACATTTTGGATTATTTGATTATAATGGAGTCTATGGGAGAAGACCTTTTCGAAATTTGGAGCTTTCTGGATAATGGCTTTCCGGATAATGGATCCCTCTACCAGGATTTCTGCTGCTAACACAATTTCCCCATTATAATATGACATTCATTTGGAGCCCCAATCCTACAATTCTGGGGGTTAAATGGGTGGTTGAAGAAGGAAAGAACTACCCTCGCACACCCTGGCCATCCAGACAAACGCGAATCCCAGGTGCTCGGCGATACAGGAATTTGGTGGCCTCAAAAGTAACGTGGAAATAGAACACACCGGCACAACATGGGTACTGCTAGCAGGTATAACCTTGCTCTTTTTTTGCGGATGCAATGGGTTAAATGTGTGGGTAACCTTTAAGTTAATTATGTTATAGATTGGCTAATTCCAAGCAACTTTTCAATTGGCTTTCATTTTTTTCTTTTTCATAGTTTTTGGATTATTTGCCCCATCTAAAAACAACAGTTCTGTAAGGCTACACATTTAAGGGCAAATTTATCAAGGGTTGAATTTCGAGTTCATGGGAGTTATTCTAACTCCAAATGCAATTTATCTAAAAAATTTAATATTTTTTTGTACTCGGGTGAATGTGAGCGACCGGCAAACTCGAAGTGAATTCGGAAAACGGACGCCGGCTTCAAAAATGAGACGCCTGCCCCGTTTTGCAAATTTTTCCCCATTTTCCGAATTTCGCTAATTTTTGGGAGAAACGCCCAAATTCGACCATCGCTAGCAACTACATTGCCTAAATGGCAAACCGGAGAGCTGCTGAATAAAAAGCTAAATAACTCAAAAACCACAAAAAAGTAAAAAAGAAAACCAATTTCAAATTGTCTCAAGATATCACTCTCTACATCGTACTAAAAGTTAATTTAAAGGGGAACAAACCCTTTAATGGAACGATGATTCAACAATCATTAAGCAACAAGGAGGCTGCTATGTTAAAGCAGAGAAGAAAGCAGGAGGGGTAGAAGGGGTTAGAGAGTCGGATCATGTTGGGGGCGTGTGGATGACATCAGGGAGCGGATTGGGTGATGTTTCGAGGGTAGGGTCTTGATGCCAGGGGCGGAGTTATAACATTCACTTTAAGGCCCTCTCTCTATTTCTTAATTTGGACAGGGACCCTAGTCTCTAAGCTCCAAAATTTGAATAAAGCACTGAGGGGTGGGCACGGGAGACATGTAGGTGTCTCACCCTCTACCTGACCCCTGACCCATACCTCCCAAAATTTTGAAAATAAAAAGAGGGACAGAAATAACCGACCACGCCCATTTTTGTGGCCACACCCCCTAATTACCATGTTCATTTTACAAAATTTGGCAGGTTATGAAAGTTTGAACATATTTCTGTGGGTTTTTTTTTCAGTTATTACAGTTTTGCTAATGAAGGTAAATTGCCCTTTAAGCTGTGAGTCTAACTTCTCCCAAGGGACCTGTTATCTTATAGTATTACAATTACTTTGCTTATCTCAAAATTGTTACAAAAGTATCTTATCTGCCGCTGTGGCTCTTCTGGGCTCTCTGCAGAGAACAGTGAGAGCTGAGCCAAGCATTGAATCAACTCCCTTTATATAGAAATGCACTAACTTTCTCTTTCATATGTATATGTAGGGGCAGATTTATCAAGGGTCGAATTTCGAGGTTTTTTTAAACTCCCATCACCTCGAAATTCGAATAAAAAAAAACCAACCGAAATTTATTAAAAAAAATAAAATTTTTTAACTTTGGGTGAATAGGCTGTATTCGATCGTTCGATTTGGCTTCCGATTTATGAAGGGTCGAATTTCGAGGTGATGGGAGTTTTTTTTAACTCCGATCTCCTCGAAATTTGAATGAAAAGACCAACCGAAATTTATTAAAAAAAATAGAATTTTTTTAACTTCGGGTGAATAAGGCTGTATTCGATCGTTTGATTCGACTTTGGATCGTATTCTATGACCAGGCAAAATGACCTGAGATGCACCTACACACTAATTTTACAACTAAATAAAATACACTTGCTGGTTCAGGAATAGGGATGTAGCGAACTGCCGATTTGATGTTCGCGAACGCCGTTCGCGAACGCCGTTCGCGAACACCGGCAAAAAATGCGAACGTTCGCGGACAGTTTGCGAACTTCGAACACCCGCTAAAATCGTTCGATTCGAACGATCGAAGGATTTTAATCATTCGATCGAAGGATTTTCGTTCGATCGAAGGATTTTCATTCGAATCGAACGATCAAAACCATTCGATCGAATGCTTTTCATTCGATCGAATGCTTACAATCGTTCGAACGAATGGAAATCGTTCGATTTTTAGCGGTCGAAGGAATTCGAATGGTCGAATGGTCGAATGAATCGAACGCAAACCCAAATTGGCGAACGTCGCGCGACGTTCGCGAACATTCGGCGGACGCGAACGGTCGAAGTTCGCGCGAACAAGTTCGCCGGTGAACAGTTCGCTACATCCCTATTCAGGAATGAGATTTTATATTGTAGAGAGAATAAACAGTGTCATTTAAAAATAAATACTACATCATAAAAATCATGACAGAATCCCTTTAAGATTCCACCATGGTATCCCCTATGGTCCCATGGTATCCTCTGCTTTCCCGTTGTATCCCCTGAGGTCCCAGGGTGGGGCAGACCAAGGTGCAGTTGCTCACACTGCCAAACTACAACTCCCAGCCTCCACTCCCAGGTCCATACAGGGTTCTGTTCCTTAAAAGCAACAGGGGGGGGGGGACAGAACATAAACCGCCCTCATTAACAGCAGAAGGAAAAGTAATGTGATAAATATATCAGTTTAAAAGTCATTTTAAGAATCTGTTTACAGTTAAGAGACAGATTTAATGGTGAAATTCCCCGTGATTCAGCAAGTCTGCATTCTGCCCACATTACTTATTCAAATTGACAATCATTTCTGTAATTCCGAGAGCTTAGCTTTATTGTTCTTATTACTATAGACGCAATAAACACAAGTCGCCTTTGCTGACAAAGCGCTGACACATGGATCAAATACACCACTAAAAAAATGTATACTTTTAAACAAAAACCTTTGTTTTCTCCCCATTAGCTTGATGAACTGTGGTTTGCAGCTTAAATATCAAATGTCGGTTCATTGTAACTGTCGGTTCATTGTAACTGTCGGTTCAGCTGCTGTTTGCTTTGCAGACGACTCCCACAGACGGCTGAATGTTGCATGAGTGCGGCCATTAATGGGGTGGTCTTGCTCATCACAACATATGCTGATGATCTGACCTTGGAATGAATATGAAACAGCAAATACAACGCCGCCATGGAGAACTGAACAGAGAACGGGTCTGGGCCTGCTTTCTGTAATTTGGAAATTTCCTGTGAAATTTACCTGTAGTTATTAGGGATGCACCGAATCCAGGATTCGGTTCGGGATTTGGCCAGGATTCGGCCTTTTTCAGCAGGATTCGGATTCGGCCGAATCCTTCTGCCCAGCCGAACCGAATCCGAATCCTAATTTGCATATGCAAATTAGGGGTGAGAGGGAAATTGCATGACTTTTTGTCAGAAAACAAGGAAGTAAACATGTTTATCCCTTCCCACCCCTAATTTGCATATGCAAATTAGGGTTCGGATTCGGTTCGGTATTCGTCCGAATCTTTCACGAAGGATTCGGGGGTTCGGCCGAATCCAAAAAAGTGCATTCGGTGCATCCCTAGTAGTTATAAGTTCTCCAACAGAGAGCCTTCTGTTAGAATTTTACCCTCCTCCCCTGGCAAATATGTTGTGTTTTGGGTTCTGGGGTGCTCCAACACTTCTACTATACAGGGAGGGTTATTTACTAAAATCCCAATGTTTCTGATTATTTAAATTAGCAAAGTCTGAACAAACTAGAATCCACAATTTGACCTTATTTATTATAAAAAAAAAAAAGATTGATTTAATCGGTTCGGGTAAAAACTCGATAAAATCGAGTGAAACCAGAATCGTACAGGTCTTTTCCTCGAATCACTCAATTTTTTTCTGCCTTTTTCCCGAAAACACCACATTTTTAGGATTTTTGGCTGAAAACTCAGAATGCACGGAAACCTAAAAATAGGATAGTGACCTCTGCCGTTGACTTATACACAACCTCGACAGGTTTGCGTTGGCGGAGTTTTGCTGTATTGGACTTTTTGAGTTTAAAAAAAGTCACTTATTTCTTTTTTAGTTTTTGAAACCGTGCACCCGCCAGCCAATCGCCCTCCACACACGCCCGCCCGAACCCAACTTCCATGTTCCATTGATAGACCCGCCCATGACATCACGAAAGGGGCAGGACACGCAGGCTCGCGTCTATAAAAGTTCAACCCGGAAGTCGGAAGCCGGCATTTGGAAGGTTGCGGACCTGGCACTCCTCTTTCAGCAACCCCGAAAGAGGGATGCCAGGTCGGTCCGAACCTGCCCGATAAAACCCACGGATCCTGCAGGTATCAGCCCAATTTTTTCCGATTTTTGCCCGAAAACTCAGAAAAGGTCAGATTTGGGCTGATTCCAACGCAGACCACAGAAACCTCAAAATAGTATAGGGACCTCTGCCCTTGACTTATACACAACCTCGACAGGTCTGAGTTAGCGAATTTTGGGTTTCAGGCTTTTTGCTGTATCAGACTTTTCGAGTTTTAAAAAAGTCGCTTGGTTTTTTTTTTGATTTTGCCCAAAAACCCTGAAAAGGTAGGATTTTTGGGCTAAACCCAGAACTGACCACGATAACCTCAAATTGGGATACGTTCCTGTCCCATTGACTTATACAGGACCTTCTTGGCCCAAAATCCCCGAAATCATTAGATATCAGTACTGACAGCAGCACAGACACTGGGACCTTCCCCATTGACTAATACATTACCCTGAGAGCTTTGAGATGCTGGGTTTTTCATACCATCAGTTTATTTCGGGTATTCGCTTAATAAATAACCCTTGTAAATCAAATTTTAGGTGCGCCACGTTAAACCCGGTGGTTGGGGACCCCTGCTCTACAGCATACTAAAAGTTAATTTAAAGGTGAACAACCCCTTTAAAGGTACAGGTTTAGGATCCGACAACCCGTTATCCAGAAAGCTTTGGATTACGGAATGTCCGTCTCCCATAGACCATATCCAAATAATCTAAATTTTTAAAAACAATCACCTTTTTCTCTGCAGTAATAAAACATTATCTTGTACTTGATCCAAACTAAGATATAATTAATCCTTATTGGAAGCAAAACCAGCCCATTGGGTTTATTTAATATTTATATGATTTTATGTGGATTTAAGGTCCTGCTTGTGCCCTAGTTCCTGCTGCCTCCTCGGTCCCCACCTACAACGTTGAGCCAGGAGTCCTAAATCATTGTCCCCATAATTGTCTTGCATTAAAATAAACCAGTATATTTAAATTAAAAAAATCATACTTTTAATATATGTTATTAAATTTATATTTAATATAAAGTGTAGTGATTGGCGAATATCTCCAGTTTCACCTCGCAAAAAAATGTGAAACTCAAATTTTAACACTGGCGTCAATTTTGACGCCGGCGTTAAAGTCAATAGGCGTCCGAATAGTGTTGATGCACAACAGTTTTGACGTGGGCGACTTTTCCGGCGCGCAAATTTTTTTTAAGCTGGCAAATTTTCGGTGGAATTTATACACCTGGTAAATTTATTTGCCCATCACTAATAAAGTGCAGAATTTCCCAAAGCAGTGCAGACTGGGGGAACACTATATTTAAATCCATGTAGAGCATTTGCATTCGCTGGCTTTTAAAATATCCAGTCTTTGTACCAAACGGATATTTATGTCGATGTTTTATGCCGCTACAGCGCCGGCAGTTTATCAAATCCGCACAAAGACAGACAAATAACTGTCCAGATCTGTTACATTTCAAATAGATGGATTATTTCATATTCATTTGCGGCCAAGAAGTACATTCCAGCCATTTCTATATACAAAGAAAAAAAAAACCCTGAAATTGAGGTTCTGCGAGTGGAATGGTGCCTATAAATTAGGCAGGAATAGATAAATCCAGCACAATATGCTTAATCAGCTGGAAAAGCTGCAAAAAAAAAAATCTATTGATGGCGATGAAATACCTGGATGAAATTTATTTCATAATAACAGGGGCTGCGACACGGGAAGATTTCATCACCGGGAAATTATAAGAAGGAGATAAAAAAACGGAAATGTGGGATTTAATTGAGGAGGAGGTGAAGGGAGTTGTTAGTAGAGAGGGACTTGGAAGAGATTCGTTGCATGGTGAATCATTATGACCTGTGGTTGGAAGCGTTTCAGTGAATTAACTGTGATAGGAGGAAATATTTTATAGGCCATCACAGAAGAACGGAGAAGTGAGCCGTGAAATGTGCGAGCAGACCAAGAGGCCAGAGCTGAAACATTGGACCGGAGTCAACGGTGGCTGCTGACTACCGAGCCGTATATTACTCGGCATGGGAAAAAAAATAAAGTCGTAGTGACATTTATGGATCAAGTCTGTGCGATTTCTCTTAATCTATTTGGGTTTTCAGTATGCTTGGACTCTGCCGGGATAAGTGATAGAAGCAGGGGGAACGCTGATGCTTTGCTGAGATGGGAATCAGCACGGCGGTGGAAAGGGAAATGGAGAAACAAATGACCATATCTGATCCTCACAAATAGGATGATTTTGACCTGGACAGCCCAGTTTTCAGAGGGGCCGTCTGGGTCAAAACTGCCTTTTAGTTCTTTTTTAAAAAAGAAAATCCCGACAGGAGTCCCATTGATTGACGTGGTGATAGGCCAATTGGTGATCAATGTCAATAGTCCAACCTCTGACATCATTAGTCCTGCCCCCGTTACCTTACCACCCCCCCCCTGTCCAGAGTTCAAAGAGAGGAAAGGTGCCGCTCCGACTCACGAAGCAGCATTTATGTCATTCTTTATGGCAGGGGTCCCCAACCTTTTTTATCCGTGAGCCACGTTAAAGTGTAAAATAATGTAGGAGAGCAACATTAGCATGCAAAAAGTTCATGGGGTTTCCAAATAATGGCTGTGACTGGTTTTTATGCAACTAAAGCTTCCCTTTAAGCCAAGATTTCAAAAATAAGCACCTGCTTGGAGGCCACTGAGAGCAACATCCAAGGGGTTGGTGAGCAACATGTTGCTCCTGAGCCACTGGTTGGGGATCACTGCTTTATGGCATGGATTCTTTGTTTTGCTTTGCTCGGGATTATAGTGCAACAACAGATGGATGGTTTCTGGTAGGAAAGCCCAAGATTAATGGAGCACACACTGGCCTACAACCTGCAATTTGCCCATGGGTAGGACATGTTCAGGCCAATAAAGAACTCAAAGCATAGCAAGTATGTGGGTCTCAGGCCTCACTTTTAATTTGGCCTTTGCCTACTTTCTCCATATCCCAACCTCAGGTGACGTTGCTTACCATGCCTTGTCTCCCAATGTGATCTTACACCTACACTCTGTGCTTTCTGTCTTACTGAGAGGGCAAGTAGGGCTGCCATCAGTAATCATAGGGCCCGATTGTACTAAGTTAGTAGGACCTTCTCTCAATTTTTAACCCGCCACGCAGGGTCTCCAATTAAATAAGAATCCCTATGCATGCATGGCCACATCTCTGACCTGCCTCATTACACCATGGCCCACCCAAACCGTATCAACTTGTAAGCCACAACTACTTTGTCTCATGAGGTCCTCCTCTTCCACGGGACCTCTGGCAGCTGTACCCCCTTGAGAAGGAGATCAAGAACTTTCTCTTTTGTCTCTCACTTTGATAGTCCTCCCTCCAGTCAAGCAGTTCCTATATGAGAAGAGGGGAGACTCTTGCAATCAATTCGGGGGCTGCTTAACTGCCTAGCCATACGACTAACACAGAATGTCATTTATAAAGTGCAGGAGATTTTATTCCATGCTTTCGTATCACTTAAAGTAATAGATAATAGGACAAAACAAATTTATTCTAAATGGAAAAAGTAAATGAGAATTTTAAAATAGGTCATATTATGTGATGAGTAAATACCATTTACATCCACACTGATTAAGAAAATGTCCTGCACGCAAGGTGGGGGGACTTTTCCCTTGAAGGTGTTGCTTGGAAATGGAATATAAAGAACAAAAAATAGGCATTTAGCTACAGAGTTACAGTAAGTTTAAATCAAGACGCCTGGACACATTGTTGGACGATACCAGTAAGCAGTGTGCTCCATAGTCATTCTGCTTGGCCTGGACACAATTCTAAAATATGTCAGAGCCATAAATGGTTTTCTCCAGTTCTAACTTACCAATGTGCTGTATTCAGATTAGAGCTGCTGTCTAATGGGAAGATAGTCCTGAACATTGCTATTTTGTGTCCCTGATGGCCAGAGCCATAAGTTGTATTGGTAATCAACAAAGTACCTTCAGGAGGCATTACACCTCCATTTCCCCAAATATTTTTTTTATGAAGTGCAAAATGCAAAATTAAGACCAAATCAGTATGTTCTGTGCATGATTAAGTGATGGGCAGAGGTTTTTTAGGTACCCTGGTAGACCATTCCTACACTGACATGAATTACCAATGCCCATACAAATTACAGAATGGCGTCATCAAGATCCAATTCCCTAGGACAGGGATCCCCGACCTTTAATACCCGTGAGCAACATTCAAATATAAAATGAGTTGGGGAGAAACAGAAGCATGAAAAAGTCCCTGGGGATGCCAAATAAGGTGATTTGGTAGCCCTTGTGTGGCCTGTCAGTCTACAGGAGACTCTGTTTGGCAGTGCACATGGTTTGTATGCAACCAAACTTGCCTCCAAGTCAAGAATTCAAAAAACAGCACCTGCTTTGAGGCCACTGGCAGTAACATGCAAGGGGTTGGAGAGCAACATGTTACTCACGAGCCACTGGTTTGTCAACTTTTTTTTTCAGTTCAAGCCTAACGTCAATGACCAACCTTTGGCCAGACCACCCTTGAAGGTCCAACTGTAGCTCATGAAATGGGTACAGACATGAGGTGTATCAGTCATTCATCTGTAGTTGCAAAAATGTACGTCTTCATTGTGTGTATGTGCCACTCACCTTGCCTGTGAGAATTCTTTAGGAACCATTTATAGATCCCAGCGAAAATTTGAGTGCTAAGGGCACCCCTGGGAAATCAGGATGAGCTGGTGAGCCCTGTGATGTGACCCCCACGTACTGGCGCAAGTTATACGTGTCACTTACCTTGCCTGTGAAAATACTTTAGGAACCATTTACATATCGTTGGGGTGCAAGTGCTAGATCACTAAGGGCACCCCAGGGAACCAGTGGCACCCGAATACTGGTGCAAGTTGCGTAAATTTACAGGCACAAAAATGACTCCTATGTCAGCGGCAGGCACTAAACCTTCTGGAGTTGCTGTTAGCAGATTGGGTACCCATAAGTTACCCACAAAAATGTGGGTATCCTGGAGGTAGGATTTGCCTTTGCTGGAATATGTGCAGGTTTACTTATCATAGCTTAGGCCACAGGTTGCAAAACAAGCTTCTTTTACACCAATTATCCATCGATTCTCCCCTTTCTGTCCCTTTGGGTTTCATTTCTGGTTCATGGTGATGAATCTTCTTGTATTATGGGTCCCGGCAAGTAGAGAGTTGCAGATAAAGCAGTTGTGGGTCAGATTGGGCAGCAGGTCTGGACACAGGCTGTGGGTCTAGGTGAAAAGACGTGGGCAGGTCTCTAGTGACAATTCATTGAAGCTTTGTATTATAATTCTTGCTCTCCCAACATAATGAAAATGGCTTACTGTTACAGATAAATGACATTTTGTGCTGCTTATTGAAGGCATTGTGCTACACATAACAAAAACCGGCTGACGTGGGAATTTCAGTGTCACAGCGACTAAGCCCTTTAAGCACCGTGACGCATTTAAACACTGTCTTTGACCCCTACATATCATATTCAGCATTCTCAGACTACAGGACATTCCGGGTTTACCCAGTTATTCCAAGCAGGTGGCGTTTTCCCACAATATGATCTTTCCGGGTTGTTTTCCTCGCCGCGTGTAAAGTAACGAATATCTTGTGTTTGTAGAGAGAGAGGTTTGGGAAAACTGCTCATTACAGACAAATAGATGGATTCTTTGGTTTTGCCATCGCCGTTATTTTGGTTGTGTCATAAATAAGCGTTTGGGGCCAAACGGGGCAGACAGATCGGATTGCGGGATTTTCACCCACATGGGATTCTTTGAGTCAAAACAATGGGTTATCTGCTGACATACTGGAATATGGGCTGACAGATATCTCTTCCACTCTATATTATACATCTCACTTTATGTACATTTGAATTAGATGGAGACATTTGGATTTGTACAATAGGAGAACATTGCCAGGAGTGGGTGCAGGGAGACCACCAAGAACAGGGAACCGCACACATATTAATTAGCAATTAAAGGGTGCCAAGTGGGTGGTGGGCCAACAGACAGGGGGTTATTTATCAAAATCTTTTAATTGGAAAAAGTCCAAACAAACTTGAATCCATGATTTGACCTTATTTATTATTAAAAAGCTCAATTTAATCAGATCAGCGAAAAACTCAATAAAATCGAGCGAAAACCCAAATCGTACATTTTTTCAGATTTTTTTTCCAAATTGATAATTTTTTTTTCAGGCTTTTTTTCTCCGCATTTTTGGGATTTTTGCCCGAAAAGCCCGAAATAGCCAGATTTTTAAACTAATTGCAGCACAGACCATATATACTTCCAAATAAGATCGGGGCCTCTCCCATTGACTTACTGTATATACAACCTCGGCAGATCTGAGATGGCAGATTTTCGGATTCTGACTTTTGGCAGCCTTAGGGTGTAGTAAATCTCAAAAAATTCAAGTTTGTTCCCCCTAAAAGTTCTGATTTTATAGTAAAAAAGAGTTTTCCACATTCAGACTTTAATAAATAACCCCCACAGTGTCAGACTTGGTTGTCCAGGACCCACCACAGCTGCCACTTTAGGGCCCACCAGGGGTCTCCCAATCCCAGTTGCAAGCTCCTGCAACAGTCAAACTCAATTCCAACCTGCTGCACCACACACACACCTTTTCTATTCTCCTTGCACCCATAATTAGGGGTGGCCCAGACATGTGGGTGACCCAGTCATGAGAGAGCCTGGATCAGCAGGTCCCACAAGGCCTGGGCCCATCAGGTTTTTTCCTGGTGTCCCAATAGCCCAGTCCAACTCTGCTAATAGAGCCCTTAATTCAAAATGGGGAAATAATAGTTTATCTTTCAGGACAGGACACATGGGGGCCATTTATAAATACTAGGCAAATTTGAACCTGGGCAGTAACCCATGGCAACTAATCTGACGATTGCTTTAATTGTTCACTGTATCACTGATTGCTATAGGTTACTGCCCAAGTGCCCAGTGTTGATAAATGAGCTCCACTGTGTGTCCTGGTACAGAGGGCACAACACACAGCAATGGACCTGTTTCTGATTAAAAAATCCCCCCCCCCTCTGGAGTGCAGGTTCCATCTCACTCCGTAGGGGGAAACAAATGTTCTGGACAGATGCCCCTTAGTTCACAATGACATGGCAGCCCAGAAACCAGTGCATTCTGCATCATAATCATCCCTGTAGCATCAGCTTCCATAACTGAGTTTATATTTGTTGAGTTCCTATGATTACTTTCTCAACAGCAGCCCAGAGCACACTGAGCATGTGCAGTGCCACTGACTCACAAAAGATGGCCTAACAAGATCCAAGATGGTGAGCTTCCATGTACAACTGAAGACCTGGATCATTAATGTTATAAGGCTGCTAAAGCTGGTGCAGTACGTTCAGTATATAAAGTAGAGCATTTCTAGCATTTGTCATGTTTCGACTTCAGTTCTTCACTGGTCAATGGGGAGAATCGTCCGTTTAAGTAATCCAAGACCTTCAGAATGGCTTTGTCTCTACACAGACACATTAATTTTAACCTGGTAACTTCCTACTGGAATACAATAACTGTATGTATATGGTTAACACGAAAAAAAAATCTGTTTCCGCCGGTATAATATTATCCATCACTAAGGACAAGAACATACAAGGCACCTGTGAAATATGTGAGCGAGGTCCAGGAATTCAGTTAATTAACCACATCAGTTTCTTAACGTGATCAATTTTAATTAAACTGAATTTTAATAGAGATCTGTGTAGTCTGCGGAGAGCGCTTGCTAATTCGACTAAGCATGTGCTGCCTTCACTTCGCATTTGCTTTCATCTAATTAATATGGAAAGGACATTAAGCCTTTTGGACTCTGGTGGTTTTCATTTCATGACTATTAATGATTTTAATGAACTAGACTAATTCTGCCTTTTTCATTGCAGTGTTTTGGGGGTTTTTTGTTCATAGATAAAATCCAGGTTCATAATTGGTTTCCAGGTCTGTACAGTGGCAACTGATAAGCTTGAGCAGTTCTTGTTCTGCATGGCAGTGTAGCGGTGAGATCAGGAAAAGTACAACAGGGACACACAAGGTTTAGACATGAAAGACAGTGTTCCAATAATTATATACACATATGCAGAAACCTTCCCATGACTGGTGATCTACTGTGTGATGGATGACCAGGTTGAACCAATCATACTTTGATCACCTAACAAGACAAAATGATGAATGAGAAATTATTTTCTCCAGTGTCTGTTGAGTATAAAAGCTCCCATATATGTGGTCTTTAAAAGAAATTGCATATTTATAGAAATGAAGGCTGTCCAAAGAGAGACCCAAGTGTCAGTTGTAGCCCTACAAAACCAAAAGACCCCCAAAAGTGTCTTAAAGGCCTTCAGCAACACAAAGGTATCTAGGTGTACATATGTCAGGCAATTTACTCACTTGGAGTTCTGGAATAAGGAGAGCGGCTATATATAATAGAAGGAACTTGGAGTTCTGGAGTAAGGAGAGCAGTATAAAATAGAAGGAACTTGGAGTTCTGGAGTAAGGAGAGTGGCTATATAAAATAGGAAGAACTTGGAGTTCAGAAGTAAGGAGAGTGGCTATATAAAATAGAAGGAACTTTGAGTTCTGGAGGAAGGAGAGTGGTATAAAATAGGAGGAACTTGGAGTTCTGGAGTAAGGAGAGTTGCTATATAAATTAGAAGAAACTTGGAGTTCTGGAGTAAGGAGAGCGGCTATATAAATTAGAAGGAAGTTGGAGTTCTGGAATAAGGTGAGCGGCTATTTAAAATAGGAGGAACTTGGAGTTCTGGAGTAAGGAGATCGGCTATATAAAATAGGAGGAACTTGGAGTTCTGGAGTAAGGAAAGTGGCTATATAAAATAGAAGGAACGTGGAGTTCTGGAGTAAGGAAAGTGGCTATATAAAATAGAAGGAACGTGGAGTTCTGGAGTAAAGAGAGTGGCTATATAAAATAGGAAGAACTTGGAGTTCTGGAGTAAGGAGAGTGGCTATATAAATTAGAAAGAACTTGGAGTTCTGGAGTAAGGATAGCGGCTATATAAATTAGAAGGAAGTTGGAGTTCTGGAATAAGGAGAGCAGCTACATAAAATAGGAGGAACTTGGTGTTCTGGAGTAAGGAGATCGGCTATATAAAATACGAGGAACTTGGAGTTCTGGAGTAAGGAGATCGGCTATATAAAATAGGAGGAACTTGGAGTTCCGGAGTAAGGAGATCGGTTATATAAAATAGGAGGAACTTGGAGTTCTGGAGTAAGGAGAGTGGCTATATAAATTGGAAGGAAATTGGTGTTCTGGAGTAAGGAGAGCAGCTATAAAAAATAGGAATTACTTGGAGTTCTGGAGTAAGGAAATCGGCTATATAAAATAGGAAGAACTTGGAGTTATGGAGTAAGGAGAGCAGCTATATAAAATAGGAGGAACTTGGAGTTTTGAGATAAAGCTGGCCATAGACGCAAAGATCCGATTGATTGATTGATTGAATCATCGTATGATCGGACTTTCCCATCTCCCGAACTGCCATTAACCATTCAGATCAAATAAAGTAGAAAAGAACAGATCTGCCCGTGACAGCAATCATACGAAAATTATGTCCGACCAAAGCTAGCGGCGCCAGCACAGCACAAGTGTGCATGCACAAATTGGCGCTCGCGTGCGGTCCCCTCTTTGCCCAATCGTTTTTACCCTTTTCTTCTTTCTGTGCTACTGTGCATGCGCGCAAAGAAGAAGGGCAGAAATGGTCTGGCAGACAGGGGACCGCATGTCAGTGCCAATTCAGAGAAAGTTGGGCAGAGATGGGAAAGGACTGGGGGTAGGCGGCAGAGGAGGTATGTGCCTTGCGCCCCCCCCAACTTTGCGCCTTAGGCACGTGCCTACTCTGCCGGCCCTGAAAACTAGTGACAGTCTTCCACTGAAAATCGTACGATCGGCAATAAATGCAGAGATATTATCTGCAGTCCGATTGACCAATTGACCGATCTCCGCCGGACGAAAAATGTCGGGACTCTCCACACACGGTCTGAAAATCATACGAATCGAGGATCTTTGATCTTTGTGTCTATGGCCAGCTTAAGGAGAGCAGCTATATTAAATAAGAGGAACTTGGAGTTCTGGAGTATGGAAAGCGGCTACTGTATATCAAGCAGGAAATTAAAAGACAGCAATAGCCGAAAACCAATAATGGTGCCAATGATTAATGCTAGGATCCACCAGCAAACAGAAATTATTTCACTGCCGTACCGCAAGGCAAATAACAAAGGAAAAGTGCATCAAAAAGCACAAAACACCATCAGTTTGATTATATCTGATCAAGACATTATCAAATTGCAACTTTATCTGAAGCTTCCCCCCCCCCCCCGGCTAATCCATTGCATAAGGAAAAAGCCAAAAGGTCACTGATAACATTATTCAATTTCACTGTAAATTCTAGAATGTATAAGCCTCCTATGAGATCCCTGCCTCTATTATATATGGTCCCATGCTAAAGGAAATTCCATTAATATTTACTTAACACGGCAAGAGCTTGTCAGAAGAAGAGACAGGAGAAGGGAAAGGGAAGCTGCTTAGGATTCCCCATGACAACTGCCAGCAAGAGAATAAATCAGGGAATGCTCTCTGCAACATATGAAGAATAGCCAAGAGTGCCAGGGTTATATATAGAGGCAGTATATTCATTTATCTTCAACATGTGTAAAATAATTAGGATTTGTGGCCTAGGCTTTTAATGTAAAAAAACATATTTCCTTTTTATTTTTCTATGAAATCCCCATTTTGTGTTTACGTTTACCCCTTCCCCCCCTGTAATCAAGAGTGTTAGTTTAATTGAAGTTAATGATATCCGTATCATCGAGGCTTTGCAGATAAGGAGGAGTTTATTACAGAGAGTTAAATGGGAAGGGTCATTTCATTCAACAGCCTTCTCTTCTTCCTGGAAAAAGAAAAGGAAAAGGGAGAATGATGAGAGAGCACAAGAAAAAGAGCCAATTAGAGAATGGAAGAGACAAACGGAAAGATGTAAAAGAGGATGGAAATATAAAAAGTAGACAGTGGGTGAGTGAATCAAGATTGAGGGAGGGAGTGGGTTGGAGAAGCAAAGAATAAGAGAAATGAAAGGGCATGGAAAGGCAAACAATAAAATCCAATATTAACTTACTTTAATGAAAAAGAAACCTATCTCCAATATACTTTCATTAAAAAAATTGTGCAGTTTTTATAAGAAACCTGACTGTATGCAGTGAAATTCCCCCTTCATTTACTGCTGTGGATAGGAATTGTCAGACGGTCCCTAACTGCTCTGCAGGGAAACAATCATACTTATGAACAGCAGGGGAGCCCCCGCCTTACTTCCCAGCCATGCAGAACTCAAGCAGCTTTGTTTGTTTCCCTGTAGAGCAGTTGGCGACTGTGTAGAGATTTGTATTGGATTTTATTTTTGCCTTTACATCTCCTTTACTGTTTCCAACTCCAGCTGCAGGGACAAAGATCATGGAGCCAGATTTAAACAGATAAACTGGGATTCTATTTGGAGGATTATTTTGCTGCAGCCACTGGTTCTGCAGAGTTGGAGAAAGTTTGTATTAAAGAATACAAAAACTATAAATCCACATAAGATTACATGACAACACAGGACCCAGTGCAGTCTGTATATTCTGATTATTAATCAGTCTTGCTGTATCGGCTTCTGGCAGATATTATTTAACTTGTGCTGTTTTGATAATTTATGGTGATCCCTAAGCAGCCCAGACCACACTGAGCATGTGCACAGTCTTAGTCTTGCAAAGATGTATAACAAAGTTACAAGATGGTGACCCCCTGTGGCCAACTTTGAAAGTATAAATCATTTGTTTGATTAGGCTTGTGGTGCAGTAATTTCATGTTTATGTTTAGTATACAAAATACAGCATTTCTAGCCTTATTCTATTTTACACTTTAGTTGCCCTTGAAGGTAAGGAATGGAAAGAAAGGGAGAAAACATATAAAGAATGGAATAGGATGTATTAAAAAGTAGATGAGAGAATAGAAGACTGTGAAAGAGACAAACGGAAAGATGGAAAAGAAGATGGAAATATAAAAAGTGGGTGAGGGAATCAAGATTGTGGGAGGGAGTGAGTTGGAGAAGTAAGAGAAATGAAGTTATGGAACGGAAAGAAAAGGATAAAACATATAAAGAATGGAGAAGGATTTAGTAAAAATGAGAATAATAGGACTATAAAGTCATTGCATATTCCAGGTAATGTCTTGTAAAACTTCATTTCAACAAGTGTAGCAGGGTTATTGTGGCCAAAATCATTTATTTAGGACAATGATTTGAATGATTTCAATCAGTTTAGGGAAAAGAAGCCACTGGGAGTTAGTATATATATTCTGTTGTTTATTCTTGCTGTACAGCTGATATTCGTGGTTTGTTTCCACATAACAAAAGTGACTTTGTGAGCTGTGACAAGCTGGTGATGTGACTCTCATCCGATGCCGTCAGAAAAGCTCAGTATCCTGATTTTCCCATGATATGTTCCGACGAGCATGATCAAAGCAGCCGAGTCTTATGATTGAACTATTAAAGCAGGTAAAAAGCCTTTAGGACATCACAGAGAGTCGCCCAGTGTATGGTTTTTAGGTCCTTTTTATAGTCGGATTGAACTGGATGACATTTTTGCAGTGACTTAATAAAGCCACTGTGAGAGACGACGGGCTGCCCAACTTAACTGCATTCTGTGCACTAGAAAAGGACCCTTTGAAGACTAGAGAAAGAAAACAGATAATGCCCCAGCCTTTTACATCTAGGTCCAAGTGCAAATCCAGCTAAGAGCCAAACATCAAATAAAGCTGCAGTTCACAGCCGGGGATCAGGACAGTAATGTACATTGTAAAGGATGAAGCCAATGGGAAACGTGGCGGGTATATCTGTGTCATGCAACTTTCAAACAGAAGATTCTTTTGCCAAAGAGTCAGTATTTTTATGGTTCTTTTTATTCAAGGGGAGATAAATCCAGCAGGTTTGGTTCACTCAAATTTTGCTTGACTGCAACCCATGACTTTCACCATGGGAGGGAGCATGAAGAAGTTACAAGGCTGGATGGTGGACACCTACATGCCTTCCTCTCCTGCCCATGGTTTCACTAATACAGAACTGCCAAATGCCAGCAGCACTCTATTCATGGGGGAATGCAGGTCTTTGTGGCCCATTTTGGATGGTAAAAACCCAGGATAGGACTGGGCAGGTGAGACAACAAGAAAAAACCCGGTGCTTTCCAGCCATCATGGTCTCCACTGACCCAGGTCAGCTCTCCAGCAGCCCAGATCCTCTGCACCAGAATATACAAGCACTTCCCTAGAGGGAAAAAACAGTAATCTGTAAATGGTGCCAGGAGGGGGAATGTGCAAAGAATACAGGGAGAAGTACATAAGGGGGTTTGGTTAGTGGTCCTTGATGTCCCAGCCCCATTTGGCCCAGACTTCCCCAGCCCATAAGGTGTAATTTATCAAGCAGGGAAATACCACTCTGCTGCCTCCTATTCTCTGAAACGTGAAATGCTTTATGGTGCTGTCATGTATTTACCATCCCATGTAAATGGGAGGTGGCAGTTATGGGTGCTGAAAGACACCATATGCCCCATGAGCCCCATCAGCTTTATGGCAAGTAAAGCCTCAGTACCTGCTTCCTCTGGATCCACTAGTCCAGGGGTCAGGAACCTTTTTGGCTAAGAGAGCCATAAACACAACATTTTTTAAAATGTAATTCCGTGAGAGCCATACAATATGTTTAAAACTGACACAGTCCATGTCCCTCCAACCCCCCCTTAAATCAATTGCTCACCAGCAGTGCACTGTAGTAGTGTGTAGTATAATAAATTTATATTCTGCAGCAACAAAACTGGGCTGGCAGAGGAGTCAGGAAGGAGAAGAGAAGACACGACAACTTGCCCAGCGAATGCAGCCAGCCAGGACCCACATCCACCCCACCGCTGCACCGCACCAGTCCAGCACCAGTCCAGCACCAGTCCAGCACCAGTCCAGCACCAGTCCAGCACCAGTCCTCTCTGACCTGTCACCTGAAGCGCCGTCACGCAGGCACGCACCTCTCTCTTCTTCCCCCATCCGACTTGAAGCAGGACGCATTGAACGTCGGTGACGTCATCAGGTACAGACGTGTGGCGCACTGCGCAGTCGGCGCATGTTTTCAGTGTGCACCGCGCGTCTGCTGGCTGCATTCACTGGGCAAGAAACATCCACCGATCCATCACAGACAGTTCTCAGGGTGCAATTTTTCTATCCGCCGAGCGCAGGCCATTTTTGTTTTGAATAAAGAATTGGCAGCAAGCCAGGCGCAACAATTAAAAGAGCCACATCTGGCTCGCGAGCCATAGGTTCCCGACCCCTGCACTCTGATACACCCAGTCCTCACCCCTTTCTAACCACCTGTATCTCTACCCTAAATCAGTTGTGTAACTAGACATTACTGGGCCCCACAGCAAAAACATTTTAGGGCCTCCAACATATCCAGAGGTTGTGCTGAAATGTATCATGAATTAGGGCCTCATGGGGCCCCCTACAACGCCTGGGGCCCACTATAACTCCTGGGCCCCCCTGCAGCCGCAGGGTCTGATTCCTCTGTAGTTACACCACTGCGCTAAATATTTCATAATGCAATGTATATTTCATAATGCAACAGCAAAGCCTGGAATAAGATTATGGGTGGAATTTACTAACAGGATGGATTTATAGGCATGAAACGGACACTTTAATACTACCCTTAAATTGGCACAGCATGTATCCTGCTATATGTTCTTGAGTATTACATGTGAAACTGCCACAGTATTTACACTACCATGTGTTCTTGGGTATTATGTATGGAATTGGCACTGTATATATCCTGTCATGTGTTCTGGGGGCATTATATATGGAATTGGCACTATTTTCATCCTGCCATGTGTTCGGAGGTATTATATATGAAGCTAGCACTGTATTTATACTGCCATGTGTTCTGGGGAATTATATATGGAATTGGCACTGTATTCATCCTGCCTGCCATGTGTTCTGGGGGCATTATATATATATATATATATATATATATATATATATATATATATATAATTGGCACTGTATTTATCCTACCATGTGTTCTGGGGGCATTATATATGAAAGTGGCACTGTATTTATCCTACCATGTGTTCTTGGGTATTATATATATATATATATATATATATATATATATATATATATATATATATATATATATATATATATATATAATTGGCACTGTATTTATCCTACCATGTGTTCTTGGGTATTATATATGGAATTGCCACTGTATTCATCCTGCCATGTGTTCTGAGGGCATTATATGTGGAATTGGCACTTTATTTATACTGCCATGTGTTCTGGAGTATTATAGTATATGGGGTATAAAGGAATCTGTTTAGAATATACCCATATACATATACAACCCTCTGCCTAAAAATAAAATACAAATTTATGCCAATCAGAGGTGGGGAAAAAATAGACATTTTAAAACTGGGTATAAAAATGAATATAAACGATAATGTTAGATTCCAGTTAACAATAAAAATCAGTTACTTTGGAGAAAAGACAGAGAAACAAGTGAATGTGAAATGTTGGTTTTAACAAGCTGAGGATTAGAAGTGCCTGAAATATCCATGATCTAGTGCCGGGTACCTTGGCTGCAGGTCATTTCACTAATTATCATAATTAATGTAGGGCTCTGCTTCCACACAAAGCCAGGCTGAAATGGATATCCCATGGACAAAACCATTCTTGGCATAAATAATAGCATGTTTTCATGGGGCCGTGACCTCTCTCCCTACCAGAAGAGAGACTTTTTTTTCTCTTTTGGAATAAATGAATGCTCTGCGCAGTGTATAAAGCTAGGTATGCCGGCTACGTACAAATCCCTGGGCCACATAATTACGCCAGGCTATTTATCTGTACATCTTGACAAATAAATGCCAGTTTATGCAGATAAACCCGATGATGTGATCCAAGGTCACTGTGAAATATGGAAACCCAGCGATCCATTAGATGAACAATGGCTTGAAATCGAATACAGCAACTTGGGTTTTATCAGCTGAACTGCGGCAGCGAGAGGCCTCCGAATAAAAAGCAACAAAAAAAAAAAAAATGTGATGCCATAGGAAACGTGAAAGACAATTCGTTTCTGTTTTTTATGGGGGCTGTTTTAACCCCTTTGTTGCTGAGAGCCAGGAACCCAATATCAGGAAGACAAAGACAGTTGGGCTCATTTATCAACACTGGGCAAATTTGCCCATGGGCAGTTACCTATAGCAACCAATAAGCGATTAGCTTTTTAAAGCCAGCTGCAAGTAGAAGAATGAATGCAGCAATCTGATTGGTTGCCATGGGTTACTGCCCATGGGCAAATTTGCCCAGTGTTGATAAATGACCCCCAATGGATGCTTGAGCAAGGCTAGAACTGCAGGCTCATCCAGTACAGGTATGGGACCTGTGTCCAGAATGCAGGGGTTTTCCGGATAAAGGATCTTTTCATAATTTTGATCTTCATACCTTAAGGGCCAGATTATTTAGGGTCAAATTGAAAATTCGTATTCGATTTTTCATGGTCAAAACTGTCAAATTTGACTATGGAATTACCCAAACTTGATTCGAGTTTTTTTAAAAAAATTCTAATTAGATTTTTGAGATTTATCATAATTTGGCCCTTTAAAAACTAGAATTTGTCTATTCGCTACGTAAAACCTGCCGAATTCATGTATAAGTCAACGGGAGAGGTCCAGTGACAAATGTTTGTCGCCTTCCTGACATTTGAGTTTTTTCAGAGAATTCAGTTCGATTCGAATTCGATTCAAGTTTTTGAATCTGTAAAATTCATCCGAGTTTAAGATATTTTTTTCTTAAATAATGCCCCCGTCGAATTTCGGGAGTTTGAAAAAACTCACATGCATTCGAAATTGTACCCTTGATAAATGTGCCTTCCAGTCTACTAAAAAATGATTTAAATATTTAATAAACCCAATGGAATTGCTTTGCCTTCAATAAGGATTAATTATATCTTAGTTAGGAACAAGAATCAGGTACTGTTTTATTATTACAGAGAAAAAGCTAGTTTTTTAAAAATTTTAAAATGGAGTCTATGGGAGACGGCCTTCCTGTAATTCTGAGCTTTCTGTATAATGGGTTTCCGGATAACGGATCCCATACCTCCATAGAAGCTTGGGGCAAAAAAAGTGAAATAAAAATAAATGCAATTGCGGTTCTTTATGGTTCCCGGCTTTAATCCTTGATAATATATTGGAGTAGGCTGGAAGTCACAGTCCAGCAAGAACTGGGTAATTCATGATTAGCCAATACTTGATATAGGAGGTTTATGTCTCCTTTGCAATAACTATGACCCTCACCTGCCCCAGACCTGCACAAGCCCACGGACCTAAAGCTGGCCATAGATGTTAAGATTTTTAAAAGATCCAATCGTTATCGTGAGACCATGATTATCTCGAAATGATTGTTTAAATGTACGATGTGTCCATCAACTAAAAAGACCATTTCAGGCGATATTGCCAGCAAAACTGAAGGGGAGCTGTCTGCTTGGCCCTGCAAACATAGGGGCAAATTCACTAAGATGCGAAGCAACTTCGCCTCACTTCGCCGCACTTCGCCACACTTCGCCAGGCGTATTTTCACCAGCGCTCCGCAAATTCACTAAAATCCGAAGTTGCGCACAGGGGTAGCGTAAGTTTTCGAAGTTGCGCTAGCGTTAATTCACCAAGAGAAGCGAAGTTTCGCTAGCGACGGTTCATTTGCATACGGCGCAAAATTCAAATTTCAATGGAGGAACACGTATCACCACTTCAAATGCCTAGAAAACCTTCAAATCAGCAAATAAAAATTTTATTTTGCCCTACACATGTGCCCACTGTCTAGGTAAGTTGCCATGAGTCAGGAAATGTAGGGGGGAAGGAGGGGAGCCCCAAAAATATTTTCGATCTTTTTCAGCCTATCACCCATCATGTACAAAACACGCCAGCGTTTTTTGGGACTTACAAAAAAATTTGACCTTTTTTTGAAACAATCCCTATCTACTCTATTGCGCTTCGCCAGGTCTGAGGTGGCGAAGGAAGTCTAGCGTAAAAGGTAGCGTTCAGTACACTGCGCAAGTTAGTGAATTTGCATAGTTACGTCGCTAGCGAAAATTCGCCTGGCGTAAGGGTGCGAAGTAACACTAGCGAATTTACACCAGCGTTCGTTAGTGAATTTGCGAAGTACCGAAAATGCCAAACGCTAGCGAATTGACGCTAGCGTTCGGCGCTTCGCATCTTAGTGAATTTGCGCTATAGATTGCACTGGGACCGATAAAGATTTGTAAAGCTGGCCAATCAATTTTCTGACAGATGTCGGCCGAAAAATCGTAAGATGTGCTATCGTTCGAATCCCACTAACTGCACGATAATTTGACTGACGGATTGGTCAGACTGCACTGAAATCAGTTGTTCACCAAAGAAGAATCGTCGCCTCTATGGGGACCTTTACTTGGAACCAAACCCTACAGCATAGAGGAGCCTGCCACTGACATCACTACAGGGAGGACTCACCAAAAGGTAAGGAAGGGTTCAAGGTACCAGATCCATCAGTACCAAAAGCTGGACCTGCCACCAACCCGAGCCTGCACCAGCAACTAGTGATGGGTGAATAAATTCACCAGACACAAATTTGCAGCAAATTTCCACGTTTCACCGCAAGCAAATTAATTAATTAATTTTGCGGCGAAAATCTAATTTTTCTTGATGCCCATTAACTTCAATGTGTTTTGTGAATTTTTCGCCAAAGCAAAACAGCACAGATTTGCCCCCACTCTGTGTCCTGAACCCTTCCTATCCGCAAGTAAACTGAACTGAACCCAAACCCACCACTGATGTCTACAAGGAGAGCTTGCCAGAAGGTACCATGTAGGGGCTTGAGGTGGCATCTCTGGCAGTACCAAACAAAGTGGGGCTGCACTCTCAGGCAATTGCCTGGTTTTTAAACTTTGTAAAAGGTTGATAGGAGGCAATGGTTCTTCTGGGTTTATGGGGAAAGAACATTCTTTCCCCATAAACCCAGGTACCATGTAGGGGCTTGAGGTGGCATCTCTAGCAGTACCAAACAAAGAGGGGCTGCACTCTCAGGCAATTGTCTGCTTTGTAACCCCTGATGAAGACCCCCTTTGTGTCTAAACTAGCTGGGATTGTTTTTTGGCTATGTCATTTTTTTTTGTTTTGATTGGTAAAAATGCTTTTTGCCTCATTGGAGAGTGAGTCCCCTCTTTGTCTGATATATTGATTAGGTTTGGAGCCATTGAACGGGTGGACTCCTGTGGACCTGCACCTCCAGGTGGTTGTTCGGGTGTGTGCTATGCGTTATGGGTGCTATGGGTATTCAGAAGCTTCCCCTATTTGCCCATAAAGCATCAAAAGAACCATTGCCTTCTATCTACAGCTCTAGTTAATGAATATCTTCCGGAGCTGTAGATAGTTAATAGAAGGCTATAGTTCTTCTGAGTTTATGGGGAAAGAAGATTCTTTCCTCCTCATAAACCCAGGTACCATGTAGGGGCTCGAGGTGGCATCTCTAGCAGTACCAAGAGGGGCTGCTCTCTTAGGCAATTGCCTGGGTTTTTTTAACGTTGTAGCTCCTGATGAAGAACCCCTTTGTGTCTAAACTAGTTGGGTTTGTTTTTTGGCTATGTAATTTTTTTTTGATTGGTAAAAAAACTCTTTTTGCCTCATTGGAGAGTGAGGCCCCTCTTTGTCTGATATATTGATACGGTTTGGAGCCATTGAACAGGTGGACTCCTGTGGACCTGTACCTCCAGGTGGTTGTTCGAGTGTGTGCTATCCAATCCTCTATATATAATACTGGTAATACCAAAATCTGAAACCACCAACTGCCTTTTCCTGCAGCGGCAACCATGGCCTGGATTTAGGTGATTGTGTATTCAGAAGCTTCTCCTATTTGCCCATAATGCAACATAAGAACCAATACTTTCTATTGGTTCTTTCTAATGAATGAATATCTTCCAGAGCTGTAGATAGTTGATGAAAGGCAATGGTTCTTCTGGGTTTATGGGGAAAAAACATTCTGTTTGAATGGGATACGGTTCCGAACACAGAAAGACCTAAATTCAGGCCAGTTCTTCAATTGTCACTTATTTTGCTGTGCTTCTATGAAAAAATTCCTGAGGCTTCTGCACACTGTTAATGATGAGTGTTTCAGGGTCATGTGCAGCTAAACAATATAATAGGAAGAACAAACCCTATTCATTAGTAGCATTTATCTCACATCTATTCCCCCCCTTAACCAGACAGTAAATTATTAGTATCTATACATATAAATACAGTATATACAACTGCCTGCAGAGAAAATGTTCCGATCCCCTGGAGGGGTTTGGAGTAGTAACCAGTTAGGTGAGAGTTTTGGGGGGATGGCGGTTGGTCTTCTAGAAAAGCTCAGATTGAAGTCAGGGTAAGAATTAGGGTGAAAACTAATTTTGCAATAGGTATCCTTGCAAATATGGCTAAATGACTAATATTTTCCTAAATCTTTAAAGGAACAGTTCAGTGTAAACATAAAATCTGGGTAAATAGATAGCAACTCGATCTATCCCTGAAACAAACGGCACCTCAACGCTGAAAAGACCCTCCCTATGTAGCTGTCCATATTTTTGAAAATGTATTGCCTTCCCTTTGGCGCAACTCTCTCCCTCCGCCGCAATAAGGCCGGGCAACCTTGCTCATTTAATACTTTTGATAAACTTCCACTGACAAAGACCTTGATTAATGGTGGCGAAAGGAACTGAATCACGGAGAGAAAATATGAGGCAAAAAAAAAAGCCGACTGCTGGTCTGATGGAAAATAACGTCTACTAAAAATAAAATATATATATATATATATATATATATATATATATATATATATATATATATATATATATATATATATATATATATAAGAGGGGTCCTCCTTTTTTCTATGCCAAGTAATTACTTGCAGAGACCTGTTGTAATAATTCCTATTACAGCCAAGACAGAAAAGTCAGTAACTCACAGAGCAGGAACAAGGTGAAGGCAAGGCCAGCGGAGCACAGATCAATATTTCATTTACTCACAGAGCTTTGCTGCCATCCCTGTATCAAATTCTTCCAAGGTGAGAGCCATGAAAGAGACGAGGTTTGCTGAAACACATCGATACGTGGCCCTAATTTCCGTGGGGTGCTCATGGAATGACGATCCCTTAAAACGCACTTCCACCCGGCCTTCAAGGTCAGCCATTGTCCCCGACTGATGAAAAACATCTCTAAACTGGTGGAAAGGGCAACACACATCCATCAGGGAGAATAACTGATAAAATATCATATTTTGACTGCGTGGATTAAATTCTTCACATTCGGATATCGTTTTACCTTGTAGATCATAATAAAAAAAAAAGATACGGTTTGGATTTGTCCTGGATATAAGCTGGAATTTTTCATAAAGCAGAACAGAGCTGGGAAATTGTATTTTTGAGCGAAAACAGAAAAATATAAGCAAATATTTGCTTAAAGGGGTTGCTCACCTTGAAGTTAACCTTTAGTATGATGTAGAGAGTGATATTCTGAGACAATTTGCAGTTCGGTTTCATTTTCTATTATTTGTGGTTTTTGAGTTATTTAGCTTTTTATTCAGCAGCTCTCCAGTTTCAGCAATGTCAGCCATCTGGTTGCTAGGGTCCAAATTACCCGAGAAGCCATCCACTGATTTGAATAAGAGACTTTAATATGAATAGGAGAGGGCTGAATAGAAAGATGAGTAAAAAAAAGTAACAATAACGATACATTTATAGCCTTAAAGAGCATTTGTTTATTAGATGGGGTCAGCGACCCCCATTTGAAAGCTGGAAAGAGTCAGAAGAAGAAGACAAATAATTCAAAAACAATAAAAAATAAACAATAAAGATAAATTAAAAAGTTGCTTAGAGTTGGCCATTCTATTAGATATTAAAATTTAACTGAAAGGTGAAAAGTTCTTATCACAAAGCAGCTGGTAGGTTATGCTTTATGGCAGAGATTCCCTATCATTTACCAAACTCTTTCAGGGTCTCTTCCATGGCCCTCTTCAGCTGCAAGTACATGTGATAGCTCCATGTTCTGCCATGTTTTGTGTTTGAGACACTAGTTAGTGGTCCTCACTAACTAGTCAGAAGTTAAACCCAGGCAAAGGGTGCAGGGTGATCATGTCTGGGGCAGTGACAATGACATCAGGGGTGGACGCACGATCAATTAGGAACTGTGGAGTTGAGGCGGGGTTAATGGCATCACTGAGAAGCAATTGGGTGGGTTTCAACCCTGTCTGGGGTCTGACTGGGCTCTGCACCTGGTGTTGGATTGAAATCTGGTCTCCTTACCTTCTGACATAGGGATGTACAGGCTGCACTATATTCATATGGCAAACAAAGTTCTCTGCACTCCATTCTTCTACGTGCAGCGCAGGGGGCAAAGTGCAAATAAACATGGCGGATTGCGCTAATTTTTTGCCTTACACATAGTATATATCACTCTGCTATCTTTATAACCGAGGATTTACAGTAGACCACAACAGCGCTCTCAGCAGGATTAGTTAATAGAATAATTGGTATAAGAATACTAAGGGTAGGGGCACACTGGGTGATTCGAGGAGATTTAGTCGCCTGGCAACTAATCGCCTAGTCTTTGCGGCGACCAATCTCACAGGAACACCTTCCCTCTCTCTTGTGGCAGCTAAAATGAAAAATCGCCTGCGCTAAAGCACACGTGGCACTTCGTATTCCGAAGTCGTCCGGCGCAAGAGAGAGGGAAGGCGTTCGGGGAGATTGGTCGCCGCAAAGACGAGGCGATTAGTCGACAGGCGACTAAATCTCCCCCGAATCGCCCAGTGTGCCCTACTCTTGGCAAGGCAGAGGAAACAACCATGTTTATTTTAAGATATAGAAATACTTAGTAATCAAATCCTGCCCAAAGAATATAAAATAACAGGGCTCATTTACCAAGATGGATTCTTAGTTGTGCAGTTGAACAGTTGCCTATAGTCTTCTAGTTGAAAGAAATTTCTAATTAGTTGTAATGGGCATCTAAAGCCCCTACAGGGTGGCGACTGTATCCCTTTAACTGTACAAATGAGACAGAGAATTGTACCTCTGCATTAAGATTCATTTTCCTACGGCACAAAATTGACTGTTCAGTTGTTGCCAGGAAAGAGCCAAAGCCCGTGACCCAAATCTCTGAGCTAAATTATGTACAGTGACCCGCAGAAATTGTGTGGTTGGAAATTATATCCTGGGGTATTTCAGCTGGATAACGCAGCCATTGAGCTAATTAAGTTAGGAGTAAGGATACAGGTATTACTGGCTTTAATTGAAATATTGCTGTGTTCACAGTGTGCGACCTGCTGCGAGCTCACACGCACAGCACACAATCCATTCTTTAGGAATGTCTGTATAAGAGACAGGATTCATTAAATACCTTGCCAAAAAAATGGACAATGCTCGGGATCTGAGGTTTTCTGATTAAGTGATCTTTCTGTAATTTGGAACTTTATTCCTTAAGTTTGCTAAAAATCATTTAAACATTAAGGAGGTCTTTTTATCAAAGTCCGAATTTATCTCATTGACCTTTTAAAGGGGGAAAAAAAATTAAGTGGAAAAAAAAAAACTCGGGATTTAGTAAACCCCAATGGGGGCAAATTCACTAAGATGCGAAGTTGCGCCAGGCGCAACTTCGCCGCACTTCGCCAGGCGTATTTTCGCCAGCGCTCCGCAAATTCACTAAAATCCGAAGTTGCGCACAGGGGTAGCGTAAGTTTTCGAAGTTGTGCTAGCATTAATTGGCCAAGCGAAGCGAAGTTTCGCTAGCGATGGTTCATTTGCATACGGCGCTGAATTCAAATTTCAATGGAGGAACACGTATCACCACTTCAAATGCCTAGAAAACATTCAAATCAGCAAATAAAAATTTTATTTTGCCCTACACATGTGCCCACTGTCTAGATGTCTTGCCATGAGTCAGGAAATGTAGGGGGGAAGGAGGGGAGCCCCAAAAATATTTTCGATCTTTTTCAGCCTATCACCCATCATGTAGAAAACACGCCAGCGTTTTTTGGTACTTAGAAAAATTTTTGACTTTTTTTGGAACAATCCCTATCTACTCTATTGCGCTTCGCCAGGTCTGAGGTGGCGAAGGAAGTCTAGCGTAAAAGGTAGCGTTCAGTACACTGCGCAAGTTAGTGAATTTGCGTAGTTAGTCGTTAGTGAAAATTCGCCTGGCGTAAGTGTGTGAAGTAACACTAGCGAAATTACACCAGCGTTCGTTAGTGACTTTGTGCAGTAACGAAAAATGCCAAACGCTAGCGAATTAACGCTAGCGTTCGGCGCTTCGGCGCTTAGTGAATTTGCGCCTTGAGTGTGTAAAAAGTCTGAATAAAAAAGTACTCCAACTCAGACCTGCCGAGTTCATATAGAAGTCAATGGGAGAAGTCCTGAAGATATCCTGATCTGCGTTGGGTTTCGCGCAATAATCCGAAGATTTCGTGATTTTCAAGTGTCAAATCCGAAAAAGTTGCAGTTACGTTGACAAATCCAAAAAGTCTTCGTATTCAGATTTTTTCACAATTTTCGCGATTTTTATGTTTTTTCGGAACAAGAAATTTTCGGGAAAATGTATTAATAAAAAAAGGGGGAAAAACCTGTGCGGATTTGGGTAGCTTTCAGAAGATTTTGATAAATAACCCCCTAAATAAACCCAATAGGATTGTTTTTTCACCAATAAGGATTAATTATATCTTAGTTGGGATCAAGTACAAAGTAGTGTTTTGTTATTACAGAGAAAAAGGAAATAGGTTTTAAATTTTGAATTATTTAATTATAATAGAGTCTACTGGAGACAAACTTCCCTTATTTCTGAGCTTACTAGATAACTGGTTTCCAGATAACGGATCCTATACCTGTATAACTGATGGTTCAAATAGACTACGTATACTGTATATGGTAACTGGTTCCAACAACACGGCCTAAAAATAGAGTCCTGGACGGGGCCTGGACCCACCACCTGCTATTTCACTTGCCTTGATCCGCTACCCAGTTCTACCCACAATGAGTTAACCTAGTTACCGACCTGGAACGAAGAACCATACGTGGTACCACCATGGGCTGTAAGTGATGTCAGTCTGGAGGTGGATCAGCTAGGTAAGGTGAAAAAATGTCTTTTTACCTTGGTAGGCTCAGGGAACCCAAGGACCACCCAAATGGTTAGGGAATAAGGTACTATCCAAAACCCAGCTACTTTTTGGGTATTCTGTGAGTACCCAACCCAATGCAGGTCTATAATATGTGGGTACTGTGGAGGGACTGGCCTTTCAGAGCACTTGAGGATATTGTGGTGGGACCAGCCAATGACAATTCCCATAAACCCATCCTGATTCTAACTTAGATTTGTCACCTATGCAGGCAAATATTACTGGGCAGCATTCTAGGGCAGGATGATGATGACTGGGTAGGACAATGATTGGAGAGCAGGTCGAGAGAGCTGGAGAGTTAAAATGAACAAGATGGGGGCATCACACAGAGCCCATACACACAGGCAATTCAACCCATATTCCCCTTTGTGGATCTCTCCTGTGTTCTACCCCAGGGGAACTCAGAAAAAAATGCAGTTCATTCTTCTTTATCTGTTTGTATTCATTCAGTCATATGCAAGTGCAGACTGCAGATATGTTCCATCTATGTTTGGCGCTTTGATGAGAACAGACAGATCCATAAGTATGAGGTCCGTTCCTTTCAGTTCTCCCCTGCGGTGGAATGCAAGCGAGATCCTCAAAGGGGAACATGGGTTTAAAACGCCCATGCCATATCGGATCAGCCCAAACTCATTGGGCCCAGGCCCCAATAGACCTAGGTTTGCTCTCCCATCCAGGCCCACTTCCATGCCCACACCCAATCCGATTTCCCCAATCACAGGTGAAAAGTTAAGGAGGAGGTAAGAAAAAAGTATGCGGTGTGGGTGGGGGCAAGGGCAGACATCATAGGAAGGACCTTAAGTTTACAAAAAGGAACAGCCCCGGTTGGCTCTGGACGATCCAGTCCGATCATGTGCCTGTGCGTAAGGGCAGTCGGGTTCCTTGGTGGGCCCTGGGAGATCCAGTTCAATGCTGCATATTGTTAAAAAAAGAAGCTTTTAAAAGAAGTTTTTCATAATTTTACCCAGCATGCCATAGGAGTGTAGCACTACATTGCACAGGAAGGTGCCAAAAGGATTTTTTTCACTGTGTTATTAAAGAATTATAACAAGGTCACAGGTTCCTGGTGATTTGTGTGTAGGGAGACTAATTAAAGACATCTCCTCATCCTTCTCCAACAATAACCACATGTTGAGCAAGCATCTGTAAGGTCGATAGAATTTCACGAGTCAGAGCCAGCAGTGCAGAGAATAGACTGATAGCAGTGATAGTCACAAGGATATGTAACTATGGATCGTTTATAGCACTAACACAAATTTTACAAATGTTATGAGTGTATCCCTATGGAAAATATTTACCATTAGTCAATGTGCATCCAATCAGTAGAGCAAGTGAGTAATGTTGAGCTCTGTGATCCTTATTGTTATGGCATGTTATGAAAGGTTTTTTACAGACTACTGTATTTCTAACCCGGCAGAATGATTTCCTTTCACTTCCTCCAGCAGCCGAGTGTTATCCCCCTACCCCTCCTGCAGGTTCACTTGTATATGTTGGAACCCAGAAATGAATGATGTCCCAGACAGTCTTCTCAATGCCTCCTCTTCAGCTCTGGGCCAAGTGCCTTGACATTGCCAAATTAAACAGCGCAGAATATGAATAAGCTCTTCTTATAAGATCAGCAAGGGTCCGGCCTGAACAAAGGCAACATCAATAAGCTGGTCCAGGGTTACCAGAAGCAAGTCATGCTGAGGGAGAGGTTCATTAAACTCTTTGGAACGTGTTAGCTAGGCTTGGGGGATGAAAAGCGGAGGGGGGGGGGAGACAAATGACAAAATATAGTCAAATAGAAAAGTGTAACTGTAGGACTTCAGTCCAAAATAGCAAATTGCGTTTGTCTCTTTTGAAAAAAATGTTTTTCAAAATGCATCAGTTAATAGTGCTGCTTCAGAAGAATTCTGCACTGAAATCCATTTCCCAATAGAGCAAACAGAATTTTTTATATTTAATTTTGAAATCTGACATGGGGCTAGACATATAGTCAGTTTCCCAGCTACCCCTAGTCATGTGATTGTGCTCTGATAAACTTCAGTCACTCTTTACTGCTGTACTGCAAGTTGAAGTGATATCAGCACCCTCCATTTCCCCCAGCAGCCTAACAGAACAATGGGAAGGTAACAAGTTAACAGCTCCCTAACACAAGATAACAGCTGCCTGGTAGATATAAGAACAACACTCAATAGTAAAATCCAGGTCCCACTGAGACACATTCAGTTACATCGGAGAAACACCAGCCTGCCAGAAAGCAGTTCCATCCTAAAGTGCTGGCTCTTTCTGAAAGCACAGGACCAGGCAAAATGACCTGAGATGCACCTACACACCAATATTACAACTGAATACACTTGCTGGTTCAGTAATGACATTTTTATATTGTAGAGTGAATTATTTGCAGTGTAAACAGTATAATTTAGAAATGAAAACTACATCATAAAAATCATGACAGAATCCCTTTAATTATTTAAAGACAGAAATCTCTATGCATTTTTAATATACTGAGAAGTGTAACTGCGTCTGAATTGGGTGCCCGCACCCTAATCTCACCCTGACTATATAACATTACATTTGGGATTCCTTCTCGGGAGTCAAAGATCTGGTATATAATTAAAGCATAAGGAATGGTAAAATCACCCTGGTGGTGTCAAGATCTTCTCAAACAACCAGTGACTCTAGATACTTACCTGCTTCCCTGGGCTGGTCCTTCTCTTCTTCAAAAAAAACACACCAGCCTGGGGTACTGTTCCCCGCCGTGCTGCCATTTTTTAATCTTCTTTCCAGGTTCCTCTGTAGTACAGAAACCACGGGAAAAATTCTGCATTACGCCCAAACTTGACAGGGGACATCTGGAAGATAGTGGTGTGGCACTCAGAAAACTGTACCCTGGGCTGATCTGTTGTTTTGAAGAAGAGGAGAGCTGTGTGGAGTATCAGGTAGGTGAATATAAGTCACTGGGGATTGTCTAACATTTTGACACCCCCACTCATTTTACATTTCCTTCTCCTTCTTCCTTTAACTTTCCATTTCCTTTTCATTTCTATTGTCTATGAAGAAGGGCATTGACTGTAATAAATTAACAGTGTGTCTTGCTTCGTTCAGAGCATGGTTCCGAAAGGGATCCAAATGCATCTTGCTCTGCCCACTCTGGCCCCAACCACAACATTGATTACCCCTTATCTGCCTCTGAACCACCCAGACTACACCCCCATTGTTCTTACTCCTCCAAGAATTTTGGGTGCAACTTATATGGCCTGATGCCCATTTTTTTGTACTCCTGAGTAACACTCACATTTCAATTCAAATGTTTCCTTTAATATTCAGATATGATGAGATATGATATTCAGATATTCAGCATGTGCAAAATCCTAAAGTTACCAAACATTTAACTGGAAAGTAAAGCTAAAATAACCAGAAATGTACAAATTGGATCTGTTTTCCTTGTAAGAATAAGCAGCTCAGCGATACACAGCTTGGGAAGTACAGAAGCTTATTGGCTTGCCCAGAGACCTGCTGTGATGGAATAAAAGAATAATATTTCCTGAGCCCTCTTACTGGGCCAGTGCCAGAAGCTTGGCTGAAAAGCATTTCAGGATTTTGCTGAGGAACGCTAACTAGAAATATAAATCTTGCTGCGCATCCCATCTTTTAGTTTGTGTGTCAATGAATAAAAAAACCAAGCTATTTCTCTGTTAAGCTTTCTCATTTATTTCCCTTAGTCCGTATCATATGTCACCGTTAAAATCATGGCCTCACCTGGAAGCCAGAATTATATCTGCCAGTGGAACAATGGAGTCAGTCTGTTGCATTGAAGAGAGAGGGGTTTTAGATATTGGTGAAATCATGGGATATCTATGTCGGCAATCCCATCAGAGAAAGTTCTCTTATCTTGAACAGCCCAAAACATGTCATTTTATTCACCCAGTGTCGGACTGGCCCACCGGGAAACCAGGAAAAGTCTAGGTGGGCCAAGGTGTCAGTGGGCCCTCATGCTGCTAAACATTTGGCCTATTTCATGGCCATTCCCTATTTCTATGAGAACAAAGAGACTAAATAGTTGGTAGTATGTAAAAAAATAGATTAGGAGATTAGAAATTGAGTGAATAGAGGTAGAATAATAGTGGGCCCCTTGTCTAAGATTAATTGGTGGGCCCCTGGTTAAAGGATTTTGGCTGGGCCCATGGTGTCCCAGTCCGACACTGTATTCACCAAAATGCACCAGTAATGTATTAAAGTCAAAATTTAGTATCAACTAGTTTCAATGAGACATGGTAAAAGCGATGGCACTATTTATTGTGCCATGTTTCCTTCTGAGAACTTTTTCATTGGCTTCCATGTGATGGGGATGCTGTTTCTATTGACGTATTGATGATATATATTTGGAAAAGGAGATGTCTTAGACATAAAAGATCTATGACCCCTATAAAAGCTTGAGGCCTTGGGTCTTTATATGGCCACAGAACTCCTTGGTGACCTCTAATATCCTAATATTTAAAAAGGGATACGTTATTTAGATATTTATAAATGTATACATTTTTTATAAATACACATTGTACCCATTAAATGGGCAAACCGACTCACACAAGGAAAATAAAAGTAGAGTACTGTAATAAAAGGCATACAGTCTTGTAGCCTCTAGCAAACATGGGCCAATATATGGTGCAAACCGACCCACACAAGGAAAAAAAAAAGGAGGGTAATGTAATAAAAGACATGTAGTCTAGTAGCCTCTTGTTTGGTTCTGTGCTACCTGCATATGTCCCAATTAAAACTGGGGACAAATTTTGAGCACACCTCAGGGGAGGGTGGAAGTGCCCAATGCCGCACCTTAGCTGGGTACCCAGGTGGTTACCTGCAGAATACCCACATGATCAGGGAATCAGACCTTTCTGCCCAAAACCTGATCACTTTGCAGGTATTCTGCAGGATTCCAGCCCAAAGAACATTGGAAGTTGTGTTGCTGATCATTGTTCTTATTGGAAGTGAGTACCCAACTACATAAAGTACTTTCTTGGCTGTTGTAGCCCTGAACTATATATAAGAATCTTTAATTCTGTAAATTTCTGGGTACAAAAAAAGTCAGGTAATAACTTAAAGGTAAATGAAAGAAGAACTGACTGACTGGCTTAATATATGGAGTCTACTGCTGTGCAAGACAAGTCTACATCATGTTGCAAAGGAAAAATCGAATATAAAACATAACCCTGGCACAAAGGAGTGAATAAGTCGATAATAAATCTGGCGTTATCTGATGTTTCATTCAGTCCTACCCGAAAGCAACTTGATATATCTCTCTCTGATAGTGTTGTTAGAAATGTTCAATAGTAACTTACACAAAAAACAAGATAATATTCAAAATTTAAGTAAACTATAGCTACAAATGTGTTCCTTTGTAAAATACTCAACTTAATATATTTGTTGGTTAAAAGTAGGGTGATAAGGCTGAATATAAGGTGCTTTTTTTCCCCTTCTTATGTTCTTTGCATTGTATAGTATTCTAAAGGCAACAATACTCGGGTCAATAAGAGCTGCGGACAGACCAAGTCTGTGGCCCTCCTACTGGCTTCCCTGATGGATATTTTCCCGAGAATCGGCCAGATGTTAATTGGGCAGGTTTAAAAATCCGACTGCCTGCATCCCTCTCTTTGTGGTCTCATCATTGGATCTTAGGACCCACGATTAGATCAGCCCAATATTGCCCACTCAAGGTGAGCATATTGAGACAAGATCTGCTCATTTATCCACCTCTCCAAGATCTGCCTCCTTTAGAAATAATGAAGACTTGGCATATGAATTAGTATAGCATTCCACCAACCATGAGACCCTGACAACTAACTACTGTAATACCTAGCTAATGGGACCTCCTCTTGGCTGTCTCTTTTAAAAAGCCAGAGTAGATACAATTTAGGGGTTGTATTGACTGGTAAACTACATGATGATGTCATATAACTAACTCTACCCTTGTCGTGTGGACAAGGGGTGATCTGTGCAGGAGGTCCAGTGGATATGTACTTTTTTTTTTATTGTATTCCCATTTTTAATTAACAAGAACCCTAATTGAAGCTGTTTTCTAATTTTCCATGAATGTAAAGAGAAGATGTTTTTTATTATATAGTGGAGTGACTCAACCACTACCACCACCACTTGCGGGGCAGGACTACCAAAGGTCGAGACACCTCCCTTAGCTTGATCACGACCAATAAAAGCATTTCTATCCAAGAGTCATTTCTTTTATGATATTTCATTTTTACTCTAGCAGTGCACTTACTAGAGAATTCTTGAGTTCCTCTTTAACATAACAAGAGGAATCTTTGTAGGCATTTGCCTGCCTGAGAAAAATGAAGCAAAATAGAGTAAAAACATTAAGAAATTAGTTTAAAATAGTATTGGATTTGCTCCTTTGCGAGGTCAAGTGTGGAAAAAACAGAATGTTTCTCGTATTTGCATAAATATTCCCTAGATAGGATTTTGCTGACCATACACTCAAAGGTCTACCTGGTGGGCAAGGTCTCCAAATGATTGGATCTTTGCTTGGTTTAGCCACCCACGTGGTGGCCCAAATCTGGCTAATGATTGCATAATACTGCATGCCCAAGAAGACCTATTGGATGGGGAACACATTAATACACTGATGCAGTCCTAAATCTACAAGGCCCCCTTAAAGAGGTCAATAACCTGCCAACTCTATAAGGACTGTGTTGAGGTACTGCAGTCTTGCTTGCTTTTACAATGTACATAATCTCTCTTACTATTTTAATTTAACATTGTAAATGTTATTTTTATATATTTTAGATTTTTTGTTACGTCATTTTTATTTCTGCAGTTTGAATAATTATTGATTTTAATTAACTATATGTATAATATCACTGCAAATGTTACTGAATAAGAGAGTGTTCTCTTTAGAATTGCTAATGGCAGATCTTATCACTATGAGATAATATATATTTTGCAAGGATAAAACATAAGTATCCATCCCCCTAGTTAGATACAATTTAACCTACAATAAGTGTCTCCCTCTCTCTGTTCCCCTGTAATGAATGTTCTTCTCTAAGTGTAAAGTTCCAGACGGGTGTTTGATTTATTGGGATGTTTCCACTCTGCAAAGAGCAATAGATTTAATACATCCCTTAAATAAAAATACATTTGCCATTTCAATAGCTTTAATCACCTTAATGATCTCAATGATTTTTTTTTCTCTTTACTAGATCATTTCCCTAATTTTCATTTAAAGAGGTAACACTCCCTTCTCTGCATTTAGTGGATGTGGTTATGGAGTCCTTTTCCGCAGTGCTAAAGGCTAGGAACCTTTTAGGGCTCATTTATGATCACAAGTGCAAAGCTTTTAAATTGACACAAAATGAAGTCCTTTGAGGTGCACACTACAATGTACACCTAGGGGGTTATTTACTTAACTCTGAATGCGAAAACCACAAAAAATTTGTGATTTTTTATAAAATTGGACTTTTGAAAAATCACAAATTTTTCAGAATTTATCAAACCTGGGGATGGGAAAAGTCTGAATTAGAAAATCCGGCATCTCAGACCTGTGGAGGTTGCATATATAGAGAAGTCCCAATGATTTTTTGATGTGCGCTGGGTTTCGTGCAATACACCAAAGTTTTCTGAGTTTTCGGGCAAAAAGCATAAGAAATCGGAGTTTTTGGGTGAAAAATTTTCGGGAAAATTTAATAATATAATAAATAAGCGTAAAAAAACCTGAGCTGATTTGACTGGAGTTTGTAGCAGAAAATGATGAGATAAAATCAGACTTTTTAAATAAACCCCCTAGTGTCTGCTTCCCATTAGTAGGGACAACAATGCACTGGCACAAATTCAATTCTGGTGGGGTTGATCCCATGGTATAAAGGGGTGGACTGATGATGTAAAAGGGGCATGCCAATAACATAAATGTGTGGGCTGATGAAGAAAATGGGTGGGTCAATGGCAGCAGTGGGCGGCCCAGTGAGAAGGTGGAGTTGGAGTCTGTACAAGATAAATTTAAAGAGGAACTGGGTTAGAACTATTCAGAGGGGCCTGGCGCACTCTGACTCCCATCCTCCCGACCACTTCCCATCCCGCCTCCACCCGCCCATTACCTTGCTCGCCCCCTGACTTGCTTCCCCCTTCCTGCCACTGGTAAGAGAGCAGCTGGGGAGGAGGGGGACTTTTATTAGCTATAGAGAAAGCAGACCCCACAGTCCAGGCCCCCCTGTTACCCTCTGCAGGGTCTGCTTCTACCCAGTTATGCGACTGGGTAGTACAAATTTACTGGTAAGTTCATTGGCTGGTATTTTACAGGATAGGTCAGGCTGCAACCCCATGAATAATGGGCAAGTAATATCATTCCTTCGTTTCTGGAAGTACATCAATAAGCTTTTTGGTACATCCCCATGTTTTAGGGTTGCTACCTAGTACAAATGGGCAGTGATGTCAGGAGGCGGAGTAGTAATGTCTAAGGGTGGGACTAGGATGTAAGGAAGTGAGACTTTGTTATACACAGAGTATTTCGGCCCTCCTATCGGCAGAATTTTGTTTCGGGGTAGGCAGTTTAATATATTTAATCTCTTCCTCGATCATCCCAATAAAAGGACAATGAGCCGTCTATGCATGGAGCAGGCAGGATTGTAACTAGATTCCGATTTACTTGGGCCGTTGGACCTGGAGAACTCGAATACAGTTTTTTGGCAGGAGTATTACTTTAAGAATTCATCTTAGTTCAATGCATCAACCTGTGGGAATATTTTGGAGTATTCTGGAAATTATAGTCCAACAACAACAATTGTTAGGGAAGGTTTATGTCCTCTGTGCTAAACAGGCGGCTTATTTATCCTGATTGAAAGTCCTCTTGCTCTTTTATCCCCAAATACCACATGTGTTGCTTACCAACTCAATGACAAATGGGAAAGAGATGAACAGACAGAGATGTGCAGCTATTTGCTTGGCCCCTCGTGCTGCACAGAATAGATCTATAGATATAGCTAGATTGTCTCCACTCCTCCTGCTGCACAAATTAAGAGGCATTTTCTCTTAGTCTCGTTAATGACACGTTGGCCCGGGCACAGCTGCTTCCGGCAATAGCCAGTGAGTGAGTATAGTCTGCGTTGATTCATTCTGTCCAACTGCCATCTTGCTAGTGTCCCTTGGTCTTGTATCGTCACAATCAACATCTTCATGAGTGTATGAGAACATAGGAAATCTTTGGAAATGTAAAACTATAGCAACAAAACATCTTGGTTGGATCTAAAAGAACAGAAATGTACAGAAGAGAAGGAAAAATGATTTTACTTGGACATATATATATATATATATATATATATATATATATATATATATATAAATATTAATTGTCTATATTTATTTTAAAAAGCATAATTAAATCATCAAGTCATTTATATTTACAAGAAAGGAATTATCATTGCTTTACATGTGTAGAATGGGAAGAGAACTGGCACATGGAAGCACAGATAAAAGTTCAGATAAAGCGGCGCATCTATATTTCGCTGGAAAAGTTGGTGGAAAAGGTTTGGGTCTTAACTGAATAAAGAAAGTAAGTTTAGGTTTTAAAAGGAAAGGTCATTTGGCGATTAAATGTCAGGAAGCTGAACTGAAAAATAGAAGTGTGATTAATAAATGCGGTAGAGGATGAGACACCAGAGTGGAAATATTTGGAAGATTAAATTAAAATGTACACGGGAATTCTGAAATGGGTGGTATCAGGGCTGGAATTAAGGCAAGGCAGAAGTGATAAGTACCTAGGGCAGCTAACATGGGGAGTGTGTGCAAAGAGCATTAGCATGTGCTTATTTTGGCACTAGTCTGCTGTGCTTATTGGTGCAACATACTGTCTGAAGTCTGGAATTACTGCCTCCTCCTGGGGGTGGTAGCACCAGGCTGGAACTAGGGGTAAGCAGGGTAGGCAAATGCCTAGGGTACAATGGTTTGCGGGGGTGATAGAACTCAGGGCATGTACCTCTTCTGCCTAGTCCTACTCCTTGTTCCTACCCCTAGAAGTGTGTGTCTTCTACCTTTTTTTCCTGCCAATGGATCACAGGTGGAGGCGATAGAACCAGTTAGGGATCATTTACAACTGTGATCCTGCAGATTTCCCTGCAGTCAGTTGCATGTAAAACCCCATTCATTAAAGTGACTTGTTTCAAAATGCACTCCTTGCACCTTTGTATAGTTGTCCTCAGTTGACTCCCACCTGTCCGGTTTTGACTCGGACAGCCCAGTTTTCAGATGGGCTGCCCGGGTCAAAACTGCCTGCCCGGTTTTCCAAATTAGGAAAACTGGCCAGGATTCTCCTTGATTGACACTGAGATCGGCCAATGTTCATAATCCCGCCCACAATGTCACACATGCCACCCACAATACCATGAGTACCTTCCACCATGTCATGTGCCATGCTAAGTTTGAAACATTGGCTGCAATTGCATCAGTGCCAATGTCCCTGGTGCATGCAATGACACTAGAATTTTGGGGAAAGACACTCAATTATGGGGGGTGGGGAAACATGTCTGTTCTGCTCAAAATTGCACTTTGCTCACTGTACTTGCAGTTGTAAATGACTCCTACTTGACCTTGCAGACGGATGGGGTGCCCTCCTGAAATCTGATTACAACAATGAAATGCCTAAATTCTTCATCATACATATTGGACAATGCATTTATATCTGTAATTAGATATGAACCGCCCAGTTTGAAGAGCAGTGGAGAGTTTAGATTGCATTTAAGTTTGGCTGGGGCCAGTACAGAGCAATACCAAATTCTCCTTTGGAAATACTTTAGGGTTTAGTGTGCCTTTCTGAGAATCATTCATTGTATAAATGTGAAACTTGTTATTATTTTCAAGCCAAATATCATGACTTCAGCATCTGTTAGCTTTTGCCCCCGCTTGTTAATTAGAGCTGTGTCTCTCTTCTTTTTAACCCCCCCCTCGGAAACGCGTAATTACAGCGACAATACACATGTATCGGGTTTTCAGCTTGTTGAAAGAAGTTGCATGGGGCAGGCGAATGTAAATCAAAAGAAAACAGTGAATAGGAGGCTAAAAATAATTGATGATTGGGGGGGGGGAAACAAAAATCCACAGCTCAATTGAAAACACAGAACGGCATTGTGTGCAGAAAGCCTGCTGTTTCCTCCAAGACTCGGGCTTGTGTGCCAGAAGTACTGTTGAATTTCTCCAAGAATAAAGCTTCAGATCATCTGCATTCAGTCCCAGACCCATGGCCCTCAAACCAATAATTGCCTCTGACAGGATTTAATTACCTTTCTTAAGACGTTTTCTGTATTTGACTGGGGACCACCTCCTGCCTCCGATCAAAACAGACAGTAATAACAGTTCAGGGGCACAGCAGCCAATCACAAGTCAAGTCATCAGCCTGACCTTACTGAGTAGAAGCTGATTGGCAGTGTCAGTCTTGGCAGCTGTATCAGTTAACCATCATTCCGAAAGGATAGGAGAGGGCGAGGGAGATAACAGGATGGGTTTTAATGCCAACGGCATCTTTTTGCTCTAAGTCTACAAGTCAGGCAGGAAAAAAGAGAAGATTAAATTCTAGACAAGCAGGACAAATTGTGCCCGATTGGTTTGGTAATGAGGCCCTGATGCACATGCACTGCCTGACCAAATAGCAGCTAAAGCCCCTCTTAATAATAATAATAATAATAATGGTGATTGTATTTTAATTTATAAGAAAGTAGGGCTTTCAGTTCCCTTTGTTCTTCTTAAAAACAGTCTTTCTTCATTACTATATTTTTCTGAAGACATCCACATTAACGATTAGGGCTTAATAACCCAAGATTTGTTTGTAATTTATAACTACAGTAAATGCTAAAGAATGAGGGGTGCCTATATGTTGGGCACCTCCAATTGCTAGCCTTGATTCCCAGGCTGAGTACGTTTTCCATAAATATTGCACCAGAGATATATTTTTCTAGAGTACCGGGCTGCCATTTTGGATTAATTTCCTAAGTCTCCCTTTCACCACCATGGGTAGGCACAGGTGCAAGATACTAGTTTTGGTTTATCTTCCCATCAGGGTTGCCATGTCTAATTTTCAAAACCTGCCAAAGTCATCTACAAAACCAGCCCAAAACTAGCCAAGAGGCACTTCAAATGTAGACCAAAAATAGCACAATATGTGAAAAAAGTCTAAAAAATAAATTAATATATGTGAAAATATATATTTTTCAAATTTTCACTGATTTGCAAATTTTCCATGAAGCAAAATGGGACATGCCTGTCACTAGGGGTGCAATTACAGAGGGGGCCCATGAAGTATAGGGGCCCCATACGGCCCTAATACATATACAATTTCAATAAATATTGGTAAAACAGTTCAACCTCTAGACATTTCGTGGCCAGAAGATTTTTGCCTCAAAATTGTCTGAAATTGAGGAAAGTCACCAAAAAATTTGAGAATGCTTAAGAGGGATGTGAGACCAGGGTACAGAGCCCAAAATCTAGTAACTCCTGACTTCTACACAAGTCAGTCTCATTGCATGCTGGCTATTGTAGTCTTACATTAAACTTGGCAGTCGACAAATTGTTAAACAAAAACATTACCCAACATGCATTGGGAGATGCAGGCTTGGCACATTAGGGCAAGAAAAAACTTTGGCTGGTTTCTAAAGTACAAACCACTCAAAGACCCAAAAAGCAGCCCACATCCATACCTTGGCTAGTTTGCACTTTCAAAACCAGCCTGGGCTTTAAATTAGTAGCCCAATTTGGCTAGAAACATGCAGGACCATGAAAAATGCTCCAGCGCTTGTTCTATCTAGAAGTGTGTGCTGGGCAACTCTAGACATGCTCAAGAGCTAGGGGAAAACCTTCCTCAGATATTTGTGTCTAATCCTAAGACGTCTGCTCCAACTACAATGTTCTTGTGTTCTTTATATTTCAAAAGAAAATAAAATCTGGAACCAATGTGAGTTTGGACCTGTCCATAGAATGGGCAGATGGCTATAGTTGTCACCAGGTTCAGATTTGCCCAGGGTTGAGCCCCAGTGAATTAAAATTGCTTTCATTATGCAAAATATTGTATTTGGGTTTACTTCCAATTTAAGAATTTCTGGTTATGGGATGTGAAGAGCTGCCCATGCAAGGTCTGCCATGTTCCACAGTCACATCAGTATGGCTGGAGAGCAAGATAGGAAGTAGTCCTCTTCACTATGGGGCTGAAGATCCTGACATACTCTGACCGCCCATTGGGTTTGTAACCAATATTTACTCTGCATCACTCAATTTACCTTACTTAGCAGTTTATTCCAACCAGCTGTCCCTGTTTACATGGGACTTCCCTAATTGAAGACCTTAAAATAAAGTGAAAATCGGTAGATTGGATTGGGGCGAATATGTTTCTATCATTAGATAAGAAATAGTTCTACTCCTATTTGGTACATTTCCCACACAAAGTTCTTCTTCTCAGTGGTCCTTCTTGGAAACCCTCAGAAACCCTTTTGGTCTACAAACAACTTCTGCAGAGACCTATATCTAACCTTACTTACTAATACTACAGTAATCCTTTCTCTATTTGGGATTATAGTTTCTATGCAAGGTTTATTTCATGTTTATGTATCATTAAACAATGGAATGGTATAACTGCATGGCCATATTCTTTCCAGGGTCAATGTAAAAGGTTTCATAGACAACAGTTGCTATGGTGCTGTTCAGGGGTACTGTTACAATTTTGAAAATTTGCTAATGCAATCAGAAGGCAGATCGCACTCACGTGACTACAAAAATTAACAAAACAACTCATAGAGTTTTCATTACTTTAATATCCTCCTCCCGACAGGCCAACTTTAATGATGCTACTCATTCATGACCAGTTTTCTGATTCAGAATTGCCTGTTTTACCTTGCATGTCTAACAAATTCATGGCCATCACAGTCATGGAGTACATTTGCCCACAGGTGGTATATTCCCTCAAATTTTACATGCAAACTCCCCCTTAGCTCAAGGCACATTAGCAGTATAAGCAATCTTCAATACTTCAGCTCAGGGTTGTCCAACCAGATGCCTGTGGGCTGGATGTGGGCCTACAAAGCAAGTTCTTCAAACCATTCAAGAACAGATCTCAATACTTTATTATAATATGGCTACCAATTATATAGTCATAAATAGTATAATAATTTGCTGGCTGATTATATGGAAACAGCTGGACAAGCATTCTACAGCTAATTTTCGTCAAGAATTGGCAACAACTTCCAATCATTTTTATAACTAACCTTAAACATGGTGGGTTGCAAACTGCAACAGTAAACATTATATTTTGTCTACTCGAGGGATCCTTTATTCTAACTATATATACATGTAGGAATGGTATGTTCTGTGCACAAAACCATCAGGCTTTTACCATAGGAAGGTGATAACAGCAGCAGCTTCAAGCCTTGAGATGCTCTTCTATATGTAATGTGTCTGCACAAAAAGAATAAAAAGCTCCTTGCCTGCCTCATGCATTTGCTTTCTACTCACCCTTGTCCTTCATCCCACACATTTCCCTTTATGCGCCCCAGTACTCAAGAGGTTAAGGAAACGGCTTCACACAAAGCTGGAGTGAAATGAAAGAGACTAAGGAGGTTTCCAGGCAAAGCCAACTCAAAACAGATGTATATCAAAGAGTCAAGGGAAGGCTCCCTTTATTAATGCAGAGATAAGACCTTGCCTGTGGCTGCGTCAAGCCTTTCCTATTTCATTCAGTTCATGCTGATGGAAATCATTTTTCAGCTGGTGTTCACACTGGGTTTTGAGTGCACACAATACTCCACAAGGAAAGAAAAGCTGGGTTTGTAAAGGTTCCATTACCTGTAAATATATACATGTTCTTAGGCACTGCAGGAAGGTATATTTACCCTATAAAGGAGAATACTATTCAAAACTTCAACAGATAGATACAGTTCTATCCAACTGTTGGAAAGAACTTGCATTCAATTTAGATTTGATCCCAAAAACATCAGGTGGGATCAATTCTTGAATGTTGAATGTTTGCTCAAGTGACAGACTGGGCAATAAATCTGATGGCAACGTCTTCAACCAAGGGCCTTCAACAATTACTAATCTGAAATCGGTGCAGGTTCTATTCTGCTCAAGCATTTAGCCCTCTTTTATCATTGTGGCATCAGTAACTCTTTATAATGAACAAAAAATAGAAAAGAGTCATACCACGTTTTGTGCAATAAAGTTATTATGAAAAATATTCATTTTGATGCCGGCTGGGGACCAACCGTTCCAATCACGTCTGACCTTTCTTTTGTCATCATCAAAGATACGGCTTTGGCATTGTAGATCTCATTATAGTTGTATTTTTATGTCAAGAACTTGGATTTAATATTCATTGTTTCTGCAAAAGAAAATGCTTAAAGGGAAATTGCATTTCTATGGGAGATTTCACACTCACGATAACAAACATCGTCGTCGGCATTATAATTTAACTGCTTATTAGTGTAACGTAGATGGTGAGGGCTGGAGAGACCAAGAATAAACACACAGAGTATCTCAAAGATGCTTAACTCTGTCTACAGTATATTAAAGTAATTTCCTGGAATAACGGCTCAGTTTATTTGCAGTACAAGAAAACTGGGCTATCCCATTGGACACAGGCTGGGGGGTACATTAGGAAATAAATGGACAAGGGACTTGACAAAGAAATCTCAGGTACCTTTGTTTTAAGCGACCCATAGATGGAAAGGTCTGCTTGTATGGCCAAACAATCTGTGACTATTAAACTGCTCAATAATCTGATTTATAGGGACTTGTGAAGCCCCGTTGACCATAGAAAACACATATCTGCCATACCCACCAACAAATTTTTTGTTGCCTTCAGACTGCCTGTGAGCTCCATTGACAGTTAATAATTGGCCCATTATATGGAAACAGTTGGACAGCACTGAATTATAATATGATAAGCCTGCTCTGTGTCCTTCAAATATGGGACTCAAAGGGAGAAACATAAAGTTAAAAAAGTTAGGAAAGTTGTGATAAATTGTGACATAGTTTAGCACTGTAGATAATGGGTATCTTTATCCAGTGGCACGGTAGAGCACTGCTGGATTGTGACAGTAGCAGACGAAATGAAGAAAGGGTCAAATGCTCACCGAATTTACTCTCAGAATGACACTTGTGAGTGGTTCTTAACCAGGAACAGTAGATTTATCAAACAGAAATGTACTTCTTTTTCACACCAAATTTTCACAATATTCACACCAGAGGTGTCTAGTGCCAGTGTACCCGATTCCCTCAATGGGTGCTCAAAGGGATTACTTTACCCAGAGCCTACAACCTGTTGAGTGTCTCCTCGGGTAGTATGACACACTGAACCTCCTTGGTGAAGCACAAAGTCAGGTGCTAAATAACAGCTGCTATGCTGCCATGGGCTTCATCTCATTCACACAGTCCCTTATCACTAACTTCACTTGGGCCTTGGTTACCTTAGAGCAGTGATCTCCAACCAGTGGCTTGTGAGTAACATGTTGCTCACCATCCCCTTGGATGTTGCTCCCTTTGGCCTCAAAGCAGGTGCTTATTTTTTAATTCCTGCCTTGATTGCAAGTTTTGGTTGTATAAAAAAACCCTTGGATGTTGCTCCCAGTGGCCTCAAACCATGCACTTATTTTTGAATTACTGACTTGGAGGCAAGTTTTTGTTGCATAAAAAAACACATATTCTACCAAACAGAGCCTCAAGTGGCTTGACAGACATAGGGGCTACAAAATGGCCAGTCAAAGCACTTATTTGGCACCCCAAGAACATTTTTCCTGCTAGCGTGGCTCCCCAACTCCTTTAACATCTGAATGTTGCTCTCGTGTTCCAATAGTTGGGGATCCGTGATGTAAAGGCTACCAAATAGCCAACCACAGCCAATATTTGGCATCCCTCTGGAACTATTTTCATACTTGTGTTGCTCCCCGACTCTTTTTAAATTGAATTAGAATTTCTGACACTTACTTTTCAGTTCACTTTTAGATTTGGGTTCACATTGTGAAGTACAAGGACTCCTCCTTTCCACCATGTGTGCCCTTCCATAGAATTCTGTGTGCGTTGCAATGAACTAGATTGAGTGGTTTGTCTGTTGGAAACGCACCTGATTTGCTGTTTTCTACAAACACACAGTGCATATTTCTCCATTAAAATGATCTCTACAAGGAATTCAGACTAAGGATAAAAACTTTCTATTTAGGAAAACGCAGCAAAGCAGTGCCCACACATTGAGAACAGGAGCTTCAATTAAAACCAGAGGCTGATCTCCCTGAGGAGGAAAGAGGGATTTATAATGTACTGAATTCTACATTAGTTCCAAGCAACACAAGAAGAACAGATTTGATTTCTCTGATGAATTGCAGTAGTATTCCAGCTGACCTCCGCATAAAGCCAACCTCCCAGGCCAAAAGGAAAGTTGCAGTGCAAACACCAGCACGCTATTTATTTATTGATCCAATACATGGGAGACTGGAATCAGGCTGAAAGCATTCTAGCCGCGACATAGTTCCAAATGCCCAAAACTTGGTGGTCTTCATTGCAGCCTTGGCCTAGCTATTTTGTGGTTTGAGAGCACCTTATTATTGTATTTCAATCTCTGATTAACTATATTCCCCAAATAGAGCACTTTTTACCTTGCCCTGCACTCCCAGGAGACTTGCACTCCATTCAGTACTGCCTCTTTGGTGTGGAACAGTACACAGTGGAGGTTCTAGGTTTGGGCGATGTGGTGTTTTCTAGAATGCCTCTTAGTTTGTGCTAGGGGGGCTTAAGATGTTGGGGAACCCTGTAACGTTTGACCCTACTACCTGCCAATGGGTAAGGTGCACCTGAAGCAAAGCACATTTCTCAAAGACCATTGTACTGCCAGTGGTGTAACTATAGAGGAAGCAGACCCTGCAGCTGCAGGAGATATAGGGGCCCAATGAGGGCCTAATTCATATACAGTTTCAATAAATATTACACCACGCAGGAACATTTTTCATGCTTGTGTTGCTCCCCAACTCTTTTTACATCTGAATGTTGCTCACAGGTAATAAAGGTTTTAGACCCCCATACTAGACTCTAATACACCCTAACCAAACCAGACTGTCACGGCCCGCTACGCCATGTTCATTTATATACCTTCTTCAGGCCCACCTAATCTCACGCTTACATTTTCCGGAGTCTAATTGGCAAGTCTTGGAGACCTGTTTTTTTTTAGATTTGCTGTGCTAAGCTTCCTGGTACCCCTGACACCTCCTGAAAAATTAGATTTCTGTCTCTGTTTGACATGTGTATTCTTTGCTCAACCGCGCTCGTAAAACCGCAGCTCTCTGAGCCTTGCTGCATGTAGCCGGCTGATTTATTGGCAAGGCACAGATTTATAATGAGGGAACAAGAGGCTTTGATGACCCTAAGCTATATTTATTCACATATCACGCAGGCCCATCCATGCAGCTCAAACGGTGTCGTTGCGTGGTGTAAAACGCGCATTGTGAAATGAGCGCCCTGAACGTCTCCCAGGGCAAGACATTTTAAGTCAGATCTGAAGGAAAGGAAGGAACAAAATAATCAGTTGGCGCGGCCTGTCTTGTTTAGGCAGATGTCCTAGAACACAGCAAATTGAGAGATGCCTTGAGCTTGACCCATAATTCATCAGCCACACAGAGACATTATATAACATGGTGTTGTGCCAAAGCAAGTCAGAATACGCACACACGGGGACAAACGTGGAGCTATAGGATCTGTCTCTCCTGGATCACATTAATGGCTGACTTTTTCCCGATTCAAAAAAGGGATCTATGAACAGAGGCAGGGTTAAGTTGTAACAATCATGACAATACCATTAATGCCTCAATGCCCTGCCAAAACAAGGAGGAATATTTAATTGTATGCATTATTTATATCTATAAAATGATTTAAAGCTGCCAAAATCCTTGCGTCTTTACCAATAGCAATGAATGTTTTTGTTTTTTATTTTAGCTTTCTTGAAATGACAGAATATGCAAGCAGAATTGTAAAAAAGAAACAAAAATACACGTGACAAGACATAGGGGCCTATTTATTAAGTCTTGATTGTTCTGGTCGAGTTTTTAAAGGGGAAAACTTGAATTTTTAGAGATTTATTATATCCCAAAGCTGCTTAAAATCCAAATCCGAACATACTCCATCTCTAACCTGTCGAGGTTATGTAGAAGTCAATGGCAGATGTTACTGAAGATGTTTCTTGACATTGTGATCCGCACTGGTTTTCGTCCGATAATCCGATACATTTGAGTTTCTGGAGTGTCACTTCGAAAAAGTCGTACGGCTCGATTTTGTCTCAACATTTTTTTGCTCCGGCTTTTTCATGAAGAATTATTGATAAATTAGTTAAATTCGTGGATGGGAGTAAGGTTGACTTTGTTTGAATAAAAAAAAAATAGATAAACTGGAGTTTTAGTAAATACCCCCCATAATGTAATATTAATACGTTTTTATTTCTGGAGCAGAAATATTTATCTTGCTGTACTTTATTGCCCCTTTTTGTCAACATTCTGTGTTGGGGTTTATTATAGTGGAACCAGCCTTACTGTTTGCACTAGACTAACGTGCCCAAGACTGTAACAAGGCTTTCCTTAGTCCAATTTTACTGGTTGGCCCAATCGGGCCCCAGTGGGGACTTCTGTTTGTGAGCTGCTAGCTGGGGTCTCTAGCACTGATTAGAAGTTTCTGTAACTTTGTAGTAGTTGGAAACGAGCCAAATTATCTTATTGAAACAGAGCAAGGGGGATGGAACATCTTACAGCAGGACCTGTCCACCTCAGGAGCCCCCATGACCACCAGCCAGCAGCACCCAGTATATGGGGACCAAATTGGGCTCAGCAATCTGATCATATTTTTCTTTATGAGCTTATGACTTTTACTTGGCCTTTGGTTGGAAGTACGTACAATGCCTAAAGAGTTTATTTATAAAGAAAGTTTAGGTTTATCGATGCACAGTTTATTTTATATTTTTGGATTTTGTGTATTTAAGATAGATCTGTTTTTCTCTGTAAATGAGCTATGTCTATATGTTTCTTCGGTTGGTGTTTTTTCAATAAAAATCTAGAACACTGTTGCATTATAGTCAAAAAGCCTGATTTTTAGAATAATAATCTGTCCTAGCCTTCAACCTGTGCCTTCAAGGTCAGGTCTGTTTTAGCCTCCAACCTGTGCCCTCAAGGTCAGGTCTGTCTTAGCCTCCAACCTGTGCCTTTAAGGGCAGGGCACAGATTGGAGGCTAGGACAGACTGAGAACTATCTCCAAAAGATGGGGAAGATAGGAATGATGACAACAAGAGAGGTCAAAACACAGACCAGAAGTCAACAAAGGAAGTCCATAGAATGATCAGAAAAACAAGGTTGGTGCACAGTAGATGGCAATAGATTAAATTGTGGTCAAGCTACTTAAGATGGCAAGTCAAGGCCAACACAAACAGAAGAGCTTAGAAAGGGGGAGTGAATGTATTTTGAGACTACCAGTAGTTGGCTTCCCATTGGAGACCTTATAACTGCATGTTGTATGTATATATTGCCGCCAGTCTAGCTCTGTGGAGGCTAAGCCTCCCTAATCCTACATTTTGATCTGCCTTTAATAGCAAATAGCATACCATCACTGTGCCCTCCATCCTACAAGAGGTATGATTCAATGTACCAAAAAATATTGACATTTTGGGGATCCCTTACTATAGCTACTATGGGTACTATAATGCTATGGTAACTATAGAACGAAGTTCAAGAGCTGTGGTAAAAAATAGAGGATGACAGTATTCTTTTAAAGTGATTGCTCACCTTAGAGTTAACTTTTAGTATGATGTCGAGCGTCATATGCAATTGATTTTTATTTTTTATTATTTGGGGTTTTTGAGTTATTTAACTTTTTATTCAGCAGCTCTGAAGTTTGAGCAATCTGGTTGCTAGTGTCCAAATTACCCTAGTGACCATGCACTGATTTAAATAAGAGACTGGAATATGAATAGGAGAGGCCTGAATAGAAAAATGAGTAATAAATAATTAGCAATAACAATTAATGTGTAGCTTTACAGAGCATGTGTTTTTTTAGATGGGGCCAGTGACCCCCATGTGAAAGCTGGAAAGAGTCAGAGGAAGAAGGCAAATAATTCAAAAACTATGAAAAATAAATAATGACAACCGAATGAAAAGTTGCTTAGGCTTGGTCATTCCATACATACTAACAGTTAACTTTAAGGTAAACCATCCCCTTGACCAGGGTTTTACTAAAGGAAATTATTAATTATTACTGGATATGTAGGCAACTACATAGGATATAATGGCATGGATTTTACAGACTGTGGTTGGTAGGGTCCATCTTGTGTCCCCCGTTTAAAAGGAACAGTGGTTAATATCCAAGCTCCACGTTTCTGGCGAGAATTCCAAGTCCTTCCGAGCACCAGATCTAGCACGTGGGTTAAATAAAGACTCCATTATGCAGTGCGTTTAGTATAAAGATTAGCCTCTTACTGTAAATAGTTCTGCCAGGTTATTTATAGTGTGTCCTTGGTTGAACATTTTAGGCTGAAAGGGTTTTTTTTTTTTGTTAAATAATTCTAAAGTCATGTTTAAGCATGAGAAACATTAGTGGAGAATATAATATTTCATCTCCGCTGAATCTGGGACTGAAGCTCGGTTACCTCGTCCAGTAATTAACGTCCATTTCTGCGTGGGCTTTAAATACCAGTTCAGACCCAGGGAACATATGACTGAGCTAAAAGCTGCTATTAGCTCCCCTAACATGTTGCGTGCAGATGGATGGATGGAGGCGGCCATCTCTACTAGGCTCGTGGTCGGCTGCAAAACAAAATAGTCAGCTTGGCTCCAAGAAATCTGCCGGACAAGTGTGGGCTTGTCATCGTCTACAGCAGTGATCCCCATCAATAGCTCGTGACCAACATGTTGCTCCCCAACCCCTTGGGTGTTGCTTTCAGTGGTCTCAAAGCAGGTGATTATTTTTCAATTCCTGGCTTGGAGGCTCTCCTGTAAGTTGCCAGTCCACATAGGGGCTACCAATAGCCAATCACATCCCTTATTTGGCACAACCCAGGAACATTTTTCATGCTTGTGTTGCTCCCCAACTCTTTTTACATCTGAATGTTGCTCACGGGTGAAAAATGTTGGGGACCCCTGGTCTACAGTAACTGTCAATAACCTGACTGCATGAACCAGTGTATATACAGTATACAGTGGCATAACTAGATGTTACTGGGCCCCACAGCAAAATAATTTTAGGGCCCCCCAACTAGTGATGTGCGGGTCGGGTTTTTCCTGATATCAGCGCTCCCTCCACCCTAGCCCAATTTCCATGTTCCTTTTATAGACCCGTTCCGCCCCGCCGATTGCGTCACAAAAGGGACGAGGTGAGCAGGCTCGCGTTTATAAAAGTTGAACCCGGAGTGGGCATTGTAAGGTTGCGGCGGGGAGAGCAGGCAGAAGAGCTCAACCCCGACCCTCCCGTCTGTGGGTTCCGCGGGCATCGGACCGGCCCGCACATCACTACCCCCAACATATCCAGAGATTTCCTGTTTTAACAATATATGTTGAAATTGCTGATTCATTAGGACCTCATGGGCCCCCTATACCTCCTGGGCCCCTCTGCAGTTGCAGGGTCTGCTTCCTCTGTAGTTACAGCCATGTATATATACAGTACATAGTGGTATGCATCTGAAAGGTTAGATAGATCCCCTGAAGGGTGGATTTATAAACATTAGTACAGGGTTATGGGTTTCTTCACTTATCTCCGAATTACGGAAAGACCATCTCCCATAGACTCCATTTTATCCAAATAATCCAAATTTTGAAAAATGCTTTCCTTTTTCTGTGTAATAATAAAACAGTAGCTTGTTCTTGATCCCAACTAAGATATAATTAATCCTTATTGGAAGCAAAAACCAGTCTGTTGGGTTTATTTAATGTTTACATGATGTTCTAGTAGAATTAAGGTACAAAGATCCAAATTACGGAAAGATCCGTAACATGATTTTCTAGTAGAATTAAGGTACAAAGATCCAAATTATGGAAAGGTCCCTTATCTGGAAAACTCCAGGTCCCGAGCATTCTGGATAACAGGTCCCATACCTGTTATTGACTGAGATTACACTACTGTTTGTGACACAAGGCAATTTTGTGCTCTGCAAGTTGCAAATGTGCAAAAACATGGTGGTTTGTACTCTTTTTTTCCCTTCCCTGCTGCTGGGTTAAAGTGACATTTATATAGGGCTGAAATATATTAGGGATACACAAAACTATTTTGGTATTTGGCCAAATCCTGAATTCTTTGTTAAACATTTGACTGATTACGGAACTGAATCCAAATGCTAATTTGCATGTGCAATGGGAAGGGGCATAGGGGTCCGTATACTAAAGTCCGGTAAAAATATGCGCACGAAATATAGACAGATTTATCGCCAAATATGTTTTCACCAGTTTACTAACCTGCAGTAAATATAAATTTGCAAATTTTCTCGCGCAAGAATATGTTTTCGTCAGTTAGCGCATTTGCTGAAAATAACGCTATGTACACATTAATGCCTGGTTTACTAAACAGCAAAATGTACCAAAGACAAAATTAACGCCAGAATAGTCGCAACATTTTACTGCCATCTATATAGTGGTGGTAATTTATTTTTTCCCACAAAATTCTCAAGGGGACAGGAAATATCCCATAACACCTTGTTTTACCCATCATTCTGTTCCTGTTACCATTCCTGACAAGAGAAGAGAGAAGTGACTGGATAATCAAAGATGTTTTGGATTATTCTTTTGTCTGCTGCTACAGCAGCTTTATCAGATGAAAGACGAATTATGGCTAGGAGGGACCAAAGGCTTCGTCAGCCTAGATTAAACTACATTTATACGATGCACACAGATTTATTGGTAAAACTTGTTTATGAATTTTATTTATATGATTCTATTGGCAGGGGGGTAATGTGTATGTATTGATGTATGGATTTATTTGATGCATAAATGTTTGATTGAGGGAAATCTGTTTACTGTGTTGTTGATAATAACTATAAAGTTCAGCAGTTTTGAAGATACATATCGGGCCATAAATCGTGCCATAATAAACGCCATAAAACAAGACTATTTTATGGCATAAATATTTGCAAACTTCATTTGTCGCCAGAAAATTCCGCAACTCGCTAAAATTACCGATAACGTAAGCTGGTTCGTCAACGTACTTACCGCAAGTGATCGCAATGACTTCTGAGCGCATCGCTGTTTAGTAAACGTAGTCGATGCGAATATTCTGGCGGAAAAATATAACATGCGGAAACATATCGTCAAATTTACCGCACTTTAGTAAACGGACCCTATAGATTGTTTGTGTTTCAAAAAGTCATTTGACTTTAAGGATTCAGATTTGGTTCGGCCAGGCACTTGGATTCAGCCGAATCTGAAACCTGCTGAAAAAGGCCTAATTCAGAACCATATTCTGGATTCCGTGTATATATATATATATATATATATATATATATATATATATATATATATATATACAGTATATGATTGTATGTATGTATGTATGATGTTAATCAATGAATGGGCTAAATTGTGTGGGTAATTACTAAATGATGCGTTAATGCCTGGCAGTGAAGGGATTAACACATCTGTTGTTAGTGTTTATGGCAACACTGCTTATATCTTGGCTCCAGCAGCGACATGAGGATATCCACATCAGGCCAAAAAACATTTGGCTTGGCTGGTGCTATTGGATGAGAAGCTAAAGTTGGCCAAGCGTGTGGGCATAAAGGCTCATTAGTGTGCAATGGCAGCCTACGATGGTGATATAAGCAAGATGTATTCTTGTTGAAAGCAGAAGATACGCCCCCTGGAACTCGCAGAAATAGCTAAAGAAGCGCGAGCCTGGTTTCAAGAAAATGTGAAAATAGCAGAAAAAAAGCAACGGCGTGAGCTGGTCGCATTTTGTTTAAATGCAATTAGTGCAGGCCAGTAAGTTGCATTCATTATGTGTCTCCTCTTCCTACTTTTTTCCATTCCTCTTCTCTTTCCTTCTGCCCAGTATCCCCTTGTGCCTCCTCAGTTTAACCCTTATAGTTACTTCAAAGGTAGACTAGCCATAAGGGGTTATGTGGTTCAGTCTCAGTGCCTTAAAAAGCAATATTTAGAATATATATATTATATGATAACATGACCACCATTAGCCCACTAGTACAGAGCCATTACGTCCTTATTGTCTTCTTATGGTGGCATTCCTCATGATATTTAATGCTTTGGCTTGATGTGGAACTCATGAAGTGGCCTAGGACAGGTGGAAGGCCAGGCAGAAAACATAGGTCACTAGGCTGGGTAGATTAGAGGTATAATGAAACTTAAATGAGGGTCTCCAAAACGAAAGTTGTTACTAAACACATTAAGGAAGAGGCCCAGGTGCACCGCCTTGAGCCCTCAGCACGGGGAGTGGATAAACCGAAACATATTGTGAAGCAGGTACTCAAATAAAGGCAATCTTCCACTAGGTAGTTAAAGTAAAAGTTGAAGTAAAAAGATTTATTGTGTCCACAGCCTTACGCATTTCATGTCAAACGATTGCCTTCATTCGAGTGTTTGGGTAGATTAGAAGGTTGGGCCTTCCAGGAGATCTCCTGCTGTCATGGTGGGCCAGTAGAAGTGAAACCATGAAAACTTACACAAGACTGAGTCAGTAACATCTTTATAGAAGCAATCAGGTAATACATACAGTATATATATTATATATATATATATATATATATATATATATATATATATATATATATATATATATATATAATGCTTCTTATAGAGGGCTCCAATGATCATTCCCTGGTGAATTGTGCTTAGTGCAAATGAGTACCTATGCTGGAATAGATTTATAGTAACTTCCATTCCTTGTTTGCAGCCTGGCCATAACTACATTGATGTTCAGCAACATTCTTGGACTACAAGGTCATGCCCCCTTCTATCTACTCTGTAACTAGATATTAAACACATGAGGAACATTGTGGGAGGTAATAAGGAACTTGTGGCCAGCCTGCCAGAGAGTCCTTGTTGTCTTCATATGGTGGCCTTCCTCAGGATACTTAATGCTTTGGCTTGATGTGGATTCATGAAGTGGCCTGGGATACAGGAGGAAGGCCAGGCGGAAATCATAGGTCACGAGGCTGGATAGATTAGAGGATCTACAGAAGGTTGGGCCTTTCAGGAGAGCTCTTATTGTCGTGAAACATTGAAAACTTACACAATAACATCTTTATAGACGCAAGGTATCAGAAAGCAACCAGGAAATAATTATAGAGATAATGCTTCTTATAAAGGGCCTCTATGACCATTCCCTAGTGAATAGTGCAAATAAGTACCTATGCTGAAATAGATTTATAGAAATTCCCATTCCTTGTTTTGGTAAAACCTATGGAAGTTTGCAGCCTGGCCATAACTACATTGATGTTCAGCTACATTCTTAGACTACAAGGTCATGCCCCCTTCTATCTACTTTGTAACTGGATATTAAACACATGAGGAACATTGTGGGAGGTGATAAGGAACTTGTGACCAGCCTGGCAGTGAAACAATGGCTGCTAAAGCAAGGCAGAAAGTGCAAACTAAAACAGAAGTACTTTTATAGCAAATAGAAAATAAAAATACTTTTGGCCCTCAATACAATATTTCCACCAGACAAATTCATATGGAAAATAGAATTTAAATTCTCATCTTCCACTGCTTGTTGAGTGTTGCTTCAGCAGGAGAGTCCAGCTCTGGTGCAAGGTCATTAGAAGGCTTAGGAGAAAGGAAGGAAGCAAATCACTTCTTGCCAGTAAATACACATCTATAACATGACTTATTTCCCCTGGCATTCATCCCAGGCTCAGGCTAACCTCTGTAACATACAGGTTAGTGCCAAACAAATGATCAACTCCTTTGAGCTTATTATTCTGTATAAACATCATAACTTACGTCTATGGCTCTAAGTTCCAAACTTACCAGGCAGCGCCAGTATTGGATCAGTATCGAAAAGAAGCACATGGAATATTTTCATTGTATTTTCTAGATCAGTGATCCCCAACCAGTGGCTCATGAGTAACATGTTGCTCACCAACACCTTGGGTGTTGCTCCCAGTGGTCTCAAAGCAGGTGCTTATTTTTCAATTCCAGGCTTGGAGGCAGGTTTTGGTTGCATAAAAACCAGGTGTACTGCCAAACAGAGTCTCCTGTAGGCTGCCAGTCCACATAGGGCTACCAAATAGGCAATCACAGCACTTATTTGACACCCCCGGGAACTTCTTTCCATTTCAATGTGGCTCACAGGTAAAAAAGGTTGGGGACCCCTGTTCTAGATCTATATTTACGTTTCTTGGTCAATATCTTCCCTTAATACCTTTAAGAGAATGGTGGATAAAAAGTCAAATTTTTTGTTGAAACTTAGTATCACTGAGCAGTGCAAGGACATCGTCATCATTTTTAGGTCAGAAGGTCCATTGAGCAGGCTGGGCCACCATCAGGTTGTTGTAAAAGACCCTGGAAATTTTGGAACTGGGGGGGCCTGAAAAGCAATTCTTTTTTTTTTCTTTTAAGCTTTGCAAAATCAGACCCTACCACTACAAGACAACACCGGGGCACCACTGGTCCTCTTGTGCTGGTCACCTGGCTAATGATCACATCATCATAGGGACTTGTGCAGGCCCATTGGGAGAGAACAGCAACAACAGGCTGAAGTAGTCCTTGCCCAATGTAATTTTCAAACCTACTTAATAATAGACCAATCCCTAGCCAGATATCTGTTGGGTATGCCACTGGTTTGTCCCATGCATAATGCACGGGCCAATAAGCTGCCTACTATGTCTGGAGGGGCAAAGTCAACATCTGTTATTTGCCCATATATGACCACCTTATTATCGTTATTGATGCTTCTGAGTAATTTTTAAACCTCACATAGGAACCTATGACAGGTATAGGATGTGTTATCTGAAAACTCATTATCCAGAAAGCTCCTAATTACAAGAAGGCCATCACCAATAGACTCCATAAAAATTTTCAAAAATATTTCCTTTTTCTCTGTAATAATAAAACAGTACCTTGTACTTGATCCCAACTGCAATACAATAAATCCTTACTAAAGTCAAAACAACCCTATTATCTAATGTTTAAGTGATTTTTAGTTGACAAAGTATGGAGATCCAAAGACCCCTTATCCGGAAAACCCCAGGTCCCAAGCATTCTGGATATCAGGTTATTTGCCATGTTTTAATGCCCACTTCTAAATCACTGATAAATAAAAAAGTGGCCCCAATAATGAACCTTATGAGACACCATGGACTTTTGACTTCAAGTCCCTCTCTACAAGATGTTTTCAAGACCTTATATAAATGACACATTACTCGTTTATTTGGCAAGCCAAAATACTGTGCTTGGGTCACTGAAACAAAATGATCACCAATAAAATTGAAAACTCAATTTATAACCCATCTTTTACATTTACTATTTAATAAAGATGTCCAACATTCACCTTTCCTTTTTGCCTCATCGCATTTCTCCACTTGACACTTTGTTCTGTTCTGAAAGTTTATTGAAAATGTTTGGGTGAAACATTGGAGAGAATTGCTGAAAATGATTATACCATGACAATTTCACGAAATGATTTGTAAAATTTCAAGAGAAAACATATTGAAAAAAAAAAAACAGATAACATTAGCTTGATGGCGGTGGACAGATTTTGGGGCAATACAGATTAAGTCAACCTCTATGACTGTCACCTGCATGTCTATTTTTTTTAACTTGTTTCTTCTGACTAAGATTTTGGAGTGAGTCCAGTAACAACCAATCTGTGATTTGAGGACACAAATCTATTTTTTTCACGTTGACATTTGGACGGCTCTCGATGAAGAATGTGCACTGGCAGGACAATAAAGGTTGCAAATCCTTCTAGGAGCTCATAGCATCAAAATGCATTGGCTTCAAGAGTATCAGATTGATCACACACGGACAAGATAGTTCTATTCTTGTAATGTAAGAAATCCAGGCCTGCACTCTACCGGCTATCCCTGTGATTGTGTTCCATCTTAAAATACCCCAACCCCAATATTTTTTACATTTAAATCTATAATCTTTGATGTCTAGTAATAGGGCTAAATACATTTGTTTACTATGTATTTCTAAATATTTCTTAGCTTGGTTTATTCTATTGTAGCGCTATAGTAAACTGACTTTACTGTGGTCAGTTTAAGCTACTATCAGTGTGTGGTTATAACACATATGAGGCCCCCTCTCTCAGGGGTAAGCCCTCACAGCGGGGTGGAGGCAGGGTGTAGTGCAACTGTAACCAGGTGCAATAGCACAATTATGGGTGCCAGTAGTTCTTTAACGATTAAACAATGAACTGTCTTTATTTAACATAGCACATAGCACATATCCACAATGGATCTTAGAACAATCAGACAGCATAAAGGTAGCATATACTCACAGTACCAGTATAGGCTGAATCCCTACAGGCCAGGGAATATACAGCAGAGAGTGTTGCAGCTTGTGAAAGGTATTGCCCAGTTTTCAGGATCTCTTTCAATGGCAGTCTAGGGGAAATCCTATGATCCCTAGTCTCAACACTTTAGTCCCTACTCCGGGTCAATAATATCCTGGGATCTTAATCCCTCTAATATCCTCACGGAGCCTTGAGCTGCTCAACTAAATAACCTCTCTATCACTCCTAGAGTGATCTATAAAAGAGTATTCTATCTAATTACTAGGGCCAATGCGCCTAGGGTCGACATCGACCCATTATCTTTCAGCCTGCTTGGTTGGGCTAAAGTAATGGACCCAGACCTCATGGTTCCCAAGACCTTTACACTCTGACACAGTGCCATCTGGTGTACACTGTGAGAACTACAGGGGTTACATAAGCACAAGGTCCCACTTAGGCATCCATATTACTAGGGATGTGCCTGTCTGTAATGTATAAGGGTGTCTAAATGTTCACATCCCTACACTACATATATATATATATATATATATATATATATATATATATATATATATATATATATATATATATATATATATATATTTATATATATATATATATATATATATATATCACACCAGACATTATTGGGTTTATTTATTAAAGTGCCAATGCCAAAAACTTGAAAAATTTGAATTTTATTTTACTTTCAAATCCTAATTTTTAGTGGGAAAAAAACTTTTTCGAGATTTATTATACCCTGAGGATGGAAAAAGTCTGAATCCTAAATCCAGCATATCAGACCTACCTAAATTGTATATAGGTCAATGGGAGAAGTCCCTGTCCTATTTGGAATTTTCTGTGGTCTGTGCTGGAATTAGCCTAAAAAAATCTGACTTTTTCAAAATTTTTAGGCAAAAATACAAAAAATGTGGGCTTTTCGGGAAAAAGCCCGAAAAAGGTGTGATTCACGAAAAACGTTGTACGATTTTTCCTTTATTTTTTTGTGTTTGTCCGCAATCTGATAAAATCATGATTTTTTAAATAATAAATAAGGTCCAATTGTGGATTCTAGTTTGGTCGGACTTTTTTGATTAAAATAGACAAATAAATTGGGATTTTGATATATAAGGCCCCCAACAAGTCTTCACTCCATTAACTGGAGTAAGAATATCTCTTCTAATGATACACACAGACACACACACATATATATATACTATATACGAAATTAAAGCACTCACAGCAATAGTCCAATTCAGGCAAATTCTTGAATATTTCATGGTAAGACCATACTTCGACGCGTTTCACTAGGGACTGTCATCAGGATGTACATATAGAAACCATTAACCATCTTAAATACCCCACTCTTGGTCGTCCCATACAGTATAAATATATATATATATATATATATATATATATATATATATATATTTACATTTATTGACAATGTTTCCTCTTGTTGCTGCCATATGCCAAGAAGAATCTACAAATAAATAGTAGGATTTTTTTATTTTTGGCAAGGTCTCCTTCAACAGAAAATTATATAGAAACCTACAGCCAAAGTATACATGTGCAACAGCTAACAAAACATTGTATTAGAGGCATTGTAAATGTTTTTTGGTTGAAACAAAATAAGTTATACGATTTTTATGAAATTAATTTTTGCTGCTAAGGTGGTGGTGCTATGCTTTACTGCGTTGGGGCAAATTTATGAGAATGTAATGCATCATGGATTGTGTAGAAATAAACTTCCACCAAATGTAGCTGATTTTACGGAAATAATATTTTTCTACATGTATACAAAATTTATATTTTTTGGCTGAGATTTCTGCAGTTGGAAGGTTCAGTTCACTGTCCTATTAAGGCAGGCTTACAGCATAGGAAATGGACAGCACTTTTCCATTTATTATATTTAATAAAATACATAAATCTAATAGTCATTGATTACATTATTTCTGACTTCAAAATAATAATTCACATCTCTGCAGAGCCAGATATTTAATAATACACAGGACTGACCAATTATGGATTTTGAAAACTTGAAAAATTTAGCATGTATTCAGCATGGAAAAATTCAGCAAGAAAAATTCAGCATGGATTTTGTTCTTTTATTATAGCTAGGGTTCTCCCGTGTTTTATACAGAGGTTAAGCCAATGAGGTATTCTGCAATTGTACAAATTAACCTAATTTGAAAAGGCAATATTTAGAATACAAGTATAGGATCTGTTAATGGAATGGAATACCCATTATCCAGAAAGCTCTGAATTATGTAAAGTCTTAAAAATGATTTCCTTTTTCTCTGTAATAATAAAACAGTACCTTGTACTTGATCCCAACTAAGATATAATTAATCCTTATTGGAAGCAAAACCAGCCTTTCGGGTTTGAATAATTTTCTAGTAGATAAAAATATTAAGGGACCAGTAACAGCACAATATGATAAATATTAGGGATGCACCAAATCTACAATTTTTGGATTAGGCGAATCCCCAACCAAATTGGAACAGCAGGGAAGTGTTAAATTTCCTTATTCGTGTGATGAAAAGTCACATGATTACAAGGATTCCATTTGGCCAGGCACTTGGATTTGATAGAATCCTAATCCAAAGTCTGAATTTGGTGCATCCCAAATAAATCTAATATATCCAATGGCCATTATTAATGACATACCATATGGCAGAGGTACCTCCTCTGATAAAGCACCCAAGAGTGTGAAACACGGCTATTGGGTTTGTTATATAATATTTGCATTGAATAAACATATTATGGGTGGAGATACTTTACAGAGCCAAGCCAGTGAGGCATCCTAGGCAACCATTGGTTTAAGCCATTAAGATGGACATTAGGGGGCAGATTTACATAGGGTCGAATATCGAGGGTTAATTAACCCTCGATATTTGACTGCCGAATGTAAATCCTTTGGCTTCGAATATCAAAGTCGAAGGATTTAGCACTATTCCTACGATCGAAGAAATAATTGTTCGATCGAACGATTAAATCCTTCGAATCGAATTTCAGAAAATTGTTAGGAAGCCTATGGGGACCTTCCCCATAGGCTAACATTGGCCTCGGTAGGTTTTAGGTGGCGAACTAGGGGGTCAAAGTATTTTTTAAAGAGACAGTACTTCGACTATTGAATGGTCGAATAGTCGAACGATTTTTACTTCGAATCGTTCGATTAGAAGTCGTAGTCGAAGGTCGAAGTAGCCTATTCGATGTTCGAAGTAGCCATATTCGACCATTCGAAATTCAAAGTATTTTTTCTTCTAATCCTTCACTCGAGCTAAGTAAATGGGACCCTAGAAATAGACGGTTAATACACCCAGTACTGGCAGCATTGCCTTGTACAGAACTCTGTTGGCTTCAGGTATTCTTGCTAGGATCTAAGGGAACACTCATCCTCAACCAGAGCCCCACATTCACCATAGGACCAGACTCCCTTACCCCGTGCAACCTGGTTGGTTGACTTTTCAAACATATTCTTGGTGCATTTGAGACAATTCAATTCAAGAGAAATATTCCCAAAGACCAGTTCCTTTAAATTCCCTTGCAGCATAATCATACTTTAGACTTCTTAAGAAAATACGGCTGACAGCTGGCTGCTTAAGGCCGGAACATGTGGCTCTGCTAAGCCACCAAGAAGCAAAGTCCAAGAGGGTGAATTGAAGAACGGGACTGAGGTTTCCAGTTTCCACGTGGGAGATCTGTGTTCAAATCCCTGTATCATCTAATGATCACAGCAAATAACTCTTAGGTTTCAGTGTCAAAAAATAGATGGAATATTCAAGATGGAGCCATATTTTTAAAAATGACATCACTGTATCCACATGTAACCTTTTCTATAGGGAGATTTCAGTCTGGCCCTTCATTTGTATGGGGTTTGGAATCAGGCCATTAACAGAAAAAGGTTCCCTTCCAAAAGTATACTAGTAAAATCAGAACCAGTTGTTGCTAGGGTCGCAGAGATATAGGAGACCCTGGGGGCAGTCAAAACGGTTTCATTATACTGTAGATGTGTCCCTCACCACATCAAGTCATATGACCAATCAAAGCTGTCAAACTGATTCATGACCCTATTCACCTCTTTTATTGGGTTATAAGCTGACCCTAAATTACACGTCCATTTAATTCTGCAGCGTGATTGGTCCGATCAGTGGAGTTTTTTGCTGGTGAGAATAAGATTTCTCGAACGACCTAACATTAGTAAGTTTAGTAAGGCAGAAGAAGCAACATCATTTCTTTCACCACATTTTGTAAAAGATTAAGGGGGTTATTTATCAAACTCCGAATTTATCCCAATATTTTCTGCTACAAACTCCGATCAAATCCGCTCTGGTTTTTACCCTTATTTATTATAAAATTTTCCAGAAAATTTGATTTGTGGGAAAAATCAGATTTTCCTGATGTTTTATCTGATTTTCACAATTTTTTCAGAATTTTCACCTGAAAACTTCAGGGTATTGCATGAAACCCAGTGCACATCAAAAAAATCATAGGGACTTCTCTCATTGACTTATATGCAACCTGGACAGGTCTGAGATGCCGGATTTTCAGATTCAAACTTTTCCATCCTCTGGGTTTAATAAAGTCCGATTTTATAAAAAAAAAATCACAAATTTTTCGTGATTTTTTCATTAGGGGGCACATTTACTTAGCTCGAGTGAAGGGTTAGAATGAAAAATACTTTGAATTCCCCATAAGCTTTCCTAGCAACTTCTGATCGAAGGAAAATCTTTCGATCGATGGATTAAAATCCTTCGAATCGTTTGTTTCGAAGGATTTAATCGTTCGATCGAACTAAATGCGGTAAATCCTTCGACTTCGATATTCGAAGTCGAAGGATTTTACTTCGATGGTTAATTAACCCTCGATATACGACCCTTAGTAAATGTGCCCCCTGGAGTTTAGTAAATAACCCCCTAAGTGACAGAATTCTAGCCAGAACTAACTCAATTTATACAAAGAATTAAATGGGAGGAACTGTGGCATGATATAGTCCCATCATACACAAATTTATCCCTTGAGTTTTCGGAGGGTTTTCTACAGGTCTCCAGATTTCTTTCTTCTTAACTTGTGCCCCTTTTATATGTACGCCGCATTTCTTTGTCCTATTTAGCCTTTTGTAACTGATTATCCTTACAAAGATATTACAGCCTACATCCATTTTCTGTAACATTAATGATTTGCATTATCTATATTTTGTCAGCAAGGCCATGTCTGGTACCCGGCAGAAGGCGGAAAACCTTGCTCATAATCTATCATCTACATTCTCTCCGCATTAGTTAGGAGACTGGCATGAAAAACAAGCACCGTTCCAATTTTTCCAGCTGTCTCTCTTTTCCCTCTGATCTTTCGGTACACTCTCCCAAGCGTATATTTAACCTAAAGATGCATACATTTCGGGCCAGATTTATATAAAATGTTTGGCCAACTTTTTTCCCTATTTTTGAAAAATATAAACCCCTCTAGCATAACATTTTACAAGGGGCTGATTTATAAACAATCACATTTTTATTTTTTTCCAAGAATCTCTAAAAATGTGTCATATTTTCCTATTTTTCTTAAAAGCTCTAAAAACTTGAGATTTATTATGGGGGTTATTTACTAAACTCCAGTCAGGCTTATTAATGGAAACCTCTTATTTATTGGGGTATTTTTAAAACTATTTATTAAAGCCCAATGCAGCACAAAGCCTGAATCTGAAAATCCACCATCTCAGACTTGCCAAGGTTGTGTATAAGTCAATGGGAAAGGTTCCTATCCTATTTTGAAGTTTCTGTGATCTGAGCTGGAATTAGCCCAAAAATCCAACCTTTTTCTGGCTTTTCGGGAAAAAGCATGCAAAAAAATTGTACGCTACAGGAAAAAACTCAAAAAGAATTGTGCAATTTGGGGTTTCACTCTATTTTATTGAGCTTTAACCAGAAGTGATCAAATCTAATTTTTTAATAACAAATAAGGTCAAATCGGGTATTAGAGTTTGGTTTTTTAATTTAAAAAATTAGATACATTAGGATTTTAGTAAATAACCCTCTTAGTGTAAAAACCACGAATACAAAAAGTCGCTGAGCTCCTATAGAAGTCAGTGGGGGAAATTCACTAATGGCGACAAATTAGCCAGCGACGGCTTCGCACAGACAGCGCTAATTCGCCAAGTTGCGAAGTTTCACCGCCGGTGGCAAACGAGCGTTACTATGGAAGGCATAGCAAAAAAAAAAAAACGTAGGGAAGTTGCGTAGTAACGCTCTTTCGCCAGAGCAAAAATACACCTGGCAGAGTGCGAAGTTGCGCTAGAGTCTATCTCCTTTGCTAGCGTAATTACGCCAGCGCCCGTTAGTAAATCGGTGAAGTGGCGAAATGACGTCACACTGGCGAATTTTCGTCAGCGTAAGCCACTTCGCCCTTTAGTAAATTTCCCCCAGTGGGAAATCCAATTGGACCATTTTCATAAGAAGTTTGCAGATTTTTTCCCACTAGGAATTGCCTGAGGTTTTAGAGGTATTCACATTTCTTCGTTCAACGTTATTTTCTGTTCTTACTTCTTTTATTCACATATTTTAATAAAGTTCTTAACATCATGGTTGTGACTTTAGTCGTGGTTTAAAAAACCTTTGAAACCACTAAAATGAGACTGTTGATAAATAGGCCACCAGGTATCAAGCAAATTAATTTCCTCTTATTGAACAGGAAAATTTTCAAACAAGTCATTAAAATGTGGGTATTAAAACACTATGGGGGTTATTTACTAAACTTTGAATGCAAAAATCACGAAAAGTTTGTGTTTTTTTTTATAAAATCAGACTTTTAAAAAAATCTAAATTTTTTAGGAATTTATTAAACCCTGCGGATGGAAAAGTCTGAATCTGAAAATTCGGCATCTCAGAGCTGTCGAGGCTGCATATAAGTCAATGGGAGAAGTCCCAATGATTTTTTGATGTGCGCTGGGTTTCGTGCAGTTTTCGGTGAAAATTCCGAAAAATCATGAAATTCGTGAAAATCTGATTAAAAAAAAAATCAGACAAAAATTGTGAAAATCTGGTTTTTACCTGCAAAGCAAATTCTCGGGAAAATGTAATAATAAATAAGCGTAAAAAACCCAAGCGGATTTGATCGGAGTTTGGAGCAGAAAATATTGAGATAAATTCGCACTGAGCTTAGGGACCCACTCACAATATACAGTACACATAGAATAGAAATGTCACAATATAAGGCTGATTAGTAATCAATACAGATAATTACTACATGGCAGCACAGAAACCAGTGCAATTAGCATCAGAATTTAATAATCAAACCTGTAGCATCAGCTTATATTACAGGGGAAGCTCATTTTCTGCTGGATAATTAGTGACGAGCCCTAAGCTTAGCTTCTCAACAGCCAATCAGAGCCCACTGAGCATGTGAGTGTCACAGACACTTTCCAAGATGGTGACCCCCTGTGACAAGTTTGAAGTCCTGGATCATTGCTGCTATTGACAAGCTGAAACTTTAGGCTGGTTCAGTATATAAAATATGGCATTTTTAGCTATATCCATTTTTAGGGTTTAGTTCTCCTTTAATATGTGATTTGCTCACAGTTCAGCAGCTGAAGGGTGTAGAGCAGCACTGGCCAACCAGGAGAACTTTTGCTGAATTTCAGCCCTAAATCTCTAAGAATTAAAAGCTGCTGAGAAGTGAAGTTCAGCGCCGGAGGATGGCGACTGCTGTAGTGCGGCAGCGAGTGCCAGATTAGCCATCACTTGTCCTCCACTATCATGCCCTGTTTTATTGATTAAGGTCAACTCTAATTTATTTACTTAGTAGGCTGCTCTCTATTGCATGCGCTGCAAGTCATTAATAGTAGATTTAAGCAGCAGTCAGTATAATATATTCCCACTTGTTAGACACTATAGATTAACTGTCACATGGAGTTATTAAAATAAAAAACACTTGTCATTTTTTAAAGGTTTTTCTTCTTTTGAATCTCAGCTAAGGGCACCGGTTACAAAACAAATATTCTGTCCATAGGAAGATCTTTTTTTTCCCTTGGGGAATTTTATTTGAACCTTTTTGTACCGGAGCAGTCATCGGATCAGTTATATTTTGGAGGACTCCATTCATATTCATTGGGGCTCATTTATTAAAGCCGGGCAAATCTGCCTCTGTGCACTAAAGCGGTTGTTCAGCTTTGTGTTAACTTTTAGGGGCCGATTCACGAAATTCGAGTGAAGGGTTCGAATGAAAAAAAATTCGAATTTCGAAGTTTTTTTGGGCTACTTCGACCATCGAATGGGCTACTTCGACCTTCGACTACGAAAATCGAACGATGCGAACTAAAAATCGTTCAACTATTCGACCATTCGATAGTCGAAGTACTGTCCCTTTAAGAAAAACTTCGACCCCCTACTTCGGCAGCTAAAAGCTACCGAAGTCAATGTTAGCCTATGGGGAAGGTCCCCATAGGCTTGCCTGTGATTTTTTGATCGAAGGATTTTCCTTCGATCGTTGGATTAAAATCCTTCGAATCGTTCGATTCAAAGGATTTAATCGTTCGATCGAATGAAAAATCCTTCGATCGATCGATCGCAGGATTTGCGCAAAATCGTTCGACTTCGATATTCGAAGTCGAACGATTTTAGTTCCTAGTCGAATATCGAGGGTTAATTAACCCTCGATATTCGACCCTTCGTGAATCGGCCCCTTAGTATGATGTGTAGAGAGTGATATTCTGAGACAAACTGCAATTAGTTTTCATTTTTTATTATTGGTGTTTTTTTTTAGTTATTTAAGTTTTTATTCAGCAGCTCTTCAGTTTGCAATTTCAGCCATCTGGTTGCTGGGGTCCAAATGACCCTAGTAACCATGCATTGATTTGAATAAGAGACTGGAATATGAATAGTGAGGCCTGAATAGAAAGTTATGTAATAAAAAGCAATAGCCATAAGTAGATGAGGTCAGTGACCCCCATTGGAAAGCTGGAAATACTCAGAAGAAGAAGGCAAATCATTCAAAAACTATAAAATAAAATATAATGAGGACCATTTGAAAAGTTGCTTAGAATGTTATTTCATAACATACTGTACTAAAAGTTAACTTAAAAGTGAACCGCCCCTTTAATAAATTGCAGCCAATCAGAGATTGGTATTCTTACCACAGCTGATCAAAGTCATTTGCTATTGGTTCCTAGAGGCATTTTTTCCCAGTATTAATAAATTAAATTTTGTCAGCTGGAAGAAAGTCTGATATTAGCAGCCTAAACGCAGAAATCACTAAAAATAGAAAATTAATTAGAGGGGCTGGTTCACCTTTATCTTTTAGGGGGTTATTTATCAAATTATCTCAATATTTTCTGCTACAAACTCAGATCAAATCCGCTCAGGTTTTTTGCACTTATTTATTATAACATTTTCCTGAAAATTTGCTTTGCAGGGAAAAAAATCAGATTTTCACAATTATTTCAGATTTTTCATCTGATTTTCACAATTCTTTTTTGATTTTTCACCCAAAAACTCAGAAAACTTCGGGGTATTGCACGAAATCATCAAAAAATCATTGGGGCTTCTCCCATTGACTTATATGCAACCTCTACAGGTCCGAGATGCCGGATTTTCTGATTCCGACTTTTCCATTCTCAGGGTTTAATAAATTCTGAAAAATATGTGATTTTTTAAAAGTCCGATTTTATTAAAACAAATCACACATTTTTCATGATTTTTGCATTCTGAGTTTAGTAAATAAGCCCCTTAGTGTGTTATAGAATGGCTAATTCTAAGCAGCTTTTCAATTTCAATACATTTTTTCTTTTTTATAGTTTTTGAATTATTTGCCTTCTTCTTCTGAGTCCTTCCAGCTTTCAAATGGGGGTCACTGATCCAATCTAAAAACAAATCCTCTGTTAGGTGACACATTTAGGGGCAGATTTATCAAGGGTCGAAGTGAATTAGAGGGAATTTTCTTAGTAAAAAATTTCAAAGTAATTTTTTGGATACTTCGACCATCGAATAGGATACTACGACTTCGAATTAGTTTCGAAGTAAAATCCTTTGAATATTTGACCATTCGATAAGCGAATACTGTCTCTTTAAAAAAATTTCGACTTCAACACTTTGCCAAATTAAACCTGCCGAAGTGCTATGTTAAAATATCGGACCTTCCAGAGCAATTTTCTACGTTTTTTATATTCGAAGGAAAATCGTACGATAAAATCGTTTGAATCGTACGATTCGAAGTACGTCCGTCGTACGAAGATCGGAATACAATTGTACGTTAAATAAAATCTTTTGACTTCAAATTCGAATGTTGGAGGATTCTATTCGACCCTTGATAAATCTGCCCCTTACTGTTATTGCTACTTTTTATTACTCATCTTTCCATTCAGGCCTCTCCTATTCATATTCCAGTCTCTTATTCAAATCAGTGCATGGTTGCTAGGGTAATTTGGACCATAGCAACCAGATTGCGAAATTCGCGAAATGGTGGAAAATTAGCGAAACGTCAATTTGACGAGCATTAAAGTCAATGGGCGCCTTTAATTGTCACCAGCGTCGGAATTGTTGGCAGTGTCAAAAATAATTTGCTGCAAATTCGCGCCTGGCAAATAAATTCGCCCATCGCTATTAATAACATTTTTGGTGCCTCTGCTGCGATAGTTTAACCCCGGCCAAGCGCACTCTTTTTCCATTTTTTTTGCCAGATATCAGACACTCCACATAACACTATTATCTCATTTTTCAGTTATTATTAACATCAATAGTATTTCTAAAGCTGTGAGTCCTGCCATATGATATCCCTAAATATCCAGAACTCAGAGCAAAGATTTAGGCAACAGGAAAGGATTGATCATGACATTTACCTTCATGTTATAGGTGACACTGGGACTTATTGGGCACAGCATATGTCATAGGATGAATTAAACAAAATCTCCAATCCATCCAATGGGCAGGAGTGCAGAAGTCATTAACGGGGTGGTTCGCCTTTAAGATAACCTTTAATATGTTATAGAACGGCTAATTCTAAGCAACTTTTTAATTGGCCTTTGTTTTTTGTTCTTTTATATTTTTTTGAAAGATTTGCCTTTTTCTTCTGACTCTTTCCATCTTTCAAATAGGGAGTCACTGCTGTATGGCTACCTTTTATTACAGGTATGGGATCCATTATACGGGAAACTCGTTATCTAGAAAGTTCAGAATCTCCCATCTCCCATTGACTCCATTTTAAACTCCAAGTTTAAAGAATGATTTCCCTTTTCTGTGTAATAATAAAACAGTAGCTTGTACTTGATCCCAACTAAGATATAATTAATCCTTACTGGAAGCAGAACCAGCCTATTGGGTTTATTTAATGTTCAAAGATCCGTTTTCTGGAAAATCCCAGGTCCTGAGCATTCTGGATAACAGGTTCCATACCTGTACTCATCCTTCTATTCAGGCCTCTCCTGTTCATATTCCAGTCTCATATTTAAATCAATGCATGGTTGCTAGGGTAATTTGGGCCCTAGCAACCAGATTGCTGAAAAACTCGAGAGCTGCTGAATAAAAAGCTAAATAACTCAAAAACCACAAATAATAAATTATGGAAACCTAATGAAAATTGTCTCAGAATATCACTCTCTACATCATATTAAAGTTTTGGGAAAAAGCCCTAAAAATTGAGTGATTTGGGTAAAGTCTGAAAAAAATGTATGATTCGGATTTTCGCTTGAGTTTTTTGTTCGTCCCTGATCTCATAAAATAGTGATTTTTTTAATAACAAATAAGGTCCAATCGTGGATTCTAGTTTGTTCTGACTTTTTTTAATTAAAAATTCTGACTTTCATAAATAAGGCCCCAAATATATAGTGAATAAAGTACCCCCTCTTGTAAAATATGAGGATATTATAAGTTACGGAGGAGTTTCATGACCATATAAAGGCTGAGTGTTTTTATACAGGTCATGGAACTCCGAGGTAACTTCTAATATCCTCATATTTTACAACAGGGGGTTTATTTACTTTATTTACTATAATACACACATTTCAGTGAGTCACGTGACATAAATGACATCAGAACTCACCGTTTATAACTGATGACATCAGAACTCACCATTTATAAGGATATAATTTACAAGATATTCATGGCTTTTGTGTATTATATATATTTTTTATTATTATAATAATAATATTATTATTATATATTATTTATACATATAAATATATAATATATTTTGCAACGGGGGTACTTTATTTATTATAATACACAAGTTTCCATGAGTCATGTGACAGAAATGAAATCACTAAGCTCCGATTATAACTGATGACATCACCAAGCACCGTTTATAAGGATATAATTTACAGGATTTTCATGGCTCTGGTGTATTATATGGGCATTACTGATGTCTGAAATTGCAGGTGGTGCCTTTCAGCAGCAGGGGGAACCAATTTTCCCTACTCACCTCTTTCTGACAATGATTGTGGAGGCCATTGAAGCCTTTACCTGCCTGTTTCTATGGGGAAATATAACCTATGTTTATTATTTGATGATGCTATTAATATTTATGTGTGTGACACATTACATGTGTAACCCATATGCCCCCCAGTAGAACATGTAATACAGTGGCGTAACTAGATATAACCGGACCCCATAGCAAATTATGTTTCAGGCCCCCAAAATCTTTATTGGTTGACTTGTTTTTCCAATATTTACCAGGGTGGCACCATTTAATCCCAAAAGTGGGGATGCCAAAATCTCATAGACTGAAGGTATGAGTTATTTCTGCCAATCACCGGTTGGCTCTGCCCATACACGCCCCGTACAAGTAATGGATTCCTTATCCGGAAACTTGTTATCCAAAGAGCTCCAAATTATGGAAAGCCATCTCCCGCAGAGTTAGGGGCACATTTACTATTGATCGAAAATCGAGGGTTAATTAACACTCGATATTCGACTATCGAAGTAAAATTCTTCGACTTTGAATATTGAACTCGAAGGATTTACCGCATTTAGTTTGATCGAACGATCGAAGGAAGAATCGTTCGATTTTCCTTCGATCAGAAAATGCTAAGAAAGCTTATGGGGAAGGTCCCCATAAGCTAACATTGGTGCTCGGTAGGTTTTAGTTGGCGAAGTAGGTAGTCGAAGTTTTTTTTAAAGAGACAGTACTTTGACTATCGAATAGTCAAATAGTTGAACAATTTTTAGTTCGAAACGTTCGATTCGAAGTCGAAGGTCGAAGTAGCCAATTCGATGGTCGAAGTAGCCAAAAAAAAAACACCAATTCGAATTATTTTTCATTCGAATCCTTCACTCGAGCTTAGTAAATGTGCCCCTTAATGTTCAGCAGGTAATTCTAATTTTTTATTTCTGTTTTCTCTTTAATAATAAAAATAGTAGCTTGTACAATAACAATGAAGCTGCATGGATCCAATATATGATAACAGATTTATTTTATTGGTGACATATTTATCTTTTTAAATGATTTTAGCAGACTTGAGGTATGGGCATTCAAATTTACAAAAGATCCCGTATCCAGAAAAACCAAGGTCCCAAGCATTCTGGATAATAGATCCAACTCCTGTAGTATAAATACAGCCAATGAGCTCTGAACCAGTGGCAGTCTGTCACTGAGCTTACTGGGACCTATTTGGCAGCCCCTCTGTATGATTTCTGTCCCCATTGGAAAACCCTTTCCCCATTTTCTGCTCTCTAGTGGCATACGCTCTCAAAGGTCGCTGTCCCACTGGAAGCCCCTTTCTGTGTTCTCTGTCCCGCCAGTGGCAGCCTCTATGCTTTCTGCCCCCAATAGCAGTCACACTCCCTGGCCTTCTCTCTGACCCCAGTGGCTGCCCCTCTCATTGACCCCAGTAACAAGCCCCCCTTCCTTTTCTTTGAATCCAGTGACAGCCCCTCTTCCTGACCCCAGTGACAATCCCCCCCTCCTACTCTCTGACCCCAGTGACAATCCCCCCCTTCCTACTCTCTGAACCCAGTGAAAATCCCCCCTTCCTACTCTCTGAACTCAGTGAAATCCCCCCTTCCTACTCCGTGACCCCAGTGACAATCCCCCCATTCCTACTCTCTGACCCTAGTGAAATCCCCCCCTTCCTACTCTCTGACCCCAGTGACAATCCCCCCTTCCTACTCTCTGACCCTAGTGAAATCCCCCCCTTCCTACTCTCTGACCCCACTGACAATACCCCCTTCCTACTCTCTGACCCCAGTGACAATCCCCCCCATTCCTACTCTCTGACCCCAGTGATAATCCCCCCCTTCCTACTCCCTGACCCCAGTGACAATCGCCCCCTTCCTACTCTCTGACCCCAGTGACAATCCCCCCTTCCTACTCCCTGACCCCAGTGACAATCCCCCCTTCCTATTCCTTGACCCCAGTGACAATCCCTCCCTTCCTACTGTCTAACCCAAGTGACAATCCCCCCCTTCCTACTCTCTGACCCCAGTGAAAATCCCCCCTTCCTACTCTCTGACCCCAGTGACAATCCCCCCCCTCTCTGACTCCAGTGACAAGCTCCCCCTTCCTACTCCCTGACCCCAGTGACAATCCCCCCTTCCTACTCCCTGACCCCAGTGACAATTCCCCCTCCTACTCCCTGACCCCAGTGACAATCGCCCCCTTCCTACTCTCTGACCCCAGTGACAATCCCCCCTTCCTACTCTCTGACCCCAGTGACAATCCACCCTTCCTACTCCCTGACCCCAGTGACAATCCCTCCATTCCTACTCCCTGACCCCAGTGACAAGCGCCCCCCTTCCTCCTCCCTGACCCCAGTGACAATCTCCCCTTCCTATTCCTTGACCCCAGTGACAATCCCTCCCTTCCTACTGTCTAATCCAAATGACAAGCTCCCCCTTCCTACTCTGTGACCCCAGTTACAACCCCCCCTTCCTACTCTCTGACCCCAGTGACAATCCCCCCTTCCTACTCCCTGACCCCAGTGACAAGCGCCCCCCTTCCTATTCCTTGACCCCAGTGACAATCCCTCCCTTCCTACTGTTTAACCCAAGTGACAATCCCCCCCTTCCTACTCTCTGACCCCAGTGAAAATACCCCCTTCCTACTCTCTGACCCCAGTGACAATCCCCCCCCCACTCTCTGACTCCAGTGACAAGCTCCCCCCTTCCTACTCCCTGACCCCAGTGACAATCCCCCCTTCCTACTCCCTGACCCCAGTGACAATTCCCCCTCCTACTCCCTGACCCCAGTGACAGCCCCTCTCCTCTCTGACCCCAGTGGCAGCCCACTCTCACTGCATTGCTCTGTCTCCCTCCCCAGATCGAGGCTGCTCTCATTCTTGTGTGTGAGCCTTTTCATTTTCACTCTAAACCAGCCGGGGGACCCTCAGGGTCGAAGGTTTTGCCCTGTCTGCACCGACCCCCTCACCTCCTGACTGCACCTCCCGACCCTCAGCCCGGATGGATCGGCTTCCAGCTCACGACTGAACGCTGCTCGGGTCACATCTCCAGCCGGGAGCGAGGTAATGAAGCCTGATTAGTGAGGGGAGACAGATCAGAGGGAAGGAACACAAAGCCTGTGGGTTAGAGGTGCCTCGTCTGAGCCTGGGACTGAGCCATAAGCGGCAAACACCCCCTGTCCCCTCTCTGAGACCCCCATGTGTTTATCCCAAGTCTGCAGCATTTGCTGTTTTACTAAAGATAATTAATTGGAGAGAGACACGAGCTGCCCTTTCCCTCCTCCTCCTCCTTCTCTCCCTTCTCTCTCCCCTTCTCCTCCGTCTGCTTCCAGGTGGGGAGAGACACATGATGGGGGACATCTCTGAGCCTTTTATTTGTATTGAGCTCAGCCTCCAGCTTTGCCCCATTATTGTAATGTCACCTCAGGCTACTGGGGAGGGGGGGGGGGGGAAGAAGCTGCTGCTGCTACTGACATGCTCTGGGCTCACTCCCAGGGACTACAGACTTGTCTATTGTGATGGAGGCTGTGCACTCACAGACAGACAGACAGCTACAGACAGACAGCTACAGACAGACCCCCTCCCCTCTAAACACACACATCAGGCCACTCCAGGGCTATATGCTAAGGATTATCGTGGCCTTCATAGGCAGCCAAGCTCAGGGATCACATTTCTTGTGGTGAGAGGCCAGGCCAGGCTGGGGAAGGTTGGGGAAGGTGGTTTCTTTCAAAAAATCATTGCTACACCAATGGGAAGCGGAGTGGGGGGGGGGTGTGAATTTTATTTTGTGCACAAAAATTCAGGCATTTTTTACATATATATATATATTGGGTATATCTAAATAAATGGCCCTTTCTGATTCTAACACTTCCCGTTATTATTATTATTATTATTATCCAGCTTAATAGGTGCAGAGTATCGTGCGTGCGGGACGCGGGGGGTTAATCAGGCTCTGCAGAGCCATTACTGGATGTGGGCAAAGACTTGGTTTCATCCTTAACCCCTTTCCGGCCAGGTTCAGGGCAACCCCTGCCAATTTTTGTCCTTTCCTAAAAAAATAAAAAAAAATAAAAAACAATTGTATCCATTCTCCGAGCCCCCAATTATCCCTGAAAACTTTCGCCCCCCCCATATATTCTTTCAAATAAAAAGAAATATTCTTTCCTATCTGTCAGATATAGCTGACGGATAGAGAAGTGTTATAGCTTTAGAGAAGCTGAGTGCCATCCCCTTTGTTTATTTTCCTGAATTTAATATATTTAATTTAAAAGTCATATTTTACAAAATTATTTTTTTAAGATTTTTGTGCTACTTGTCCTATTTTTCCTCCTATGAACCTGTATATAAGGAGGCTGGTCCTGTGTGGATCCCCCCCAGTAAGTCTGCCAAGTGCCTGATTCCCTGTAATTAATTTAACACCTTGAATGAAGATCTGCAGAGTCTCCTGCCGCTGCTTCTCTTTAGTCGCTGGCTGAGCTGCAGAGAGCCAAGGAGGGTGCCCGGGTCAAAGCCCCTTGGTCAATGATTGTAATCAATCAATCCCTGAATAAGGGAGAAGGAGGGGGAGAGAGACAAGGAGTGTGGCAGCCACAGAGAGGATTTTTGCAGCCAGGGAGACACAGAGGAGCAACCAGCGGGGGAATTTCATGCTGCTAAAGGGGAGATTTTCCTTCAACCTCCAGCCCAACCATGGACTTCCATAGGTAGTAACCACTTCTTCTACTTCTACTCATCCTTTGCTTTAACCATTAAAAAAAATTAAAAAAAAAAGTAACTCTGAATTTTTAAATTTTTTTAATTGCATGCTCTTGGGTCCAGCTGCGAAATTCCTTTGCCGACGGGGAATTTTTTTTTCTCCTAAACGGCAGAATTATTTATCGTTTGTGGTGTTTTTTTTTTCACCTTCTCGGACAGACTTAAAACGGCATTTCTGGTGTCTAGATGGTTAAATGTTATTCCATAAGGAATAAGGTTTTTTTTTGTCTCCCGTAACCTGTTATCCTTTTACTTTGGAACGCTGGCAGGGAAAGAGTTAATACTATAGCCGGTGTTAATGGCATTATCTGGAAAGGAAAGTTGGAGTTATTGAGTGGGTATTTTACTGGTTTAGTGTATTTTTTACTTTTAAATGTTTTCCGGAAATTTACCATGATAAATATTGCGGTTATAATATATATTATTATAGTAGTTGCATGTACAGAATATATGGAGCACCTGTCTGTATTGTGTGAATGAAACCCATTGTGTTCTGTGGGGGGTGGTGGTGCCGATTTGGCGTTTATTTTGGAAATCTGTCGCTTATTTGTTGGTTGAATGAACTGCAGCATGGACTGGATCCGACCTTCCAAATTCCGACTTATTTTTTTCCCCAAATCTGCATTTAAATGGCTGGGCACATGCCGCGTAACGTAAATCGGTTTATGGACTCTACCAAGCGCTAACTATTATCAGGAGTTTGATTAAAAACCCCTTTGCTGTGCCCAAAACCATTCGCTGTTTTTTTGTTAAGCTTTTTCTAAATATTTTATAGTGGCTTTAAAAAAAAAAAATGAACGGTTGTAAAAAAAAAAAAAATTCTTTGAATAGTTGTAGTTTACAGTTTTGTTTTTAAGTTGAAGAGCGCGACTTTGGTTTACATGGCAACTCTATATGTAAAGAATATGCTCCTTTATACAGGTATGGGATCTGTTATCTGGAAATCCAGAAAGCTCCAAATTACCGAATGGCCATCTCCCGTAGACTCCATCTTATCCAAATAATCAACATTTTTAAAACTGATTTCCTTTTTCTCCGTAATAATAAAACAGTCGCTTGTACTTGATCCCAACTAAGATATAATTAATCCTTATTGGAAGCAAAACCAGCCGATTGGGTTTATTTAATGTTTACTTGATTTTCTAGGAGACTTAAGGTTTGAAGATCCAAATTACAGAAAGATTAGTTATCTGGAAAGCCCCAGGTCCCAAAAATTCTGGATAACAGGTCCAATTACTGTACTTTGTACTTGATCCCAATTAAGATATAATTAATCCTTATTGGAGGCAAAACCAGCCTATTGGGTTTATTTAATTTTTAATCTATTTTAGCAGATTTAAGGCATGGAGATCCAAATTACAGAAAGGTCCCTTATCTGGAAAAAACCCCAGGTCCCGAGCATTCTGGATAACACATCCCATACCTGTACTGGAAAGGGTTATAATGCAAAAAAAAACAACAACCCTTTTTAGCATTGCTCTGGCAATGAAAGGGTTATTTATTATTAAAAAAAACTTGTGTCTGTGCTGAATCACAATATAGATTTTTACTATATAGATTCGATTATTAGTAAGTATAATAATAATCAGTGTTAAATGCCTTTTTTCCCCCAAAAGTCTGATTCATATTTAAAGTTAATACCCATGCTTTTAACCATTTTGGTGGTCAGTGAACTAAATTAATACGCTACGGTTTAGATAAGGTTCTTAAACCTACAGCTTAGAGGGTGCTGGGAGTTGTACATAACCTTTAAAGGGGTTGTTCACCTTTGAGTTAACTTTTTGTCTGATGTAGAGAGTGATATTCTGAGACAACTTGCAATTGGTTTTGATTTTTTTTATTGTTTGTGACTTGTTAGTTTTTTATTCAGCAGCTCTCCAGTTTGAAATGTCGGCAATCTGGTTGCTAGGGTCAAATTACCATAGCAAGCATGCATTGATTTAAATAATAGAGTGGAATATGAATTGGGCCTGAATAGAAAGAGGAGAAATACAAAGTTGCAATAACAATACATTTGTAGCCTTACAGAGCATTTGTTTTTTAGATGGGGTCAGTGATGACCATTTGTTAGCTGGAAAGAGTCAGAAGAAAAAAGGCAAATAATTAAAAAACTACGCAAAAATAAGTAATGAAGACCAATTGAAAAGTTGCTTAGAATTGGCCGTTCTATAGCATACAAAAGTTTAACTAAAGGTGAGCTCATATAAAGTATTTCTGACTGTTGCATTGCTAATATATTTGCTTAAAGGTCAGGCTTGTAATGTAATTGTAAATAGCACACTGTGATGTGAGTGCCCCTTAAGAAACCAGTTTTGCAGGTTTATTAATGTTTATCTGCGAAGGCTAATATATAATAATATCTGTATGTGTGTGGCCATGCATGTTGTACACCCCAAAGGCTTACATATTTTCATTTCCTCCCCAAAGACTATTATCCCACTGTTACTATAGGCACCATCTCTCCCTACTATACCTGCTATCCCACAGTCATACTCCATTCCCAGAGACTATTATCCACTGTTACTATAGGCACCATCTCTCCCTACTATATCTGCTATCCCACAGTCACACTCCCTTCCCAGAGACTATTATCCACTGTTACTATAGGCACCATCTCTCCCTACTATACCTGCTATCCCACAGTCACACTCCCTTCCCAGAGACTATTATCCCACTGTTACTATAGACACCATCTCTCCCTACTATACCTGCTATCCCACAGTCACACTCCCTTCCCAGAGACCATTATCTCCACTGTTACTATAGGCACAATCTCTCCCTACTATATCTGCTATCCCACAGTCACACTCCCTTCCCAGAGACTATTATCCACTGTTACTATAGGCACCATCTCTCCCTACTATACCTGCTATCCCACAGCCACACTCTCTTCCCAGAGACTATTATCCACTGTTACTATAGACACCATCTCTCCCTACTATACCTGCTATCCCACAGTCACACTCCCTTCCCAGAGACTATTATCCACTGTTACTATAGGCACCATCTCTCCCTACTATACCTGCTATCCCACAGTCACACTCCCTTCCCAGAGACTATTATCCCACTGTTACTATAGGCACCATCTCTCCCTACTATACCTGCTATCCCACAGTCACACTCCCTTCCCAGAGACCATTATCTCCACTGTTACTATAGGCACAATCTCTCCCTACTATATCTGCTATCCCACAGTCACACTCCCTTCCCAGAGACTATTATCCACTGTTACTATAGGCACCATCTCTCCCTACTATACCTGCTATCCCACAGCCACAGTCCCTTCCCAGAAACTATTATTTCACTATTACTATAGGCACCATATCTCCCTACTATACCTGCTATCCCACAGTCCCTTCCCAGAGACTATTATCCACTGTTACTATAGGCACCATCTCTCACTACTATACCTGCTATCCCACAGTCACACTCCCTTCCCAGAGACTATTATCCACTGTTACTATAGGCACCATCTCTCCCTACTATACCTGCTATCCCACAGTCACACTCCCTTCCCAGAGACTATTATCCCACTGTTACTATAGGCACCATCTCTCCCTACTATACCTGCTATTCCACAGTCCCTTCCCAGAGACTATTATCCCACTGTTACTATAGGCACCACCTCTCCCTACTATACCTGCTATCCCACAGTCACACTCCCTTCCCAGAGACTATTATCCACTGTTACTATAGGCACCATCTTTCCCTACTATACCTGCTATCCCATAGTCACACTCCCTTCCCAGAGACTATTATCCACTGTTACTATAGGCAACATCTCTCCCTACTATACCTGTTATCCCACAGACACACTCCCTTCCCAGAGACTATTATCCCACTGTTACTATAGACACCATCTCTCCCTACTATACCTGCTCTCCCACAGTCACACTCCCTTCCCAGAGACTATTACCGTATCCACTGTTACTATAGGCACCATCTCTCCCTACTATACCTGTTATCCCACAGACACACTCCCTTCCCAGAGACTATTATCCCACTGTTACTATAGACACCATCTCTCCCTACTATACCTGCTATCCCACAGTCACACTCCCTTCCCAAAGACTATTATCCACTGTTACTATAGGCACCATCTCTCCCTACTATACCTGCTATCCCACAGTCACACTCCATTCCCAGAGACTATTATCCACTGTTACTATAGGCACCATCTCTCCCTACTATATCTGCTATCCCACAGTCACACTCCCTTCCCAGAGACTATTATCCACTGTTACTATAGGCACCATCTCTCCCTACTATACCTGCTATCCCACAGCCACAGTCCCTTCCCAGAAACTATTATTTCACTATTACTATAGGCACCATATCTCCCTACTATACCTGCTATCCCACAGCCCCTTCCCAGAGACTATTATCCACTGTTACTATAGGCACCATCTCTCCCTACTATACCTGTATCCCACAGTCACACTCCCTTCCCAGAGACTATTATCCACTGTTACTATAGGTACCATCTCTGCCTACTATACCTGCTATCCCACAGTCACACTCCCTTCTCAGAGACTATTATCCCACTGTTACTATAGGCACCATCTCTCCCTACTATACCTGCTATCCCACAGTCACACTCCCTTCCCAGAGACTATTATCCACTGTTACTATAGGCACCATCTCTCCTTACTATTCCTGCTATCCCACAGTCACACTCCCTTCCCAGAGACTATTATCCACTGTTACTATAGGCACCATCTCTCCCTACTATACCTGCTATCCCACAGTCACACTCCCTTCCCAGAGACTATTATCCACTGTTACTATAGGTACCATCTCTGCCTACTATACCTGCTATCCCACAGTCACACTCCCTTCTCAGAGACTATTATCCCACTGTTACTATAGGCACCATCTCTCCCTACTATACCTGCTATCCCACAGTCACACTCCCTTCCCAGAGACTATTATCCCACTGTTACTATAGGCACCATCTCTCCCTACTATACCTGCTATCCCACAGTCACACTCCATTCCCAGAGACTATTATCCCACTGTTACTATCAGCACCATCTCTCCCTACTATATCTATATACAAAAGCTGCCCTTGCATGCCCATTTATATGCAGTATCCAATGTTTCCTCTAATTTTTGTTCAGCTATGTGTGTAAGAATGATATTCTGTGTACTATTGTATAGAGAGATTTCAGTGAATAGGAATAAGTTCTACACATTGTGTTTTCATACACAATTTGTTATGTGCTCTGACCTCAGATTTTGTTGACGAGCGCACGGCTGGGAGGGAGCATCGTCAGTATCCCCTGCTGGGACCCCCCTCCCTATAAAATCCAATTCTGTTCCACGGCAAGACAAGTAGGTTTATATTTGCCAGTGATGGTGGCTGTGAGCGGCGTTGCCCTTGAAGGCAGGTGTTTGCTTATGTAAAACTTCAATTGAAGGGAAATTAAGGAAACAGCTGCTAATGGCCTAAGGTGAACAGTTTGGGATTTTTAAATATGTTTGTTATGGAGAATTCCCGTCTTTTCCTGCAGAGGAGACTGAAAAAAATGTGCTGCTCAGAGTTTTCACCTCATTATTTTGTTTTTGCCTTGTTTTGGCTTTTTATTTCTATTCATTATTGCAGACCCCTTGGTTTCTGCAGAGCTGTGCATTTTGGCAGCGGCGGCACCCGCGCAGCAAATCTTGATACAGGAAGGGCAAATCTGTATTCCGGCAGTTAGTGGGGGGTCTCCGATAGATTGGTCTGCACTGTAGTGTCTCGCTGCTCATGTCAGGAGGGCAGTAACAAGTGAGATTGGTATGTGTAATAACCTATACTCTTATTTCCTTTCAACCAATGTAAGGCTGAAATGTGTTTATTTATTAAACAATTTTCCATTTGTTTGGCACTAGCACAAATGAGGTGCAGTACTCCAAGGAGTATCTTTTATTCCTGTGCAAACATACTTTGTACTCATAGTTTTATACCATATACTGTAATGGGGATCATCCTTGCCAATGACCCACGAGAATCTCTAGATCAGTGGCCCCCAACCTTTTTTTATTCCTGAGCCACATTCAAATGTTAAAAGAGTCGGGAGCAACACAAGCATGAAAATAGTTCCAGGGGGTGCAAAATTGGGGTGGTTATTTGGTAGCCTTGTATGGACTGGCAGGCTACAGGAGACTCTGTTTGGCAGTACACATGATTATATACAACCAAAAGTTGCCTCCAAGCCTGGAATTCAAAAATAGGCACCTGCTTGGGGGCCACTGGGAGTAACATCCAAGGAATAAGTGAACAACATGTTGCTTGTGAGCCACTGGTTGGGGAACACTGGTCTAGAGTATATCTTATTATACCAAAGAAGTCAATAGGAACCTGTGATAGAGGATCCAACTATGCTCATGCACAGACCGTAGGGCAATGGTTTTTGGATTCCTTTAGTTCATGCTCCACTTTGAAGTCCAGTTTATGGCCAGGACCCCCTCTAGTTAAATATACATGGGAACAGTGCTCAATAAGTCATTCAGCAATTATTTGAAGACTATCTAGGCCACCAAGCTAATACTCATCCTACAGATCACCCTAATTGCCCTTCAAGCTGGGCTTCCAGAAGAATCTAGACATTCTCTCCAAAGCTCGTCATAACTGAGTTTTGTGATGGGCCTCTACAGACACTGCTCTAGGGGGGCAGACATGTTTTTTTGGAAACCCTACACATGAAATTTCAGGCCTTTGGCCCAGCCATGGTTTCAGGCAAGACTCGTGAAGGATGACTTGGATGACTTTTTGAATTCTAAAGATCACCCTAACTGACCTTCAAGCTAGACAGAAGAATCTACAGTAGACATTGTCTCCAAAGCTCATCATAACTGAGGAGTTTTGTGATTGGTTGTTTAGCAACTCCACACGAGATAATTTCAGGCATGTAGCCCAGTCATGGTTTTAGGCAAGAATCGTGATGGCAGATTTTGGCTTGGATGACTTTTTGAATAAGCATGATATCTAATGTTATTGCGATCTTCAGTTTGTATAGATTATGTGCCCTGGGGTTCATTTGGTTGGGGTTGAACTTTATGAACGTTGGTCTTTTTTTTCCCACCCAGATAAACTATGTATCTGTGTAGCTGTGATAAACACCACACGGGCTCTGAGAAGCTGTTGAGAAGCTAAGAATTCTGATGTTAATTGCACTGGTTTCTGTGCTGCCATGTAGTCATTATCTGTATTAATTACTAATCAGCCTAATATTGTGACAATTCTATTCTGTGTGTATTGTATATTGTGAGTGGGTGCCTAAGCTCAGTAAGTGACAGCAGCACAGAGCATGTGCAGTGAATCAGCAGAAAAGAAGATGGGGAGCTACTGGGGCATCTTTGGAGACACAGATCTTTACTGCTAAAGGGATGTGGTTGCTTTAGGCTGGTACAGAAGCCCAAAACATAATGTACAACATTTCCTGCCTGTTCTTTTGTTAAACTTTAGTTCTCCTTTAAGTTGGCTAAATACAGGCCAAGCTCCCTTGACTACTGAGCTAATTTTTAGACTCCTCCATCAGTTCATAAGAGTTTAGTCATATAATTATGTGAGCATCTCCCATGTGTGTGCTTAAAGCACACAATATGATAATGATTCATATATATATTGAAATGCTAATAACTATTCATAACAGTAGTTGATAATATGTGTTAATTCCCATCTGAAATTCAGATTTTTTTTTCTGCTCTTATCTGACGTCCCATTGGAGGCATCTTTTATATACACAACCCCCGACTATAATCAGCATTTTACTGAATGTATCATTCATAGTTTCAGCCTTACAAAGCGAACGTAAAATATGCTGCTCTCTAAATAAAATTCTAAATTTATATTTAATAGTATGTAGAGATGCAGAATTTTAAATTCACATTTTTTTGGTTTCAATTGTTAGATTCACACTCCTCAAGTTTAAGATGTTATTAAAGAAGGTTATTTATTTAAAGTCAAAATCACAAGTGCTGTTTTATCTCTGTTTTCCCCCAAAATATATTTCTTTTACGAATTGCAAAAAATTATAGGAGGAGAATAGCTATCAGTTTGCTTAGGGAGAATCGTGAAACTTATGGGCACTTTTGCTCTGAAGAAGCTAAACCTGAAAATGTATTTAATTTGACAAAATAATTATTGCTCTTAAATATTTTTACTATAAGAAAAAGTTAGTTTTTTTTAATTGCAGTGAGTTTGCATTTGGCTCACGAGTTCACTTATCTTTCATCTGTTGTCTAAGCAAAGCCCCACCCTACTCTAACTAATACATATTTATTATGTCCCAATAAACCCATAAACAAAACTACATTTTGAAAATTATCCCTAATGTTTAATACCATTGTGCATTTGAAGTTCATTTCAAGGGGGATTTGATTTCTCTGGCAAAAATTTTTTTATATCATTTTTTTTACTGCCAAACCTCCTTCCTTAGACTTCACTTCAACTAAATACATTTTTTTCTGCCCAAATATTTTTTTCTTTCCTCCGTTTATTTTACTAAGGACTTTCTATGCTTGGTTAGTTTGACCAATAAACAGTTCTGCAATTTCATCTTTTCCTTTTGTAATTTCCTCACATCGCTGCCGGTGGCCCATATGGCTTGTTACAAGATAAAATTGTGAGCCTTGTCATTCTAAAAAAGGGGTTAATTTGTTCTGTCATTTCTGTAAACAATTCCAGTCTCAAGGAGAATTTGGAATCAAAGAAGGTCTGCCTGTAGCTGCACGTGATTTAAAAATATTGTTGTATATTGCTTTATTTATTTTAAAATGATTCTTTTTTTATTTTTGTAAACGAGAAACTGCTGAACAGAGTTACAACTGCATTTGAAAATAAGGCAACTGTCATGGGGCTCCACTTAGCACTAGGAGGTACTGTGGGTCAAGATGGCAACTTTAACCCTTTATAACTGTGTTGTCCAACTAGAACTTGTGTTGTAATACTATTCCCAGCACACCAGACCATGTAGAGTTCTTGAAAAGTTGGGTTTCTACATGCTGCCACAGTAGAGGATGCAATATCTACTAGTTCTTTTGGAAGTGGGATACATGCTTCCACAGTAGAAGATGGCAATATCTATGGGTTCCTTGGGAAATTGGGTACAAGATTCCACAGTAGAAGATGCCAATATCTATTGGCAATATCTATTTGTTCTTTGGAAAGTTGGGTACAAGCTTCCACAGTAGAAGATGCCAATATCTATTGGTTTCTTGGGCAGTTGGGTACATGCCACCACAGTAGAAGATGGGTGTATCTACTGGTTCCTTGGGAAAGTGGGTACATGCTTCCACAGTAGAAGATGGCAATATCTACTGGTTCCTTGGGAAATTGGGTACAAGCTTCCACAGTAGAAGAAGGCAATATCTATTTGTTCCTTGGAAAGTTGGGTACAAGCTTCCACACTAGAAGATGCCAATATCTATTGGTTTCTTGGGAAGTTGGGTACATGCCACCACAGTAGAAGATGGCAATATCAACTGGTTCCTTGGGTAATTGAGTACAAGCTTCCACAGTAGAAGATGGGACTATCTACTGGTTCCTTGGGAAGTTGGTTACATGCGTCCACAGTACAAGATGGCAATATCTACTGGTTTCTTGGTGAGATCGACCAAGAAGTTTGGGCAACTGTCCCGTATAAAACAGAGCATTTTAAAAAGTCATCCATACATATCAGTCAGTATCCCTTATTATTAACCAACGAAATGCAGATGCACGCCTGGTCCCTCTTTAAAGTACACGGTGCGTGGTGCATCCCTTATTATTAAATAATATAATTATGTGCAAAGCTCTTTGATGCGGTTGCCAATGACTGGATCTTTAAGTTAAATCAGGATGATCTTATCATCCGGCGCCCAATCGGAAAAATGGGATCATATAGCTTATGGTGACCAATCATGAGTGGGATTTTTAAGTTTACCCAATTTGGCCAATTCTCGATCAGATATCAGTTGGGCATCTAGATTTAGAAAGGTTCTTTGTGATTGATTGATTCTAATTTATCATGGAAAATATCAAATCTGTTCAAATTAAATTCATAGCCCCTCCTTATTTGACCTAATGCTGATCAATTTGCTATTGCGCAAATGCTTTGGGGGAAAATAAATATTTTTATAGCCTTCGGTAGGATTGGACATCTCACAGCAGTCATTCTGAGAAAATAAATCCCTGTGGTCAATGATAAATATAGATTTTGATTGAATCAACTGATTTTTGATAAATCAGCAAAATGTAAATTTTTGATAAATCTTCCCCATAGTTTGGATAAATTATTACTTCAGACTAGGCCTCCATAACACTGTGATGCCTGTTTACCCTGAAGTATTATTTTCTATTTGGCCAGTTCATAAATACTGTACATGACCAACGGCTGTAACCTTTGATACATTTTGCTGTAAATTTCCAACTTCCTTTGTTTTTATTTAGGAGATTTTGGTCCCTCTGATTAGACACGTAGCAGAGGTTCTATAAAACCACAACGAGGCCAGTTCTTTCTATATGTACGTGGGTAACATATGGGCTGGCAGGTTCGTTTAAGGCTGTAAAATAATAAAAGACCTGGCCAACCTTTTGCCATCTGTCCTGCAATGAGGGGGCAGTTGTTGAAAATTAACCAGTAGTGAAAACTGAGAGGAAACATTGAGACGGAGGAGTGTTTTCTTCGTAAATCTCTTGGGTTTGAGCTTTGTAAAAGTGCAACGCATCCCTGCAATCAGCCGGCACATTCTGTTTCTGTTTAGAGAGACTGATGTGGCAATTTTGTCGGAATATTTGGGTAGAGATTATGCAGGGGCTGTGGTATTTAAATATTTAATCTACTTTAATCCTTTCCATTAATAACAGTACATTTTCATTTGTATAATCACACAGAGCAACTGTCAGAAGCATTCATGAGAATCCAAGTTTTCAGCCAATTTCCCCCGCAAAATGTAAATGTAAATAGTAATATGAGTAACACATCTATTAAAAGACCGGAAGTATGAAATATGGAGATTAGGAATTTGAATTTACATATAATTTATTGCTATGTACGTAAATGTGTTGTCTTTTTTTTGTATTTCTGCAGTGTTTGGCCATCTTTTATTTGTTGAATAAACAGAGCTTCTTCTGGTTTGTTGTGTTTAATGGGGTCTCAGAGGATAATACATATTCATTAGTTGCCCTTTAAAAACTGTGCTGAACAAAACTTCCCATGCAAGACTTTTTAAAGATAAATGTTGTGGTTGCTAATAATGATGCATGGGCTGGCCTGATGCCTTCAGGTTGGGCTGAGGCTTGGACTTCTATTAAGGATTTGCATTGGGTGCAATTAACAATGGATTAGGACTGCCTACTGAACAATCGTTGTGAGAAACTGAAATCTGAAAAAAAATCTGAATTTTGTCAGAAAATGTAATAAAATTAGCGTGCAATTTATCATTCCCACCATTTTGACCTAATAAATCAGCAGCTTATTCTGTATTAGCTGTGTGTGGTTTGAAATTTTTTCTATCCAGCCCTAACCTGCGTAAGACCAACCCACCAGTGATGTGCAAGCCGGCCCGAAACGCGCAGATCTGGCGGGATGGGGCTGAACTTTATGATATGACCTTCCTGCCCACGACCCTACAATGCTTCTTTTCCGCCTCCATTCGGTGCTTTTATAGACGTAAGTGCGGGTCTGGCGCAGGCCTATAAATACAGAAGTGTGTCGGGTTAGGCTCGGGTGCGGATCATGAAGAGGCGGGTTAGGATCGGGTCATGCCCCGCCCCCACATGCTGCTCCAACTTAAAGTTGACCTGTCACCCAGACACAAAAATCTGTATAATAAGTCCTTTTTAAATTAAACATGAAATCCTATTTCTATTTTTTATTAAAGCATTCATAGCTGTTGTAAGCTCATTTAAAAATCTCAGCTGTCAATCAAATATTCTGCCCTGAGGCATAGAGGCGGGGCAGATAATTACTTTCACTTTCCATTCAGCACTGCTCTCCCCACATTCCCCTGTTCTCTTCACCGTTTAATTGTGTAGCCAGGGCATGGGGATGGACATCAGGTCCCCCATTCTGGTGCACAAACAAGATTCTGAGATGATACAAGACTTGTCTTAATAACAGTGTCCACAAAATGGCTCCTGCCTGCTTGTTATAATTATGAATTCCCAGACTGAAGGAAACAAGATTCTAATAATTTTTATAGTGTCATTTAAGTTCATTATACTTGACTAATGTGAAAAAATAGGATTTTGAATATTATTTTTGGGCGATGGGTCCCCTTTAAATACCCACGCCCTAACTGCCCCTTCACTGATGTCATCAGAGGGGACTGGGCAGCATCAGTATATAAACTTGTGAGCCCTATTTGACATTAGCGGGTCTTGCAATGGCTCATTGAGTTTAGGAATTGGCCATGTGGCTGCGAATTGGCCCAAGACCCACCTCTGGGGACAATTGTTTGACCTGAAATCGCCCGACCTACGCATCACTAGTCTGCATCCAAAAATTCAGTGCCAGCTCAAGAGTAGTGGTGTGTGTTGGTAATTTTCTGACCCACCCCCATCTCAATCTGAGCCTAACTGTCCCACTTTTGTAATGGGATATTAATGTGCAGGACCCAACCCCCTGTAAAGGGGGACATTACCAGAATGGTTGAGCAGTTGCCGTTAAGAAAACTCTAATTTCTAGAGATGGGGCTGAATTTTCTGGAGTACAGACTAAGTGGCTGAATTACTAAAAGTTGAAAAATTAATTTTACAAAAATTTCCAGCAGATTGAGATTTTTCTATTATGTATCAATTTTTTTCTGGCACAGATTTACTAAATTTTGAGCTGTGAGGGTTCCAAAATCATTTCTGTGCAATGGGAGCACAGCAGCGTTTTCTTTTATGGAAGAATTCTATCACGTGAACCATGCTTGTATTAATAATATAGTCTCGTACATTATTATTGCTAAATGTATGTTGCCCAATATCCATCTGCAGGTATGGGACCTGTTATCCAGAATGCTCGGGACCTGGGTTTTCCGGATAATGGATCTTTCTGTAATTTGGATCTTCATACCTTAATTCTACTAGAAAATCATGTAAACATTAAATAAACCCAATAGGCTGGTTTTGCTTCCAATACGGATTAATTATATCTTAGTTGGGATCAAGTACAAGCTACTGTTTTATTATTACAGAGAAAAAGGAAATCAGTTTTTAAAATGGAGTCTATGGGAGACAGCCTTTCCGTAGTTCAGAGCTTTCTGGATAACGGGTTTCCGAATATCGGATCCCATACCTGTATCCTTGGCCTATGCAAAAAAAGAAAAAGTGATTATTCTAGTAATTCTGGGTCCTTAGTGCACCTGCCCCACTGCAACATTTCTTCCTACAACCCCTACACTCTAATTTAAAGCGAAACTCCGAAGGGACAATGAAAAAAGTAAATCGGGACAAAAAAAGTTATCTCATATTTATCGAGATTTACAGTATCAAATGAAAAAATCTTGAAAAAAACATCCAATAAAATCCTGTCAAGCTTCAAGTAAATCAGGCAAAAATAAAATAGCGATGACATACTTTTTTTGAGTTGTTTCAATTGAAAAAAAAATCTTTAAAATTTCAACATAAACATTAAATAAACCCAATAGGCTGGTTTTGCTTCCAATAAGGATTAATTATATCTTAGTTGGGATCAAGTACAAGCGACTGTTTTATTATTACTGGGAAAAAGGAAATCATTTATAAAAATCTGGATTATTTGGATAAAATGGAGTCTATGGGAGACAGCCTTTCTGTAATTCATAGCTTTCTTGATAACGGGTTTCTGGATAACAGATCCCATATCTGTACTATGAATACTGTTTGTTCGACCATTGGCCAAGTTTAAAAGTTTCTTCTGCTGATGCTTATCTGTCAGCAGGGGTGATCCTGGCCCCTCCGCCGACTGCTGCTGTCCCCCCTCCCCCAGAAATTTGCTCTTAAAGGAAAACTATACCCCCAAAATGAACACTTAAGCAACAGATAGTTCATATCATATTAAGTGGCATATTAAAGAATCTTACCAAACTGGAATATATATTTAAGTAAATATTGCCGTTTTACATCTCTTGCCTTGAACCACCATTTCGTGACTGTATCTGTGCTGCCTCAGAGATCACCTGACCAGAAATACTTCAACTCTTAACTGTAACAGGAAGAAGTGTGGAAGCAAAAGACACAACTCTGTCTGATAATTGGCTCATGTGACCTAACATGTATGGTTTGTTGGTATGTTTGTGAGTACAGTGAATCCTACGATCCCAGGGGGCGGCCCTTATTTTTTAAAATGGCAATTTTCTATTTATGATTACCCAATGGCACATACTACTAGAAAAGTATATTATTATGAAAATGGTTTATTTACATGAAGCAGGGTTTTACAAATGAGCTGTTTTATGCAATATATTTTTATAGAGACCCACATTGTTTGGGGGGTATAGTTTTCCTTTAAAGTATCAGGAGCAGCATTTTTGCTGCCCCTGGTACCTAGTGGGGTGCTGCCGCCTCAACTTGCCTCATTGGCGAAGCACCCCTGTCTGTCAGTGCCTGGCACATTGGCATAGTGGAGTCCGCTTTGGTAATTACAAGTTCTTAAATGCATTCTACTGTGTTTTACATTAGCCTCACAATAGGAGGACAGCAGCGACTTCTGGCTGTACAAATTTCATCCATAAGGAACTCTCATAGAGGGCAGTGAAAGGTGTACTTGCCTTATCCCTTTTTTGTGGATATTTGTTTCCTGCGCGGCAATACCATGTATTCCTCTCGTCTCGAGCTGACAATTGGCCCATCAAAACGCGGAACCCAAAGTAATTGACTTTATGAATCTCATCACTCTGATTATTACCCGGTTCACACAAGGGCGGCACGCATATCAAAGGAGTCGCTTGACCTTTTGTGCAACTCGTAATTGAAACGATGGCAATTGGGCTTTACCTTTTATGTCTCAATATCTGTAATTAGAGACGCGCAGGGTTTTTTTTTTTTTCATTTCTTTTTTTACCCAAAGACGAATGCTAAATGTGCATCGCTCGCTCTGGACTTTTATAAATAATCATTGGGCAGAG